>JAVIAB010000125.1:7275033-7907533 GCA_032433765.1 Megaustenia siamemsis | reverse complement strand
ATCATCATTATCCTTCATCATCAACATCATCATCATTGTCCTTCATCATCAACATCATCATCAACATCATCATCATTATCCTTCATCATCATCAATTTCCATTCTGATTGACACCATTAACGACCTCTCTGTCACGCGACACATAGGACACAATAAGAAGAGTAAAAATGTTGGAAATTTTGTTGTATTCATTGTGTTGTATGTTGTATTTCTTCCACCATCACAATGTTCTGACAATATCGAAGAGCATTCATTATTCTAGAGGAAAAAATGTACTTATTGCGTTGTATGTTGTATTTGTTCCACCATCACTATATTATGACAATGTCAAAGAACATTCAATATTCTAATGAAAGAATTGTTGCATTTATTGTGTTGTATGTTGCACTTGTTCCATTATCACTATACTCGGACAATATCAGTGTGCGTTTAGATCTGTTTCCTGATGGCACAGGCCGATTTCAGCATAGAGCACGAGCTTCATTATTTACTGAAAACCTGATTTATTGTAAAAATAAATGAAAAAAGTTACCTGTCTTTGCCCCGGTCGCAGCAGACAGCCTACTTTTTTTTTTTTTTTTTTTTTTTACAATTTTCAGTTATCACAATAAGGAAACTGCCACAAGAAATCACATTGGTCAGTATGAGAAAAGTTAGATCTGTCATATAGGGGCAGTAACAGTGAACGTGGAGATAAGACCTGTAAATAAAGTGACGGGGTTGGGGTGGGGGTGGGTAAAGGGATGGATATTATCAAGTATCAAGGAGAGACCAAGTTATCATTCTCTGTCTAGAAACCAAGTTATCATTCTCCGTCTAGAAACCAAGTTATCATTCTCTGTCTAGAAACCAAGTTATTATTCTCTGTCTAGAAACCAAGTTATTATTCTCCGTTTAGAGACCAAGTTATCATTCTCCGTCTAGAGACTAAGTTATAATACTCCGTCTAGAGACTAAGTTATAATACTCCGTCTAGAGACTAAGTTATAATACTCCGTCTAGAGACCAAGTTATCATTCTCCGTCTAGAGACTAAGTTATAATACTCCGTCTAGAGGCCAAGTTATCATTCTCTGTCTAGAGACCAAGTTATCATTCTCTGTCTAGATACCAAGTTATCATTCTCTGTCTAGAAACCAAGTTATCATTCTCTGTCTAGAGACCAAGTTATCATTCACCGGCTAGAGACCAAGTTATCATTCTCCGTCTAGAGACCAAGTTATCATTCTCCGTCTAGAGACCAAGTTATCGTTCTCCGTCTAGAGACCAAGTTATCATACTCCGTCTAGAGACCAAGTTATCGTTCTCTGTCTAGAGACCAAGTTATCATTCTCCGGCTAGAGACCAAGTTATCATTCTCCGTCTAGAGACCAAGTTATCATTTTTCGGCTAGAGACCAAGTTATCATTCTCCGTCTAAAAACAAAGTTATCATTCTCTGTATAGAGACCAAGTTATCGTTCTCCATCTAGAGACCAAGTTATCATTCTCCGTCTAGAGACCAAGTTATCGTTCTTCGTCTAGAGACCAAGTTATCATTCTCCGTCTAGAGACCAAGTTATCATTCTCCGTCTAAAAACAAAGTTATCATTCTCTGTATAGAGACCAAGTTATCGTTCTCTGTCTAGAGACCAAGTTATCATTCTCCGGCTAGAGACCAAGTTATCATTCTCTGTCTAGAGACCAAGTTATCATTCTCCGTCTAGAGACCAAGTTATCGTTCTTCGTCTAGAGACCAAGTTATCATTCTCCGTCTAGAGACCAAGTTATCATTCTCCGTCTAAAAACAAAGTTATCATTCTCTGTATAGAGACCAAGTTATCATTCTCCGTCTAGAGACCAATTTATCATTCTTTGTCTAGAGACCAAGTTATCATTCTTTCTAGAGACCAAGTTATCATTCTCTGTCTAGAGACCAAGTTATCATACTTCGTCTAGAGACCAAGTTATCATTCTCTGTCTAGAGACCAAGTTATCGTTCTCCGTCTAGAGACCAAGTTATCATTCTCCGTCTAGAGACCAAGTTATTATTCTCCGTCTAGAGACCAAGTTATCGTTCTCTGTCTAGAGACCAAGTTATCGTTCTCTGTCTAGAGACCAAGTTATCATTCTTCGTCTAGAGACCAAGTTATTATTCTCCGTCTAGAGACCAAGTTATCATTCTCTGTCTAGAGACCAAGTTATCGTTCTCCGTCTAGTGACCAAGTTATCGTTCTCCGTCTAGAGACCAAGTTATCATTCTCCGTCTAGAGACCAAGTTATCATTCTCCGTCTAGAGACCAAGTTATCGTTCTCCGTCTAGAGACCAAGTTATCATTCTCCGTCAAGAGACCAAGTTATCATTCTCCGACTAGAGACCAAGTTATCATTCTCCGTCTAGAGACCAAGTTATCATTCTCCGTCTAGAGACCAAGTTATCGTTCTCCGTCTAGAGACCAAGTTATCGTTCTCCGTCTAGAGACGAAGTTATCATTCTCCGTCTAGAGACCAAGTTATCATTCTCCGTCTAGAGACCAAGTTATCGTTCTCCGTCTAGAGACCAAGTTATCGTTCTCCGTCTAGAGACCAAGTTATCATACTCCTTCTAGAGACCAAGTTATCATACTCCTTCTAGAGATCAAGTTATCATTCTCTGTCTAGAGACCAAGTTATCATACTTCGTCTAGAGACCAAGTTATCATTCTCTGTCTAGAGACCAAGTTATCGTTCTCCGTCTAGAGACCAAGTTATCGTTCTCCGTCTAGAGACCAAGTTATCATTCTCCGTCTAGAGACCAAGTTATCATTCTCCGTCTAGAGACCAAGTTATCGTTCTCCGTCTAGAGACCAAGTTATCATTCTCCGTCTAGAGACCAAGTTATCATTCTCCGTCTAGAGACCAAGTTATCGTTCTCCGTCTAGAGACCAAGTTATCATTCTCCGTCTAGAGACCAAGTTATCATTCTCCGTCTAGAGACCAAGTTATCATTCTCCGTCTAGAGACCAAGTTATCATTCTCTGTCTAGAGACCAAGTTATCATACTCCTTCTAGAGAACAAGTTATCATTCTCTGTCTAGAGACTAAGTTATCATACTTCGTCTAGAGACCAAGTTATCATTCTCTGTCTAGAGACCAAGTTATCGTTCTCCGTCTAGAGACCAAGTTATCATTCTCCGTCTAGAGACCAAGTTATCATTCTCCGTCTTGAGACCAAGTTATCGTTCTTCGTCTAGAGACCAAGTTATCATTCTCCGTCTAGAGACCAAGTTATCATTCTCTGTCTAGAGACCAAGTTATCATACTCCTTCTAGAGACCAAGTTATCATACTCCTTCTAGAGACCAAGTTATCATACTCCTTCTAGAGACCAAGTTATCATACTCCTTCTAGAGACCAAGTTATCATACTCCTTCTAGAGACCAAGTTATCATACTCCTTCTAGAGACCAAGTTATCATACTCCTTCTAGAGACCAAGTTATCATACTCCTTCTAGAGACCAAGTTATCATACTCCTTCTAGAGACCAAGTTATCATACTCCTTCTAGAGACCAAGTTATCATACTCCTTCTAGAGACCAGGTTATCATACTCCGTGTGAAGACTTAAATTATCATACTGTGGAGATCAAATTATCATACTCTGGAGATCAAATTATCATACTCTGGAGATCAAATTATCATACTCTGTTTGGAGATCAAATTATCATACTCTGGAGATCAAATTATCATACTCTGGAGATCAAATTATCATACTCTGGAGATCAAATTATCATACTCTGGAGATCAAATTATCATACTCTGTTTGGAGATCAAATTATCATACTCTGTTTGGAGATCAAATTATCATACTCTGTTTGGAGATCAAATTATCATACTCTGTTTGGAGATCAAATTATCATACTCTGTTTGGAGATCAAATTATCATACTCTGTTTGGAGATCAAATTAATATACTCTGTTTGGAGATCAAATTATCATACTCTGTTTGGAGATCAAATTATCATACTCTGTTTGGAGATCAAATTATCATACTCTGTTTGGATATCAAATTATCATACTCTGTTTGGAGATCAAATTATCATACTCTGTTTGGAGATCAAATTATCATACTCTGTTTGGAGATCAAATTATCATACTCTGTTTGGAGATCAAATTATCATACTCTGTTTGGAGATCAAATTATCATACTCTGTTTGGAGATCAAATTATCATACTCTGTTTGGAGATCAAATTATCATACTCTGTTTGGAGATCAAATTATCATACTCTGTTTGGAGATCAAATTATCATACTCTGTTTGGAGATCAAATTATCATACTCTGTTTGGAGATCAAATTATCATACTCTGTTTGGAGATCAAATTATCATACTCTGTTTGGAGATCAAATTATCATACTCTGTTTGGAGATCAAATTATCATACTCCGTCTCTGCACTGACTGAAGAAACAGAACTTCGGTAGCACATTTACTTCAAACTCAAGGTAAGTACCAACGGTTCGTGCCACTGCTTCCCGACATATAAATAGCATCAAAACACATTCTATTGTTCTCATCACACAGAGTCGAGGAGGAAAGCGTAGCCCATAGAGGTGGAGCGAACATTTACTCCAATTGGAATGGGTTCTGTCCTTACGCTTTTTGCTACCTTTCCTACCGTGGTAAACATTCTCTTCTCGTTTTCGCTGATTAAACAGCGCGGGGGAGGGGGCGGGTAGCGGACGAGGACTGAATGCTTTAAAAAAATTGAAAGGCAAGGGATGTAGTCTCAAAAATACTTCCATCCGGGGACGGATGTAACGGAGAAGGTGGCACAGTGAAACAACTTAGTCTGCGGGTGAAGAAGAATAATAACTGATGACGACAATGGTGATAATGCTGACAAAAGTATTGAAATTCACACAAAAGGAAAAGCTGAAGTAACAATTAATCATATGACTTAATCATGTTGGATTCTGTTAAGGCGAGCTGTATAGACATTGAATGATGGATCGTCTTAACCGTCATTGAAACAACTTAGACCTCAAATCTTGGAGTGATCGCTCAAGACATCTCAAAGCAGTTCACTAGGACGTCCATGAAGGACATTTAATTGCAAGTCTATTGAGCGGTGGCGCAGACATCCATCCTGAGTCTCCATACATGATGTCATTGCTTAGTCCACGGCTGGAAATGAGAAAGTCTTGTCTCTCATGAGCCAGTCCGTATTTGACGAGTTAACAAAAGGGACCACCTCCATGTTACCTGCTTCATTATGACTGTAGGATCTGTGGCAGATCACGCTTGTGTGATACATTTACTGGACTTGAATATCACAGCAATTATTTCTTATAACAATGCAATTTAAAACGATGGATACAGATATTAGGAATGTAACAAATAAAGGATGAGTAAGCGGACCACGAGATCAATGTCCTCTTCTATTTTCCTTCCTCATTTGGCTTTCTGCATCGAGGGGAGATATAATTTGTGGTCTTTTGTTTTTCTGTTGGCCTCTGCTGTTGTTATGTTTCTTAGTGTTAGCAATATTCCGTCAATCCATCTTTTTCGTGGTCGGTCTTTGGGTATGGTGTTCTCGCAACGTTTATTGAAGGCTCGTTGTGTTGTGTTTTGATCTCTCTGCATTGTCACGTGATCAAACCATTTTATCTGTTGTTTCCTTATATCTCAGGCTGTTTCCTGTCATTGGTCTAGCAAATTTCATCTCAGTAGAGGTTATTTTTCTTTTTGTTCTTACATCTAGGGTCCAGGACTGCCATTGGTAGCACAACGTTTGGAACGAAAATTGTAATGTAGAGTGTCCGTTCTGCCTCTAGTTATTTCCTTGCTGGACAATAATGGTGATAGTTGCCCAATAATTTGACAAGCTTTGTTGCATCTTAAGTCTATTTCTGCTGTTTGTGAATTGTCGTTTGTCACTAGCCTTCCTAGGTATTTAAATATCTATATTGATAGAGATTAATATAAGGTTGTAAACTATGGAGATACTCTAATTGAAAGAAATAAATGAAGTGCTTATAATAAATAGTTGTTGTTGTGAATCCAGCGGCCTGTGAGCTGATGCTCTTCCGCCCTTGTAATATAAATAGTGAGTTCCAAACAAGAGTTGTCACAAGCTGACGATGAATGATAAGCAAAATATATTCTTTGACAAATTTTCTTAGTATGATGGATCAACAATCAATAACTTGTAGTATTTGTATCCAGAAAAAAATGCAATACCTATGGAAGCGAATCATGGAAAGTAAACAAGCAAATGAAAAGACGATTAGAGGCCACAGAGATGGGATTTCTCAGAAGAATGTTGAAAGTTCCCTGGACAGCTAAAAAGACCAATGAGGAAGTTCTCAAAGAGGCCAACACAAAAAGGGAGCTCTTAAAAAACATCAGAAAGAAGCAATCAACATTTTTCGGGCACATCATGAGAAGAAGAAAGTTGGAATACTTTGTTACAACTGGCAAAATACAAGGAAAGAGAGATCGCGGACGACAAAGAAAGACGATACTAGATAGCTTGGTGTCATGGCATGGAAAACAGTCAACAACATAATTGATACAATGCACAGTGGACAGACAATTCTAGAAGGACATGATCATCTACGCCAACCGGTACGGCACATGATGATGAAAAATGCAGTGGAGACGGTACTCCAAACAACCCTAATTTCGAATGTTCCAGGTTCGAACACTAAAGTCAGGATACTTTTGATCCGGAGCACTAACGATGCTTCTACGTCGGATGATTTTGTTAGTCGCCCCATCATCTAATAAAATGTGAGTGTTTTTTCCGCTTTATTTTAGGTGTCATTTATAAATAGGCATTATTTTGGAATCCCCAGGGGAAAAGATAAAGAGGAAGACCAAGGAATTCTTGGAGAAGACAGATAGAAGTAGAGATGAAGATGATGGGGAAGACATGGAATGATCTTAAAAGAATGGCAAAAAACAGAACGACTTGGAAAGTGCTTGTTGAAGACCTATGCTCCACTGGGAGCTAAAAAAGGTAGAAGAAGAAGACTATCTGACCTTGCTGGATCATGTTACTTATTTCTCATTGTCAATAAGTGTCCAGAAGACTGTGGTGCTCCAACCGCAACTATAACAATAACGAAACACGCCCCCATCTATCATGGCAACACTTAGAATTCGGAGACTAAGATGGTGGGTTAGGAGGGAAGAACGGACAACAACTGTAATCTCAAACAATTATTGTACCCAGAACTTAGAGACTGAAGAGACAAAAGGGCAGACCAGTGATGATAAAGGGCAGACCAGTGATGATAAAGGGCAGACCAGTGATGATAAAGCGCAGACCAGTGATGAGAAAGGGCAGACCAGTGATGATAAAGGGCAGACCAGTGATGAGAAAGGGCAGACCAGTGTTGAGATATAATGAGACTTGCAGGGCGTCCTTGAATGAATATTTATCAACGAAAAAAATGCAGGAAAAGTCTGGAATCAAATCGTAGCTCGTGGATAGGAGTAGTATTTAAAAAAAACAGCATATCAACGTTCGAGGAAGTGTCGATGACAATATCTGAAGATAGAAGGCGCAAGAGAAAGGAGATAAGGCAGGGCACTACAACTGCATTTTGTTCATTCTGCGGTCGTATCTGATTATCTAATAGTAGTAGATTCATTGATTAGAGAAGCTGCTTAGTAAAACAGCATCTAGTACAATACCACTGCTACTTAATGTCTGTATTTCGCCCTAAGTGTTTACTCTAGTACATATATCTTAGTTTAGACCGTTTACTATACTGCCATTATTTTATTAACCAATTTCGATTATTTTGTTTTGGTTGTTTCGTTACTAGTTGGCTATGTAGGATTAATTTTATTAACTTACATATCTGTGTGCGTGTTGATTGTTTGTTCCTGCTGAAGGCCTATTGAGCCGAAACGTCGTTCAAATCTGTGTCGGCTACCAATCACATACAGCTTTTACTATACCATTTTTTCTATTTTTCTAAATTTTCCCTCACATTTAGCTTTACTGCAGCTTCGCATTTTTATGCATTCATTTGAACTTCTTTGCCTTAACCCCATCCAGTATAATAGTCTAGTATTAGCAAACTGTGTACAAATAGTCTAAACTACTGAACACTGGAATATATTGTAACAACTGGGAAAATAAGGGTCGAAGAGATAGAGGGAAGCAAAGCTAAAAGATACCAGACAGCTTAAGAGAATGGCTTGGCAGAAGGTCAAAAACAGAAATGATAAATAGCTGTCGAGATCGAAAGTTGTGGAGAGACATGATCACCTACTCCAGCAGGCCCGGTACTTGATGATGATGAGTGACAAATCATGATTGCGTGCTACCAACTGTCTGTCATGACGACTAAGGCCATATAAATAACTCTAATGACTTTAAATTGACGTAGACGTATTATTCTGATTTACTATTTCTCTTGATTTCAGCCCTGCACATCTTATTTCAGCATGACATGCTTAAGAAAACAATAAATAAACTAGTTTGTCCATCTAGAAATAATGTCACGTGATTCCTTGACATATAAAGCATATATTACAAGAGGAGAAGGGAGAAAAGCGGGAGGCATACCCAGAGTAAGATGGACAGACAACATCAAAGAAGCGCTACTAAAACATCAACTGTCAATAATTGAAGTCACCAACAGGGCGAGAACTAAAATTTTGTATCTCCCTCGGCACCCGAATAGGGTACCAGAGGAAGTGAGGAAAGAACGAAAAAAAGAAAGAAAGAAAGAAAGAAAAAAGAAAGAAAGAAGATGCATAAGTACAGGATCTGTGTTCTACTTTGAATGTTATTTTCGTGGCTAGAATTGTTAAGTCCAGTCCCACAGCGTCGACGTACAGTAGGTTCTTCGTCTGTTTCTTGTTCTATTGTTCTTACGTAAGCAGTCAACTATTTGTCGCCGACAACTTGAAGCTCACATACTAATGAGTGTCTAGAGCTCAATCTGACAGATATAGGCACTTCGTTCAGCCAAATATCAGCACTACGTTAAACCAAATATCAGCACTACGTTAAACCAAATATCAGCATTACGTTCAGCCAAATATCAGCATTACGTTAAACCAAATATCAGCACTACATTCAGCCAAATATCAGCATTACGTTCAGCCAAATATCAGCACTACGTTCAGCCAAATATCATTACTACGTTCAGCCAAATATCTGCACTATGTTCAGCCAAATATCAGCATTACGTTCAGCCAAATATCAGCACTACGTTCAGCCAAATATCATTACTACGTTCAGCCAAATATCAGCACTACGTTCAGCCAAATATCATTACTACGTTCAGCCAAATATCTGCACTATGTTCAGCCAAATATCAACATTACGTTCAGCCAAATATCTGCACTATGTTCAGCCAAATATCAGCACTACATTCAGCCAAATATCTGCATTACGTTCAGCCAAATATCAACATTACGTTCAGCCAAATATCTGCACTACATTCAGCCAAATATCAGCATTACGTTCAGCCAAATATCAGCACTACGTTCAGCCAAATATCTGCACTACATTCAGCCAAATATCAGCATTACGTTCAGCCAAATATCAACATTACGTTCAGCCAAATATCTGCACTACATTCAGCCAAATATCAGCATTATGTTCAGCCAAATATCAACATTACGTTCAGCCAAATATCTGCACTATATTCAGCCAAATATCAGCATTACGTTCAGCCAAATATCAGCACTACTTTCAGCCAAATATCAGCACTACATTCAGCCAAATATCAGCACTACGTTCAGCCAAATATCAGCACTACGTTCAGCCAAATATCAGCACTACATTCAGCCAAATATCAGCATTACGTTCAGCCAAATATCTGCACTACGTTCAGCCAAATATCTGCACTACGTTCAGCCAAATATCAGCACTATCTATTGACCTTTCGAGCCGTAACCGGCCCATAGGGCGTAGACCAAGATACACCTTCTCCTATATGAATTTTTGTTCTAGCAGTTTTCTTTTAAAGATATTTTATCAAATCTCGCCATCTGTCTCTGTTCTGTGCAAGCAGTTCTATCTCATTGAGGGAGCCGATTCCTGCTGCTCTTGCCTCTCTCATCAATGTTCTTCTCAGTGTCTCCCTGGGTCTTCCTCTTTTTCTTTTACCTGTTGTTTCCCATATGAGGGCTTGCTTTGCTATTCGATTATTATCTCTTCTCATCACATGTCCAACGTATGACCATCGTCTTTTCTTTATTACTGAAGATATTAGTGGTTGATTGGCGATTTCTCTAATTTCCTCGTTTGTTTTGAATTCGTTCCATTCTATACCAAGTATTTTCCTTAGACATTTATTTTCGAATGCGTTCAACTTTGTTTCTATATCTCTTGTTGTTTTCCAGCTTTCACACGCATACGTAAGGGTTGATAGTACATTTGATTTGAATAGCCTAAGTTTTGTGTTTGTGCTAATGAGTTTTGATTTCCACAACTTTTCAAGGCTTCTGAAAGACATTGCTGCTTTAGCCAGTCTGATTCTAATTTCTTTGCTCGTATCCCCTTCTCGATCAATGTGACTTCCAAGATAGATGAAGTGATCGATCTCTTCTACTGGTTTGTTTTCCATGTATATTTTGTCACTTGTTGGAATTAAACTTTTCATGACTTTAGTCTTTTCATGATTGACCTCAAGCCCAATTTTGCTGGCTATTGATGATAGTTCATTTGTGTTTTCCTGCATCGTTTTTATCTGATTGCTGATGAGAACTATGTCATCAGCAAAGTCCAGGTCCTCCAAATGGTCTCCTTGTATCCATTCGATGCCTTTATTACCAGTGCAGCATTTCTTCATTATGAAGTCCATAACAATTCCAAATAACAAGGGCGATAAAATACATCCTTGTTTAACCCCAGTTTCTATTGGGAAACATTCGCTCAGTCCTTCCTCTGTTCGAACTGCACATGTGTAACCATCATACATGTCTTTGATAATATTTATGATTTTTGATGGTAAGCCATATTGCTTCAGAATTTTCCACAAAGAATCTCTATGAATACTATCAAATGCTTTTTTGAAGTCGATGAAGTTAAGTACAAAAGGTTTTTGCTTTTCAATGTGTTCCTCCAATATAAGTCGTAGATTGAAAATGTGGTCAAGACAGCTTCTCCCTTTTCTAAACCCAGCCTGTTCTTCACGCATTACTGTATCTATTGAATCCTTTATTCTATTTAGGATGATTTTACAGAATAATTTTGAGGCAACTGACAAAAGTGTCACGCCTCTCCAATTGTTACAATCTCTAAGATTGCCCTTTTTTGGGATCTTAACAATGATTCCTTTTTTCCATTTATGAGGCGTCTTCTCTGTTTTCCAAATGATGTTGAACATTTTTTGGAGATGTATTAAATTATGGCTATCAATTGCCTTGAGGATCTCAGCTGTTAACTTATCCTCTCCAGCAGCCTTGTTATTGGTCATTAGCTTTAAGGTGGTTTCTATTTCACTCAAGGTGAAGTCATCTAAATTTACATCTAATTCTGCTGCTGGTGTTTCAGCTTCAAAATCTATTAAACTGTGAGGTAGTGGACGGTTAAGAATTTCTTTGAAGTGTTCCGCCCAACGGGCTTTTATGTCTGCGCTTGTTGTTAGCATTAATCCAGATTTGTCTAGAATTGGTGTTCCACTGGATGTATAGGTGTTTGTCAGCATCTTTTGTACAGTATAAAGAGTTCTGCTGTCTCCTGTAATTGCAGCTGTCTCTGCTTTCTCTGCCAAGTTGTCTATATAAGCTCTTGTATCTCTTCTTGCCGAACTTTTCACTTTGTTGTCTAATTCTTTGTATGTTGCTTTTGCCAGAACCTTTCCAAGATCTGTCTTTACATTAGTCATGGCTCTCTTCGCTTCTCTTCTTTCTTTGATGTATTTCCATGTGGTGTCTGAGATCCAAGCTCGTTTTCCATTTTCTTCAGTCCAGCACTTGCTTCTGCTGCTGTCATTAGTATTTTGCTCTGTGAGTCCCACATTTCATTGATATCTAAGTCTATTTCACCAAGTGCTGAATAACAATTACTTAGCTCTATGTTAAACTTTTCCTTTATTGCTTCATCTTTCAGTTTATGACTATCAATTTTATGTGTAATTGACCTCTTCTGTTGGTTTCTAAATTTTAATCTTCCAAAATATCATTACTACGTTCAGCCAAATATCAGCACTACGTTCAGCCAAATATCATTACTACGTTCAGCCAAATATCTGCACTATGTTCAGCCAAATCGCCCGTGCGCTGCCGGGGCCCGAAAGGGAAGTAAAGAATAGCGGCGCTGTACCCTACCAGGCATGTTCGTAAGAGGCGAGAAAGGAGGGTTAGGCATGGGACTGGCTATCCCATACTGTAAAAAAATAAGCCGAAAAAACTTCACAAACATGAACAAGTCAAAGAAAGATAAAGTAAATCCGTCAACCAGGAAAGAGAAGGGCTCTCTGCCTAAGATACGTATGACGCAATCCGGAGAAAGCCATAAGGAGTCCGGGTTGCCGACTCACCCTTTGTCTACCAGGAAATCATCCAGAATTGGCACCTGGAATGTTCGTACCCTTAACGAACAGGGAAAAGCGGCACAAGTGGCAGCAGAAATGAACAACTACAAGATAGATATTCTGGGAATGTGTGAAACAAGATGGCTGGGAGCGGAGAGAATAAAATTGAATACAGGGGAGATGATTTTATCATCAGGACACCAGGAACCAGGAGCACAACATAGCGAAGGGGTAGCTATAATGCTATCAAAGAATGCACAGAAGACACTAATAGAATGGGAGGCAGTGGGACCAAGACTGGTGAGAGCAACATTTAGAACAACCAAAACAAAATAAAATTACACATTATACAATGCTATGCACCAACCAACGATAAAGATGACTCAGTTAAAGATGATTTTTATAAACAGCTACAATGCCAGATGGATGCAAGACGAGCCAAGGATATTATAATCTTGATGGGAGACCTAAATGCTAAGGTAGGATTAGACAACAGAGGCTTTGAAGAGATTATGGGAAAACATGGACTTGGAGATATAAACGAGAATGGAGAGATATTTGTGAATTTCTGCGCCCTTAATCAAATGAGCCTAGGAGGAACAATATTCCAACATAAAAGAATACACAAAGCTACATGGGTGTCACCAGATCATAGAACGGAAAATCAAATTGATCACATATGTATTAATAATAAGTTTAAGTCATCCTTACAGGATGTAAAAGTATATAGAGGGGCAGATATAGCTTCTGATCATCATCTGCTGTTAGCCAAACTTAAAATTAAATTAAAAAGGTATACTACAACGAATAAGGGCAGAACGTATTTCAATGTAGGGTTTCTTAAAGAACAAGGAATTAAAGATAAATTCGCAGTCACAATATCAAACAAATACCAAGTCCTCCAACAACTAGAAAATACAATAAATATAGAAGATCATTGGAAACAGGTAAAAAATATATGGAAAGAGACATGCGAAGAAACACTGGGGAAAAGAGAACGCCAGAATAAGGCATGGATGACAGCAGAGACCCTGGATAAAATTAAAGAAAGAACAAGAAAGCAGACATAAATAAAAGCAAAACAAGAAGTAATAAAGCCAAGACACAGGAAGCTTACACAGAGGTGAACAAAGAAGTGAGAAGATGCATTAAAAGGGATAAGAGGAAATATATAGATGAATTAGCTAAAGAGGCAGAAGAAGCAGCAAATAAAGGGAATATGAAAGAACTGTACAACAGCACAAAGAAATTAGGTGGAAAATACAAACAGATCAACGCCTTTATCAAAGATAAGAAAGGAAATCTGCTTAGTAATATAAAGGAACAAATGGAGAGATGGAAGGAGCACTTTGAAGAACTTTTGAACAGACCTGGCTCAAATAATCCTCCAGATATACTACCAGCAGAAGAAGAATTACACGTTAACTGCGGAAAACCAAGCAAAGAAGAAATAATGAAAGCCATCAAACTGTTAAAAGATGGTAAAGCCACAGGACCAGATGAAATTCCTTCGGAAGCCATCAAAGCAGATATTATCACCTCTACCAAGATGTTACATAATCTATTGGATAAAATTTGGGAGAGGGAAGAAATACCTAAAGACTGGAGAGAAGGTTATATGATCAAACTACCAAAGAAAGGAAGTTTACAGGAGTGCACAAATTATAGGGGAATTATGCTACTATCAGTGCCAGGAAAAATATTAGGCAGAATCATTCTGGAGAGACTAAAAGAGGCTATAGAGAAACACTTGAGAGATGAACAAGCAGGTTTTAGGAAGAACAGATCATGTGCTGATCAAATAACTACTCTACGTATAATAGTTGAACAAAGTTTAGAACTAAAATCCCCACTTTATATTGGATTCATAGATTACGAAAAGGCATTTGATAGTTTAGACAGAAGAATGCTTTGGAAGTTGCTGAGTCATTATGGAATCCCCATAAAGTTTATTAACCTGATAAAAACAATGTATGAAGGAACAAAATGTAGTGTGGTGCATGAAGGACAGCTTACAGAAGCATTTGAAATAAGAACAGGAGTAAGGCAAGGATGCCTTCTGTCTCCATTTCTCTTTCTACTGGCCATAGATTGGATTATGAAAATAACTCAAAACAACAGAAATGGGATCCAGTGGTCACTGACCAAACAACTTGATGATTTAGACTTTGCTGATGACATAGCTCTCCTATCACACAGCCACCAACAGATGCAAGATAAAATGAGTATATTAGATGAGAGATCACAACAGCTAGGACTAAAGATTAATAGAGATAAGACCAACATTATGAGAATTAATGCAGTTGGCAATAACCAAATAAAACTAGGAGAAATACCTCTACTAGACGTACAATCTTATATATATCTGGGCAGTAATATAGATAAAGAGGGAGGAACAGAAAACGATACCAAAATAAGGATATCAAAAGCAAGAGGAGCTTTCATTGCACTGGGAAACATATGGAAATCCAAAGAAATTAGGCTAAATACAAAAATACAAATTTTCAACTCCAATGTTAAGTCGGTTCTATTATATGGCTGTGAAACATGGAGAATAACAAAATTGACAATCACGAAGGTACAGACTTTCATTAATGGATGCTTGCGCAGAATAAAGGGATGGAAATGGCAGGACAAAGTCACAAACGTGGAATTATGGAAATGTACCGGTCAAATACCAGTGGATAAAGAAATACAGCGAAGACGATGGCGATGGATAGGACAAACACTACGGAAACCAACTGAGAGTATTACACAACAGGCCCTTTTTTGGAATCCCCAGGGGAAAGACAAAGAGGAAGACCAAGGAATTCTTGGAGAAGACAGATTGAAGCAGAGATGAAGATGATGGGGAAGACATGGAATGATCTTAAAAGAATTGCAAAAAACAGAACGACTTGGAAAGTGTTTGTTGAAGACCTATGCTCCACTGGGAGCTAAAAGGTAGAAGAAGAAGATGTTCAGCCAAATTTCATTACTACGATCATCCAAATATCAGCACTACGTTCAGCCAAATATTATTACTACGTTCAGCCAAATATCTGCACTATGTTCAGCCAAATATCAGCATTACGTTCAGCCAAATATCTGCACTATGTTCAGCCAAATATCAGCACTACATTCAGCCAAATATCAGCATTACGTTCAGCCAAATATCAGCACTACGTTCAGCCAAATATCAGCACTACGTTCAGCCAAATATCAGCATTACATTCAGCCAAATATCAGCACTTTGTTCAGCCAAATATCAGCACTACATTCAGCCAAATATCAGCACTACATTCAGCCAAATATCAGCACTACGTTCAGCCAATTATCAGCACTACATTCAGCCAAATATCTGCACTATGTTCAGCCAAATATCAGCATTACGTTCAGCCAAATATCTGCACTATGTTCAGCCAAATATCAGCACTACATTCAACCAAATATCTGCACTATGTTCAGCCAAATATCAGCATTACGTTCAGCCAAATATCTGCACTACATTCAGCCAAATATCTGCACTATGTTCAGCCAAATATCAGCATTACGTTCAGCCAAATATCTGCACTATGTTCAGCCAAATATCAGCATTACGTTAAACCAAATATCTGCACTACATTCAGCCAAATATCTGCACTATGTTCAGCCAAATATCAGCATTACGTTCAGCCAAATATCATCACTTCGTTCAGCCAAATATCAGCATTACGTTCAGCCAAATATCAGCATTACGTTCAGCCAAATATCTGCACTATATTCAGCCAAATATCAGCATTACGTTGGGCCAAATATCATCACTTCGTTCAGCCAAATATCAGCATTACGTTCAGCCAAATATCATCACTTCGTTCAGCCAAATATCAGCACTACATTCAGCCAAATATCAGCACTACATTCAGCCAAATATCAGCATGACGTTAAACCAAATATCAGCACTACGTTAAACCAAATATCAGCATTACGTTCAGCCAAATATCAGCACTACGTTCAGCCAAATATCATTACTACGTTCAGCCAAATATCTGCACTATGTTCAGCCAAATATCAGCATTACGTTCAGCCAAATATCAGCACTACGTTCAGCCAAATATCATTACTACGTTCAGCCAAATATCAGCACTACGTTCAGCCAAATATCATTACTACGTTCAGCCAAATATCTGCACTATGTTCAGCCAAATATCAGCATTACGTTCAGCCAAATATCTGCACTATGTTCAGTCAAATATCAGCACTACATTCAGCCAAATATCAGCATTACGTTCAGCCAAATATCAGCACTACGTTCAGCCAAATATCAGCACTACATTCAGCCAAATATCTGCACTACATTCAGCCAAATATCAGCACTACGTTCAACCAATTATCAGCACTACGTTCAGCCAAATATCAGCACTACATTCAGCCAAATTCAGCACTACGTTCAGCCAAATATCAGCACTACATTCAGCCAAATATCAGCACTACGTTCAGCCAAATATCAGCACTACGTTCAGCCAAAAATCAGCACTACATTCAGCCAAATATCTGCACTATGTTCAGCCAAATATCAGCATTACTTTCAGCCAAATATCTGCACTATGTTCAGCCAAATATCAGCATTACTTTCAGCCAAATATCTGCACTATGTTCAGCCAAATATCAGCATTACGTTCAGCCAAATATCAGCACTACATTCAGCCAAATATCAGCACTACATTCAGCCAAATATCAGCCTTACGTTCAGCCAAATATCAGCATTACGTTCAGCCAAATATCAGCATTACGTTCAGCCAAATATCAGCACTACGTTCAGCCAGATATCAGCACTACGTTCAGCCAAATATCTGCACTACGTTCAGCCAAATATCAGCACTACGTTCAGCCAAATATCAGCACTACGTTCAGCCAAATATCAGCACTATGTTCAGCCAAATATCAGCATTACGTTCAGCCAAATATCAGCACTTCATTCAGCCAAATATCAGCACTACGTTCAGCCAAATATCAGCACTACATTCAGCCAAATATCTGCACTATGTTCAGCCAAATATCAGCATTACGTTCAGCCAAATATCATCACTTCGTTCAGCCAAATATCTGCACTATGTTCAGCCAAATATCAGCATTACGTTCCGCCAAATATCAGCACTACATTCAGCCAAATATCAGCATTACGTTCAGCCAAATATCATCACTTCGTTCAGCCAAATATCAGCATTACATTCAGCCAAATATCTGCACTATGTTCAGCCAAATATCAGCATTACGTTCAGCCAAATATCATCACTTCGTTCAGCCAAATATCAGCACTACATTCAGCCAAATATCAGCACTACATTCAGCCAAATATCAGCATTACGTTCAGCCAAATATCAGCACTTCGTTCAGCCAAATATCAGCACTACGTTCAGCCAAATATCAGCACTACATTCAGCCAAATATCAGCACTACGTTTAGCCAAATATCTGTACTTCGTTCAGCCAAATATCATCACTTCGTTCAGCCAAATATCAGCACTACATTCAGCCAAATATCATTACTACGTTCAGCCAAATATCAGCACTACGTACAGCCAAATATCAACACTACATTCAGCCAAATATCAGCACTACATTCAGCCAAATATCAGCACTACGTTCAGCCAAATATCAGCACTACGTTCAGCCAAATTTCAGCACTACATTCAGCCAAATATCAGCACTACGTTCAGCCAAATATCAGCACTACGTTCAGCCAAATATCAGCACTACGTTCAGCCAAATATCAGCACTACGTTCAGCCAAATATTAACACTACATTCAGCCAAATATCAGCACTACATTCAGCCAAATATCAGCACTACTTTCAGCCAAATATCAGCACTACATTCAGCCAAATATCAGCACTACATTCAGCCAAATATCAGCACTACATTCAGCCAAATATCAGCACTCCATTCAGCCAAATATCAGCACTACATTCAGCCAAATATCAGCACTACGTTCAGCCAAATTATCAGCACTACATTCAGCCAAATATCAGCACTACATTGAGCCTAATATCAGCACTGCGTTCAGTCAAATATCAGCACTACATTCAGCCAAATATCAGCACTACATTCAGCCAAATATCATCACTTCGTTCAGCCAAATATCAGCACTACGTTCAGCCAAATATCAGCACTACGTTCAGCCAAATATCAGCACTACATTCAGCCAAATATCAGCACTACATTCAGCCAAATATCAGCACTACGTTCAGCCAAATATCAGCACTACATTCAGCCAAATATCAGCACTACATTCAGCCAAATATCAGCACTACGTTCAGCCAAATATCAGCACTACATTCAGCCAAATATCTGCACTATGTTCAGCCAAATATCAGCACTACGTTCAGCCAGATATCAGCACTACGTTCAGCCAAATATCAGCACTACGTTCAGCCAAATATCAGCACTACATTCAGCCAAATATCAGCACTACGTTCAGCCAAATATCAGCACTACGTTCAGCCAAATATCAACACTACATTCAGCCAAATATCAGCACTACATTCAGCCAAATATCAGCACTACATTCAGCCAAATATCAGCACTACATTCAGCCAAATATCAGCACTACATTCAGCCAAATATCAGCACTACATTCAGTCAAATATCAGCACTACATTCAGCCAAATATCAGCACTACATTCAGCCAAATATCAGCACTACGTTCAGCCAAATTATCAGCACTACATTCAGCCAAATATCAGCACTACATTGAGCCTAATATCAGCACTGCGTTCAGTCAAATATCAGCACTACATTCAGCCTAATATCAGCACTACGTTCAGCCAAATAACAGCACTTCATTCAGCCTGTAATCAGCACTACATTCAGCCAAATATCTGCACTTCGTTCAGCCTAATATCAGCACTGCGTTCAGACAAATATCAGCACAACATTCAGCCAAATATCTGCACTTTGTTCAGGCTAATATCAGCACTACGTTCAGCCAAATATCAGCACAACATTCAGCCAAATATCAGCACTTCGTTCAGCCTAATATCAGCACAACGTTCAGCCAAATATCAGCACTTCGTTCAGCCAAATATCAGCACTATGTTCAGCCTATAATCAGCACTACGTTCAGCCAAATATCAGCACTACATTCAGCCTAATATCAGCACTACGTTCAGCCTATAATCAGCACCACGTTCAGCCAAATATCAGCACTACATTCAGCCTAATATCAACACTACGTTCAGCTTAATATCAGCACTTCGTTCAGCTTAATGTCAACAATACGTTCAGACAAATATCAGCACTTCGTTCAGCCTAATATCAGCACTACGTTCAGCCAAATATCAACGCTGCGTCAAGACAAATATCAACGCTGCGTCAAGACAAATATCAAGACTGCGTCAAGACAAATATCAACGCTGCGTTAAGACAAATATCAACGCTGCGTCAAGACAAATATCAACGCTCCATCAAGACAAATATCAACGCTCCGTCAAGACAAATATCAATGCTCCATCAAGACAAATATCAACGCTGCGTCAAGACAAATATCAACGCTCCGTCAAGACAAATATCAACGCTCCATCAAGACAAATATCAACGCTGCGTCAAGACAAATATCAACGCTCCATCAAGACAAATATCAACGCTCCGTCAAGACAAATATCAAGACTGCGGCAAGACAAATATCAAGGTTGCGTCAAGACAAATATCAAGACTGCGTCAAGACAAATATCAACGCTCCGTCAAAACAAATATCAACGCTCCGTCAAGACAAATATCAACGCTGCGTCAAGACAAATATCAAGACACCGTCCAGACAAATATCAAGACTGCGTCAAGACAAATATCAAGACTGCGTCAAGACAAATATCAAGACTGCGTCAAGACAAATATCAAGACTGCGTTAAGACAAATATCAAGGCTGCACCAATATTTCTTTTTATGTTGAACGCGGAACGTAACAGCATAAGACATAAACGATAAACTTCGCGTATTTGAGAACACTTAAAAGGTATTATATTTTAAAAAATGGAAGTAGAGAAGGTATCACAACTACTTCTTGTATGAGAACAGACAATTTGGAAACGCCTCTAAATTAATGGAGGTAGTTATCGCGCCAAACTCTCTGTTTTACTCGGATATTAAAGCCTTGAATGGTACAAGTATGTCAGTTAGAGAATACGTAGAATTTCTTTCTTTATGTGTGGATTTGAAAGATTGGTCCAGAAAGCGAACTTTGTAACAAAAGAACTGACTAGTTGATGTCTAAAGCTTGTGTTGAGATGGACGTTAATTCCTCCAACACCGACGTCACACAACTATCATTACAACGGTAACGCTATGTTCGTGAAGTACTGAGCTGTCATAAATTGCGATTAATGCGCTTGACCGCTAGAGAAAAGCATAGACAACAAATTATTGGACAGCTATGACGATCTCCTACTAGCAATGAGGTTCATGGGACGACGCATCTTTTTGTATAGTCTTCTCAGAATAGAAGACTTAACGCAGAAGAAGGCGTATTAAACGTAACATTGGAAATGACACTTTGCCTGACAAGAAGGATCAGCAGTATGTCTAACTAGCTAGCTACAGTAACCGCTGGTTAACAGACCTCAAAATCGGCCTGATCTGCTCGAAAGTCTGATCCACCAGATACCAGAGCACATAGCGAACAAAACCGTATCACCCGGCATGACTACAAACTCAATGGCCATTAGAAAGGTACACAGAGAGAATCGCGAGGATCAACAAATAATCCTGAAGCGAGCTTCAGGTCTCGTATATTTCTTTTCTTTCTTCCTGGACCCCTGCTGGATCCAGCAAACATTTCAGTCATAAGGCCCCTAATCGACAGCAACATTTGTTACACTTTAATTAAAGGTGACATGAGTTTAAACACACAACTCACGCTGCAGCCTCAGCTTCCTCTACTCTGTCACAAAAATGAGTTCAACACCAAATAGTTGTTGACCACTTTGAACAATTTTAGCGCGATGTGTGTCAGATATAAATGTCAATCTTTATTCCCACAAATTATACATAATATATGTCAGTGAACTTATTTGACACGTTTTGCACATTTTGTCCTGTGCATCTGTTTCCATTAATTTATAATATGTAGACGAAACATTAAAAAGGTATGGAGCTAACAGAAAGACAAGACAAACTAAAACGTTTCGGCAAAAGCCTTTATCAGGTGTAATAATCTATTTTAAAAAATGAAATAAAAATCCAAGCCAGAAAACACAACAACGATCAGCAGCTATTACCGCGGTCCCACAAAGTATTTAATATTTGCTATATTTGATGTCATTTCCAATATTAGGAAGAAACAATCTTCATTTTTTTGGCCATGTAATGAGAAGGGGACAGCTGGAATATATTGAAAAAAATTGAAGGACGAAATAATAGAGGGAAGCAAAGAGAAAAGATACCAGACAGCTTAAGAGAATGGCTTCGCAGAAGGTCAACAACAGAAATGATAAATAACTGTCGAGATCGAAAGTTGTGGGATTGATCACCTACGCCAGCAGGCACGGTACTTGATGATGATGATGTTTGATATCTTGTGCTCATCAGCTCACCTTCTCACTTGGAAGTGTTTAGAGATGTTACAAAATGTAACTTCGATTGATGTTATACACAAGTAATGATTTCAATATGGGTCAGATTTAGGGCACACTGCGGTTGTTTCGCCGCGGGACAAACTGGAATCATATTATTACTGCTGTAGACACATGTCACAAGGCGTATCTGCTACTGATTATAGGGCTTTTGTCACTCATGAAAAAAAGAAAAAGACAAGTTTTATTACAAAGACTTTTTTGTGGATTTTTCTTCATTTGATTATGATGTCTCCTTCTTTTGGTTATAAGGGATTTTCTGCATGTGTTTATACAAACTAGTTCAACAGCTCTCTTCATATGTTTTTAAGCAGTTTCTTCATTTCTTTTTTAACGGTTTCTTCATTTGTTTTTTAACCGTTTCTTCATTTCTTTTTTAACGGTTTCTTCATTTGTTTTTTAACCGTTTCTTCATTTGTTTTTTAACGGTTTCTTCATTTGTTTTTTAACCGTTTCTTCATTTGTTTTTTAACGGTTTCTTCATTTCTTTTTTAACGGTTTCTTCATTTCTTTTTTAACGGTTTCTTCATTTCTTTTTTAACGGTTTCTTCATTTCTTTTTTAACGGTTTCTTCATTTCTTTTTTAACGGTTTCTTCATTTCTTTTTTAACGGTTTCTTCATTTGTTTTTTAACGGTTTCTTCATTTGTTTTTTAACAGTTTCTTCATTTCTTTTTTAACGGTTTCTTCATTTGTTTTTTAACGGTTTCTTCATTTGTTTTTTAACGGTTTCTTCATTTGTTTTTTAACCGTTTCTTCATTTGTTTTTTAACCGTTTCTTCATTTGTTTTTTAACCGTTTCTTCATTTGTTTTTTAACGGTTTCTTCATTTGTTTTTTAACCGTTTCTTCATTTGTTTTTTAACCGTTTCTTCATTTGTTTTTTAACCGTTTCTTCATTTGTTTTTCCGGTGGCTTCTTAATTTGCTTATAAGTTCATCTTCATTTCTTATAAACTTTTCCTCATTTGCTTACAAGTTACTCTTTATTTGTTTATCAGCAGCTTTTTTTATTTTGTTATTGGTAGCTGCGCCATATCCTTTATAGGGGCTTCTTTTTTTTAAATTATAGATACATTTCATTTATTTAAAAGCTGCTACTTCTTCTTCTTTCCTTCCTCATTTGCCTTTCACCGTCGCGGGGAGATATAATTTGCCGTCTTTTGCTTTTATTCGCATCTACTGCTGTTATGTTTCCTTGAGCTTCTAATATTCCGTCAATCCATCTTTTTCGTGCTCGGTCCTTGTGTCTGGTGTTCTCGCAACGTTTATTGAAGGCACGTTGTGTTGTGCTTTGATCTACCTGCCTTGTCAGGTAGCCAAACCATTTTGTATATTGTTTATTTATATGTTCTATGGCGGGGTTTATTACTAGTTTGTTCTCAGTTCTTCATTTCTGATCTTATCTCTCAGTCTGTTTCCTGTCATTCGTCTAACACACTTCATCTCAGTAGAGGTTATTTTTCTTTTTGTTCTAGCAGCTATTGTCCAGGACTGGCATTGGTAGCACAACGTTGGCATGAAGATTATATTGTACAGTGCCCGTTTTTTTCTCTTGATTTATTTCCTTGTTAGACAATAGTGGTGATATCTGTCTGTTCAATGATTTAACAAACTTTGTTGAATCTTGAGTCTATATTTGCCGTTTGTGAATTGTCTTTTTGATACTAAACTATTGTTGTTCTACATTTGTAAGCGGCTTCTTCATTTGTTTTTAAGTGCCGTCTTCATTTATTTATAAATTGCTTTTTCATTTGTTTACGAGAGATTCTTTTCTGTGTATTCTATAACTTACATAAAAGAGTTCTTAAATGTTATATAGAGCCAGTCTTAACATATGGATGCGAATCATGGACAATAGGACAACAGACAAAAAAAATCATTGAAGTCTGTAGAAATGTGGTTTTACAGAAGAATGTTGAGAGTACCATGGACAGCTAAGAAGAGTAATGAAAAAGTTCTGAAAAAGGTCAAAGCAAAAAGAGAGCTAATTTCCACTATTAGGAAGAAACAATCATCATTTTTTGGCCATGTAATGAGAAGAGAAAAACTGGAATATATTGTAACAACTGGAAAAATTGAGGGCCGAAGAGATAGAGGGAAGCAAAGAGAAAAAATAACAGACAGCTTAAGAGAATGGCTTGGCAAAAGGTCAACAACAGAAATGATAAATAGCTGCCGAGATCGAAAGTTGTGGAGAGACATGATCACCCACGCCAGTAGGCACGGTACTTGTTGATGATGATGATAACTTACAGTCCAATACATCCATTTTCTATACTCGTCTGGTTTGGACGATTTATTTCACTTCAACTTCCTGCCAGACAGCGGCTATTTTTAACCAGAGTAACGACTTATAGGAAAATAAGTCTTATCTTATGTCTGTCCCGCTAAGTTTGTATTAAGTATCTCCTCTCTTGATTGGGTTTTTGCCAGAATTAACAAAACTCACCCCCCCCCCTCCTCGCACATTCCCATGTATTGAAACAGCACTTCGAATTCATATAATAGTAAAATATTAGAATAAGATTCGTCTAACACATTTCATCTCTGTAGAGGTTATTTTTCTTATTGTTCTTGCATCTAGGGTCCAGGTCTGGTATTGGTAGCACAATGTTGGGATGAAGATTGTATTGTACAGTGCTGATTTTGCCTCCAGAGTTATTTCCTTGTTGGACAACAGTGGTGATAACTGTCCGATGATTTGACAAGCTTTGTTGCATCTTGATTCTATTTCTGCTGTTTGAGAGTTATCGTTTGTCATTAGACTTCCTAGGTATTTGAATTTCTCTACTTGTTTTAGTTGCCTGCCTTATATAGTTATGTTGTTGTTCTGTTTATTTTTGGCGACTTTCATGACTTCTGTTTTGTTGATTTTCATGTTGTATTTTGTGCCTGAGATGTTGAGTTTGTTTAAGTGTTCTTGTAGGTCTTCTATTGTTTCATGTATTAGTGTCTGATCATCTGCAAATAAAAGCTCGTTGATCTCCTCTATCTCTGATGGGTTGGCTAGCTTGCATATATAGTCCATGTATGTAATAAACAGTAGGGAAGTTAGTACGCACCCCTGTCTTACACCTGATCGAACTTCAAAGTGGTCTGTGTAGCCTGCTGCTGTTCTGACCCTGCAGCTGCTGTTGATGTAGAGAATTTTAATAATGTTGGTTAGATGTTGGCTTACTCCGTATGTTGTTAGTATCTCCTACAGTTGTTCTCTGTTTACTCTGTTGAATGCTTTTTCCTGGTCATTAAAGGCAATGTATAAATTTATAAATGAAAGATTGAGTACGTAAATTATTACAATCATTTCGAAGTAAAAATAAGCTAGAGTATAACTGAAATAATAAATTAAACAAACAATAGGACATGTCCTTCAGGACTGTCTACTTCAAGCAAGATGTAGCTTGATGACGTGTCTTACCCGGACTTTTTGAAATGAACTCCCAAGTTATCAGCCAAATCTGCTGTATGAGTTCAAAGGAGGAAGATAAAGAAAAATACGATATCGGAAAGAAAAACAAAGAGAACAAAGAAATAAATCGTGAAGAAGTTGATGACACAGGGAGCAAGAAGAGAACAAATGAATCACATTTTCAGCATATAAGGAAGCCGTAAGTAATAATATGAATATATGTATGTATGTATGTATGTATGTATGTATGTATGTATGTATGTATGTATGTATGTATGTATGTATGTATGTATGTATGTATGTATGTATGTATGTATGTATGTATGTATGTATGTATGTATGTATGTATGTATGTATGTATGTATGTATGTATGTATGTATGTATGTATGTATGTATGTATGTATGTGTGTGTATGTTGTATATATGTATGTGAGTATTATATAATACTATAAATATATAAATATAGACTACTATATATATGTATATATAATACCTACAAAAAATAAAAACCTAGAATTAAATATCACAGTTGAGGGAATACATCTGGAGACAGTCCAGAGTTACAACTACCTGGGACATACTATAACCAATGATGGAAAATGCAAAACGGAAATAAATAAAAGAATAGGTATGGCAAAAAGTAATTTTAATGCCAGGAAAAATATACTAACAACAAAACAAATATGAGCAGGGCTGAAACTAAGAATGGCAAAATGTTACGTCTTCTCAATATTCCTGTATGGTGCAGAAACATGGACATTAGACAAGAAAAGAGAACAGAAAATTGAAGCCTTTGAAATGTGGATTTATAGAAGAATAGGTAGAATTGGATGGAAACAAAAGATAACAAACGACGAAGTTTTAAAACAACTAAAAATAAAAAGAGAACTACTAAATACAATTAAGACAAGACAAATGAAATTTTTGGGGCATGTTAAAAGACACAACAGTCTACTAAAAGTAATATTGGAAGGAAAATACAAGGTAAAAGAGGCAGAGGCAGACCAAGACTAACATGGATGAGTAACATCAAAAGATGGACAAGTCAATCTATGTCAGCCTGCATCATCAAAGCAAGAAACAGAGTAGAATGGCGATCCATGGTAGCCAACCTTCGTTGCTGTGAAGGCACGCGATGATGATATCTATACAATATTTCTTCGTCCCTTAATCTCTTCCACATTTCTTTCCTCTGTTTATATGTTTCTGCTCTCTGTCTCTCTCCTCTCTTTATTTCCCCTCCCGTCAAGCAGAGATGAATGATGGGAAGGCAATAAAGACAACTTTAGAGGCAGCAAACCCACGCAGGCAACATTAATTAATACAACAGTTAAATCTATTCGTAAATGAGCTAGTTTTGTAACTTAATGAAGTGTTAAAATGTAACTAAATCAATCTTTTGTCCGTTAAATGTTTATAGTTTTTTATCAACCAGCCAAGCGGTGCTTTTCAAATAAAACCACAAGCATTTCAAACGTGAATTAGCTTAAACGCTTTTCAAGAGCCAAACGATTTTTATCACAGCTGGGCAAAATATTCAGGTCTTGTTGAAAACGGCGGGAGAGCTTAGAAAGGTATGGAAGTTTGTTGTAACATCTTGATTATACCCTCCCATTTGCATGTCATACCTGTTTAGCAGTAAGCCAGGATTGTGCGTCTATCGTGACGAGAACACTTCGCTTTTATCTAACGCCAAAACCCGCACACAGTCCGAGGAGCAGGAGAGGGGAGAAAAGACCTCTTAAATTGCTTTCCTTAAATATTTAAATATCCTGCCAGACATCTTATGAATGGGGAAAACGGTGACGAGTGTCAGAAATGTACTGAAATAAAAAGCGCAGTTCTATTAAGTTGAACAATACGCCGTTTTTTAAAGACGTTGATTTTGCCCCATTGTTGCTTCAGCATACGACACATGTGCATTGCCAAAATTGAACTATGGCTTGAGAGTCTACGATTGTCCGTAACAGAATAATGAATATTGTGTCATATAATAAATTATTCCTGTAATAATTATTTATTTTTCATGTTATTGTTCCCTGACATGTTTTTAAGTTGAAAATGCTGCTCAGAATTTGGCTGTTTCTATCATTTTTTTGGTCATTTTTAACAAGGCTTTTGCATTATGTCTGTTCGTCACGGCAACTGTCACTCGCCACGCCTCGGTACGTAGGGCGCAGATGAGACCTACGAGGCTCCCAGGGATAATGAATGAAAAGATAAAAGCTCGCAATCTCTCTCAGAGTTGTCGAAATTCATAGCTTTTCATTTAAATTCTCTTAAAAGAATAGAAATTCAGATGCCTGAATTTATTATTTTTTAAATAGACGAGCAAGTATTTGTGCAATTTTGCTGACACCACACTGACTCCATTGTACCTGCAGCTTGATGGCAATTTTGGATTTGGGGACGTCTGAAGCGCGGCCATTCATGATTGATTCATGCAACAAAATAATGTTGGGTGGCTGTAGGCCTAACATGCTGTCTGGGGAGTTGTCTGCAGGTTTGTAGGTGGCGTTGTGGTGCATCTATGGCTGTTGAGCTGTTCTCTTGATGCTCTTTCAGGGGCGCGTGTGCTGAAATTTTGTAAACCATTGTCAGAATGAGCAGAATCTATCTATCTATCTTTCGTTCGCCTGAAGCATTGTCTATATCTGCAATGTCGTTTCCTGTATAAATGTTACTGTCTTTTGTAATTCTTGCAGTGGCCCATATAGTTTTGTCTGTAGTGTTGTATCTATGGGCCAATGGATTTTCCTCAGTCTACTATATTCAGTGCAGTCTTGAAGTATGTGTTCAGCAGTCTGGGGCGCCTGTCCACATGTACAAGTAGTTGAGGTGCCGATCTTGAATTTTGTATACATGTGACTATGGAGTCGATTGTGTCCTGTTCTGAGACGTATAATGATAACTTGTTCATATCTATTCATATTATAAAAGGCATCCTGATTTGGGGCTTGTGGTCCTCTGATTGATTTGATTATCTGTTTCTTATGATGGTATGTAACAGGTGTATCTAGTTGTGTGCCTGTTGAACCTTCCTTTGCCAACTGATCTGCTTTCTCATTTCCTGGTATTCCACAGTGAGATGGGATCCACTGCAGGGCAACCCTGTGGTGCTTGCAGAGTTCAGTCAATAAGGTCTGCAGATGTGGTAATTTTCTGGATTGTAGTGCCTGGAGTACTGATCTTGCATCTGTCAAAAACACTACAGGCTGCGGGCTAAGATTAATGTTCAGCAGTTTTTCTATTGCTAACTTTATTGCTTGTATTTCTGCATCATAATTGTGACAATATTTCCCTGTTGCTATTTTATTCATATCCCTAGTGTTATTTGGGTATTCTATATATGCACCTGCTCCCCCATTTTTTACTGCATTCTGTGCTGATCCATCTGTATACACACGAATCCATAGGTCTTGTGGGTATTCTTCATCCAGGAAACTGAGAGTTATTGTTTTTCGCTGTAGACTATTCTGTTCCTCTTTATCAACTATTCCTTTCACTTCTGTCCGTATTTGAACTGATAATCCAGATTCCTCTGTCCAGGGAGTCTGTTCTGGTATGGGCAGTAGGGGGTTAACAGCTCTTGGCATGTCTGGTGTTTGTCTACTAATACGCTTGGCTTGGTGGATAAAACTGCTTCTCTTAAGTCGTCCCAATGCAAGATTTTGGAATCGGTCCTTCATTGGATGTCTCGGCATGCAAGCAAATTTTTCTGCCTGTATCAGCACCTTTGTGTCCCTCCGTTCTCTCAGTGCTGGTATCCTCCACAATTTCTCCATCTCTAATATTGGTGTTGATTTCATTGCTCCTGTGATGGCCCTAAGTGCCTGGTTTTGTACTTTATCCAGTTCTTGAAGTGTGGTGTTTGATGCTGAACACCATGCAGATGATCCATATTCTAAATGTGGGCGTATACTCTGTTGGTAAACTTTACTGAGTATTTTCCCACTCGCACCCCACGTAGTTCCACACAGCTTTCTTAGAATAGCCAATTTTCTCCTTGCTTTTTGGGTTGCCTTATTTATCTGCTGTTTCCAAGATAGTTTGTTATCAAATGTAACTCCGAGATACGTAGCCTGTATGTCTTCTTTCACAGGCTCATTGTTTATATAGATGGCTCCTGCTTTTTGTTTTGGGGAAAGAGTGAAAAGTGTAGTACTGCATTTGTCTGTATTGATGCTGATACACCATCTATTTGTCCATGAATTCAGTGCATTCATAGCTCTTTGTAACAATTTGGAGGCCACTGTTGCATACTCCTCTGTGCACCACATTACCAAGTCATCTGCATACATTGCCACTTTGATACCATGTGGTAGTTCAGTAACTAGGTCATTGATGTAGATCAGAAAAAGTGTTGGAGATAGTACCCCTCCCTGTGGAACGCCCTGGCGCAGTAAGACCTTCTTACTCTTAAGACCATCCAGTTGCACTCTGGCTCTCCTGTTATGCAGGTATGCTTTGACCCATTTGTACATCCTGCCATTTACTCCATAATTTCTCAGTTTCTTCAAAAGCCCTTCCTTCCATACCTTATCAAATGCTTTCTTTAGGTCTATCCATGCTGCTAGTACCAGTTTCTTTTCTTGAAACGCATCCTCAATTTCCTGGGAAAGATAGGTTGCCTGATCTTCGGTAGAGTAACACTGTCTAAAGCCTGCTTGTTGTGGGACAAGGAGATTTTCACTTTCCAGGTACCACTGCAGTCTGAGATTGATTATACGTTCTATTGTTTTACACAAACAGCTTGTAAGGCTGATTGGTCTATAGCTGGATGTCATTGAACCATCTTTTCCTGGCTTTAGTAATGGTATCATAATTGCTTCTCTCCATGCCTGTGGCACTTTACCTGTGATCCAGCAAATGTTGTAGATCTGCAGTAGTTTTGCTTTAGCTGCAGTTCCCAAGTTCTTAATCATTTCATTAGACACTCCATCACTACCTGGTGACTTTTTCATTTTTAATTTGGATATTGCCAGCTCTAGCTCTCTTTGTGTAATGGGTATTTCCATGACTTCATGTGCAGTCTCTTCTTGTCTTGCATTTTGTTGTTTTAGACGGGTCTCTTGACGTTTCTCTAGGCTAATTTCAATATTGTTGTCATTTGCAAAGGAGTCTGCAAAGTGATTTGCTGCATGTTTACCTGTTAGAATGTTTCCATCCTTCTTCAGTGTAATTTTTGTGTTCCCTTCTGTACCCTCATCATTCAGCTGTTTTACAAGCTTCCACACTTTTCTTGTGTCTCGTTCTAGATTCATGTACTCTGTTTTCTCTTTCCAACTTCTCCGTCTGGCTTGTAGTTTAGCCCATTGAAATTTGGCTTTAGCATGCTGATAGTTATTGTGGTGTTCCTGGCAGGGGTTATTTTCTGCTTGTTTTCGAGATGTTTCCATGTCATTGTGCAGTTGCTCTAGTTCACTATTCCAGTATGGTTTGTAGTGTTTCCGTGCCCCTCTGGGTATTGTTTCACTGGCAGCTTGTATTATTAGTCTACTGAATTCATCAACTATTTTGTTGATGTCTCTGTCTGTATTTAGATCTTTAGTCAGTACACTGGTGTAATGTTGATACATTTTCCAGTCTGCCTTTTTGTAATTCCATCTGGAGAGAGTGCTGCTCTCCCTGACGGCCTCATTTTGCACCACTAAAAAGACAGGTCGGTGGTCGCTGCCTCCAAGTTGTTTCCCAACAATACGTGTGATATTCCAATCCAGGTCTGGTGAATGGAAAGCAAGGTCTGGTGTAGATGTGGTATGCCATGATCTGGAATAGAATGTTGGTGGATCTGTTGCCTGGTTTAATAGTATAAGCCCATTGTCATCCTGCCAATTTTCAAGTTCTTCACCTCTCTTGTCCATATCTTCATAGCCCCAGCTCTGTGAATGGCTGTTAAAGTCTCCACATACAATTATTCTTTCTTTTAATGTAATTGTGTCTAGTGCTAGTGGGCGGTCACTCGGACAGTAGTAGTTTAGTAGATGGAAGTCTGTATTTCCTGTCCTGAGGTGCAGTATTTGATATTCCGCCCCATCCATATACACTTCAATCTGACATGCATTAATGTTGTTCCTTACAAGAGTCAGTATTCCGCCCTTTTGTCTGTTTTTCCTGTCAGATCGGTAGCACTGGTATCCCCTAATCTTCAAGGCTATGTCGTTGTTTAGATGGGTTTCCTGCAAACAGCATATGCTTACTTGTTCTTCATGCAGGATATTTTCTAATTCTATCTTTTTACTGTACCCATCTCTTTTGCTGTTGATGCCTTCAGCATTCCAGTGCATTATTTTGAGTGGTCTTATTTTGGGTTGGCCAGTAACTCTATTCTCTCGCCCCCTGACTCCACAGAGCGATTGAGAAGGACATCCAGTAATATAGGTTGGGCCCTTTCGAGGCTGAGGGCCCGGCGCTGCACCTGCCTGAGTGTCCATCACAGGGCGAGTGCCATATCGATTTGCAGTTATAGGCATGCTTCCCATTGGCGTGAGTGCGTGGCATCCTGATTTTTGTAGTGCGCCTTTTGGCTGGTTGCCTCCGACTTCAGCACTTAAAATTGCTAGAGCAGACTGTGGTCTTGCACGGGTGTAGGAAGGCCTGGCCAGTCTTGGTTTTCAGTCCCTGGTGACTGTTAAGCCCCATCCCCACGACAAGGAGCTGGCCTTGATGGGGTATGAGCAGAATGAGTTACGCAGCAATCTGGTCTGCGGTAATTTGGTCTGCGGTAATCTGGTCTGCGGCAATCTGGTCTGCGGCAATCTGGTCTGCGGTAATCTGGTCTGCGGCAATCTGGTCTGCAGCAATCTGGTCTGCGGCAATATGGTCTGCGGTAATCTGGTCTGCGGCAATCTGGTCTGCGGTAATCTGGTCTGCAGCAATCTGGTCTGCGGCAATATGGTCTGCGGTAATCTGGTCTACAGCAATCTGGTCTGCGGCAATATGGTCTGCGGTAATCTTGTCTGCAGCAATCTGGTCTGCAGCAATCTGGTCTGCGGCAATCTGGTCTGCAGCAATCTGGTCTGCGGCAATCTGGTCTGCGGCAATCTGGTCTGCGGCAATCTGGTCTGCGGTAATCTGGTCTGCGGCAATCTGGTCTGCGGTAATCTGGTCTGGGCTGTGGTTATTTGTGCTATCTACAGACCTCTTCATTTACTCATTAAAAGTGAACATTTGTGCTATCTGCAGACAGACCTCTTCATTTACTCCTTAAGAGTGAACATTTGTGCTATCTGCAGACAGACCTCTTCATTTACTCCTTAAAAGTGAACATTTGTGCTATCTGCAGACAGACCTCTTCATTAACTCCTTAAAAGTGAACATTTGTGCTTTCTGCAGACAGACCTCTTCATTTACTCCTTAAGAGTGAACATTTGTGCTATCTGCAGACAGACCTCTTCATTTACTCTTTACAAGTGAACATTTGTGCTATCTGCAGACCTCTTCGTTTGCTCCTTAAGAGTGAACATTTGTGCTATCTGCAGACATATCTCTTCATTTACTCCTTAAGAGTGAATATTTGTGCTATCTGCAGACATATCTCTTCATTTACTCCTTAAGAGTGAACATTTGTGCTATCTGCAGACAGACCTCTTCATTTACTCCTTAAGAGTGAACATTTGTGCTATCAGCAGACATATCTCTTCATTTCCTCCTTACAAGTGAACATTTGTGCTATCAGCAGACATATCTCTTCATTTCCTCCTTACAAGTGAACATTTGTGCTATCTGCAGACAGACCTCTTCATTTCCTCCTTACAAGTGAACATTTGTGCTATCTGCAGACAGACCTCTTCATTTCCTCCTTACAAGTGAACATTTGTGCTATCTGCAGACAGACCTCTTCATTTCCTCCTTACAAGTGAACATTTGTGCTATCTGCAGACAGACCTCTTCATTTCCTCCTTACAAGTGAACATCTGTGCTATCTGCAGACAGACCTCTTCATTTCCTCCTTACAAGTGAAAATTTTTTGCATGGGTGTGTACATGTGGGTCTTTCACGCTTTTACAGGCCGCTGGAAACAGACTGCTGTCGATGTTTAATATCAAAACTTTCCACTACTTTCATGTCGAGCAGCATCTCTCATGACAGGTTTAACCAATATTTCAATATCAAGTCGGACACCAGAATGCAGAAGGTATAATTATGTCATGGGGTCCCAAACCCTTCCTCTGACGTCTTTTATCTTCTAACATCGACTCTATTCATCTAATAATTTTTGTGTAATTTCTTTCCATATGAAATGATCATCTCTCTGTTACTTATTCCCAGTCATTGTCACTAACGGAGACTTTATTGAGGGTTCGCTGGATGTATTTTAAATCTCAGTTTTTATCAACCCACCGCCCGTTCGGCCACATAACAAGACAAAAAGAACTATAATAACAATGACTCAAAGAGCCATAAACAAACGCAACGAAAACGCCAGATTAAGAGGAAGACCGAGAAAGAGATGGATAAAGGGAATACTACAGTCACTAGGAGGAATAACATCAGAAGAGGCCAACAGAAGAGCAAAGAATCGCAGATTGTTTCTCCCCTCGACGCCAACGGCAGCAGAGGAAGGATAGAAGAATAAGAAGAAGAACCGCCCATTCTCCCCCCTCCCCCCTCTCTCTGTGTGTAAGTTCATCATTCAATATTTGCTACTGATGCCTCTATCTATTCGTCCAGTACATTCAATATTTGCTACTGATGCCTCTATCTATTCGTCCAGTACATTCAATATTTGCTACTGATGCCTCTATCTATTTGTCCAGCACATTCAATATTTGCTACTGATGCCTCTATCTATTCGTCCAGTACATTCAATATTTGCTACTGATGCCTCTATCTATTCGTCCAGCACGTTCAATATTTGCTACTGATGCCTCTATCTATTCGTCCAGTACATCCAATATTTGCTACTGATGCCTCTATCTATTCGTCCAGCACGTTCAATATTTGCTACTGATGCCTCTATCTATTCGTCCAGCACGTTCAAGATTTGGATCAATTCCCGAGCGCTCTCATGATGGATGGATGCAGCTGCCAGGCTTCTCACTTGGTTACTTTCTTCTCCCATTTGATGCTCATTAGTTTTGGAAGGTTGCTACATAGATAAGAGTCCCGAACCATTATGGATAATGCACTTGCCTGCTGACCTGAAAGTTCATGGTTCAAATTCTAGTTGAGACAACATTTTTGACCGTCCTAGAAAGGTCTCGGGGTCCACCCAGCCACTTGAAATGAGCACCAGAGATATTCACTGGGAAGAAAGGGAGCAAGGATGAGAACTGGCCGCCTCAACTTGTAAAGATGAGGCTTAGTACGATGACGTCATTAACACGTCATTACTCAACTACAATTGCTATGGAACTACCTTTATCTTTAAATTTGTATGTGTGTATATGTTTAATTAATATATATATATGTTTCTATGTGTGTGCGTGTGTATTTAATTTATATATAAAAGTAAAGTACCCCCGTCACGCCAAGTGGCGTATAGGGAAATATGGAGTTAGTGACCATACATTTTACAGACCCTCGGCATATGATTTGTGGGGTAATGTGGTCGGTATTACGCCCGTTCCGCTTTACTTTCCCAGAAAAATCCGGTACCCATTTAAGGCTGGGTGAACCCGGAAGCCGTCGATCAGGATCGAACCCGACCTCTATTAAATATACATAAAAATACATACAAACATAGATGCATACAAACATAAAGATACATACAAGCATACAGAAGCATACAAATACGAAGATGTGTTTAAATAAAATCACATGTAGCTATAATCATGCGTAAACACAAAGACACACATAAACACACATGAACATATACATAGAAACATGCAGACGCACAAACAGAACTACACGAAAATACATGCATGTTCTGATATATATATGAGGAGGCTGAGGCGCGCCTCCCAGCACCAGAGCTGGAAGTTGTCAGCGATCCACAGCTGATGGCTTGCGCCAGGATCGGTGAACCAGAACCATCCAGACCCTGCTCCACCTCTCCGTGGTGCCTCTAGTAACAGACTAACCTGTCTAGTCTGGCCAAGCGAGCAGGGATCGAAGAGGGAAGACAACCCGGTACTCAAAAATTTCCTGTTGAAGTCAGATGTATTGGGCCGAAAGTCGCAAATATAACAGTGTTACACTGCAAACCACAACACAGCGCAGAGACGTCCACTTAACGTCCTTTTAAGGGCGGATGACGAAGAGGAATTCTACAATCTAATTCATAATTCTAGAATACTTTAGTCATCGGGCGAACGAAAGCAAGCATATATATATTAACAAATACAGAAACAAATTTACATGGACGCACACATACACACTTTCACACATACGTACTGGTACATACTTTTACACATACATACTTACATATACAAACATACATTAACATACACAATATGGCGTCTATCTAAAAGTTATAATTATACAGCCATAGACAGGAAACTGCAATGCGTAAAGCGTATGGCAGCATTGTTCAAATCTGCGCCAAATTGTATGGTCGCCCTCGTAGATCATCAAACTTCCTTTACTCGTTCAGCTCCTCGGTCTATGGCAGACAGAACGATTGTTCTTAATTGCACATTTACGAGATCCTGAATGGACAGGAGTGGAAATGATGACGCGAAGATGCTCCGTGGTTCGGCTTTCCCACGTCACGGCCGATTTCGGTCCTTGTGTTCATTTTTTTTTCTAAATACGAACGATTAACAAAGTAGTTATTATTTCTTTTGAAGCAATAAAAATTAGGCGCACATGTGGCCAAATGTATTGAAGCAAATCTTTGGTTCAATCTTATACCACTTACTTGCTCCTGGCAAGTAATCAAAGATGTTCATGAAAGGGGTAAAGTGGTTGCTAAGGGGAGGGTACCTCAAAGTATTCCTTTGGTAGGGAAGAAATTATTTCATTGAGAAAGTCGATAGTGACACCAATAAGAGAGAGCGAAATAGGATGAAGTAAGAGAAAAACAGAGAGATGGTGGGGGTGGGGGGGGGGGCGCGTTGGCGGCAACATCGACAGCAGATGCAGAATAAACACAGAACAAAAAAAAATGGAGAAGTGACAGAAACTATAATAGACGGTATCATGGTGTGTCATCACCGTATGAACTGTTGGCTTCCACAGTGCGTCATTTTACTATGTCTCATTGGGGATTAGTTGAGAGTTTTCTGGGACTGTAATAGTGGCTAAATGATAAAGTAAGCGGGAAAGAAGATTGACACCTTTGCGTTACAGAAAGCTAACTTTAACATAAGGAAGTCCAAGGATATTAGGTTAAATACAACAATTGTATTTCTCAACTCCAATGTTTTAAGTCAGTATTATTATATGGCTGTGAAACATGGAAAACAATAATAATGACACTCATTAAGATACAGACCGTCATTAATGGATGCTTACGCAGAATAAAAGGATGGAAATGGCAGGACAAAATCACTAACATAGATATATGGAAATGTACCAGTCCAATACCAGTGGATAAAGAGATACAGCGAAAACGATGGCGCTAGATAGGACACACTACTGGTGCCAACTGAGAGTATTACACAACAGGTCCCTTTTTTGGAACCCCCTTGGAAAAAGACAAAGGGCATAACCAAGATATCCTTGGAGAAGACAGATTGAAGCGGAGATGAAGATGATGGGGAAGACATGGAATGATCTTAAAAGAATGGCTAGAAACAGAACAGCTTGGAAAGTGTTTGTTGAAGACCTATGCTCCACATGGAGCTGAAAAGGTAGAAGAATAAGAAATTAACTTTATGTTAACTGTCAGGTCAAGTAATTTTTCGTGCTGCCAATTGCAGGCATGCTCAGGAGAGTAAAAGGCTATGGGAGGGTACCCTAAAGTAAAACAACCCCACAGTCTTGTGGGTGAGACTTTTTAGTCGAAATCTCGCAAACCAGGAAGTCAACCTTAAACAGGAAGGCAACAGAAAAACACCATCTTAACTTCTTTGTATAATCATGGGTCGCCACAATTAGAAGAATGTTTATGAAGGCTTTAAGAAATCAGATGTAAGAAAGCTTTAAAAAATCAGATGTAAGAAAACTTAAAGAAATAAGATGTAAGAAAGCTTTAAGAAATCAGATGTAAGAAAGCTTTAAGAAATCAGATGTAAGAAATCTTTAAGAAATCAGATGTAAGAAAGCTTTAAGAAATCAGTTGTAAGAAAGCTTTAAGAAATCAGTTGTAAGAAAGCTATAAGAAACTACATGTAAGAAAGCTTTAAGAAATCAGTTGTAAGATAGCTTTAAGAAACTAGATGTAAGAAAGCTTTAAGAAATCAGATGTAAGAAAGCTTTAAGAAATCAGATGTAAGAAAGCTTTAAGAAATCAGATGTAAGAAAGATTTAAGAAATCAGATGTAAGAAAGCTTTAAGAAATCAGAAGTAAGAAAGCTTTAAGAAATCAGATGTAAGAAAGCTTTAAGAAACTAGATGTAAGAAAGCTTTAAGAAATCAGATGAAAGAAAGCTTTAAGAAATCAGATGTAAGAAAGCTTTAAGAAATCAGATGTAAGAAAGCTTTAAAAAATCAGATGTAAGAAAACTTAAAGAAATCAGATGTAAGAAAGCTTTAAGAAATCAGATGTAAGAAAGCTTTAAAAAATCAGATGTAAGAAAACTTAAAGAAATCAGATGTAAGAAAGCTTTAAGAAATCAGATGTAAGAAAGCTTTAAGAAATCAGATGTAAGAAATCTTTAAGAAATCAGATGTAAGAAAGATTTAAGAAATCAGTTGTAAGAAAGCTTTAAGAAATCAGTTGTAAGAAAGCTATAAGAAACTACATGTAAGAAAGCTTTAAGAAATCAGTTGTAAGATAGCTTTAAGAAACTAGATGTAAGAAAGCTTTAAGAAATCAGATGTAAGAAAGCTTTAAGAAATCAGATGTAAGAAAGCTTTAAGAAATCAGATGTAAGAAAGATTTAAGAAATCAGATGTAAGAAAGCTTTAAGAAATCAGATGTAAGAAAGCTTTAAGAAATCAGATGTAAGAAAGCTTTAAGAAATCAGATGTAAGAAAGCTTTAAAAAATCAGATGTAAGAAAACTTAAAGAAATCAGGTGTAAGAAAGCTTTAAGAAATCAGATGTAAGAAAGCTTTAAGAAATCAGATGTAAGAAATCTTTAAGAAATCAGATGTAAGAAAGATTTAAGAAATCAGTTGTAACAAAGCTTTAAGAAATCAGTTGTAAGAAAGCTATAAGAAACTACATGTAAGAAAGCTTTAAGAAATCAGATGTAAGATAGCTTTAAGAAACTAGATGTAAGAAAGCTTTAAGAAATCAGATGTAAGAAAGCTTTAAGAAATCAGATGTAAGAAAGCTTTAAGAAATCAGATGTAAGAAAGCTTTAAGAAATCAGATGTAAGAAAGCTTTAAGAAATCAGATGTAAGAAAGCTTTAAGAAACTAGATGTAAGAAAGCTTTAAGAAATCAGATGTAAGAAAGCTTTATGAAATCAGATGTAAGAAAGCTTTAAGAAAACAAGAAAAGTAAGATAATTAAAAAGAAATGACATAATCTGCCTCATTTCTTTCAAAATTAGTTGATACCCGTCATTTTTGACAATATCACATTTGCTTGATATATTATACGATATTCTGTACTTTTATCTGATATGTTACGCGTTTTTTCTATGAATTCCTTATTTATTATTCGTTATTTCTCCTTTACCTGATTATATTACACGCTAGTTTTTTCTCTCTCTCTTTTTCATACAACATTCACCGTTTATAGATGTTAGTTTGTTGTAGACAGTTTAACATCTTTCTCTGTACGATATAGATATCCTCTACGACATAGATATCATTTACGACATAGATATCATTTACGACATAGATATCCTCTACGACATAGATATCATGTACGACATAGATATCCTCTACGACATAGATATCATTTACGACATAGATATCATTTACGACATAGATATCATTTACGACATAGATATCCTCTACGACATAGATATCCTGTACGACATAGATATCATGTACGACATAGATATCATGTACGACATAGATATCCTCTACGACATAGATATCCTCTACGACATAGATATCATGTGCGACATAGATATCCTCTACGACAAATATATCATTTACGACATAGATATCATGTACGACATAGATATCCTCTACGAGAAATATATCATTTACGACATAGATATCCTCTACGACAAATATATCATGTACGACATAGATATCCTCTAAGACAAATATATCATTTACGACATAGATATCCTCTACGACAAATATATCATTTACGACATAGATATCCTGTAAGACATAGATATCCTCTACGACAAATATATCATTTACGACATAGATATCATGTACGACATAGATATCCTCTACGACAAATATATCATTTACGACATAGATATCCTCTACGACAAATATATCATTTACGACATAGATATCATGTACGACATAGATATCCTCTACGAGAAATATATCATTTACGACATAGATATCCTCTACGACAAATATATCATGTACGACATAGATATCCTCTACGACAAATATATCATTTACGACATAGATATCATGTACGACATAGATATCCTCTACGACAAATATATCATGTACGACATAGATATCCTCTAAGACAAATATATCATGTACGACATAGATATCCTCTACGACAAATATATTATTTACGACATAGATATCCTGTACGACATAGATATCCTCTACGACAAATATATCATTTACGACATAGATATCATGTACGACATAGATATCCTCTACGACAAATATATCATTTACGACATAGATATCCTCTACGACAAATATATCATTTACGACATAGATATCATGTACGACATAGATATCCTCTACGACAAATATATCATTTACGACATAGATACCCTCTACGACAAATATATCATGTACGACATAGATATCCTCTACGACAAATATATCATTTACGACATAGATATCATGTACGACATAGATATCCTCTACGACAAATATATCATTTACGACATAGATATCATCTACGACAAATATATCATTTACGACATAGATATCATGTACGACATAGATATCCTCTACGAGAAATATATCATTTACGACATAGATATCCTCTACGACAAATATTTCATGTACGACATAGATATCCTCTACGACAAATATATCATTTACGACATAGATATCATGTACGACATAGATATCCTCTACGACAAATATATCATGTACGACATAGATATCCTCTAAGACAAATATATCATGTACGACATAGATATCCTCTACGACAAATATATTATTTACGACATAGATATCCTGTACGACATAGATATCCTCTACGACAAATATATCATTTACGACATAGATATCATGTACGACATAGATATCCTCTACGACAAATATATCATTTACGACATAGATATCCTCTACGACAAATATATCATTTACGACATAGATATCATGTACGACATAGATATCCTCTACGACAAATATATCATTTACGACATAGATACCCTCTACGACAAATATATCATGTACGACATAGATATCCTCTACGACAAATATATCATTTACGACATAGATATCATGTACGACATAGATATCCTCTACGACAAATATATCATGTACGACATAGATATACTCTACGACAAATATATCATTTACGACATAGATATAATTTACGACATAGATATCCTCTACGACAAATATATCATTTACGACATAGATATCATGTACGACATAGATATCCTCTACAACAAATATATCATTTACGACATAGATATCCTCTACGACAAATATATCATTTACGACATAGATATCATGTACGACATAGATATCCTCTACGACAAATATATCATGTACGACATAGATATCATCTACGACAAATATATAATTTACGACATAGATATCATGTACGACATAGATATCATTTACGACATAGATATCATTTACGACATAGATATCATGTACGACATAGATATCCTCTACGACAAATATATCATGTACGACATAGATATCCTCTAAGACAAATATATCATGTACGACATAGATATCCTCTACGACAAATATATTATTTACGACATAGATATCCTGTACGACATAGATATCCTCTACGACAAATATATCATTTACGACATAGATATCATGTACGACATAGATATCCTCTACGACAAATATATCATTTACGACATAGATATCCTCTACGACAAATATATCATTTACGACATAGATATCATGTACGACATAGATATCCTCTACGACAAATATATCATTTACGACATAGATACCCTCTACGACAAATATATCATGTACGACATAGATATCCTCTACGACAAATATATCATTTACGACATAGATATCATGTACGACATAGATATCCTCTACGACAAATATATCATTTACGACATAGATATCCTCTACGACAAATATATCATTTACGACATAGATATCATGTACGACATAGATATCCTCTACGAGAAATATATCATTTACGACATAGATATCCTCTACGACAAATATTTCATGTACGACATAGATATCCTCTACGACAAATATATCATTTACGACATAGATATCATGTACGACATAGATATCCTCTACGACAAATATATCATGTACGACATAGATATCCTCTAAGACAAATATATCATGTACGACATAGATATCCTCTACGACAAATATATTATTTACGACATAGATATCCTGTACGACATAGATATCCTCTACGACAAATATATCATTTACGACATAGATATCATGTACGACATAGATATCCTCTACGACAAATATATCATTTACGACATAGATATCCTCTACGACAAATATATCATTTACGACATAGATATCATGTACGACATAGATATCCTCTACGACAAATATATCATTTACGACACAGATACCCTCTACGACAAATATATCATGTACGACATAGATATCCTCTACGACAAATATATCATTTACGACATAGATATCATGTACGACATAGATATCCTCTACGACAAATATATCATGTACGACATAGATATACTCTACGACAAATATATCATTTACGACATAGATATAATTTACGACATAGATATCCTCTACGACAAATATATCATTTACGACATAGATATCATGTACGACATAGATATCCTCTACAACAAATATATCATTTACGACATAGATATCCTCTACGACAAATATATCATTTACGACATAGATATCATGTACGACATAGATATCCTCTACGACAAATATATCATGTACGACATAGATATCATCTACGACAAATATATAATTTACGACATAGATATCATGTACGACATAGATATCATTTACGACATAGATATCATTTACGACATATATATCCTTTAAGAGATAGATATCCTCTACGACATAGATATCCTGTACGACATAGATATCATTTACGCAATAGATATCATGTATGATATGTATATATATATATATATATAGATATATATATATGTATATATATATATATATATATATATATATCTTGTATGATATATATATATATATATATATATATATATATATATATCCTGTACGACATAGATATCCTCTACGACATAGATATCATTTACGACATAGATATCCTTTTCGACATAGATATCATTTACGACATAGATATCCTCTACGACATAGATTTCCTCTACGACATAGATATCCTCTACGACATAGATATCCTGTACGACATAGATATCCTCTACGACATAGATATCCTGTACGAGATAGATATCATGTACGACATAGATATCCTCTACGACATAGATATCCTCTGCGACATAGATATCCTCTGCGACATAGATATCCTCTACGACATAGATATCCTCTACGACATAGATATCCTGTACGACATAGATGTCCTCTACGACATAGATATCAAGTAGGACATAGATATCCTCTACGACATAGATATCCTCTACGCCATAGATATCCTCTACGACATAGATATCATGTGCGACATAGATATCCTCTACGACAAATATATCATTTACGACATAGATATCCTCTACGACAAATATATCATTTACGACATAGATATCATGTACGACATAGATATCCTCTACGACAAATATATCATTTACGACATAGATATCCTCTATGACAAATATGTCATGTACGACATAGATATCCTCTACGACAAATATATCATTTACGACATAGATATCATGTACGTCATAGATATCCTCTACGACAAATATATCATGTACGACATAGATATCCTCTACGACAAATATACCATGTACGACATAGATATCCTCTACGACAAATATATCATTTACGACATAGATATCCTGTACGACATAGATATCCTCTACGACAAATATATCATTTACGAAATAGATATCCTCTACGACAAATATATCATTTACGACATAGATATCATGTACGACATAGATATCCTCTACGACAAATATATCATTTACGACATAGATATCCTCTACGACAAATATATCATGTACGACATAGATATACTCTACGACAAATATATCATTTACGACATAGATATCATGTAGGACATAGATATCCTCTACGACAAATATATCATGTACGACATAGATATCCTCTACGACAAATATATCAAGTACGACATAGATATCCTCTACGACAAATATATCATTTACGACATAGATATCCTGTACGACATAGATATCCTCTACGACAAATATATCATTTACGACATAGATATCATGTACGACATATATATCCTCTACGATAAATATATCATTTACGACATTGATATCCTCTACGACAAATATATCATTTACGACATAGATATCATGTACGACATAGATATCCTCGACGACAAATATATCATTTACGACATAGATATCCTCTACGTCAAATATATTATGTACGACATAGATATCCTCTACGACAAATATATCATTTACGACATAGATATCATGTACGACATAGATATCAATTAAGACATAGATATAATTTACGACATAGATATCCTGTACGACATAGATATCCTGTACGACATAGATATCCTCTACGACATAGATATCCTCTACGACATAGATATCCTCTACGACATAGATATCCTCTACGACATAGATATCCTCTACGACATAGATATCCTCTACGACATAGATATCCTGTACGAAATAGATACATTTTCTGACCTATTACATACCATTGATGACATTGATGCGTCTTCATGATAAGCTTTGAGTTATTTTCTCTTTTATTCTCCACAAATTCTAGCTACCTAAACTAGAGGTGGGGGGGACAACTATCTGTAGCAGAAGTCCTAATGCTTGTGATTCATTTCCCTTGCTTTCTTTCTATTCCCTTAACTGGCAGGTCTATCCATGCTACCTGCAAACCAACCTCTCACGGTTTGAAAGTGTGAGCAGCGGCCGTCGATAGCCATCTTCTTCTAGTAATGAAATTGTCCGACGTCTTTTCTTCCGTTGACTCATGACTACCATTAGCCTTAAACGCCCTTAGAATTAGTCTGTCTGATCCAGCAAAAATTAATTTTCCTGGGTCCATATGGCACGGGCAAGCGCCGATTGCTTGTATTGCTGGCATCTTAAGGACAGAAGTCGGAGGAGGGGACACGCTAGGGAAATGAGGGACATCATCGCACAATAATCATGTGCTGTTTGGACAAGTCGCTTATGGGACTGCGCCTGCGTTGACGGAAGTAAGCGCACCGCGGTTTTCGCCAGATGTAGCCTGGGGTCGAGTAAACATGGCATTTGAGCGGCGGGACGGTGGGCGTCTGCCCACGAGATGCGGAGCTAATGGAACGCACGTTTCTGGGCTGAGCATCCAGGGTGTTGAGTTTGTACACGAAATCCAAGGGTAATCTCCAGTGATATTGGCTCTGCTCACTTTCAATTACTAGTCGCCCGTATCTGCCATCTTGGGCGATGCTTCATCGATGGGTTAGCATTATCGCTTTCGGACCCGTGTGTGCTCAAACTGGCAGGGCACCAGAAGCAAAACATAATTTGTACAACAGCTGAAGAAGCGGAAAAAAGGTTCTGAAAGTATATGCAACTTTTGTTAATCTGTTATGCTCACCATACAGATTGCACAAATGAAATCAGGGAGAATCAGTTATCGTGTGTAAATTTTGAAACTAAAAACCAGTTTAATGAAACCGAATCTTGGTATGTCTGTTGTCAGTAACGTATAACCTGCATATTTGTTATCTTTTATTTGCTTGCATTTTTTTTATTGAAGGAAATTAAGTAATTTTGCCAGCCTCTCCTATCCCTGATTTCCATTCAGGCGCCAATATAGCGTTGTTCACAATCTTTCTCTATTCTTACCTTTTCTTTGTCATGTTCCGAGTTTGTTTGTGTAACTGTTTATATATACATAAATCAGTTATTCTGATCATCCAGTGTAATAAAAAAAAGTAAAGTACCCCCGTCACGCCAAGTGGCGTATACGGAAATATGGTGTTAGTGACCCTATATTTTACAGACCTTCAGCACATGATTTTTGGGGTAATGTGGTCGGTATTACGCCCGAGCTGCTTTACTTTCCCAGAAAAAAAATTCGGTACCCTTTTCAGGCTGGGTGAATCCGGAAGCCGTCGGTTGGGATCGAACCCTACCCCTTGTCCTTTGTAGTCCAGTTTACTAACCACTGAGCTATCGCGGCTCCCATCCAGTGTAATGACTAACAAAAATGTCATTCTATCGAATATTTGGAATCACAATTTATTGCAAATTCATTCATTCGTTCCAACGATTCTGCTATTCTCGGAAACGAGTTCCAACGATTCTGTTATTCTCGGAAACGAGTTCCAACGATTCTGTTATTCTCGGAAACGAGTTCCAACGATTCTGTTATTCTCGGAAACAAGTTTATGTAAAATGTGAATATGCCGTATCCATTGCAGACCTAGGACGTCTTGTGACAGATGGCAATTCACAAACGCCAGTGATAGACTCAAGATGCAACAAAGCTTGTCAAATCATTGGACAGCTATCACCACTATTGTCCAACAGGGATATAACTCTAGAGGTAAAACGAGCACTCTACAATACAATCTTAAACCCAACGTTCTGCTACCAATGCCAGTCCTGGACCCTAAATGCAAGAACAATAAGAAAAATAACCTCTACTGAGATGAAATGTGTTAGACGAATGACAGGAAACAACCTGAGAAACAAGATCAGAAATGAAGAACTGAGAAAAAAGCTAGGAATAACCCCCGACGTAGAATATATAAAAAAGCAACTGATAAAATTGTTTGGCCACGTGACAAGGCAGAAAGACCAAAACACAATACAACGAGCCTTCAATAAATGTTGCAAGAACAGCATACCCAAGGACCACGAAAAAGATGGATTGATGAAATATTAGAAACACTAGGAAACATAACGACAGCAGAGGGAACAGAAGAGCAAAAGACTGCAAATGATATCTCCCCTCGACGCTGAAAGGCAGATGAGGAAGGAAAGGAGGAGAAGGTAGTTCTTTAGAGCTAGAAAACGACAAAGGAGACATACAAAAAATTCAAGGCATTTGAAGACAAGAACAACAGAAATAATCATCAGCAGCAGCTACAGAAATGATACTTTTCAATAAATGGAATGAGTTTAAAATTAATGCTGAAATAGGAAAGATGGTCATGCAACCATTTATCTCGTCTGCTTTTACGCCTAGTAACTTAAAGGAGAGCATTTTTTAACAATGATTTACATTGAATCATTGGTCTCATATCACACTGCCCTGACTTCCGGTTATGATAACAACTCACAATTTGCTGCTTGCCTTTACTTGATGACTAAAGACATAGCAAGACTTCTTTGTCATCCGTCCTTAAAAGGACGTCAAGTTGGCATGGATGTCTTGTATTGTTAGTTTCAGTAGAACTGTGATATCTGCGCTTTTTGGCCAACACATCCGACTTCATTACAGCATTTTATTAGTACCAAGTTGCCATCCCTCTTAATCCCAACTCACTTGGCTAGAGAGATTGGTTAATCTGTTTATAGGGGCACCACGAAGATGTAGAGTAGGATCCTTCTTAATCCCTACTCACTCGGCCAGACTAGACTGGTTAATCTGTTTATAGGGGCACCACGAAGATGCAGTGTAGAAGCTGGATAGTTCGAGTTTGCCGACCCTGGCTTAAGCCATCAGCTGTCAGTCGAAGACAGTTTTCAGCTCTGTTGCCAAGCTCCGGTAGCTCCCAACTCACTATTTAACTGATGTAAATATGTATTTCTCATTACTTAATGTACAATTATGTTTATTTCTTAGTATTTATTTTACAATCAATCAAACTTAGACATATATTAGAGTAAAACTGCATACAAACATATATCGTGCACATATAGACATTTACACAAGCCGTCAGCGTTAACTCGTCTAAAATATGTTTTATAAGAAGTGTGAATTGTACTTTTGGTGTGAAAAAAAAAACCTGTCGACCCAGCTGCTGGCAGAGATGGGTACCAGGGCAGTACTCTGGGAAGGTGAGGAATGCCGCCTCGCATCGCGAGTTTCGATGTTTGAAGCGACACTAGCTAGAAGTGTTCGGAGACTTCTGGATAGGCGGCCGAGGACATATGGGTGGAAACTGACGTGCTAAGACGCTCATTCAAGTCACGTACTTGACCCTTACGTTCTTCAAACACACAAATGTGTCAGCGTGGATTGTCAAGGCAAGAGATCATATCAAATGGTGATGAGTTCTGTAGCCAATCCTCGCACGGACAATATAATAATTGTTATCTTCCGTTACAATCAGCTGCTCATTTAGAACTTGTTTCACAATGTTATTTTCAATTCTAGACGGTTATTTAAAAAAAAACTAGATCGTAGCATGACACTGTATACAAATAGAAACGAAACAATAATTTCTTTACGCTTTGAGTGAGGCATATAGGGAACACGGTTTAGTGCCAATTTTGTTAACATGGTCAGAATTACATCAGTGTCATCCATCTTTCGTAGAAAGAATATCAGGTTCCCAGTTAAGGTTTAGTGAGTCTAGAAGCTGGTAGAATATGGAATCAAACCCGATCTTTTGTCCCTATTTGGCCAATACTTTAACCACTACTCTATCTTGGCTTCTACTACTTACAAAGAAATGACGTAATCAATACGAAAACATGAGCAGATGTGTCCTTAGAAAATACTGAGCCATGAGATGGCACGTGGAGACAGTTGGAATTCTGGGACTGACACGTGCGGATGTGGACAAGTTCCGGAAACTGCAGGACACATTCAGCAAAAATGGCAGTACTATAGCAAAGACACACATACACACATACACACTGTGGCATGTTATACCACACAGTTTGTCGCCTGTCCTACAGCAACGAATAGGACAAAAATAGCGGGATGAAAGGGAAATCAAATGTGCGCTCTTGTCACAAACTTCTGCTTTCAATCAAGCACAGCTGTTTGTCACTGACACCTTAGTTGATTTGCTAATTTGTGTCTTTCCACCAAGATAAAATACACAACTTCTTCTATTTTACATTCAAAGTGATTGCAGGAAGGAGTATGTTAACATAAAAGATAGAACTGTTGTAGTTAACAATTGAATATTGCATCCTCCGAAACTCTTAGATTTTCCAAACTTTGATCTTTTTCTATTTGAGTCTTAACTCTCTCCCTACGGAAGATTTTTATCACTCAATGGAAGGGATTTCAGAGACATTGTTCATGGTTTGAAGAATCAATCTACATATTTATCACACACATATCTTATTATATACGACATTTTAGATATTTGAACAAGGTATTAGATTTCTAAATACCAAGATGATACAAGACATGTAAACAGAATACGGTTTGATGACGGTTGGCACTAATAGAATTGAGAGTGACGCACTGTGCGGCGAAACGTACATGGCCTAAGTCTGCATGGCGCATAGTGCGTCGTAACGTACAGACAGGGTTAAACTACTCAAATGTCACTCATAACATAAATATTTAATTTAGCTAAACTATTTACAGTTAATGTCGTGTCGCTATTAAAATCATTTCCATAAAATATCGATTTTAATAATGAGGGGAGTGTACTAAACTAAAGTGTATCCAGCCATAAACGATACTAAAATATCAAGATTGTAACTAAAATTCCACTTTGAGATTAAAACAAACAGCTGTGATATGTACGCGCAAGTATATTTATTCTGGACACATGTCTACTTCATCGACGCTCATCCAACAACTACTCATCTTAATCGTCCGCCCTGAAAATAAAATCATTTTAATTATGTTGTGGTTAAGCAATGTATAGTAATATATATATATATATATATATATATATATATATATATATATATATATATATATTTATATATATATATATATATATATATATATATATATAAACAATATGCTATATAAGAGTAGTAAGTAAAGATCCCAAGTCACGCCAAGTGGCGTATAGAGAATATGGTGTTAGTGGACATACATTTTACAGACCTTCGGCACATGATTTTTGGGGTAATGTGGTTGGTATTACATCTGTGCTGCTTTACTTTCCCAGAAAAAAATCCGGTACCCATTTAAGGCTGGGTGAACCTAGAAGCGTCGGTTGGGATCGAACCCTACCTCTTGACCTTTGTAGTCAATGTGTTGTATAATATACTACAATAGATGGCTTGGTTGTAACATACTGTGATACATGCACTACTCGGCCACAACACACTCGATTTCAGCTCGGCATTTTGAGGGTACCCAGCTGTCTACCCTCTTTGACCCCTACTCGTTTGACCGACAGCCATCTATAGTGCTAAGAGTAAGTTTGATAAGCAGAGAGAAATATCAGGAAACTAGTTGACGGCTTGCAACAGGATCTATACCAGAACGTTATTAAAGACTGTCATTTATAACCGGAACACGTGATAGATGATATGAGGAGGAACAGAGACGTGACATTACGCCCTTCACTGGCAGTTTCCATTGACCGTCGTTGAGAAAAGGTGATCTGCCTCGCTCACACGCCTTCCCAGTCGACAACCTCGGATGTAACAATGTCTGTGACCGTGTTGCTGTCATGTACTCAAGGTACACCGGATCGAACTTCGTCTTGAGAATTGGACCGTTCTGCACTGGATTCTTCAACTTGCTGCGTCCGCTACAACTTTCAGATTCGATTTAACGACCATGACATGTAGATACGACTTGATGGTATTAAAGGAACTACTGCACGCTGAAGTCTTCCGTCAAAACGTCACAACAACTTTATTAATCAACTTTAACAACTCCAGGGTATTCACAATATATACACAGCCAGCGGTTATACATTTCCGCTCGGCCATTCACATGTATGGATCAGGAAATCACAACTTCTACTTGACGATCTCACATCACGTTGACACACACTCTCTCTCAACTAAACTAATAGATCTCCTAACCACATGTGTACTTGACTTATAACGTCCTGACTATCTCTATTAAGGTTTCACAACCTCTTCAGTACAAGAGAGATTCTCTTCTAGCTAGTTACTAACAATCTATATTACTAGCTATGCTGAGCTTGAGCTCACTGTCACTAATGGCTAACGCCTCACGGCGTATCCCCTACTCCCTCCTACAACTGAATGTTCTCGTCGAGATAGCTTGTCTCTAACATCGTTCTTGAGCTTAAATCACTCGTCCATCTTCTTCTATCCTTCCTCTATTGCCGTTGGCGTCGCGGGGAGATACAATCTGCGATTCTATGCTCTTCTGTTGGCCTCTTCTGGTGTTATCCCTCCTAGTGACTCTAGTATTCCCTTTATCCATCTCTTTCTCAGTCTTCCTCTTAATCTGGCGTTTTCGTAGCGTTTGTTAATGGCTCTTTGAGTCATTGTTAGTTCTTTTTGTTTTGCTATGTGGCCGAACCAATTTATCTGTTGTTTCTTTATGTATTCGATGGCTGGTTCAATTTCGAGTTTCTTCCTCAGGTCAGTGTTTTTTACTCTGTCCCTTAAGCTGTTTCCTGTCATTCTTCTGACACATTTCATTTCGGTGGTCGCTATCTTTCTTATTGTTCTAGAGTCCAGCGTCCAATTCTGGCACTGATAACTCAGAGTTGGTAGAAAAATTCATTTGTATATTGCCCTTTTTGCTTCCGTAGTTATTGCTTTGTTTTTCAATAGTGTTGATACTTGGCCTATAACATGGCCTGCTTTGTTGCACTTTATGATCGCGATTGTTTCTACATTATTTTGGCTGTGAGCACTGCTGTGTGTGTGTTACATTGTCCTCTGCCGCTGTGTTCATCGTCCATCAACCAATCAAAAATCACTTCCCTTACTCTCCCCTCCAATAGATTTCCGCCACGTCAATTGCTCACATCCCCTGTTTACCACTATTATCAGTCACGAGAATCTTGTCCTTCTGTCTGAGCACAGTTCTACCCTGACTTTCCTGTGACTGTCCCTCGTATTATGTTTCCTCACTCTCTTCAACCATCCCCACTCTCCGTCTCTCATTAAACTTTCATATTCGCTGTTACAAATCGGTGAACCAGAACCATCCAGACCCTACTCCACCTCTGCGTGATGCCTCCAGTAACAGATGAACCTGTCTAATCTGGCCAAGCGAGTAGGGATAGAAGAGGAAAAAGAACCCTGTACTCAAGAATAACATGCTGAAGTCAGATGTGTTAGGCCAAAAGGCGCAAATATCACAGTTTTTCTGCAAACCACAACACAACGTAGGCAATCTCACTGAACATACTCTTAAGGACGGATGATAAGAAGGCGTATCCCGTTAGTCATCGGGCGAACGCAAGCAAGCAACTGGGTGACGGCTAGTAGAAATCGAAGATGGAGGGCAAATCCAGCTGGTTGATAAGTACTTTTATGCTCTCACCAAGACTCTTCATTTCAGCTGTACCCATCTTTACTGCCATCTTTTTCATCCGAAGGAGTGATGTGGGCTCATGGTTATGTTAACATACATGTCGTATAGAAACATTGTAGTAAGCTTTTTTGTATTTCTCCTGTGACTTGTGTGGAGTCTGATCTTTAAACGTGGTTTTCACGGTCAATATTTTGTTTGATCTTTATGATGTGGTACGTAGATTCTCAAAGTAAGTATACAATGTGGAGAAAGGTCTGGATAACAATAGTTCTCCTGTCCAGGTCCAGGGGCAATCAGCCAACTATGAGTCGTGAAAGTTTTTAGAATGGCGCTAATCAACGCGTTTGTGCCCGTATGGATTGAAGATGTGGAGAATGAATTGGGTGTTTGGATTAGAAATTACTTTAGCGATGGGTTTAAAGTACTTCAGTCCTGTACCGTCCCACAGGTAAACGCTGGTTGTAAAGTAAAATCACATCTCGTCAGCGCTCAACACAAATCGAATCTTTTTATTCATTCGTTGGGTGCCGTCTCCACATCGAAGGCTGGTTGCCATGGAACGCCATTCATTAGGTACCGTCTTCACATTGAAGGTTGGCTACCATGGAGCGCCATTCGTTGGGTGCCGTCTTCGCATCGAAGGTTGGCTACCATGGAGCGCCATTCGTTGGGTGCCGTCCCCACATCGAAGGTTGGCTACCATGGATCGCCATTCTGTGTGTGCCGTCTCCATATTTAAGGTTGGCTACCATGGAGCGCCATTCGTTGGGTGCCGTCCCCACATCGAAGGTTGGCTACCATGGAGCGCCATTAATTGGGTGCCGTCCCCACATCGAAGGTTGGCTACCATGGATCGCCATTCAGTGGGTACAGCCTCCACATTGAAGGTTGGCTACTGTAGACCGCTATTCTTTGGGTGCAGTCTCCACATCAAAGGTTAGCTACCATAGAGCGTCATTTTACTCTGTGTTTTGTCTTGGTGGTGCATGTTGTCATAGGTTCACCTATTCACCATTTGATGATATCCCTTCACTTTTGTTTTTGGTCTGTCTCTGCCTCGTCTACCTTGTACATTTCCTTCCAAGATGACTTTCAGAAGAGTGTTATGTCTCTTGAACTGTCAGTTGTCTTTCGAGAATTATGTTAAGTAGTTAAACAAAAAAAGGGGGAAAAAAGTAATTCTTTGTTTTTATTTTCAACTAATTCAGAACTTCCTTGTGTGTCTTCTTTTCCTTCCACCCAATTCTCCCCCATACTCCTACATATCCACAAAGGCTGTGTTTGAAAAGTGTTCCTTGATGCAGTTTCCTCGTATTTCAAGTCCGGATAGATGCAGGAGCTACTGTGTTAAGTGCCCTGTGCACATCGTGAGCCGTTTTGATCATGTTTCGATATTCCGATTGTTTACGATGACTGATGATATCGTATGACGGAGAAAAGATGGCTGTGTTCACTTTCTGTGTGGTTTCGCCTTATGTCTTTTGGCGTGTGCTGCGACTGCTATGATGGGAACTGCAGCTACCTTTCTTTGTTTTGGAGATGAGATAGTAATTCGGATGATTCCACTGGTACGTATGGATGAGCAATTATGGAATTTTAATTTGTTTAGAGTGATACCGGGGCCTTCCACAACCATAACCATAACCATTTCAAAGGCTTCAATTTTCTGCTCTGTTTTCTTATTTAAAGTCCATTTTTCTGCACCATACAGGAATGTTGAGTAAATATAACATTTTACAATTGGTAGTTTTAGTTACGATGTTATTTGCTTTGATGTGATTATATTTGTTCATGTTAATATTGATTGTTGTCATTCCAATTTGTTTAATCCATTTTTACCTTTCTCTTTCTGCTCAGTCGTTAAGGGCAGGCGGTATTCTTACCCACTGCATCAACAAATTAATGTACAGAAGTTCCCAGTTATCATTGTCTGTATTGGAATATGTACCTACATGTTTGTCTGTATTGGAATATGTACCTACATGTTTGTCTGTATTGGAATATGTACCTACATGTTTGTCTGTATTGGAATATGTACCTACATGTTTGTATGTATTGGAATATGTACCTACATGTTTGTCTGTATTGGAATATGTACCTACATGTTTGGCTGTATTGGAATATGTACCTACATGTTTGTATGTATTGGAATATGTACCTACATGTTTGGCTGTATTGGAATATGTACCTACATGTTTGGCTGTATTGGAATATGTACCTACATGTTTGTCTGTATTGGAATATGTACCTACATGTTTGTCTATGTGGATCTTACAGATTTATCAATTTGTCATCACTTTGAAGACGGAATAATTATATTTCCCATTAGTAAATCCAAAGCTGTTATCAAACTCTACTGATATCATCCCATTTTTAAGGTGCCCCATGCTTATGGCTGGAGAATTGAAGCTGCGTGCCCAGTGCAGACGCCGCGTGATGTTCAGGCCATATTTTTTTTAGTTAAACGCCTAAAAAAGAAGAATTAACCTTGCTATAATTTTTACTTTACTGGAAGAAAGCCAAGCTTTTATCAATCCTATCAGAAGGTGTTTCTTCCATCATCATTTCTATCCACAAACTCATCATATATTTTTATCCATAAAACAATGATCAGTTCTATCCATAAACCCGTCATCATTTCTATCCATAAACCCATCATCATTTATATCCACACACCCATCATCATTTCTATCCCTAAACCCGTCATTATTTCTATCCATAACTTCATCATCATTTCTATCCATCAACCCGTCATCATTTCTATCCATAAACCCGTCATCATTTCTATCCATAAACTCATCATCATTTCTATCAATAAACCCATCATTATTTCTATCCATAAACTCGTCATCATTTCTATCCATAAACTCGTCATCATTTCTATCCATAAACTCATCATCATTTCAATCCATAAACCCGTCATCATTTCTATCCATAAACCCACCATCATTTCTATCCATAAACCCGTCATCATTTCTATCAATAAACCCGTCATCATTTCTATCCATTAACCCGTCATCAATTCTATCCATAAACTCATCATAATTTCTATACATAAACCCATCATCATTTCTATCCATAAACTCATCATAATTTCTATCCATAAACTCATCATTATTTCTATCCATAAACTCATCATCATTTCTATCCATAAACTCATCTTCATTTCTATCCATAAACTCATCATCATTTCTATCCATAAACCCATCATCATTTCTATCCATAAACTCATCTTCTTTTCTATCTATAAACTCATCATCATTTCTATCCATAAACCCGTCATCATTTCTATCCATAAACGCATCATCATTTCTATCCATAAATCCATCATCATTTCTATCCATAAACTCATCATCATTTCTATTCATAAACCCATCATCATTTCTATCCATAAACTCATCATCATTTCTATCCACAAACCCGTCATCATTTCTATTTATAAACTCATCATCATTTCTATCCATAAACCCGTCATCATTTCTATCCATAAACTCATCATCATTTCTATTCATAAACGTACTATCATTTCTATCCATAAACCCATCATCATTTCTATCCATAAACCCATCATCATTTCTATCCATAAACCCATCATTATTTCTATTCATAAACGTACCATCATTTCTATCCATAAACCCATCATCATTTCTATCCATAAACCCATCATTATTTCTATTCCTAAACGTACCATCATTTCTATTCATAAACGCATCATCATTTCTATTCATAAACCCATCATCATTTCTATTCATAAACCCGTCATTATTTCTATTCATAAACTCATCATAATTTCTATTCATAAACCCATCATCATTTCTATTCATAAACGCATCATCATTTCTATTCATAAACCCGTCATTATTTCTATTCATAAACCCATCATCATTTCTATTCATAAACTCATCATAATTTCTATTCATAAACCCATCATCATTTCTATTCATAAACCCATCATCATTTCTATTCATAAACCCGTCATTATTTCTATTCATAAACTCATCATAATTTCTATTCATAAACCCATCATCATTTCTATTCATAAACGCATCATCATTTCTATTCATAAACGCATCATCATTTCTATCCATAAACCCGTCATTATTTCTATTCATAAACGTACCATCATTTCTATCCATAAACCCATCATCATTTCTATCCATAAACTCATCATTATTTCTATTCATAAACGTACCATCATTTCTATCCATAAACCCATCATCATTTCTATCCATAAACCCATCATTATTTCTATTCATAAACGTACCATCATTTCTATTCATAAACCCATCATCATTTCTATTCATAAACCCATCATCATTTCTATTCATAAACGCATCATCATTTCTATTCATAAACGCATCATCATTTCTATTCATAAACGCATCATCATTTCTATCCATAAACCCATTATCATTTCTATCCATAAACTCATCATCATTTCTATCCATAAACCCGTCATGATTTAAACGGTTGATATAAGTAAAGACGTTCTGCTTATGATTCGTTTGAGGAGATAAGCCCAAATTATATAAAAATATACCCCGCGGGACCGAAAGAAGAGCTGCAGCAAAGAACGTAAAATAAACATAAACGATATAAACCAGTTAAAAGATGAAACAAACTAAGTCGTTTCCACAAAAAGCCTCCATCAGGTGCAACACTCAAATTATTGTTGGAAAAATACACACAGAAATCCAAACACTAAAGCTAAACACGCTAACACTTAGTAGTCATTAAAAGAAATATTTTTTTTTGTGGGGGGAGGGGGGGGTGTAGGGGCCTCGGTAGCCAAGTTGGGACAACCACCCGACTGGGATACCGACGTTCGGACAACCCGTGTTCCATTCCTGCTGGAAGCAGTGTGAGTTTTACTCGTGCTTGGAAAAAAAAATACCCCCGCGGTCGACCCAGCTGCTGGCACAAATGGGTACCAGGGTAGTACTCTGTGAAGGTGAGGAATGCCGCCTCGCATTGTGAGTTTCGATGCTTGAAACGACACTATCCAGAAGTCACCGAACACTAACACTTGTTGATTTTCATTTCCACCTCCTCTGTCTCCTTCCTTGATATTACTGTTTCCTGAGGTGTCTCCGATCTACTTACCTCGGCCTTCTACAAACCTACTGACTCCCATAATTTCCTGAGGTGTCTCCGTTCTACTTACCTCGGCCTTCTACAAACCTACTGACTCCCATAATTTCCTGAGGTGTCTCCGATCTACTTAACTCGATCTTCTACAAACCTACTGACTCCCATTGTCTCCTCCACTACGACTCACCCGACATTGTGCAAGAACTCTCTTCCCTATTCGCACCTACTCAGGCCTCACCTCCTTTGCCAGGGCGATGCAGATTTCCAACATAATGTCCACTTAACACTTACCGTCTCACTTGAGTCTTTAATCATTTTATTTATATTTTAACGTAAACATTTTCACGTATATATTTTTACCCTCAGATAGGTAGTTATTTCTCTCACTCTCTCTCTCTCTCTTTCTCTCTCTCTCTCTCTATGTATCATTTCACTATTTCATCTTTTATTTCTCTGTTTATTTCTCTTCAACTTACCTGCTCGCTCATCCTAGATGCAGCAGTATTTATCTTATCTCATTGTTTCTTGATGTTGTTCTCGTTTTCTAAAGAAGGCACGCAGGCCGAAACGTCAATATTTTGTTGTGTTCCTTTTATGTTAAGCTGTCACCAGACCTTGTAGTAGGGTACGCTACTCCCCACTACTGGCTCATTTCTGCTACTACTTATCTCCCATCGTATCGTTTTTATCCCATGTTTTATGTAATTTACGTTTAACACATCTTATTCGACTATATATGTTTTTTTGCTATATACGTTTATTACATCTTATCTGACTATGTATTATTACATATAATCTGATTATGTTTAATACATCTTATAAGACTTGCCTCATATTGTTGCCATTATGTTTAATACATCTTATAAGACTTGCCTCATATTGTTGCCATTATGTTTAATACATCTTATAAGACTTGCCTCATATTGTTGCCATTATGTTTAACACCTTGCTAGCAATTCGTTTCTGGTTGTGTCTATATACACTGAAACTATGTTATCTTAACACTTACACTCACATATACGCCTGTATGAGCTCCAATTATATGGGCAATCCGCCATATTGTTATTTTCGCTTCCCGTTTCATCCACGTGTCTACGAACTTATTAAAACACTGACATCCGGGTAATAGAAGATTACCTCCAAGTTATTTCCCTTGTCGGTCTGGCGCCATCATGGGAACGTAAGTTGAGGGCTTCAGTGGACACGTTCTGGAGAACTGACACCAAGTTATGTCCCCGAATCACAAAAGGGCAAATATACACATTTGATGGTTACTGTCTGCGAGGCTTGGACGAGTGAGATGAGGGGCTACAGAGTGTCAGAATTAGTATAAATGAGGACACAGCTGTTTGTTTTCATCTCAAATGGAAATTTTAGTCATAAGCTTGAAACTTTTGCAAGTAGAGCTTAATACTTTGAACGGATTCCTAACATTGACATTTGATTGTTGCAAATTAGTGACGCCAAATACAAATAGTGATATCCCTGGCTAAAGCAAATATTTATGTATTAATGATATTATAGGTAGTGCTTGTAACTCAAATCTGAAACAAGTGCAACGCGTCAAATACTTGACCACAATAATAACATCAGATGGAAGATGCACCACAAAAATAACATGTAGAATAGCACAGGCCAAAATAGCATTTCAGAAAATGAAAAACGTCTTATGCAACAAATCTATGTCTATAGAAATGAGAAAGAGAGTTCATCGGTGCTTTATAGAGCCAATTCTGACCTATCGAGGAGAATCATGTACAGTAGACAAACAAATGAAAAGGTGTTTAAAGGCCACAGAGATGGGATTACTCAGGAGAATGTTGAAAGTTCCCTGGACAGCTCAAAAGACCAACGAGGACATTCTCAAAGAGGCCAATACTAAAAGGGAGCTCCTAAATAAACATCAGAAAGAAACAATCAACATTTTTCTGGAATATCATGAGAAAAGGAAAGTTAGAATACTTGATTACAACTGGCAAAATAAAAGGAAAGTTGGAATACTTGACTACAACTGGCAAAATAAAAGGAAAGTTGGAATACTTGATTACAACTGGCAAAATAAAAGGAAAGTTGGAATACTTGATTACAGCTGGCAAAATAAAAGGAAAGTTGGAATACTTGATTACAGCTGGCAAAATAAAAGGAAAGTTGGAATACTTGATTACAGCTGGCAAAATAAAAGGAAAGTTGGAATACTTGATTACAACTGGCAAAATAAAAGGAAAGTTGGAATACTTGATTACAGCTGGCAAAATAAAAGGAAAGTTGGAATACTTGATTACAGCTGGCAAAATAAAAGGAAAGTTTGAATACTTGATTACAGCTGGCAAAATAAAAGGAAAGTTGGAATACTTGATTACAGCTGGCAGAATAAAAGGAAAGTTGGAATACTTGATTACAGCTGGCAAAATAAAAGGAAAGTTGGAATACTTGATTACAGCTGGCAAAATAAAAGGAAAGTTGGAATACTTGATTACAACTGGCAAAATAAAAGGAAAGTTGGAATACTTGATTACAGCTGGCAGAATAAAAGGAAAGTTAGAATACTTGATTACAACTGGCAAAATAAAAGGAAAGTTGGAATACTTGATTACAGCTGGCAAAATAAAAGGAAAGTTGGAATACTTGATTACAACTGGCAAAATAAAAGGAAAGTTGGAATACTTGATTACAGCTGGCAAAATAAAAGGAAAGTTGGAATGCTTGATTACAGCTGGTAAAATAAAAGGAAAGTTTGAATACTTGATTACAGCTGGCAAAATAAAAGGAAAGTTGGAATACTTGATTACAGCTGGCAGAATAAAAGGAAAGTTGGAATACTTGATTACAGCTGGCAAAATAAAAGGAAAGTTGGAATACTTGATTACAGCTGGCAGAATAAAAGGAAAGTTGGAATACTTGATTACAGCTGGCAAAATAAAAGGAAAGTTGGAATACTTGATTACAGCTGGCAAAATAAAAGGAAAGTTGGAATACTTGATTACAGCTGGCAGAATAAAAGGAAAGTTGGAATACTTGATTACAACTGGCAAAATAAAAGGAAAGTTGGAATACTTGATTACAGGTGGCAAAATAAAAGGAAAGTTGTAATACTTGATTACAGCTGGCAAAATAAAAGGAAAGTTGGAATACTTGATTACAGCTGGCAGAATAAAAGGAAAGTTGGAATACTTGATTACAGCTGGCAAAATAAAAGGAAAGTTGGAATACTTGATTACAGCTGGCAAAATAGAGGGAAATAGAGGGGATCATGGACGAAAAAGTGAAAAGATACTAGACAGCTTGATGTCATGGCATAGAAAACAGTTAATAACAGAATTGTTATGATGCACTGTGGATAGAAGATTGTGGGTGGAAAGACATGATCGCCTACACAAACCGGTATGGCACATGATGATGATGATAAATGATAACAAACTTATCATTTATCAGCTGGCGATTAAGATCTTTAAACTGTCAAAATTTATGATGGATCTTTAAAAGAAGGTTACAAAAGAAGTATAATGAAATGACCTTGAAGGTGGTTCCAAAATATTTGAGTAGGTAATGCACTCAATACAGAGCAGAAGGCTACAGGTTCCGTTCCCCAGATGTGACGATTGTCATTTAGGAGAATAGACAGCGGCCTGACGTGATGCTGTACACACATGAAATATACTTTTGTCATTGAAAAAATGTGAGCTAACACATTATCTATACACATTAACACTTGGAGAAAAGCAAATGTCACCTTCGATAACATCATCATGTGCCATACTGTATGCCATAGGCGATCATGCTCTTCCATAATTCAATGTCCACAGTAAGTATTAAAAAAAATATAAATAGCCTTGTCACGCCAAGCGGTGTATATGGAATATGGTGATCATCATTTTTTATAGACATTTGGCACACGATCTTTGGGGTAATGTGGTCGGTATTACGCCTGTACCGCATTACCTTCCAGAAAAAAAATCGGCACCCATTTAAGGCTGGGTGAACCCGGAAGCCGTTGATCAGAGTCGAACTCGACCTCCTGTCCTTTGTGGTCCAGTTCACTAACCACTGAGCTATCGCGGCTCCCTCTGTCCACGGTGAATCCTATCAGTTCTGTTATTGATTGTCTGCCATGCCACGACACCAAACTATCTAATAATATCTTCTCTCATTGTCGTCCGCGATCTCTCTTTCCCTGTATTTTGCCAGTTGTAACCAAGTGCTCCAAATTTCTTCTTCTGATGGCACGACCGAAAAATGTTGGTACATTTCACATTTTGAAACAAATGAATGATGAAGGAAATGATAACAGAGATTACAATAAACTTAGGGAAAAAAAAGAGAATCGTCCTTTCGGTGGTTTTCTATGAATATGATTGAGGAAGAAATGAAGAAATGAGAACATAAAAGCCATCTCATCATTTCATATATCCTGACGGGAAACAATTGTCAGTATTTAGAACACAAATAAAATAGATAACCACGGACCGCTCAGGACATGCGACCAAGAGGAAATGCGAAACAGACGAAATGCAACAAAGAGGAAATACAAAAATGAGGAAATGCAACAAAGTAGAAATACAAAAAAACAGGAAATGTAACAAAGTAGAAATACAAAAATGAGGAAATGCAACAAAGAGGAAATACAAAAATGAGGAAATGCAACAAAGTAGAATTACAAAAAAAAAACAGGAAATGTAACAAAGTAGAAATACAAAAATGAGGAAATGAAATGCAACAAAGTAGAAATAACAAAAATGAGGAAATGCAACAAAATAGAAATTAAAAAATCAGGAAATGCAACAAAGTAGAAATATAAAAAAAGGAAATGCAACAAAGTAGAAATTAAAAAAAACAGGAAATGCAACAAAGTAGAAATTTAAAAACACAGGAAATGCAACAAACGAGAAATACAAAAAACAGGAAATGCAACAAAGTAGAAATACAAAAAAAGAGGAAATGCAACAAAGTAGAAATACAAAAAAGAAGAAATGCAACACAGTAGAAATACAAAAAACAGGAAATGCACAAAGTAGAAATACAACCAAGAGGAAATGCAACAAAGTAGAAATACAAGAAAGAGGAAATGCAAACAATGAAAGTCTGCAACAGGTGTGGCTACATAGATTATGTCCTGAGAAGAGACCCGGAAACAATAATCAGATTATTATATGCAAATGAACATCAGTAGGAAGGCAAGACAGAGAGAGAGAGAGAGAGAGAGAGAGAGAGAGAGAAAAGAGAGATAGATAGATAGAGGGAGAGAGAGACAAAAGAACACTCTGATGGTGAACAGTTGAAGCCAGGATGGATGTTCTGGGTCAGACATGAGCTACCTGGCTAACATTGGTCACAGGTAGAGGTGTTTTATTGCCTCAGTACACAAGATGTACAACAGGAAATAAACAAAAGAATCAGCATCATCATCATGTACCATACCGGTTGGCGTAGGTGATCATGTCCTTCCACAATCTTCTATCTACAGTGCATCGTATCAGTTCTGTTGTTGACTGTTTTCCATGCCATGACACCTTGCTATCCAGTATTTTCTCTCTTTGTCGCCCGCGATCTCTCTTTCCTTTTATTTTGCCAGTTGTAACCAAGTATCCCAACTTTCCTCTTCTCATGATGTGCCCGAAAAATGTTGATTGTTTCTTTCTGATGTTTTTTAGGAGCTGCCTTTTTGTGTTGGCCTCTTTGAGAACTTCCTCATTGGTCTTTTTAGCTGTTCAGGGAACTTTCAACATTCTTCTGAAAAATCCCATCTCTGTGGCCTCTGATCGTCTTTTCATTTGTTTGTCTACTGTCCATGATTTGCTTCCATAGGTCAGAATTGGTTCTACTATTGGTTCTTTGTCCACATAATCATTCAACAAAAGAATGGGTATGGCAAAAAGTAATTTTAATGCCATGAAAAATATACTAACATCAAAACAAATAACACCATGGCTGTAACTATGAGTAGCAAAATATTACATCATCTCAATATTCCTGTATGGTGCAGAAACATGGACATTAGAGAAGAAAACAGAACAGAAAATTGAAGCCTTTGAAATGTGGATTTATAGAAGAATAGGTAGAATTGGATGGAAAGAAAAGAAAACAAACGATGAAGTTTTAAAACAGCTGAAAATGAAAAGAGAACTATTAAATACAATTAGAACAAGACAAATGACATGTTTGGGGCATGTTAAAAGACACAACAGCCTACTAAAAGTAATATTGGAAAGGGAAAATACAAGGTAAAAGAGGCAGAGGCAGACCAAGACTAACATGGATGAGTAACATCAAAAGATGGACAAGTCAATCTATGACAATCTGCACCATCAAAGCAAGAGACAGAGTGGAATGGCGCTCCATGGTAGCCAACCCTCGATGCGGAGACGGCACTCAATGATGACACAAGACTGCAGCACTCTCAACACCGCAAAAACACCAACATGGCCCACAGAAACAACGCTACATGACAAGTTATGGGCAACCGGTGAAGAAGTCAAAGGCACCGACTTGTTCATGATACTCGCTGGTTTAAATGTTCAAGTAAATAGCTGAACAAGAGGAATTGTCTCAGTACAAGACAGAAGTAAAAGTATTGTTTCAGTACAAGACAGAAGTAGAAGTATTGTTTCAGTACAAGATAGAAGTAGAAGATTTGTCTCAGTACAAGATAGAAGTAGAAGTATTGTTTCAGTACAAGACAGAAGTAGAAGAATTGTCTCAGTACAAGATAGAAGTAGAAGAACTGTCTCAGTACAAGATAGAAGTAGAAGATTTGTCTCAGTACAAGATAGAAGTAGAAGTATTGTTTCAGTACAAGACAGAAGTAGAAGAACTGTCTCAGTACAAGATAGAAGTAGAAGATTTGTCTCAGTACAAGATAGAAGTAGAAGAACTGTCTCAGTACAAGATAGAAGTAGAAGAACTGTCTCAGTACAAGATAGAAGTAGAAGATTTGTCTCAGTACAAGATAGAAGTAGAAGTATTGTTTCAGTACAAGACAGAAGTAGAAGAACTGTCTCAGTACAAGACAGAAGTAGAAGAACTGTCTCAGTACAAGACAGAAGTAGAAGAACTGTCTCAGTACAAGACAGAAGTAGAAGAACTGTCTCAGTACAAGATAGAAGTAGAAGATTTGTCTCAGTACAAGACAGAAGTAGAAGAACTGTCTCAGTACAAGACAGAAGTAGAAGAACTGTCTCAGTACAAGATAGAAGTAGAAGAACTGTCTCAGTACAAGATAGAAGTAGAAGATTTGTCTCAGTACAAGATAGAAGTAGAAGAACTGTCTCAGTACAAGATAGAAGTAGAAGAACTGTCTCAGTACAAGATAGAAGTAGAAGAACTGTCTCAGTACAAGATAGAAGTAGAAGATTTGTCTCAGTACAAGACAGAAGTAGAAGAACTGTCTCAGTACAAGATAGAAGTAGAAGATTTGTCTCAGTACAAGATAGAAGTAGAAGAACTGTCTCAGTACAAGATAGAAGTAGAAGAACTGTCTCAGTACAAGACAGAAGTAGAAGAACTGTCTCAGTACAAGACAGAAGTAGAAGAACTGTCTCAGTACAAGATAGAAGTAGAAGAACTGTCTCAGTACAAGATAGAAGTAGAAGAACTGTCTCAGTACAAGATAGAAGTAGAAGAACTGTCTCAGTACAAGATAGAAGTAGAAGAACTGTCTCAGTACAAGATAGAAGTAGAAGAACTGTCTCAGTACAAGATAGAAGTAGAAGAACTGTCTCAGTACAAGATAGAAGTAGAAGAACTGTTTCAGTACAAGATAGAAGTAGAAGAACTGTCTCAGTACAAGATAGAAGTAGAAGATTTGTCTCAGTACAAGACAGAAGTAGAAGAACTGTCTCAGTACAAGATAGAAGTAGAAGATTTGTCTCAGTACAAGACAGAAGTAGAAGAACTGTCTCAGTACAAGATAGAAGTAGAAGATTTGTCTCAGTACAAGATAGAAGTAGAAGATTTGTCTCAGTACAAGATAGAAGTAGAAGATTTGTCTCAGTACAAGATAGAAGTAGAAGTATTGTTTCAGTACAAGACAGAAGTAGAAGAACTGTCTCAGTACAAGACAGAAGTAGAAGAACTGTCTCAGTACAAGACAGAAGTAGAAGAACTGTCTCAGTACAAGATAGAAGTAGAAGATTTGTCTCAGTACAAGACAGAAGTAGAAGAACTGTCTCAGTACAAGACAGAAGTAGAAGAACTGTCTCAGTACAAGACAGAAGTAGAAGATTTGTCTCAGTACAAGACAGAAGTAGAAGAACTGTCTCAGTACAAGACAGAAGTAGAAGAACTGTCTCAGTACAAGACAGAAGTAGAAGAACTGTCTCAGTACAAGATAGAAGTAGAAGAACTGTCTCAGTACAAGATAGAAGTAGAAGAACTGTCTCAGTACAAGATAGAAGTAGAAGATTTGTCTCAGTACAAGATAGAAGTAGAAGAACTGTCTCAGTACAAGATAGAAGTAGAAGAACTGTCTCAGTACAAGACAGAAGTAGAAGAACTGTCTCAGTACAAGACAGAAGTAGAAGAACTGTCTCAGTACAAGATAGAAGTAGAAGAACTGTCTCAGTACAAGATAGAAGTAGAAGAACTGTCTCAGTACAAGATAGAAGTAGAAGAACTGTCTCAGTACAAGATAGAAGTAGAAGAACTGTCTCAGTACAAGATAGAAGTAGAAGAACTGTCTCAGTACAAGATAGAAGTAGAAGAACTGTCTCAGTACAAGATAGAAGTAGAAGAACTGTTTCAGTACAAGATAGAAGTAGAAGAACTGTCTCAGTACAAGATAGAAGTAGAAGATTTGTCTCAGTACAAGACAGAAGTAGAAGAACTGTCTCAGTACAAGATAGAAGTAGAAGATTTGTCTCAGTACAAGACAGAAGTAGAAGAACTGTCTCAGTACAAGATAGAAGTAGAAGATTTGTCTCAGTACAAGATAGAAGTAGAAGATTTGTCTCAGTACAAGACAGAAAAAAACAACTCACTTATTGCTTCATTTGTCTACCCCTGAAAAAAACCACACATTTTTTTAAAAACCGTTTTTCTTTAAATCCAAAAACCATAATTTAGCTCAGAAAAAAAAAATTTTTAATTATAAATTAATTCAACAAATTATCTTAGTCATCAACAATTCGTCTCACCGGAAATGATAAACATCCGCCATCTTATAATTCCATTTTCTCAACACCGCCAACCCCGTCACCTCTAACTGTTACAGAAACAAATAATGGCGGCTGTAAACAATGCCATGTGTTTTTCAAAGATAGCGACATTTAGGTCATCTCAAAACTCACGTTAGCTCTCTATGCTGGCATTTAGTCACCTTCATCCCTATAACCTCTTCAACAACTTACGTCATTCACACGACTTATGAAAATGCTGGACATAATGATGTGTCTACGTAACAATATTATTATTGTCAACCAAAGTTTTCTGTGGACAAATTTGAACTTAACCTTTTGTTTACTGTTTCAGGTTTTGTCCTTGACCTCTATGATTATATTTATTGTATTATCTCATAGCCAGAACAGAAAGAAATGTACACTGTAATAAATAGCCTTCTTCTTCTGCTTCTACTTCTTCTGCTTCTACTTCTTCTGCTTGTACTTCTTCTGCTTGTACTTCTTCTACTTGTACTTCTTCTACTTGTACTTCTTCTACTTGTACTTCTTCTACTTGTACTTCTTCTACTTGTACTTCTTCTACTTGTACTTCTTCTACTTGTACTTCTTCTACTTGTACTTCTTCTGCTTGTACTTCTTCTACTTGTACTTCTTCTACTTGTACTTCTTCTACTTGTACTTCTTCTACTTGTACTTCTTCTACTTGTACTTCTTCTACTTGTACTTCTTCTACTTGTACTTCTTCTACTTGTACTTCTTCTACTTGTACTTCTTCTACTTGTACTTCTTCCTCTTCTACTTCTTCTTATTCTTCCCTTCCTTATTTGACTTTCAACGCCAAGAGGGTATATATATTTGAGGTCCCCTGCTCTTGTGTCGGTTTTTTCAGATTTCTATGTTTCCTAGTCTCTATAACATTCCTTCAATCAAGAAAGAAATTCAAAAAAGAAGAAGAGAATTATAAATAACTATAGTCCCACTTGTTCATTTCGTTAAAATAGCAGGAAGCAAATAATATTAAAACATAAAATAACATATAGACTGCTCAAAATCATTCCAGTGAGCTACTGAAGAACAGGTGTTAACTCCGACACGCCTTGAGTGCGGCGAACGTTTTGTGTCTGTATTTATGATGATAGACATAATTTTATTGCTTAGCATAACTGCAAGATCGTCTACCTTTTTAGAAAAAACAAACTCGTCGGTAGATATTTAAGACTAACTGACCCTAGGAGGAACATTAGATGGTAGATGTACAATAGAGCTGAGATGCTGAATGGCTCAGGCAAAAGCAGCTTTCCAAAAAATGAGGAAGATACTGTGCAATTCATTTGTTACAATAGAAACTAAGAAAAGGCGCTCTTAAATGTTATGTAGTGCCAGTCTTAACATATGGATGTGAATCATGGACAATAGGACAACAGACAAGAAAATCACTGGAGTCTATAGAAATGTGGTTTCACATAAGAATGTTGACAATACCATGGACAACTATGAAGAATAATGAAAACGTTCTGAAAGGGGCCAAACAAAACGACAGCTAATTTCCAATATTAGGAAGAAACAATCATCATTTTTTGGCCATGTAATGAGAAGAGAACAACTGGAATATATTGTAACAACTGGGAAAATTGAGGGACGAAGAGATAGAGGGAAGCAAAGAGAAAAGATACCAGACAGCTTAAGAAAATGGCTTGGCAGAAGGTCAACAACAGAAATGATAAATAACTGTCAAGATCGAAAGTTGTGGAGGGACATGACCACCAACGCCAGCAGGGACGGTACTTGATGATGATGATGATTATGATGATGATGATGATGATGATGATGATGATGATGATTATGATGATGATGATTATGATGATGATGATGATGATGATGATGATGATGATGATGATGATGATTATGATGATGACCCTAGACGCCGTTAGTCAGGATCGAACTCGACTTCTTGATCTCAACAGACCAGTTCTCTAACCACTACCTGTTTTAGATGAACCATATCTCCTGTCCCCAACAGACCAGTTATCTAACCACTATATGGCTTAGATTAACAAGATCTCTTGTCCCCAACAGACCAGGTATCAAACTATCAAACCTACTATCAATCCAAACTATCAAACCTACTATCAATCCAAACTATCAAACCTACTATCAATCCAGACTATCAAACCTACTATCAATCCAAACTATCAAACCTACTATCAATCCAGACTATCAAACCTACTATCAATCCAGACTATCAAACCTACTATCAATCCAGACTATCAAACCTACTATCAATCCAGACTATCAAACCTACTATCAATCCAAACTATCAAACCTACTATCAATCCAGACTATCAAACCTACTATCAATCCAGACTATCAAACCTACTATCAATCCAAACTATCAAACCTACTATCAATCCAGACTATCAAACCTACTATCAATCCAAACTATCAAACCTACTATCAATCCAGACTATCAAACCTACTATCAATCCAGACTATCAAACCTACTATCAATCCAGACTATCAAACCTACTATCAAACCTACTATCAATCCAGACTATCAAACCTACTATCAATCCAAACTATCAAACCTACTATCAATCCAGACTATCAAACCTACTATCAATCCAGACTATCAAACCTACTATCAATCCAAACTATCAAACCTACTATCAATCCAGACTATCAAACATACTATCAATCCAAACTATCAAACCTACTATCAATCCAGACTATCAAACCTACTATCAATCCAGACTATCAAACCTACTATCAATCCAGTCTATCAAACCTACTATCAAACCTACTATCAATCCAGACTATCAAACCTACTATCAATCCAGACTATCAAACCTACTATCAATCCAGACTATCAAACCTACTATCAATCCAGACTATCAAACCTACTATCAATCCAAACTATCAAACCTACTATCAATCCAGACTATCAAACCTACTATCAATCCAGACTATCAAACCTACTATCAATCCAAACTATCAAACCTACTATCAATCCAGACTATCAAACCTACTATCATTCCAGACTATCAAACCTACTATCAATCCAGACTATCAAACCTACTATCAATCCAAACTATCAAACCTACTATCAATCCAGACTATCAAACCTACTATCAATCCAGACTATCAAACCTACTATCAATCCAGACTATCAAACCTGCTATCAATCCAGACTATCAAACCTACTATCAATCCAAACTATCAAACCTACTATCAATCCAAACTATCAAACCTACTATCAATCCAGACTATCAAACCTACTATCAATCCAGACTATCAAACCTACTATCAATCCAAACTATCAAACCTACTATCAATCAAGACTATCAAACCTACTATCAATCCAAACTATCAAACCTACTATCAATCCAAACTATCAAACCTACTATCAATCCAGACTATCAAACCTACTATCAATCCAGACTATCAAAACTACTATCAATCCAGACTATCAAACCTACTATCAATCCAAACTATCAAACCTACTATCAATCCAGACTATCAAACCCACTTTCAATCCAGACTATCAAACCTACTATCAATCCAGACTATCAAACCTACTATCAAACCTACTATCAATCCAGACTATCAAACCTACTATCAATCCAAACTATCAAACCTACTATCAATCCAGACTATCAAACCTACTATCAATCCAGACTATCAAACCTACTATCAAACCTACTATCAATCCAGACTATCAAATCCAGACTATCAATCCAGACTATCAAACCTACTATCAATCCAGACTATCAAACCTACTATCAATCCAGACTATCAAACCTACTATCAATCCAGACTATCAAACCTACTATCAATCCAGACTATCAAACCTACTATCAATCCAGACTATCAAACCTACTATCAATCCAAACTATCAAACCTACTATCAATCCAGACTATCAAACCTACTATCAATCCAAACTATCAAACCTACTATCAATCCAGACTATCAAACCTACTATCAATCCAGACTATCAAACCTACTATCAATCCAAACTATCAAACCTACTATCAATCCAGACTATCAAACCTACTATCAATCCAAACTATCAAACCTACTATCAGTCCAGACTATGAAACCTACTATCAATCCAGACTATCAAACCTACTATCAATCCAGACTATCAAACCTACTATCAATCCAAACTATCAAACCTACTATCAATCCAAACTATCAAACCTACTATCAATCCAGACAATCAAACCTACTATCAATCCAAACAATCAAACCTACTATCAATCCAGACCATCAAACCTGCTATCAATCCAAACAATCAAACCTACTATCAATCCAAACAATCAAACCTACTATCAAACCAAACAATCAAACCAAACAATCAAACCAAACAATCAAACCTACTATCAAACCAAACAATCAAACCTACTATCAATCCAAACTATCAAACCTACTATCAATCCAGACCATCAAACCTACTGTCAATCCAGACTAACAAACCTACTATCAATCCAGACCATCAAACCTACTATCAATCCAGACTAACAAACCTACTATCAATCCAGACCATCAAACCTACTATCAATCCAGACCATCAAACCTACTATCAATCCAGACTATCAAACCTACTATCAATCCAAACTATCAAACCTGCTATCAATCCAAACTATCAAACCTGTTATCAATCCAAACTATCAAACCTACTATCAATCCAAACAATCAAACCTACTATCAAACCAAACAATCAAACCTACTATCAAACCAAACAATCAAACCTACTATCAATCCAGACTATCAAACCTGCTATCAATCCAAAGTATCAAACCTACTATCAATCCAAACAATAAGAGAGATACTATGCAATTCATTCATATGGAAATGAATCATGGACAATAGGACAAGAGACAAGGAAATCACTGGAGTCTGTAGAAATGTGGTTTTACAGAAGAATGTTGAGAATACACAGAGAATGACAGCTAATGTTGAGAATGACAGCTAAGAAGAGTTCTGAAAACTTTCTGAAAGAGGCCAAAGCAAAAAGAGAGCTAATTTCCAATATTAGGAAGAAACAATCATCATTTTTTGGCCATGTAATGAGAAGAGAACAACTAGAATATATTGTAACAACTGGAAAAATTGAGGGACGAAGAGATAGAGGGAAGCAAAGAGAAAAATAAATGTCTACGGAAAATACTTGGTATAACGTGGAACGAATTCAAAACAAACGAAGAAATTAGAGAAATCACCGATCAACCACTAATATCTTCAGTAATCAAGAAATAACGATGGTCATATGTTGGACATGTGATGAAATGAGATAATACCCGACTAGCAAAGCAAGCTCTCATGTGGAAACAACAGGTAGGAGGAAGTGAGGCCGACCCAGAAAGACACTGAGTAGAACATTGATCAGAGAAGCAAAGGCAGCGGGAATCTGCTCCCTTATTGAGATCGAGGTGCTTGCACAAAACATAGACAAATGGCGAGATTTTATAAATGGTTTGTGCAAGGATTGAGACTACTAGAAAGAAAATTTAGAAAAATAGAAATAGAAAGCGTATCTGGGTCTATGCCTTAAGGGTCGGCCACGGTTCGAAAGATCAATAGATAGATAGATAGATAGACAGACAGACAGACAGACAGACAGACAGACAGACAGACAGACAGACAGACAGACAGACAGACAGACAGATAGACAGACAGATAGATAGATAGATAGATAGATAGATAGATAGATAGATAGATAGATAGATAGATAGATAGATAGATAGATAGATAGATAGATAGATAGATAGATAGATAGATAGATAGATAGATAGATAGATAGATAGATAGATAGATAGATAGATAGATAGATAGATAGATAGATAGATAGATAGATAGATAGATAGATAGATAGATAGATAGATAGATAGATAGATAGATAGATAGATAGATAGATAGATAGATAGATAGATAGATAGCATTTTAACAAACTTCACTTTTTGTCTAATTAAGAAAAGCGAAAGAAATGATCTATGCCTATTTTCATTTCTCCATTAGAATTAACCACCATACTCTCCAACCATCGGTCTAATGACCAGGAAACGGACAACGACTAATCCTGAAATCACTGGTCTGTTCGCGTCTAAAGTTACAACAGAAGCTTGTTGGCTGGAACTTAAGTGACCCACAGTGTTCATTTTAAACACATGAAAGAACTGCTATTGACTTTCAACAGAAATTAAGCCCTTCTGGTCGGAGACAACGGAAATATGGGAACCGTCTGCCGACATCTGAGGCCAGAAGCCAAGTTAGTTGTGGATAGTGGAGGAGAGATATCATTTATGCTTCTTTCGTGAAAGAGATTCATGCATCTGTTTAAGAAGAGATGCTCACATTTATATTTAAGAAGAGATGCACATCTTTATTTTAGTAAAGATGCACATATTTATTTCAGAATAGGTGCCCACATTTATTTAAGAAAAGATGCACATATTTGTTTAAAAGAAGAGATGTGCACACTTATTTAAAAAGAGATGCACACATTTATTTAAAAAGAGATGCACACATTTATTTCAAAAGAGATGCACACATTTATTTCAAAAGAGATGCACACATTTATTTAAAAAGTGATGCACACATTTATTTAAAAAGAGATGCACACATTTATTTAAAAAGAGATGCACACATTTATTTAAAAAGAGATGCACACATTTATTTAAAAAGAGATGCACACATTTATTTATAGATGAGGTGCCTATATTTGTTTCTGAAGAGATGCATTTTTTTCGGATTAGAAGAGACACTAAATGTTGCTACAAATGAGACAGTTTTAAAGTCAAGAAATAATTTTAATAAATAAAAAAGATACAAAATTGTTTCATGGACGAGATCAATTTTCTTACCAAATCGATACATAATTGTTTAGATGGGATGGACAATTTTCATATACAAAACATGTGCATTTTTTTCAGCTAATAGATACAAAATTAGTTTTAAAAAAGCATAATTTTATTTAGAGACGAAACAATAAATTTTGAGAAACCAGAGTTACCCAGATTTTAGATTACATACAGGCAAATTATGTTTAATGTAAAAAAGTTAAAGTAGTAAAGTTACCCCGTCACGCCAAATGGCGGCATATAGGGAATATGGTGTTAGTGACCATAAATTATAGAGATCTTCGGCACATGATTTTTGGGGTAATGTGGTGGGCATTACACCCGTGCCGCTTTACTTTCCCAGAAAAAATCAGGTGCCCATTTAAGGCTGGGTGAACCCGGATGCCGTCGGTTGGGATCGAACCCTACCCCTTGTCCTTTGTAGTCCAGTTCACTAACCACTGAGCTATCGCGGCTCCTATGTTTAATGTGGATGTTTATAATTTCGTAGAGAGGATATATGTAATGTTGTCAGAAAAGATATGCATATATATGTCATATTTTTATAAGAGATGCATAATATTATTTTTTTTTAATGTTGAAGACGTATTGTGAAATAGCCCCAGTGGTTGAGTGGTTAGTGTGCTCGCTTCCTGATCAAAAGGGTCCGACTCTCATAAATGTTGATTTTTTTTTTTTCGAACAAAGCACCCGGGTTGACCAGACCTCTTAAAATGGGCATCACAGATTTTTCTTGGAAGTAAAGGCGGCTTGGCGTGATACCGACCACATCATTCAAAAATATAATATTTGAGTCATATAAAAATATGGTCACTAACACCATATTTCCCATACGTCTAGTATGTCGTGGAGATAACCTTGACCTAACATATTGTGAACATTATACAAGGTCAAGTTGAGGCCGTGCATTTTGTGACTTCCAAACCACATCAGGTCTGGCGAATGAACATCTGTCACAGACTCTTTGAGTATTTCTCAATATTCATCGTTTCAATATTTTTCAATATTCATTTATCGTTTCAGTATTTCTCAATATTCTTGTGTTTCCGTGTTTCTCAATTTTCGTCTTTTCAGTATTTCTCAAACTTCGTTTCAAATAGTCACATCTGGAATTGAAACCGGGCTTTTCCGGTCAGTAACTAGAACACTAACGTCTAAGTCACTTTTGTCCATGTCAAATAGTCAGGTTTTGAGTAGGCTACTTGCATCCAAAGACAGTACACGTGGTGGTCATTCACGCTTCAACTCTACACGCTCATTATTTCAAATTCTACCTACATTTTTTACAGACAATTGTCTGTCCTGAACATAATGACAGACAGCAATATGCCAGATTGCCCTGGCTTAGGCTAATTGCCACTTGGGCCCTTTTAGTGCTTTTAGCTTCCTGTATCTTTCTGAAATCTATCCTGGCCACGCGACCTGGCCAACGGAAGTTAGACATCAACGCATGAGCAGCAGTCAGGGCTATAATTAGAAGCTGATGAGAAATCCTTTTTCTGTCATATAGCACGACCTTCCAAAAAAAAAAAAATGGCGCTGAAAGATGGGAAACTATATCTAAATTTAGATCGTACATCAACCGTTCTTGTCAGGTTTGGAGTGTGACAATGGAGGTTCCCGCGAAAGCGTGTCAGATGGTAGCTCCATAAAAGAAATCAGCATATAAATGTCAAAGTTGCAGTAAATCTATGAATCCATTAAGTACAACTTGAGAATGAATACAATCATATATCCACTGTGTGTTGCAGTTTTACGGGAAATGAAGTGACTAGTGGGACTGAATAGTCTGGAGTCTAGGGGCATGCAAGATGTTAGCATCTTGACAGGAAGGTACTGGATCGGAACCAACTACAAGCGGAGGAAATTTTTCGTTTCGAAACCATGGTTTCTACGCGGCTTTACCATCCCCTGGTTTCTGGGTAGCGAGCTTTGATGTCTAGCCCTCTCGGAAAACGGCGAAAAACAGGAAGCCCCGTGTGCACTCGCCCACGTTAAAGAAAACATAGCAGTTTAAAGTAGAAAAGAGAAGGGAAATATTGCCGCTGTCTGGGCAAAAATTGTTAAGCAAATCTGTCGGGCTTCATCATCATCATCAAGTACCGGGTCTGCTGGCGTAGGTGATCATATCTCTACACAACTTTCGATCTCGACAATTATTTATCATTTCTGTTGTTGACCTTCTGCCAAGCCATTCTCTTAAGCTGTCTGTTATTTTTTCTCTTTGCTTCCCTATATCTCCTTGTCCCTCAATTTCCCCAGTTGTCACAATATACTGCAGCTGTTCTCTTCTCATTACATGGCCAAAAAATGATGCTTGTTTCTTCATAATATTGAAAATTAGCTTTTTTTTTTGCTTTGGCCTCTTTCAGAACGTTTCATTACTCTTTTTAGCTGTCAATTGTTATCTCAACATTCTTCTGTAAAACCACATTTTTACAGCCTCCAGTGATTTTCTTGTCCGTTGTCTTATTGTCCATGATTCACAAGAAGAAACTACAAGCCATACTGAAGCAAGGAAATACAAAGACTAGAAGAGCAACTGAACTCTGCCAGAGAACTAGTTGAAACATCACAAAGCACAGAGAACAACATAGCCTATAAAGCAGCCTCTGCCAAATACAGAAGAGAGGTCAAGATATCAGCAAGACAGAGCTGGAAAGACACAGCAGAGAGCCTCAATCTAGACAAATAGGTCATAAACTATGGAAATTTGCGAAAGCTCTGAGCGATGAAAACAACAGCCGAACTACAATAACATTAGCACACAATCAGAACATCCACACAGGCAAAATGGCAGCAACATACTGACAGGAACTTACAAAAACATAAGTAGGATAAACATTCCAAAAGACCAACAGAAAGCTGCAAGAAAAGAAACCGAGATGCAAAGCACGTGCCTTTAGCACCAGAAGAACACCAGACGACCATCTTTACACCAACAGAACTAGATGTTGCTCTCAAAGGATTGAAGCTCAAGAGATCCCCTGGAAAAGATGGAATCTCCATCGAAATGCTCATAAAACTGGGACAGAAAGCCAAGTGACAGCTCCTAAAGATAATAAATGCCAGCTGGAAGAGAGGTCAAATGCCGTCAACCTGGAAAGAAGCCATTATGGTACCCATCCTCAAACATGAAAAAGACCCACTGGACCGAAGTAGCTACAGACCAATTAGCCTACTCAGTTTTCTGAGCAAACTCAGGGAAAGGCTGGTCAACAGAAGACTCATGTGGCAATTGAAAGACAAAACAACAAATCATACCACAACAAAGCGGTTTCCGTCAGCACAGATCAACTATAGACCTGATTACCTACATCGCACATGAAATAGAAGATGCCCTACAAGAAAAGAAACACACACAGACAGTGTGGGTCGACATGGAGAAAGCTTTTGATAGGGTATGGAGAGAAGGATTAAAGAACAAGCTTCTCAGACTTGGCATCCAAGGCTGTTTATTAAATTGGATATCTCAATACCTACAAGACAGAACGACCAGAGTACAAGTACATGGACAACTAAGTAAGAAAGCCAGAATCGAACAAGGTGTCCCATAAAGTGGAGTCCAATCCCCAAAGCTCTTTTAATTTTCATAAATGACATCGTAATGGACATTCCAACCAGAATACACTCAGCAATGTACGCAGACGACCTGACGATATGGGCACGTGAAGAATCTATGCCAGTGGCTAACTCCAGAATGCAAGATGTCCTAGGAAAACTTGAAAAATGGACGAACACCTGGTTACTACCAATTAACGAAAAAAAAAAACTACATACACAATATTTAGCCTATCAAGAAACACACTCTCTGCACAATTGAAGATAAAACACCATACACTTCCTACTTACCAAACCCAACATATCTTGGCGTCACCATGGATCGCAGAATGACATCGATAAATCAGATAGACAAAGCAAACAAAAGAGCCAGAAAACGAACAGATATTATGAAGAAATTAGCAGGAACGGACTGGGAAGCAGACAGCAATATCTTGAAACGACTATACGTAGGAAGAGTCAGACCAGTCCTAGAGTATGGAGTCACAGCCTGGGCTACAGCTTCCAAATCACAGCTTAGAAAAATTAACAGAACACAGAACCAAGCGGTCCGTATCATCACTGGTGCTATGAAATCTACACCTATCAAGACTCTAGAAACAGTAACAGGTTTACAACCCGTAGATGACAGACGAGTCACTAAAGTATTGCAACAAGCGGAGAAATATAGAAGGCTCCTTAGCCACCCCATGCACCAAAGAATATCTGGTTCCGGAATTGTACGACTTAAGAGGAGCAATTTCGCTGCAATTGCCAATGAACTAACTACTGGAGACCCAGTACTTTCCCAAACAATATCGAAACCCTTGGGCCCATCTGATATGTCTCCTCGTGGAAAGCATAAAATACCAGAACTTAAGGAAGACATAATAGGAATCATGAATAAAGGCACCCAAACAGACACAGAGAGAAAACACATAGCAGAAAAACACACAAACGACAACTACCACAGGACTCCTGGTCACACATATACACAGATGGCTCTGCTATAAATGCCACCAGAAATGGAGGCTGAGGTGTGTTCTTGACGCTGAATAACCAGGAAGAGATCACCAAGTCAATAGCTACTGGAAATTCTCAAACAACTATAAAGAAGAAACTGAAGCAATCAAAGATGCTGCAAAACTGGCTATCCAACACAAAAATAACATGCACGAGAAATTGGTGATACTAACTGATACACTGTCGGCCCTAACAGTTCTAAAAACCCACAGGAACAGTGAGCTGGATGACTTGAGAACAACCCTAGACCAACTGTGCAATAAACTTCCAGAGAGTGGTCATCCAGTGGATACCATCACACTGTAACTTACACAGAACCGAACGCGCAGACAAATTAGCTAAAGAGTGAGGGAGATTTCCACAAGTGAACCATCTGGTCAGCTACGATGAAGCCAAATCCATCATCAAAGGCCAGTATCATGAAAAATGGAAACAAGAACACCCAAAGTATAACGAGAGGGATGGATACCTCCAAATATCAAGGAAGGATCAAGTCAGCATACTTCACCTATGCACTGGCCACAATATAATGAGAAACCACATGTTCACCAAACTCAAAATAGGAACTACCAGCCAATGCCACTGTACCCTGGATAACATGACAGCAAAACATGTTCTACAGGATTGCCCCCAGTACACAGACCTGAGAAGGATAATGTGGCCCATACCCACCTCACTGGAAGAGAAACTATATGGGGCAACCGAATCACTTTAACAGACAGCTACCTTCATAAGAGAGTTCGGAATCCTAATCTGAATGACGTCATGATCGCAAAAGAAGAAGAAGAAGAAGTAGAAACCTGTCGGGCTGAAAGATTCAGCTATCATGATTTAGCCATAGATTAGCGACACAGCGAACCTACGCCCATGTAAGGGGTGAACGCTACAAGGAAGAAGCAGGAGATGACTAACAAGCTATTGACCTCCACATTTGTCATTGAGAAGGAAGAATACGGACATCACCAAATGGCATGTGGAAGCTAGAATGGAACGAAACAATATATGGAAAATAGAATGAAACGAAATGACATGTGGAAACTAGAATGGAACGAAATAACATATTGAAAATAGAATGGAGCGAAATAACATATGGAAACTAGAATGAAACGAAGTGACATGTGGAAACTAGAATGAAACGAAATAACATCTGGAAACTAGAATTGAACGAAATGACATATGGAACGGAAACTAAAATGAAACGAAATGACATATGTAAAATTAAAATAGAATGAAACGAAATGACTTCTAGAAACTAGTGTAAAAGTCTAGCTAATGCTGATGTGTAAAGCTTTAGAAAGACATGAATGTCGCACACCCACGATACCAGCCCACAATCAGTTATTTCGAAAGTGTCGGTCGTCCACCAGTGATAACGAACAAATGAGAAGCAACGATGGGATGGTCATCAGTTTTACTTAAGGCCTCAATCTGTCAAAAATCATCGTTTCAAGAATTCAGAAGAATTCGCCATAAGAGCAGGTCGAGTTGATCATTTTATTGAGATTTTATTTTGATTTTATTGATTTGATATCAGTTTGAGTACAGTGAGTTAGATCAACATGACAACGACCACATGAGACTGGGTTCAACCCCATTCAGTCCATACATTTTTTCGTTGAGATTTATTTTGTTCGATCCCTTATTTGGGATCAAATTAGATCTTCTGTTTCTTTATTTCTTTAGAAGGCAAAAGTGGCCGCCATTATGACGTCAGAACATTGGGCAGGAAGTTAAGAGTTCACACTTTGGAGTCGATAAACGCGTGAATTTGAATTTTTATTTTTCATTTACTCTTTTGGATTTACGTGTATTTTGAGCGGAATGATTTTATTTTAGAAATAACTGGTCAGTGTTTTGTGCCAGAATGTCGATCAAATTATATTGGTGAAGTATATATATCATTACTTAAGTTTCCATCTCGTAATTGATCGTAAAAATAATTGGCTCTAAATATTCCATTCTATTATTTTTTGTAAACATTTATAGAAGGACGTGATTAGTTTCGACAAGTTCACTGCTGCAGATGGATGGGTTAGCACACACAGTTTGATTCAGCGTTCACTGCTGCAGATGGATGGGTTAGCACACACAGTTTGATTCAGCAATTAATATACTCTCATCATCATTGAGTGCCATCTCCGCATCGAAAGTTGGCTACAATGGAGCGCCATTCCTCTTTGTCTCTTTCTTTAATGGTGCAGGTTGTTATAGACTGACTTGTCCATCTTTTGAAGCTACTCGTCCATGTTAGTATTGGTCTGCCTCTGCCTCTTTTACCTTGTATTTTCCCTTTCAAGATTACTTTTAGTAAGCTGTTGTGTCTTTTAACAAGCCCCAAAAATCTCATTTGTCTTGTTTGAATTGCGTTTAGTAGTTCTCTTCCATTTTTAGTTGCTTCTAAGACTCATCATTTGTTTTTATTTCATTCCATCCAATTCTTTATATTTTTCTATAAATCCACAACAGAATGACGAAATTTGTTGGCGGCTCCCACCTCTGGCAAGTCCCTGGAGCATACATAGAAATTGAATTTTGCGTGTTAATATCTTTTGTCCTTTGCAGTCGTGTGCACTGGGGTCCCTCGCTGCACATGCAGAGAACTCTTGTCTTCGGTGCTACTCTTTTTTTTTCCGTTGATGAGTAATTGATGCTTGAAGCCGGGCCCCGCTGCTGAGACCAGTGGTGGTTGCCGCAGAGAGAAATCACAAATAAAAATCCCAACTCGTAAAGCCGAGTTTTGAACTCACGACCTCTCTGTCTCGAGACCGGCGTTTTGCCCCGAGACCAATCAGTCCCTCTGAATGACGAGTTTAAAAGGATAAGCGTGACCAATCAGGTATGTGTTTAGTCTAGTCAGCGAGCTACAGGAACAAGTAGCAAACATGTTCATATTCTACGCCAACCTATAGGTTTAAACTGAATGTCTGTTTGCCGAATCTCTCAAATAATAACCAGCAACCAAGATGACAATACCATTAATCGTGCTCTCTGTAAGATGATGGGGACGAGGTGAAAGTTTCCTTCAGCTTCGTAGTTTGCCGAGTCAGAGAGTATAGTCCATTTTGTTGACATGGCACCAAAGATGTTGGCTAGCTAGTTTGGTTTTTAATTTGTTTGGTTGGTTAGTTATTTAATTTTTTAGTTAATTTGTTAGTTATTCAATTAGTTAATTTGTTAGTTAGTTAGTTTGTTAGTTACTAGTTAATTTATTAGCTATTTAGTTAATTTGATAATTAGTTTCAATTTTAGTTAGTTGGCTAGTTAGTTAATTAATTTGTTAGTTACCTAATTAATGTGTTATTTATTTAGTTAACTGGTTAATTAGTTTGCATTTTAGTTGGTTTGGTTGGTTAGTTAGTTAGTTAGTTATTTAGTTGATTTGTTATTTTAATTAGTTAGTTAATTAATGTGGTAATAATTTGCTAGTTAATTTGTTAGTTAAATTAACTTCTTTGTTAGTTGCTTTTTAGTTAGCTGGTTGGTTCGTTGCATGGTTAGATAGTTAGCTAGTTATTATGTTAGTTGATCAGCAAGCAAATTAGTTATTATTCTTAGTTAGTTAGTTAGTTAGTTAGCCATTTATTGCGTTAGTTGATCAGCGAGCAAGTTAGTTATAATAATAGTTTGTTGGCTAGTAATTTAATGATCATCAATTACTCATCGACGGAAAAAAAATCAGTAGCGCCGAAGACAAAGTTATCTGCATGTGCAGCGAAGGACCCCAGTGCACACAACTCCAAAGGACAAAAAAAATATTAAAATGCAAAATTTAATTTCTATGCTCCAGGGACTGGGCCAGACTGTGTGAGCTGACGAACGCCAACAATTTTCGTCATTCTTCTGATGTTGATTTATAGAAAAGAAAAGAAAACAAACGATGAAGTTTTAAAACACTAAAAATAAAAAGAGAACACTAAATACAATTAAGACAAGACAAATGAAATTTTGGGACACGTTAAAAGACACAACAGCCTACTAAAAGTAATACTGGAAGGGAAAATACAAGGTAAAAGAGGCAGAGGCAGACCAAGACTAACATGGACGAGTATCATCAAAAGAGGGACAAGTCAATCTCTGGCAACCTGCACCATCAAAGCAAGAAACATCAGAATGGCGTCCATAGGTATCCAACCTTCGATGCGGAGATGGCACTCGATGATGATGAATTTAATGATCATGTTCTATCGAGCCGAGGGCTGCACACAGAACAAGAGAAATCATATTTGTCGATGTTTCATGATTCACTGTTAAGTGTTGTTGTCTTCTTAAGTCCTTAGTTGAGCCTTCCCTGTTCATCATCATCGTGTGCCCTCTCCGCAACGAAGGTTGGCTACCATGGATCGCCATTCTACTCTGTTTCTTGCTTTGATGGTGCAGGCTGTCATAGATTGACTTGTCCATCTTTTGATGTTACTCGTCCATGTTAGTCTTGGTCTGCCTCTGCCTCTTTTTACCTTGTATTTTTCCTTCCAATATTACTTTTAGTAGGCTGTTGTGTCTTTTAACATGCCCCACAAATTTCATTTGTCTTGTCTGATTGTATTTAGTAGTTCTCTATTTATTTTCAGCTGTTTTAAAACTTCCTCGTTTGTTATCTTTTGTTTCCATCCAATTCTACCTATTCTTCTATAAATCCACATTTCAAAGGCTTCAATTTTCTGTTCGGTTTTCTTGTCTAATGTCCATCTCTGTTAATTGTTCTTATTGTAGTTTCTTTTTTGGTCTTTCTTGTATTCTTTTGTCACCCAGTGTCCAAAACTCTGTCTATCTATATGTCTCTCTCTGTTTCTATGTCTCTCTCTCTCTCTGTTTCTCTGTCTCTCTCTGCGTGTCCCTCTGTTTGTCTCTGTATCTTTCTCTCTATCTGTCTCTCTCTGCGTGTCTCTCTATCTGTCTCTCTATATCTGACACTCTATCTGTCTCTCTATCTGTCTCTCTATCTGTCTCTCTATCTGTCTCTCTATCTGTCTCTCTCTATCTGTCTCTCTATCTGTCTCTCTATCTGTCTCTCTATCTGTCTCTCTCTATCTGTCTCTCTCTATCTGTCTCTCTATCTGTCTCTCTATCTGTCTCTCTCTATCTGTCTCTCTCTATCTGTCTCTCTATCTGTCTCTCTATCTGACTCTCTATCTGTCTCTCTATCGGTCTCTCTATCTGACTCTCTATCTGTCTCTCTATCTGTCTCTCTCTCTATCTGTCTCTCTCTTTCTGTCTCTCTCTATCTGTCGCTCTCTATCTGTCTCTCTCTATCTGTCGCTCTCTATCTGTCTCTCTATCTGTCTCTCTCTTTCTGTCGCTCTCTATCTGTCTCTCTATCTGTCTCTCTCTTTCTGTCTCTCTCTATCTGTCGCTCTCTTTCTGTCTCTCTATCTGTCTCTCTATCTGTCTCTCTATCTGTCTCTCTCTATCTGACACTCTGTCTCTCTATCTGTCTCTCTCTCTATCTGTCTCTCTATCTGTCTCTCTATCTGTCTCTCTCTATCTGACACTCTATCTGTCTCTCTATCTGTCTCTGCGTGTCTCTCTATCTGTCTCTATCTGTCTCTCTATCTGTATCTCTCTGCGTGTCTCTCTATCTGTATCTCTCTGCGTGTCTCTCTATCTGTCTCTCTATCTGTCTCTCTCTATCTGACACTCTATCTGTCTCTCTATCTGTATCTCTCTGCGTGTCACTCTATCTGTCTCTATCTGTCTCTCTATCTGTATCTCTCTGCGTGGTCTCTCTATCTGTCTCTATCTGTCTCTCTATCGTCTCTCTGCATGTCTCTCTATCTGTTTCTCTATCTGTCTCTCTATCTGTCTCTCTCTACGTGTCTCTCTATCTGTCTCTCTATCTGTCTCTCTCTACGTGTCTCTCTTCTGTCTCTCTATCTGTCTCTCTATCAGTCTCTCTCTGTCTCTCTCTGCGTGTCTCTCTATATGTCTCTCTATATGTCTCTCTATCTGTCTCTCTATGCGTGTCTCTCTATCTGTCTCTCTCTGCGTGTCTCTCTATCTGTCTCTCTATCTGTCTCTATAAGTCTATGTCTCTCTGTCTATCTATCCATCCGTCTCTATATTTATCTATCTATATATTTATCTATCTATTTATCTATCTATTTATCTATCTATTTATCTATATATTTATCTATCTATATATTTATCTATCTATTTATCTATCTATTTATCTATCTATTTATCTATCTATTTATCTATCTATCCATCTGTTTCTCTATCCGTCTATCTATTCTCCTTTCAAGCGCAAGATGGCACATAGCACATCAATTCTAGATTCCCTTTCCGACGCTCTTTGCGAGTAGGCGTTAGACTTTGGACATAACCCTCACTGTATCTCGCCATACGTTTCAATTCTGGGCGAGGCTATCAACTCGGTAAAGAAACTGATACCCGCTGTTGTTGCCTGTTATCTCAGTGTTCTTCTTAATGTTTATCTAAACTGGCCTCTTTTTCTTAGCTCCACGCGTGGTTCTCTTATTGTCACTTCTCATCATGTGGCTGGCATTTGTTTCACTGCAGGCGAAGGCACGCCTCACAGCAGCAGGGCTGGAAGTTGTCAGCGACCCACAGCTGATGGCTTGTGCTAGGATCGGTGAACCAGAACCATCAAGACCCTGCTCCAAACTCTCCGCTGTGCGTCTAGTAACAGACTTACCTGCCTAGTCTGGCCAAGCGAATAGGAATCGAAGAGGGAAGACAACCCGGTACTCAAAAATGTTGTGCTGAAGTCGGATGTGTTGGGCCGAAATCGTAAATATCACAGTTATACTGCAAAACCACAACACAACGCAGACACGCCCACTTAGCGTCCTTTAAGGGCGGTTGACGAAGTGGTATACTCCTTTAGTCAGCGGGCGAAAGCAAGCAAGCATTTGCCTGCCTTCTTTGTTTGTCTAGTGCTCGTATGTTCCAATAACAATGGGAGTTTCACGTTTACGGCTTGTTAGGGAACCGATCAATCGTTCACCACAAGAAAAAGGAAATTTTTTAATATTTTATTTTTATGGGGTGGGGGGGGGCTGGTTGGTCTCGAGACAAGACGCCGGCCTCGAGACAGAGAGGTTGTGGGTTCAAATCCCGGCTACACCGATTTGGATTTTTATTTGTGATTTCTCTCTGCGGCAACCACCCTTGGTCTCATCATCGAGGCCCGGCTTGAAACGTCAATTACTCATCGACGGAAAAAATATGAGTACCTCCGAAGTCGGAGTTATCTGCCTGTGCGTCGAGGGAGCCCGGTGCACACGGCTGCCAGGGAAAAATGTATTAGCACGCAAAATTCAGTTCCTAATTTCTAGGAACTTCGTCAGAGGTAAAAGCTGGCAAAAAAAATTAAAAAATTCCAGAAGCGGAAACTACAAAAGATAGCGGCACCAATAAAACACACTGCACATAGTTGGACACGTGCTTCATTGCCGGTTTGTATTTCATGGATGTGGTAACCACATCTGATCACGTCCGCGACTTTCAATGAACGCGTCAAGGTGTTACTGTTTTCTCACCCACTTGTCTAAGTCTCAGATTTCCTCTTTCTGACATCTCTTGCCTTTCATCTTTACTGGTCTCTTTAGGTTTCCAAAACCATTCTTCGAAAGTGAGTGTTCAATTAAAAAAAAATTAATATTTTTTGTCTTAAATGCATATGTGTATGTGTGTTGTATTTTTGTTCCTGCTGTAGGCCTATTAAACCTAAACGTTGTTCTAATTTTTGTTGTCCACTTATTACGTAAAGGGATCCGCGATAGCTCAGTGGTTAGTGAACTGGACTACCACGGACAAGGGTAGGGTTCGATCCCAACCGACGGCTTCCGGGTTCACCCAGCCTTAAATGGGTACCGGATTTTTTCTGGGAAAGTAAAGCAGCACGGGCGTAATATTGACCACATTACCCCAAAAAACATGTGCTGAAGGTCTGTAAAATATAGGGTCATTAACACCATATTACCCTATACGTCACTTGGCGTGACGGGGGTACTTTACTTTTTTTTTACTTATTACGTAAAGCTTTAACCATGACGTTTTCTTCTATTTTTTTTTAAATATATTTTTAGCATTTCTCGTTACTTGTATTTGTTTTTCCTTCTTATTTCAGATATTACTTAATTTTAAATTTGGAACATCTGTGCAGGACAGGATAAATTGTTAAACACATTTCATGTGCGTTGCCTTCGAAAGATTATGAACATCAAATGGCAGGACAAAGTAACCTTCTCTAACATCTTCCAACGAGCCAAACTCCCATCGATCATGGCTACACTTAGCAGTCGTAGACTAAGGTGGCTGGCTCCTGTGGCAAGAATGGAAAACTACCGTATCCCCCCAAAAAAAATATAATTGAATGGCTAACTTATGGACGGGAAGAAACCAAAAGGGCAGAAGTAAAGGCATCAAGATGCATTGAGATACAAAGCTACTGTAAAGCTCATGATAATAAAAACAATTTTTTGTTAAAGGAGAAAAAGTGGTATGGTAATGGATTTACGTAGGTGAGAAACAATACAAAAGTCGACTTTTCAGGCCAAGTAGACAGTCAGCTGGAACAATAAAACAACACAAATATATATATAAAGATATATACAACAATCTAACTACATGGGGATAATTTGCTGGATAGTGAAGAAAGAAAGAAAGAAAGAAAGAAAGAAAGAAAGAAAAAAGAAAGAAAGAAAGAAAGAAAGAAATAAAGAAAGAAAGAAAGAAAGAAAGAAAGAAAGGAATAAAAAAAGAAAGAAAGAAAGAAAGAAAGAAAGAAAGAAAGAAAGAAAGAAATAAAAAAAGAAAGAAAGAAAGAAAGAAATAAAGAAAGAAAGAAAGAAAGAAAGAAAGAAAGAAAGTCACATCCTTCGGGTTCAGAGCTTGGTCAGTCACTGACTGAACTAAAATTGGTGGACGGGCTGACCACCTATACATCTCAATGACCAGGCATTCAGGTGAGGAATAAATGGGAAGGGTTCTAAAAATATGGGGAGATGGGTACAAGATACGATAACATTGTGTATATCTAACTATGGGTGCGCACACCGAACAGATGTGCAAAATGCGCTATTTTCTACTTTGCACATCTGTTCGGTATTTTATACGTATCTTGTACCCACCTCCCCATATTTTTAGAACCCTTCCCATTTATTTCTCACCTGACTACCTGGTCATTGAGATATATAGGTGGTCACCCCTCCCACCAATTTTAGTTCAGTCAGTGGCTGACCAAGCTCTGGACGCCTAGGGAAGTGACTTTTTGTCTTCTTTCTTGAATATCTCGCATACTATCGCCATGTAGTTAGATTTTGGTATATATTATTCATATATATATATATATATTTTGTGTGGTTTATTGTTCCAGCTGAAGGCCTACTTGGCCGAAACGTCGACTTTTGTTTTGTTTCCTACCTACGTAAAGATGTTAACATACCACTTTTTTTTCCTTTTTTTTTTTTAAAAAAAATTATCAAAAGGGCAGGTCAGTGCTGAGATATAAGGATGTTCGCAGGACTTCCTTGAGTACATTCTCTAACAGGGGAAGAAACGAAACAACGTCAGATCGTTGCAGACGGAGAACACAAATCTAAGAATAAAAAAACACATCACACCAACGTTCGAGTAAGTGATGATGACAAAGTCAGAAGACACACGGCGGAGGAAAGAGATTTTTGTTTTTCGTTCGTCAGTTTTTACCTTTGACGAAGTCCCTAAAGACTAGGAACTGAATTGTGCGTGTTAATCAGTTTTTAATCACCACCAAGGGCGTTCTTCATGAGAATGCATGGAAAAACAACAAGAGGAAGAACCAGAAGAAGATGGATAGATGCAGTGACAGAGACATGTAACAACAAAGGAAAATCACTAATTCAGACAGTTCGAGCAGCTCAAGAACAACAAATGATATAACCACGACACCTTTTCGGTACCAGTGAGAAAGAGAAAGAAGAAGAATCGATTTTTCACTGGCAACCGTGTGCACAGGGGTCCCTCGCCGCACAGGTAGATAACTCCGTCTTCGGAGGTTTATATACTGATATATTTTCCGTCCATGAGTAATTAAGATTTCAAGCCGGGCCTCGCTGTTGAGACCAGGGTTAGTTGCTGCAGAGAGAAATCATCATCATCATGTGCCGTCTCCGCAACGAAGGTTGGCTACCATGGATCGCCATTCCACTCTATTTCTTGCTTTGATGGTGCAGGATATCATAGATGACTTGTCCATCTTTTTATGTTACTCGTCCATGTTAGTCTTGGTCTCCTCTGCCTCTTTTACCTTGTATCTTCCCTTCCAATATTACTTTTAGTAGGCTGTTGTGTCTTTTAACGTGCCCTAAAAATTTCATTTGTCTTGTCTTAATTGTATTTAATAGTTCTCTTTTTTATTTTTAGTTGTTTTAAAACTTCCTCGTTTGTTTTCTTTTCTTTCCATCCAATTCTACCTCATCATCATCAAGTACTGGGCCTGCTGGTGTAGGTGATCATGTCTCTCCACAACTTTCGATCTCGGCAGCTTTTTATCATTTCTGTTGTTGACCTTCTGCCAAGCCATTCTCTTAAAGCTGTCTGTTACTTTTTATCGTTGCATCTCTCTATCTCTTCGTCCCTCAATTTTTCCAGTTGTTACAATATATTCCAGTTGTTCTCTTCTCATTACATGGCCAAAAAATGATAATTGTTTCTTCCTAATATTGGAAATTAGCTCTCTTTTTGCTTTGACCTCTCTCAGAACATCATCATTACTCTTCTTAGTTTGTCTATGGTACTCTTGTAAAGATTTTTTCTTGGCATTAAAATTACTTTTTCCCATACCTATTAGAGAGAAATCATAAATGAAAATCCCAACTTGGAGCAGCCGCGATTTGAACCCACAACCGCTCTATCTCGACGCTGGCGTCTTGCCTCGAGACAACCAGTCCCCCAGAAAGAGGAGATGAGGACAAGAATGACAAGTGTATCTTGTTCATTCTGCTGACGGATCCATCTACCCAACATTTGCAGATTCGGTAACCATTGAAAATGATTAATATAACATCATCCAGTATAAAGCACAATATATGACATCACTACTGACAAAAACATGATTGATTACCACCATTCGCGTGTCAATACGTCCTCCCTTATATATTTAGTTTTAGATGTTATTTAATTTTAGATATTATTTAATTTTAGATATTTGATTTTAGATATTATTTGATTTTAGATATTATTTAATTTTAGGTATTATTTAATTTGAGATATTATTTACTAATTGTTCTCTTAATTCTATTCTTCTTAACCACCACTTACAATTTTTCAAACCCACACCTCCCACAGTTTTGGATCTGTCCACGATATGCAAAATCGAACGTCTCGAATATGACATACAGATTGAACGTCTCAATATGACATACACATAGAACATCTCAATATGACATAGAGATAGAACGTTCCAATATGACATACAGATAGAACGTTCCAATATGACATACAGATAGAACGTTCCAATATGACATACAGATAGAACGTTTCAATATGACATACAGATAGAACGTTCCAATATGACATACAGATAGAACGTTCCAATATGACATACAGATAGAACGTTTCGATATGACATACAGATCGAACATCTCAAAATGACATACAGATAGAACGTTTCAATATGACATACAGATAGAATGTTTCAATATGATATACAGATAGAACGTTCCAATATGACATACAGATAGAACGTTCCAATATGACATACAGATAGAACGTTTTCAATATTACATACAGATAGAACGTTCCAATATGACATACAGATAGAACGTTTCGATATGACATACAGATAGAACGTTTCAATATGACATACAGATAGAACGTTTCGATATGACATACAGATAGGACGTTTCGATATGACATACAGATAGAACGTTTCAATATGACATACAGATAGAAACGTTTCAATATGACATACAGATCGAACATCTCAAAATGACATACAGATAGAACGTTCCAATATGACATACACATAGAACGTTCCAATATGACATACAGATAGAACGTTTCAATATGACATACAGATAGAACGTTCCAATATGACATACAGATAGAACGTTCCAATATGACATACAGATAGAACGTTTCGATATGACATACAGATCGAACATCTCAAAATGACATACAGATAGAACGTTTCAATATGACATACAGATAGAATGTTTCAATATGATATACAGATAGAACGTTCCAATATGACATACAGATAGAACGTTCCAATATGACATACAGATAGAACGTTTCAATATGACATACAGAAAGAATGTTCCAATATGACATACAGATAGAACGTTTCAATATGACATACAGATAGAACGTTCCAATATGACATACAGATAGAACGTTCAATATGACATACAGATAGAACGTTTCGATATGACATACAGATAGAACGTTTCAATATGGCATACAGATAGAATGTTTCAATATGACATACAGATAGAACGTTTCAATATGACATACAGATAGAACGTTCCAATATGACATACAGATAGAACGTTTCAATATGACATACAGATAGAACGTTCCAATATGACATACAGATAGCACGTTTCAATATGACATACAGATAGAACGTTCCAATATGACATACAGATAGAACGTTTCAATATGACATACATATAGAACGTTTCAATATGACATACATATAGAACGTTTCAATATGACATACAGATAGAACGTTCCAATATGACATACAGATATAACGTCTCAATATGACATACAGATAGAACGTTCCAATATGACATACAGATAGAACGTTTCAATATGACATACAGATAAAACGTTCCAATATGACATACAGATAGAACGTTTCAATATGACATACAGATAGAATGTTCCAATATGACATAGAGATAGAACGTCTCAATATGACATACAGATAGAACGTTTCAATATGACATACATATAGAACGTTTCAATTTGACATACAGATAGAACGTTTCAATATGACATACAGATAGAACGTTCCAATATGACATACAGATAGAACGTTTCAATATGACATACAGATAGAACGTTTCAATATGACATACATATAGAACGTTCCAATATGACATACAGATAGAACGTCTCAATATGACATACAGATAGAACGTTTCAAAATGACATACAGATAGAACGTTTCAATATGACATACAGATAGAACGTTCCAATATGACATACAGATAGAACGTTTCAATATGACATACAGATAGAACGTTTCAATATGACATACAGATAGAATGTTTCAATATGACATACAGATAGAACATCTCAAAATGGCATACAGATAGAACGTTCCAATATGACATACAGATAGAACGTTCCAATATGACATACAGATAGAACGTTCCAATATGACATACAGATAGAACGTTTCAATATGACATACATATAGAATGCTTCAATATGACATACAGATAGAACGTTCCAATATGACATACAGATAGAACGTTTCAATATGACATACATATAGAATGCTTCAATATGATATACAGATAGAACGGGGGCTTCGGTAACCTATTTGGGAAAACCACCCGACTAGACTACCAACGTTCGTTCCCGCTGGGAGCAGTGTGAATTGTACTCGTGGTTATGAAAAAAAAAAATACCCCTACGGTCGACCAGCCGTTGGCAGAAATGGGTACCATGGTATTACCCTGGGAAGTGTAGGAATGTCGCCTCGCATCGTGAGTTTCGATGCTTGAAGCGACAATATCCAGAAGTCTCCGAACATTTCTGGATAGGCGGCCGAGCACATATGGGTGAAAACGTGCGTGCTAAGACGCCGGTTCAAGTCTCGTACTTTACCTTTACCTTTACCTATACAGATAGAACGTCTCAATATGACATACAGATAGTAGTCTCAATATGACATACAGATAGTAGTCTCAATATGACATACAGATAGTAGTCTCAATATGACATACAAATAGTAGTCTCAATATGACATACAAATAGTAGTCTCAATATGACATACAGATAGTAGTCACAATATGATACAAATAGAACATATGAAAATGACATATAGATAGAACATCTAAAGATGACATACAAATAGAACGTCTCTATATGACATACAGATAGTAGTCTCAAAATGACAGACAGACAGAACGTCTCAATATGACATACAGATATAGCGTCTCAATATGACATACAGATAGAACTTCTCAATATGACATACAGATAGAACATCTAAATATGACATACAGATAGAACGTTTCAATATGACATACAGACAGAATGTTTTAATATGAAATTAAGACAGAACGTCTCAATATGACATACAGATAGAACATCTCAATATGACATACAGATAGAACATCTCAATATGACATACAGATAGAACATCTCAATATGACATACAGATAGAACGTCTCAATATGACATACAGATAGAACGTTTCAATATGACATACAGATAGAAACGTTTCAATATGACATTAAGACAGAACGTCTCAATATGACATACAGATAGAACGTTTCAATATGACATACAGCTAGAACATCTCAATATGACATACAGATAGAAAGTCTCAATATGACATACAGATGGAACATCTCAATATGACATACAGATGAACAATCTCAATATGACATACAGATAGAACATCTAAAGATGACATATAGATAGGACGTCTCAATAGGACATACAGATGGAACATCTCAATATGACATACAGATAGAACATCTAAAGATGACATATAGATAGAACGTCTCAATAGGACATACAGATAGAACATCAATAGGACATACAGATAGAACGTCTCAATAGGACATACAGATAGAACATCTAAAGATGAAATACATATATAACGTCTCAATATGAATAAAGATAAACGTCTCCATGTGGCATACAAATAGAACATATCAAGATGACATACAGATATAACATCTGAAAATGACATACAGATAAAACGTCTAAAAATGACATAACAGTAGGACATATCAAGATGGTATACAGATAGAGAGAGCCGCGATAGTTCAGTGGTTAGTGAACTGGACCACAAAGGACAAGGGGTAGGGTTCGATCCCAATCGACGGCTTCCGGGTTCACCCAGCCTTAAATGGGTACAGGATTTTTTTCTGAGAAAGTAAAGCAGCTCGAGCCTAATACCAACCACATTACCCCAAAAATCATGTGCTGAAGGTCTGTAAAATATAGGGTCACTAACACCATATTTCCCTATACGCCACTTGGCGTGACGTGGGTACTTTACTTTTTATACAGATAGAACATCTGAAGATGACACACAATGATGTCGTCTCATGATGGCATATAGAGAGAACATCTGAAGATGACGTACAGATAGGTTATTATGGCATGCAGATAAAACATCCGAAGATGACTTACAGATAGGACGTCTGAATATGGCATACAGATAGAACATCCGAAAATGACATACAGATATGACGTCTGAATATGGTATACAGATAGAACATCCGAAAATGACATACAGATAGGACGTCTAAATATGACATACTGATAGAACATCTAAAGATCATATGCAGATAGAACATATCAAGATAACACAGACAGAACATCTAAAGATGACTTATAGTTAGAACATTTAAAGATAGCATACACATTAAATATCTAAGCATGACAAACAGATAGAACATCTTAATATGGCATACATATAGAACTTCTCAATATATAACATTTGCTCTCAGAGATCCTACACATACTTCATCTACTATTAACTTATCTTTATATAAAATTAAAGGTAATAACAACAGGTAAGATTCCACCTGATCTCCCATGGTAATATAAAGTACGGTAACGTGTGCAGCTGTTATTTTCTACCACAGTTATAAAGGTGCTCTATAGCAAAGGACATCATGAGATCTTTTGGTAGAAGGAACCATAGAGGTGAAAACAGATCTATACCTATGTTTCATAGATTATACCAAAGCATTTGACAAAGTAAAGCAACAAGAAATAATCAAAATGTTATAAGGCTGAAACGTCGTCGGCAAAGATCTAAGAATAATAAAGAACATGTACTGGCAACAAACAGCGGCCATAAAGATTAGATATCAATTGAGAATGTTTCAACAAATAAAACAGGGTGTTAGGCAAGGTTTATGTGCTGTCACCAGATTTAATTAATATTTAATGTGAGATTCTTTTAAGATCCATAAGGAGCATGCCTGGAATAACAATTGGAGGTCATAATATAAATAATCTAAGGTATGCTGATGATACAGTCTTAATGGCTAAGAGTGAAAATGAGTTACAAGAAATATTATACATTATAGTGATGGAAAACAAAAATAAATGATTCAATCTTAATAGCAAAAAGATATAAGTAATGGCAGCAGCAAAGATAAAAAAAAACATCACCGCAAATCACAATATAGATAAGTGGAACAATATTAAAACAGGTAAATGAATTTAAATATATGGGAACAATGTTAACCTCAGATGGTAGATGTACCACAGAGGTGAGATGCAGAATCTTCTTCTTTCCTTCCTCATCTGCCTTTCAGCGTCGAGGGGAGATATAATTTGCGGTCTTTGCTCTTCTGTTCTCTTCTGCTGCTGTTATGTTTCCTAGTGCTTCTAATATTCCATCGATCCATCTTTTTCGTGGTCGACCCTTGGGTCTGGTGTTCTCACAACGTTTGTTGAAGGCTCGTTGTGTTGTGTTTTGTTCTTTCTGCCTTGTCACGTGGCCAAACCATTTTATCTGTTGTTTCCTTATATATTCTATGGCGGGGGCTATTCTCAACTTTTTTTCTCAGTTTCTCATTTCTGATCTTATCTCTCAGACTGTTTCCTGTCATTCGTCTAACACATTTCATCTCAGTAGAGGTTATTTTTCTTATTGTTCTTGGCGTCTAGGGTCCAGGTCTGGCATTGTTAGCACAACGTTGGGATGAAGATTGTATTGTATAGTGCTCGTTTTGCCTCCAGAGTTATTTCCTGGTTGGACAATAGTGGTGATAACTGTCCAATAATTTGACAAGATTTGTTGCATCTTGATTCTATCTCTGCTGTTTGAGAATTGGTCGTTTGTCATTAGACTTCCTAGGTATTTGAATTCCTCTACTTGTTTTAGTTGTCTGCCTTCTATAGTTATGTTGATGCTCTGTTTATTTTGGCGACATTCATGACTTCTGTTTTATTGATGTTGATTTTCATGTTGTATTTTGTGCCTGAGCTGTTGAGTTTGTTTAGTGATCTTGTAAGTCTTCTATTGTTTCATGTATTAGTGCCTGATCGTCTGCAAATAAAAGCTCGTTGATCTCCTCTGTCTCTAATGGGTTGGCTAGCTTGCATATATAGTCCATGTATGTAATAAACAGTAGGGGGGATAGTACGTACCCCTGTCTTACACCTGATCTAACTTCAGAGTGGTCTATGTAGCCTGCTGCTATGAAGAATGGCTCAGGTAAAAGCGGCTTTCCAAAAATGAGGAAGATACTTGCAATCCATTTTTAACAATAGAAACAAGAAAAAAAGAATTCTTAAATGTTATGTAGAAACAGTCTTAATATATGCATATGAATCATGGACAATAGGACGACAGACAAGAAAAGCACTGGAAGCTGTAGCGATGTGATTTTACCGAAGAATGTTGAGAATATCATGGACAGCCAAGAAGAGTAATAAAAACGTTCTGAAAGAGGCCAGACCAAAAGATAGCTAATTTTCAGTATTAGGAAGAAATAATCATCATTTTTTGGCCATGTAATGAGAAGTGAGCAGCTGAATATTTTGTGACAACTGGGAAAATTGAGGGACGAAGATATAGAGGCAGGCAAAGAGAAAAAGCTACCAGACAGCTTAAGAGAATTGCTTGACATTGACAGAAGGTCAACAATAGAAATTATAAATATCTGTTTTAGATCGAAATTTATGGCGAGATATGATAGCCTACGCCAGCAGGCACGGTACTTGATGAGGATAACAGGGGAGAGAAGCGTTTACTTCAGTAGGTCACAGCATCTGGAGGTGAAGATAACAGGGGAGAGAAGCGTTTACTTCAGTAGGTCACAGCATCTGGAGGTGAAGATAACAGAGGAGAGAAGCGTTTACTTCAGTAGGTCACAGCATCTGGAGGTGAAGATAACAGGGGAGAGAAGCGTTTACTTCAGTAGGTCACAGCATCTGGAGGTGAAGATAACAGAGGAGAGAAGCGTTTACTTCAGTAGGTCACAGCATCTGGAGGTGAAGATAACAGAGGAGAGAAGCGTTTACTTCAGTAGGTCACAGCATCTGGAGGTGAAGATCACAGGGTAGAGAAGCGTTTACTTCAGTAGGTCACAGCATCTGGAGGTGAAGATAACAGAGGAGAGAAGCGTTTACTTCAGTAGGTCACAGCATCTGGAGGTGAAGATAACAGAGGAGAGAAGCGTTTACTTCAGTAGGTCACAGCATCTGGAGGTGAAGATAACAGAGGAGAGAAGCGTTTACTTCAGTAGGTCACAGCATCTGGAGGTGAAGATAACAGAGGAGAGAAGCGTTTACTTCAGTAGGTCACAGCATCTGGAGGTGAAGATAACAGTGATCTTCCTTGCTGCTGTTATCTTCCCCAACTCAGTAACCAGTTTTTTTTTTTATTTCTGCCTAGAGCCCTGGTAGAACAGTGTTTAGTGATCTGACCTACTGAGGATAAGGGTTTGAGTTCGATCCCAACTGAAGCTTTTAGGTTCACCCAGAGATAAATGGATACAAAAGATTATTTTGTGACAAAGAAAACGGTACTGGCGTGTTGCTGACCACGTACTAACACCATAGTCGCTATTTGCTGCACATGACGAGAGCATTTCCTTTCTGAACTCCCTAGTGAGCTTTAACCTAGGACTGATCCCACCTTCACTTCATCAACAAGCTAGGCCCTAACCACCACGCTACTGATGCACTTTTTTTAACCGTTATATTCCTGAGAGAAAAATATTTTTTTTTGTTTTATGATAATGTTTTTCCCGTTTTGTGTATGTTTTACTTCTGACGTGTGGATGAACTGTGATTACCGATATTTAAGTGGAATATGATTTATTCTTCTTTGTGTCGTGTGTTCGCGGTTCGATAGGCAAGCACATGGTTCGGCAAAAATGGCCGCCGCCGGGTGTGTTCAACCCGATTGAAAAAAGTCTGTGACGGTGGATGGGGCGGATGAATCATAAATGATCAACAGCTCAGAAAGCAAAAACAGCAAAGTGTGTGGTACACATGAGGCATATTCAGAACACGACAGACGAATATGGCAGACCACCGTGACAGAGATTGGAGCCTCGTCACGTAACACTCCAAAGAAAGCCAAGGAGAGAAATTCTAACTATTGTTTTAAGAACGAATTAAAAATAGCTACATAATTAGAACAAGAAAATGACATTTTTGGGGCATGTTAAAAGACACAACAGCCTACTAAAAGTAATATTGGAAGGGAAAATACAAGGTAAAAGAGGCAGAGGCAGACCAAAACAAACATGGACGAGTAATATCAAAAGATGGACAGGTCAATCTATGTCAGCCTGCACCATCAAAGCAAGAAACAGAGTAGAATGGCGATCCATGGTATCCAACCTTCGTTGCGGAGAACGGATTGCACTCGATGATGATGATGATACTGTGAAATAGGTAGGTTGATGGCTGTTGCGACTATGAAGTGAATTATTTTTGTCTAAATACAATTCAGATGGAGGCGTTATGCTTTAAAGTAGTCTGTAGTGTGGTGACCTCGGGCAGCTTTGTAGAACACTGTCACGAGGCTAAAGACATCATTCATCCACTTCTTATTTTGAGGTGAAGAATCAATTGAGGTCCTGAGAACAGCCACATCTTCTCACCTCTCGGCCTCAGAGCCTGCCTCACAATGTGACAAATTGCCCTCCACGAGAGCGTTAAATCTCTCCCGGTCACTGGGAGAATTATTGACTGTCGCTAGCTAGCTCCAGCGCCTGCCCTAACCTAAGCTAACCCTGGCAGGAAATCACGGTTAGTTGAACGCCCCGCTTCCGGGACTGGTTTCCTTCAGTCTCAAGCCACGCCTTAGACTCAATCAGAACCTGTCCCTTGTGATCTCCCTCACACATGGAAGTAACCCCTAGTGTTGTAGTGACAGCTATAAACGACGTCACTTACCGATTTCTCATAATTTCGTTTCGGCGAAATGGTGTCCCTGTTGTGACTTAGAGATCGTAGCTATGAGCCAGCAACCGCCGGGTGACATGAGCGACAGCTGCCGAGGGATGTCCGCTGATCAGGTCGATGAACGACGCGGGAGGAGATATCTGTCGCGTGTGGGCGTGGCTTAGCCTGTCAGTTCAAGCAGTGGGACAAGTTTGTGATATTTTTCTTGTCGCTTGTCGAACTGTAGAGATTTTTGACGTTTGTTGCCATCTTTTGCCACCACCACCACAACAACAACAACCACCCCACCATAAGAGAGCGACGTTTCATCACGACGCTCACGAGCTGTACACAATGATATAGAATGACAGACTGTAAGTAAGGAGCGAACCTTGCAATAACAGAGCGGGTAGGGACGTCAAACCCGGTGAGGACGCGCCACCTAAAAGAGTCAAACCTGAAAGTAAAAAGAAAACAAAATAGCTGTCACTATTTGCTTCTATCATTTCAAGTTTTCACGCAGGAAAGAGATACAGCAGTGATTTCCAAGGAGTTGACCTACCAGGAAAGCTACCAGAATGCGGTGTTCGTAAACTGCTACTGTTGTTCCCAAGGATGGCCACATGCAAGCCAGAGACACGTAACGTAAATCTATTGAATTAAAAAAAATATGTTTGATTAATTCGTATAGTGCCTTTGCGCTTAATACACAAGTTTAATTTGAATTCTGAAACAAAACTATCGGTGCGCCGCATGATCAACTTTCTACGACTTTCGTTTAGATGTGAGTTTTAGCGCCATATGCTTTAAGTCAGACATCTTCTTAATGACTCAACCGGTTTAAGAATTTCTCACATTCCCAATGTCAACTTTGTTCAGAGACATGCAGTAAAGGATCCATGAAGAAGTTCACTAACAACAGATTGAACTCTAAAAAGTTGTATAAAGTTCTAAAGTTGAAATCAACATCTAAAGTTTGTGTCGTGTGATCGTTGACGTGACTTATTTCATAACAGCAGGCCAATCTGACAGAACAGTCATAATTGAGACAGCTGTTTCTGACTAAGTTTTGTGAACATTCGCAGGACCTTACAGAAAGCAAACATACTTCCGTGACGTGACGACATGAAGGTCTACCCGCGGATTCTGAAAAATTCCAAACTCATCGTTCACCGAAGGATTGCTTAAATCACAACGTAGGTAAGTTTGTCTACCTTTTTTTAACATTGCTAACATATAAAATGTGCTGTCCAGTACTGAAGTTTAGCTAACACATACAGAAGTGTTGTCCAGTACTGAAGCTTAGCTAACACTTACAGAAGTGTTGTCGAGTACTGAAGTTAGCTAACACTTACAGAAATGTTGTCGAGTACTGAAGCTTAGCTAACACTTACAGAAGTGTTGTCGAGTACTGAAGTTTAGCTAACACTTACAGAAGTGTTGTCGAGTACTGAAGCTTAGCTAACACTTACAGAAGTGTTGTCGAGTACTGAAGCTTAGCTAACACTTACAGAAGTGTTGTCGAGTACTGAAGCTTAGCTAACAATTACAGAAGTGTTGTCGAGTACTGAAGCTTAGCTAACACTTACAGAAGTGTTGTCGAGTACTGAAGCTTAGCTAAAATACACATAAGTGCTGTCCAGTACTGAAGTTTAGCTAAGACATAAAAGATGTGCTGTCCAGTACTGAAGTTAGCTAACACATACAGAAGTGTGTCTAGTACTGAAGCTTAGCTAACACATAAGATGTGCTGCCCAGTACTGAAGTTTAGCTAACACATACAGAAGTGTTGTCCAGTACTGGAGTTTAGCTAACACATACAGAAGTGCTGTCCAGTACTGAAGTTTAGCTAACTCATACAGAAGTTCTGTCCAGTACTGAAGTTTAGCTAACACATACAGAAGTTCTGTCCATTACTGAAGTTTAGCTAACTCATACAGAAGTTCTGTCCAGTACTGAAGCTTCATCAAGTACCGGCCTGCTAGCGTAGGTGATCATGTCTCTCTCCACAAATTTCGATCTCGGCAGCTATTTATCATTTCTGTTGTTGACCTTCTGCCAAGCCATTTTCTTAAGTTGTCTGTTATTTTTTCTCGTTGCTTCCCTCTATCTCTTCGTCCATAATTTTTCCACTTGTTACAATATATTCCAGTTATTCTCTTCTCATTACATGGCCAAAAAATGATGATTGTTTCTTCCTAATATTGAAATTAACTCTCTTTTTGCTGTGACCTCTCTCAGAACATCTTCATTACTCTTCTTAGCTGTCCATGGTACTCTCAACATACTTCTGTAAAACCACATTTCTACAGACTCCATCGATTTTCTTGTCTGTTTGTCCTATTGTCCATGATTCGCATCCATATGTTAAGACTGGCTCTATATAACATTTAAGAACTCTTTTTCTTGTTTCTATTGTCAAAATGGATTGCATAGTATCTTCTTCATTTTTTGGAAAGCTGCTTTTGCGTGAGCCATTCTGCATCTCACCTCTTTTGTACATCTTCGGTCTGAGGTTAACAAGTTCCCAAATATTAAATTCATTTACCTGTTTTAATATTGTTCCATTTGTCTTTATTTTGCACTGAGGTGATGTCTTTTTCTTTGCTGTTACCATTACCTCTGTCATTTTGCTATTGAGGCTGAGTCCTTTATTTTTGCTTTCTTTCACTCCACTGTCCAACATTTCTTTTAACTCATTTTCGCTCTTAGCGATCACGACTGTATCATCAGCATACCTTAGATTAGTTATATTATGACCTCCAATTGTTATTCCAGGCATGCCCCTTATGGATCATAAAATAATCTCACTATAAATATTAAATAAATCTGGTGACAGCATACAACCTTGTCTAACACCCTGTTTTATTTGTTGAAACATTCCAATTGGTTTCCAGTTCTTATGACCACTGTTGTTGCCAGTACATGTTCTTTATTATTCTTAGATCTTTGTTGTCTACGTTTCATCATCATTGAGTGCCGTCTCCGCAACGAAGGTTGCTACCATGGAGCGCCATTCTGCTCTATCTCTTGCTTTGATGGTGCAGGTTGTCATCGTTGATTTGTCCATCTTTTGATTTTACTCGTCCATGTTAATCTTGGTCTGCCTCTGCCTCTTTTACCTTGTATTTTCCCCTCCAGGATTACTTTCAGTAGGCTGTTGTGTCTTTTAACATGGCCCAAGAATCGCATTTGTCTTGTTCTAATTGTGTTCAGAAGTTCTCTTTTCATTTTAGTTGTTTTAAAGACTTCATCGTTTGTTTTCTTTTCCTTCCATCCAATTCTACCTATTTCTTCTATAAATCCACATTTCGAAGGCTTCAATTCTCTGTACTGTTTCTTGTCTAATGTCCATGTTTCAGCACCATATAGGAATATTGAGAAGATGTAACATTTTGCTATTCTTAGTTTTAGCTATGGTGTTATTTGTTTTTAATGTTAGTATGTCCTTCATAACATTAAAATTACTTTTTGCCATTCCTATTCTTTTGTTTATTTCAGTTGTACATTTTCCATCACTGGTTATAGTATGTCCAAGGTAGTTGTAGTTCTGAACTGTCTCAAGGTCTATTCCTTCAATTTTGATATCCACTACGTTTATGCTTTCTAAAATTTTGATTATTTCTTGGTGCTTTACTTTGTCAAATGCCTTGGTGTATCTATGAACATAGGTATGATCTGTTTTCACCTCTATGGCTCTATACTGAAGCTTAGCTAACACATAAAGAAGTGTTTTATTCAGTACTGAACTTTAGCTAACATTCAAGAAGTGTTATTCGGTACTGAACTTTAGCTAACATTTCAAGAAGTGTTATTCGGTACTGAACTTTAGCTAACATTTCAAGAAGTGTTATTCGGTACTGAACTTTAGCTAACATTTCAAGAAGTGATATTCGGTACTGAACTTTAGCTAACATTTCAAGAAGTGTTATTCGGTACTGAACTTTAGCTAACATTTCAAGAAGTGTTATTCGGTACTGAACTTTAGCTAACATTTCAAGAAGTGTTATTCGGTACTGAACTTTAGCTAACATTTCAGAAAGTGTTATTCGGTACTGAACTTTAGCTAACATTTCAAGAAGTGTTATTCGGTACTGAACTTTAGCTAACATTTCAAGAAGTTTATTCGGTACTGAACTTTAGCTAACATTTCAAGAAGTGTGTTATTCGGTACTGAACTTTAGCTAACATTTCAAGAAGTGTAATTCGGTACTGAACTTTAGCTAACATTTCAAGAAGTGTTATTCGGTACTGAACCTAAGTATGCATTTATCTGTATATTGAAAGAAGGCATAATATGTTTGAATGAACAATTTCATATTTCATGTTACGTTGCAGGAAGTCCCAACGGAATATTTTCTACATTTATTTATGTTTAATATGCCAGTTTCAAACCAAATCTATAGATTTTTAAACAATGCATTTGACAATATACCTTCAGAGTCAGTAAAACAAATAATAATATGGTCCTCAAACAACAAACAGTTTCTGCTTGAAGATTTATTATTAGTTCACGATGCAACTTACGTTTAGTTCCGGTTAATATCGCGCATGTTTCAGTTTTTATATTTCCATATCAATGAATATGAATTTTTAAAAATTCACGCCGGATTTGTAACAATTAAACGGAATAAGTAATCTTAATTGAACGCATATAACTAATTGTATATAGTAATTGGGAGTCACGATAGCTCAGTGGTTGGGAACTGGAGTGCAAAGGACATGAGGTCGGGTTTTATCCTGATCGACGGCTCCCGAGTTCACCCAGCCTTAAATGGGTGCCGGATTTTTCCTGGGAAAGTAAAACCACACGGGCGTAATACCGACCACAATACTCCAAAGATCATGTGCCGAAGGTCTTTACAAATTATTGTCGCTAACACCATATTCCCTGCACGCCACGTAGCGTGACGGAGCTCTTTACTATTTTTTACTACATAATAATTATCATTAGCATTATGTGCCGTACCGGTTGGCAAGACGATCATGTCCTTCCTCAATCTTCTATCCAATATGCATCATATCAGTTCTGTTGTTGACTGTTTTCCACGCCGTGACACAAAGCTATCCAGTATTTTCTGTCTTTCTCGTCTGTGATCTTTCTTTTCTTCTATTTTGCCAGTTGTGACCAAGTATTCCAACTTTCCTCTTCTCATGATGTGCCCGAAAAATGTTGATTGTTTCTTTCCGATATTTATTTAGGAGCTCCCTTTTAGTGTTGCCTCTTTGAGAATTTCCTTATTGGTCTTTTTAGCTGTCTAGGGAACTTTCAACATTTTTCTCAGAAATCCCATCTCTGTGACCTCTAATCGTCATTTCAATTGTTTGTCTACTGTCCGTTATTCGCTTCCATAGATCAGAATTGGCTCTTTATAGCACAGATGAAGTCTCCATAATTAGGTTCATGATATGGTGTATGAAAAAATTACTACTTTGTCAATGTAATGTATTCGATTAAAGTGTCAGGAGGAGACATATTTGTGTGGTCCTCGGTACAAATAAATACACAATAGAGGAGACATATTTGTGTGGTCCTCGGTACAAATAAATACACAATATTTAAATAAAAGCAACATCTGAGACAACTGTATATATTGAAAGTTCTTTCATACACCATTTATTGCGTACACGATTTAATCTTTTATTATAATGAAAGTTTTTTAAAAAAGGAAAACAAATGGTATGGTAACAGCTTTACATAGGTGAAAAACACAACAAAAGTAAAACGACGTTTCGACCAAAAGCTTTCAGCAGGAACAGCAAACCATTTTGGCCGAAACGTCGTTCTACTTTTGTTTTCTTTCTCACCTACGTAAAGCTATTACCATACCACTTTTTCCTCTTTTTTAAAAAATTGTCATTATTATAATCAGCTTTACAGCAGCTTTGTATTTCTATACATCTTGATGACATTTTCTATGACATTTTCTATGACATTTTCTATGACATTTTTCTACGACATTTTCTATGACATTTTCTATGACATTTTCTATGACATTTTCTATGACATTTTCTATGACATTTTCTACGACATTTTCTATGACATTTCTATGACATTTTCTACGACATTTTCTACGACATTTTCTATGACATTTTCTATGACATTTTCTATGACATTTTCTACGACATTTTCTATGACATTTTCTCTATGACATTTTCTACGACATTTTCTACGACATTTTCTACGACATTTTCTATGACATTTTCTACGACATTTTCTATGACATTTTCTATGACATTTTCTATGACATTTTCTATGACATTTTCTACGACATTTTCTATGACATTTTCTATGACATTTTCTATGACATTTTCTATGACATTTTCTATGACATTTTCTATGACATTTTCTACGACATTTTCTACGACATTTTCTATGACATTTTCTATGACATTTTCTATGACATTTTCTATGACATTTTCTATGACATTTTCTATGACATTTTCTATGACATTTTCTATGACATTTTCTACGACATTTTCTACGACATTTTCTACGACATTTTCTATGACATTTTCTACGACATTTTCTATGACATTTTCTATGACATTTTCTATGACATTTTCTATGACATTTTCTATGACATTTTCTATGACATTTTCTATGACATTTTCTATGACATTTTCTACGACATTTTCTATGACATTTTCTACGACATTTTCTACGACATTTTCTATGACATTTTCTATGACATTTTCTACATTTTCTATGACATTTTCTATGACATTTTCTATGACATTTTCTATGACATTTTCTATGACATTTTCTATGACATTTTCTATGACATTTTCTACGACATTTTCTACGACATTTTCTATGACATTTTCTATGACATTTTCTACGACATTTTCTCCTATATACCGTTTCGTGTGTTCAGGAAGAAGGAAACCTGTAGTTTGAACCATTTGGTGGTATCTGCCGATACCTGTGATGCTGCTGCAGAATGTGATGCTGTCTCTGTATCTTACTCTTGGATCTGTCGTTAACCCTTCTAGCTCCTCCTCATTCTAAATTATAAATGGAACCAGAGCTCTCAAATTGTTCTTCTGAAAGTTTTTGTAGCCAAACGTTTAATCCTCTTGGAAGTAACCTTTGACAAGATGTTAAGTGAGAGCAGTTGTATTGTGTTGGTTTTACAGCCAGATGTGATATCTACGCCCTTCCACCCAGCACATCCGATTTCAGCATGCCATTTGTGGGTACCAATTGTCTTCCTCATCTAAGAACCTTCCACAAGAAGAGAATCTCTTCGCTAACTCCGACGCAAACAGTCAACTATGGTTCTCTGACAACTTACAGGCCAAACGTTTGGGACTGTCCCGTTTTTCTGGGAACAGTTTTAAACATCTAACCATAATAGGACATTTTAAAAACCTAACCATAATAGGACATTTACACACCTAACCATAATAGGACATTTACACACCTAACTATAATTGGACATGTAAATACCTAACTATAATCATCATCATCATCATCAAGTACCGGGTCTACTGGCGTAGGTGATCATGTCTCTCCACAACTTTCGATCTCGGCAGCTATTTATCATTTCTGTTGTTGACCTTCTGCCAAGCCATTCTCTTAAGCTGTCTGTTATTTTTTTTCTTTGCTTCACTCTATCTCTTCGTCCCTAATTTTTTCCAGTTGTTACAATATATTCCTGCTGTTCTCTTCTCATTACATGGCCCAAAAAAAAAAGAATGATTGTTTGTTCCTAATATTGGAAATTAGCTCTCTTTTTGCTTTGACCTCTCTCAGAACATCATCTTTACTCTTCTTAGCTGTCCTTGGTACTCTCAACATACTTCTGTAAACCAAATTTCTACAGACTCCAGCGATTTTCTTGTCTGTTGTCCTATTGTCCATGATTCGCATCCATATGTTAAGACTGGCTCTACTTAACATTTGAGAACTCTTTTTCTTGTTTCTATTGTCAAAAATAGTTTGCATAGTATCTTCCTCTTTTTTTTTAAAGCTGCTTTTGCGTGAGCCATTCTGCATCTCACCTCTTTTGTACACCTTCCGTCTGAGGTTAACAAAGTTCCCAAATGTTTAAATTCATTTACCTGTTTTAATATTGTTCTATTTGTCTTTATTTTGCTCTGAGGTGATGTCATTTCTTTGTTGTTACCATTACCTCTGTCTTTTTGCTATTAAGGCTGATTCCTTTATTTTGCTTTCTTCACTATAATGTCCAACATTTCTTGTAACTCAATTTCACTCTTAGCGATTAAGACTGTATCATCAGCATACCTTAGATTATTTATATTATGACCGCCAATTGTTATTCCAGGCATGTCCCTTATGGATCTTAAAATAATCTCACCATAAATATTCAACAATTCTGGTTTAGAACTGTTTCACCTCTATGGCTCTTTCTACTAAAGGTCTTATGATATAAATGGTATTGCTCGTTCCTTTATCTCTAATAAAACCACACTGTTCATCACTAAGTTATGGACTGATTTGTTTCGCACTATTCGCATGATGATTCTAGTAATATCTTAGACATACGACTCATAAGGTTAATCATAAAAGGGCACTTAAACATCTAACCATAATAGGACATTTTAAACATCTAACCATAATAGGACATTTAAACATCTAACCATAATAGGACATTTAAACACCTAATCATAATAGGACATTTAAACACCTAACCATAATATGACATTTTTAACACCTTACCATAATAGGACATTTAAACACCTAACCATAATAGGACATTTAAACACCTAACCATAATATGACATTTTAAACACCTTACCATAATAGGACATTTAAACACCTAACCATAATAGGACATATAAACACCTAATCATAATGTGACATTTTAAACACCTTACCATAATAGGGCATTTAAACACCTAACCATAATAGGACATATAAACACCTAACCACAATAGGACATTTAAACACCTAACCATAATAGGACATTTAAACACCTAACCAGAATAGGACATTTAAACACCTAACCATAATATGACATTTAAACATCTAACCATAATATGACATTTAAACATCTAACCATAATACTCAGATGACAGTAATACACCACATTTTTGAGAGAAACATCATATTATTCAGCCCTGATCATACAGGCCCTGAAGCTTTCATCCAACTTTGTCAGTGTTTAATGTTTCTTCACCTCTGTGTTTTGTGTTGTTTTATTTCAGTGGAAGATTCGTCTGTAAAAGAATTAGATATATCAGTTGTCAACAATATATATCAGTTGTCAACAATATATATCAGTTGTCAACAATAACCGAAAGTATTCGTCCTTCTATTCTTCTTACCTAGAACATACAAACACACATACATTCTGTGGACAAATTGTTTCCCATGTAATAAAAAGCAAATAAGAGAACACTTCATAAGAGTACCTGAAATAATGTGCTTTTCATCAGTTGTCAGGTTATATTAAAAACTAATTCATCGTAACATTTTCTGGGGAAAAATGCGAGTTTCATTTCCAGGAAACCTTGATCAGTGCATATTTAAAAAAAATATTTTAAATTTTCTTGAAACAATTATAAATTGGTTTATGTATTTGTAAACTGTCTTACCATTTGTAGTGTTTATCTTAACTTTAGCCGTTTCACGATATTGTAGGTTGTGTTCGCCCTATGACTAAAGTATTCTAGAGTATCGAGGTAGACTAGAATATTCCTCTTCATCATCCGCCCTTACAAAGACGTAGTCTGCGTTGTTTTGAGGTTTGCAGTATAACTGTGATATTTGCGCCTTTCGGCTCAACACATCCGACTTCAGCATGACATTTTTGAGTACCGGGTTGTCTTCCCTCTTCGATCCCTGCACGCTTGGCCAGACTAGACAGGTTAGTCTGTTACTGGAGGCACCGCAGAGAGGTGGAGCAGGGTCATAATGATTTTGGTTCACCGATCCTGGCGCAAGCCATCAGCTGTGGGTCGCTGACAACTTCCAGCTCTGGTGCTGGGAGGCGCGCCTTCGCCTCCAATATATAACGATATAACGTCATAAATCCTGTTATTTCTTTCTATTTTTATGCTCCTATGTCTGAATTACCAACAATCTCTTTAAAGTAGCGTCATGACTCCAGTTATTTCTCTCTATGTCTACACTCTTATGTCTGAATTACCAACAATCTCTTTAAAGTAGCGCCATGACTCCAGTTATTTCTCTCTATGTTTATACTCTTCTGTCTGAATTACCAACAATCTCTTTAAAGTAGCGTCATGACTCCAATAATTTCTCTCTATGTCTATACTCTTATGTCTGAATTACCAACAATCTCTTTAAAGTAGCGTCATGACTCCAGTTATTTCTCTCTATGTCTACACTCTTATGTCTGATTACCAACAATCTCTTTAAAGTAGCGTCATGACTCCAGTTATTTCTCTCTATGTCTATACTCTTATGTCTGAATTACCAACAATCTCTTTAAAGTAGCGTCATGACTCCAGTTATTTCTCTCTATGTCTACACTCTTATGTCTGAATTACCAACAATCTCTTTAAAGTAGCGTCATGACTCCAATAATTTCTCTCTATGTCTACACTCTTATGTCTGAATTACCAACAATCTCTTTAAAGTAGCGTCATGACTCCAGTTATTTCTCTCTATGTCTACACTCTTATGTCTGAATTACCAACAATCTCTTTAAAGTAGCGTCATGACTCCAGTTATTTCTCTCTATGTCTATACTCTTATGTCTGAATTACCAACAATGTATGATAAGAGTCAAAACGTAATCCCCACTAGATAGTAAAGTAAAGTATCCCCGTCACGCCAAGTGGCCTATAGGGAATATGGTGTTAGTAACCATAAATTTACAGACCTTCAGCACATGATATTTGGGGTAATGTGGTCGGTATTACGCCCGTGCCGCTTTACTTTCCAGAAAAAATCCGGTACCCATTTAAGGCTGGGTGAACCGGAAGCCGTCGGTTGGGATCGAACCCTACCTCTTGTCCTTTGTAGTCCAGTTCACTAACCACTGCGCTATCGCGGCTCCCAATTCCCATTAGATGCTGGAAACTAATGGTTTGATTCTATAAACAACGGGATTCCCACTAGATGCTGCAAACTAATGGTTTGATTCTATAAACAATGGAAGATTTACTAACATCTGAGCCATAGAAAAAGCAGAAAATGGCATAAATGTTGCAGTGATCGATGAAACAATTGTAATCAAAGTTGCTTCAACAACTGTTTCGTTTTCCCCCACTCTCACTTCTCATCACATCCACATATAACTTACAGTCCACATGTGTACTGAGAGCTTCTGGACTGAGATTTAGCTAAGTGGTGCACTATTTATTATTTAATTAATTCAAATAATTTTGTTGTGTACTAATTTTCACCAATTATCAACTTTCATTCTCTCATATTGTAGTATATCTCCCTCTTGTTATCGTTTCGTTTTTTATTCCACTTTGTATTTCTCATTGATTTACTAGTCCCGCTTATTCTAGATGTAGTCGAGTTTATATTTATTCCCTTGTCCGTTTGTATAGGTTTCGTTTTCTAAAGAAGATAGGCCGAAATGTTAGTATTTTGTTGTGTTTCCTTTTTTGTAAAGCTGTCACCATACATATTAGAGTGTATGCTACACCCCACTACTTGCCTCTTTCAACGACACGTGCAGATTCTAGTATGTGAACAAATTGTTACGAATGGTTCAGAGTCACATTTATCCAATTCTTGTTTTGTAAGCGGAGACATTGAAGTTTGACATTCAGAAGATAGAATTGAGACTTTTTAAAAGTCTATACAATAGAAGACAGCTAAGAAGAGTAATGGAAGCGTTCTGAAAGAGGCCAAAGCAAAAGAGAGCTAATTTCCAAAATTAGGAAGAAACAATCTTTATTTTTTGGCCATGTAATGAGAAGAGAACAACTGGAATATTTTGTAACAATTGGAAAAATTGAGGGCCGAAGAGACAAAGGAAAGCAACGAGAAAAAATACCAGACAGCTTAAGAGAATGGCTTGGCAGAAGGTCAACAACAAAAATTATAAATAACTGTCGAGATCGAAAATTGTGGAGAGACATGATCACCTACGCCAGCAGGCCCTGTACTTGATGATGATGATGATAACAGAAGAAACCAACAACCATTTTCTTGATCTGATGCTGTTCCGGTATCGATCTTTTGCAATATCTATCTATCTATCTATCTATTGACCTTTCGAGCCGTAACCGGCCCATAGGGCGTAGACCAAGATACACCTTCTCCTATATGAATTTTTGTTCTAGCAGTTTTCTTTTAAAGATATTTTATCAAATCTCGCCATCTGTCTCTGTTCTGTGCAAGCAGTTCTATCTCATTGAGGGAGCCGATTCCTGCTGCTCTTGCCTCTCTCATCAATGTTCTTCTCAGTGTCTCCCTGGGTCTTCCTCTTTTTCTTTTCCTGTTGTTTCCCATATGAGGGCTTGCTTTGCTATTCGATTATTATCTCTTCTCATCACATGTCCAACGTATGACCATCGTCTTTTCTTTATTACTGAAGATATTAGTGGTTGATTGGCGATTTCTCTAATTTCCTCGTTTGTTTTGAATTCGTTCCATTCTATACCAAGTATTTTCCTTAGACATTTATTTTCGAATGCGTTCAACTTTGTTTCTATATCTCTTGTTGTTTCCAGCTTTCACACGCATACGTAAGGGTTGATAGTACATTTGATTTGAATAATGAGGGCGCAAAATTTTAATTTTAAATCAGGAAAATATAATTTCATAATTTAATTAATTTCGTTACTTGAGATGAAATTATATAAACGAATCTCTGATATTTCTTAGATGGGCAAAATAAATACAAATAATCTGAAGTAAAAATGTCAAGTATATGTCCCCCCCCCCCCCAGCCTTGCTAGGCGTAGTAGGAACATGATGTTAGTGACCACATTTTTCTATGACCACGGCACATTTTTAGGTGATGTGGTCGGTACCACGCCAGGCCGCCTTTACTTCCCAGAAGAAGAAAAAACCGCTGCTGCAAAAAAGCAAACAATAATCTCACAGGAAGTGAAATTGGCCTGGTAAATGAATCAAGAAAAAGCTAACATTTTTTGTTATAGATCAAACTAAAGACTCCATGAAAGATCTAAATGGAAGGATTAATTTCTGGTAGAAACAGGTGACCTAAAAGACGATTTAAAAAAAAAATATCAGATATTCTTGACAGGTTACACTGACATTAGCATGAATATTGCCGGACAGAGAGAAGTATTCGGAGGTTAGTTCAAATAATATCATTGACTAGACAGGATACCTGATATTACATAAGAAGATATTTTATTTTAGGAAGAAAATGCAGTAAATGATACTAATTTGGATAGAAATTATTTAAATCTACTAATTTAATATTAAAAAAAACTAATGGAAGAAATAGCGAATGGAAAGTAAATTTATTTTAAAAAAACTTCCTTCATTCAGTGCCGTCTTCGCATCGAAGGTTGGGTACCATGGAGCGCCATTCCGCTCTGTCTCTAGCTTGGTAGAGTGTGTGTCATAGGCTGACTTGTTTATCTTTTGATGTTACTCGTCCATGTTAGTTTTGTTCTGACTTTGTCTCTTTTACCTTGTATTTTCCCTCGAAGATTACTTTTAGTAGGCTACTTTGTCTCTTAACATGCCCCAAAAATCTCATTTGTCTTGTTTGAATTGCGTTTAGTAGTTCTCTTTTAATTTTTAGTTGTTTTAAGACTTCTTCGTTTGTTTTCTTTCCTTTCCATCTTTAATGGTTCAGAATCTTCTATAAATCTACATTTCGAATGCTTCAGTTTTCCCTTCTGTTTTCTTGTCTAATGTCCATGTTTCTGCGCCATACAGGAATGTTGAGAAAAAAGAACATTTTGCTATTCTTAATATTCTATCTAGTGTCATTTCGAGCCGAAGACGGCACATAGGGCAGAACCGCAATCTCAAAAAACAGAAACCTTGCATGCCAAAATGGCACATATTGCAGAGATCACAGCTTCTAAAATCTATGGCTCTGTTTCCATAACAATACATTTTTACAATGACAGCTTGTTAAGTCATCAATCAATCTCCTTAGTCGCCTCTTACGACATGCCTGGAAGGTCACAGAGTTACTATTCTTTACTTCCCTCATAATGAGGCCCCGGTAACACACGGGAAATTCTTAATATTACCCCTGGCGTTATTTGTATTTATGTTAGTATATTTTTCATGTCATTAAAATGTCTTTTTGCCATTCCTATTCTTTTGTTTATTTCAGTTTTATATTTCCCATCACTTGTTATAGTATGTGCAAGGTAATTGTAGCTCTGAACTACCTCTATTCTTTTTCTTCAACTTTGATATCCACTTGTGGGTTAAAACACTTCAAAATTAAAAGCAGAACAAGACAACAATTACAGATGGAAATTTTAGCACAGACAAACAACAAAATGACAGTGAGAATAGAGACACATAGGCATCAGAAAAATGGGCACACTTCCTCATATAATGACTATCAATGCAAGAGTCATGATTTTACAAACTAATTGCTGTCAAACTTCAGCTGGAAGTCATAATGCTACTAACCAATTGCTGTCAAACTTCAGCTAGAAGTCATAATGCTACTAACTAATTGCTGTCAAACTTCATCTGGAAGTCATAATGTTACAAACTAATTGCTGTCAAACTTCAGCTGGAAGTCATAATGTTACAAACTAATTGCTGTCAAACTTCAGCTGCAGAAACAGTGTATGTTAGCTTCTTCGCTTTCCCTACCCTGTTCTTTTTCTTCGTGTATTTTCTTCTTTTTTTTTTCTACAATACAACAACAATTAACACCATATAACAACAATTAACAGTATATAATAACGTATATTTATCGGCACTAATACATCAGCCTCACTCACAAAACGGATGATTTGTCAGATTCTCTTGTCAATACCTGTATGATCTGTCAGAATCTTCTCTTGATACCGGTATACTCTTTCAGAATCGTCTATCAATACCTGTATGATCTACTAGAATCGTCTATCAATACCTGTATGATCTACTAGAATCGTCTATCAATACCTGTATGATCTACTAGAATCGTCTATCAATACCTGTATGATCTACTAGAATCGTCTATCAATACCTGTATGATCTACTAGAATCGTCTATCAATACCTGTATGATCTGTAAGAATCTTTTGTCAATACCTGTATCATCATCAAATGCCAGGCCTGCTGGCGTAGGTGATCATATCGCTCCACAACTTTCGATCTTAACAGTTATTTATCATTTCTGTTGCTGACCTTCTGCCAAGCCATTCCCTTAAGCAGTCTGGTATATTTTCTCTTTGCTTCCCTCTATCTCTTCGTCCCTCAATTTTTCCAGTTGTCACAATATATTCCAGTTGTTCTCTTCTCATTACATGGCCAAAAAATGATGATTGTTTCTTCCTACTATTGGAAATTAGCTCTCTTTTTGCTTTGACCTCTCTCATAACATTCCCATTATTCTTCTTAGCTGTCCATTTTACTCTACAACATTCTTCTGTAAAACAACATTTCTACAGACTCCAGTGATTTTCTTGTATGTTGTCCTATTGTCCATGATGCACATCCTTATGTTAATACTGGCTCTACATAACATTAAAGAACTCTTTTACTTGTTTCTATTGTCAAAAATGGATTGCATAGTATCTTCCTCATTTTTTTAAAGCTGCTTTTGCCTGAGTCATTCTGCATTTCACCTCTGATGTACATCTTCCGTCTGAGGTTAACAAAGTTCTCAAATATTTAAATTCATTTACCTGTTTTAATATTGTTCCACTTGTCTTTATTTTGCACTGAGGTGATGTCTTTTTATTTGTTGTTACCATTACTTCTGTCTTTTTGCTATTAGGGCTGAGTCCTTTATTTTTGCTTTCTTTCACTATAATGTCCAACATTTCTTGTAACTCATTTTCACTCTTAGCGATTAAGACTGTATCATCAGCATACCTTAGTTTATTTATATTATAATACCTGTATAATCTGTCCGAATCTCTTGTCAATACCTGTATAATCTGCCAGAATCTTCTTTCTATACCTGTATGATGTGCCAGAATCCTCTCTCAATTCCTTTATGATCTGCCAGAATCCTCTCTCAATACCTGTATAATCTGCCAGAATCCTCTCTCAATTCCTATATGATCTGCCAGAATCCTCTCTCAATACCTGTATGATGTGCCAGAATCATCTCTCAATTCCTTTATGATCTGCCAGAATCCTCTCTCAATACCTGTCCTGTATAATCTGCCAGAATCCTCTCTCAATTCCTATATGATCTGCCAGAATCTTCTCTCAATACCTGTATAATCTGCCAGAATCCTCTCTCAATTCCTATATGATGTGCCAGGAATCTTCTCTCAATACCTGGATAATCTGTCAGAATCCTCTCTCAATTCCTATATGATCTGCCAGAATCCTCTCTCAATTCCTATATGATCTGCCAGAATCCTCTCTCAATTCCTATATGATCTGCCAGAATCTTCTCTCAATACCTGGATAATGTGTCCGAATCTCTTGTCAATACCTGTATAATCTGTCAGAATCTCTTATCAATACCTGTATAATCTGCCAGAATCTTCTCTCAATACCTGCATAATCTGTCAGAATCTCTTATCAATACCTGTATAATCTGCCAGAATCTTCTCTCAATACCTGTATAATCTGCCAGAATCTTCTCTCAATACTTGCATAATCTGTCAGAATCGTCTATTAATACCTATATAATCTGTCAGAATTTTCTCTCAATACATTTATGATCTGTGACATAAAGGATTGGTCATAAAATTATTCGTAGTATGTGTGTCTAATTTTGAAGTATGTATATATCCATGACTCCCCTCTAATGTTTCTCTAGTAACTGTCACGCCTTCAGCGGTACACAATATTAATAATATGTGATAGATTGCTTACACATTACTACAACAACGTAGGTTATGAAAGATGGCCGCATATCATGAAATATACTTATGGACAAATTGAATATGGCAAAAAACTAGGGGGCGCCCAAAATTACAATTTATAGATTTGTGTAAACGTGACATGAAGAACATAAACCCTGCAGCCCGGGAAGAAATAGCTGCAAAATGCAATCTTTGGAAACACATTCTAAAGCTCCTACTCAAGCAAGAAGCAGACAGATTCAGTAGAAAAAGAGAATATGAGGCGAAATAAAAGAAAATAAAAACATAACATTTCCTAGGGACGCTGAAAATTTCTTAGTCAACTATGACTGATGGAGGTTGCTATGACTGATGGAGGTTACTATGACTGATGGAGGTTACTATGACTGATGGAGGTTACTATGACTGATGGAGGTTACTATGACTGATGGAGGTTACTAAGACTAGCAAGTAGCACGATATCACGTTCTTTCTGCAGACTTATTCTCGATTTATCACTAGAGGTAGTAATAGTTATGGACTAACGACAAGCCTTGCAAATCTACAAAACATGTTATCCGAAATCCGGGAGGCAAGGCGCCTAACCAGCGACCCATAGCTGATGGCTTGCTCCTGGATCGGTGAACCAGAAACATCCAGACCCTACTCCACCTCCACCTGTAGAAACAGGGTAACCTCTCAAGTCTGGCCAAGCGAGTAGGATCAAAGAGGGAAGACAACCTGGTACTCAAAAATAACATGCTGAAGTCGGATGTGTTGGGCCGAAAGGCGCAAATATCACAGTTTTACTGCAAACCACAACACAACGTATACACGCCACTTAACACCATTTTAAGGGCGGATGATGAAGAATGGTATTCCTTTAGTCATCGGGCGAACGCAAGCAAGCATCTTTCAGCTATTAGAATGACATGAACAAAAGTAATGTTCAGATTTCAATTCCAATTTCAGATATGAACAACATTGTTAATATTGAGGTCTCCAAGCAACTTGATAGTCACGAGAACCGTAGAAGGCTATGTTTTTTATTTTTTTATTGTATGGCATGTAGGATTTGCATTCCTGAAGGATGTATTTTTACTGAGGTATGAGATTCTCATCACCAGGAAGTTGGACTAGTACCCACGAATATTTATGTTTCTATATTGGCACGGCTTTAAGGCTCACACTGCCTTTGAAAATCGGTACCTCACCATTTCTTTGATGAAGAAATTAGCGTAGTGCTAACCACGTAACCCATAAATACGCCGATGGTCATTAAAAGACTCTGACACCCAAACCTATAGTCCAGACTCCAATAATATGAACGTGTCCCTTTTAATCGGAAATGAAAACTAGCAAGGGACATAAAGTAGAAACATGCATATATATCCGCGGGCCGCCATTTGACCATCACTAGCTTAGATCGTTAAGAATCTAATGAAAACTAGCAAGGGACATAAAGTAGAAACATCCATATATATCCGCGGACCGCCATTTGACCATCACTAGTTTAGATCGTTAAGAATCTAATGAAAACTAGCAAGGGACATAAAGTAGAAACATGCATATATATCCGCGGGCCGCCATTTGACCATCACTAGTTTAGATCGTTAAGAATCTAATGAAAACTAGCAAGGGACATAAAGTAGAAACATGCATATATATCCGCGGGCCGCCATTTGACCATCACTAGTTTAGATCGTTAAGAATATAATGAAAACTGAACATAATAACGAGCATGAGCTGCCGGGGTCCGAAAGGGGAGTAAAGATTTGTAGCACTGTTCCCTACCAGGCATGTTCGTAAGAGGCGACTAAAAAGGGTTGGGCATGGGGCTGACTATCCTGTACTGTAACAAAATAAGCTGCAAAAACTCCACAAACATGGACAAGAAATAAACATTTTCAACTCCAATGTTAAGTCAGTCTTATTATATGGCTGTGAAACATGGAAAACAACAAAAAATGACAATCATGAAGATACAGACCTTCATTAATGAATGCTTTGCCAGAATAAAAGGATGAGCATGGCAGGACAAATCACTAACGTAGAATTATGGGAAATGCCAATCAAATAGCCGTGGATAAAAAGATACAACGAAGATGATGGCGTAGGATAGAAGACATGCTGACGATGCCAGCTGAGGGTATTAAGCGACAGGTCCTTTTTTGGAATTCCCAATGGAAGAGACAAAGAGGAAGACCAAAATATTCTTGGAGAAGGCAGGTGAAACCAGAGATGAAGATGATCGGGAATTCGCGGAATGATTTTTAAAGGATGGCAAGAAACAGAACGGCTTGGAATGTGCTTGTTGAAGACATATGCTCCATTTGGAGATGAAAGGGTGAAGAAGGGGAATGCATGTACATAATCCTAAATAAAACATCCATTCTATAAGAATCAAAGAATTATAACAACAACATTGAAGTGACGATATTTACACAATAATTTTGAAAGAAAGCTGAATAGCAACCCATTTAACAATAGCATGTGGAATTAAAGTCAACTCATGTCAAATTAAAAACAGATCAACATAAACAAGTGCTGTAACAGGGATAAACATGATGTATGAGCGTCCACAGAAGCACGTGTTGACGTGTGTATAATTTATCCAGTAAAAATGCATTTAAAGAACGGAGAGTTCTAATATAATCTTCTTCTGAAGTGTTTTGACATTGTTTTAACTCGAATTATTCCAAGAATTATAGTGATTGATGTACAACATGGACAATAATCTTCTTCTGAAGTGTTTTAACATTGTTTTAACTCGAATTATTCCAAGAATTATAGTGATTGATGCACAACATGGACAACAATCTTCTCATTATAGATCCAGACAAGATGCCTCGGTGGCTGAGTGGTTAGTGTGCCGGCTTCCAGACCAGAAGGGTCTGGTTTTGATTCCCAGAAGTGGCGGATTTTTTTCGCACCGACAAGGCTCCAGGTTCACCCAGTCTCTGAAAATGGGTACCAGATACATTTCTGTGAAATAAAGACGGCCTGGCGTTATACCGACCACATCACCCACAAATGTGCTGTGGTCATGGACAAATATGGTCACTGCCGCCATATTTCACATACACAAAACAAGGAGTAAAGGGAACCTTTATTGCTTCTTCTTATCTTCCTCATTTGCCTTTCAGCGTCGAGGGGAGGTATAATTTGCAGTCTTTTGCTTTCTGTTCGCCTCAGCGGCTGTTATGTTTCCTAGTGTTTTCAATGTTCCGTCAATCCATCTTTTTCGTGGTCGGCTTTTGGGTCGGGTGTTCTCGCAACTTTTATTGAATGCTCGTTGTGTTTTGATCTTTTTGCCCTGTCATGTTGCCAAACCATTTTATCTGTTGTTTATATATATATATATATATATATATATATATATATATATATATATATATATATATATATATATATATATACGTAGGAGGTCAAAAAGTAATGCACACCAATTTTTTTCTCGGCTAATAATAAAGATAGGAATATGAAATTTTGCACACTTGGAATATGACATGTTCCAATTATGTGCACCAAATTGCACAGCATTCTGATATATATTACGCAATCTATGAACCGTTAAAATGGAGCTTGTCAACAATGTATGTTACAAACAGCGAATTGTCATAGAATTTCTGGTTGCGGAAAAAGAAACTGTGGCAAACATTCATAAACGACTGTGTGCAGTGTACAAATGTTCTGCAGTCGATAGGAGCACAGTTAGTCGCTGGGTTCAGAGAATTAAAGCTGCAGAAAGTGTACGAGTGGAGCTGCATGATTTACCGCGTTCTGGACGTGTTGCCTCGGCTACCAGCACAGACATGTTAAACCGGGCTGATGCCATTATTCGTAAGGATAGGCGTATCACTAGTCAGCAATTGGCATTGCAGCTTACAGTCAGCAAGGGAAGTGCAATCGCAATTTTTAAAACTCTCGGATATTCAAAGATTTGCGCTCGATGGGTTCCTCGGTGCCTAACAAATGATCACAGAGTTCAAAGGAAAACATTCTGTTCTGAATTGTTGGAGCGTTTCGGTGTTGAAGGATAAATGTTTTTGTCAAAAATTGTTACCGGTGACGAAACGTGGGCACATTATTATGAGCCTGAAACAAAAATGCAGTCAATGGAATGGCATCATCCGCAGTCACCAAAAGAAAAAAAAAATTCAAAACATCTCCATCAGCCGGAAAGGTGATGATCACTGTCTTCTGGGACATTGATGGTGTGATTCTTGTTGATGTAATGACAAGAGGTGAGACAATCAACTCGACAGCTTACATCAATACACTGACAAAACTCAAAAATCTGTTCCACAGAGTTTGGCCTAATAAGCCATCTGCAGATTTGTTGCTTCAACATGACAATGCACGCCCTCACACGTCTGGTAACACGGGAAGCAATCAACAAATTTGGTTGGACTGTACTGCCCCATCCTCCTTACAGCCCTGATCTGGCTCCCTCAGATTTCCATCTGTTTGGACCACTCAAAAAATTCCTGCGTAGGACACACTTTGACAATGATGAGGATGTGATCCGTGCAGTTAAAAATGGCTACGCGAGCAGGACAAAACTTGGTACAAACGAGGCATTCATGACCTAGTTTCGCGTTGGCGTAAGGCAATATGCTTGGACAGAGATTATGTTGAAAATAGGTAGTGTAAAGGGGATGTTCAGCTACAATCTGTGAAAATTTCACACATTTTGCCCGAATAGTTTCCGAGAAAAAAAATGGTGTGCATTACTTTGTGACCTCCCTTCAGTATATATATATATATATATATATATATATATATATATATATATATATATATATATATATATATATATATATATATTATGACAAGGGTTATTCCTAGATTTTTTCTCAGTTCTTCATTTCTAATCTTGTCTCTCAGGCTGTTTCCTGTCATTCGTCTAACACATTTCATCTCAGTAGATGTTATTTAACTTATTGTTCTTGCATCTAGGATCCAGGGTTGGCATTGGTAGCACAACGTTGGTATGAAGATTGTATTGTAGAGTGCCCGCTTTCCCCCTAGATTTATTTCCTTGTTGGACAATAGTGGTGATAGCTGTCCAATGATTTGATGGCTTTGTTGCATCTTGAGTCTATTTCTGCTGTTTGTGAATTGTCGTTTGTCACTAAACTTCCTAGGTATTTGAATTCCTCTACTTGCTTTAGTTGTCTGCAAAAGAGCGATGAACAAACGAAATGTGGATTTAACCTTCCAGTAACTGTAACCAACATTTGTTAAGAATTGACAACAACACCACCACCACCACCACCACCATCATCATCATCATCATCATCATCATCATCATCATCATCATCATCATCATCATCATCATCATCATCATCATCTTCATCATCATCATCATCATCATCATCATCAACATCATTAATTAGTCTGACAATAGGATGTTTTCTTGTGACTTTCAACCTGAATCGTTTCCTTTATGCCTGCGTTGCCTGTTTCAGACTGGCAGCCATTGATGTCTTGGCACCACAATCTATTTTTACGTTTCCCAGAAAATGTATCACCCGCTAAATTTCTTTCTTTGGAAAAAGTAAAACTGAAATAAACAAAAGAATAGGAATGGCTAAAAGTAATTTTAATGTCATGAAAAATATACTATCATCAAAACTAATAACACCAGAGTTAAAACTAAGAAAGCCAAATGTTATATTATCTCAATATTCCTGTATGGTTCAGAAACATGGACATTAGACAAGAAAACAGAGCAGAAAATTGAAGCCTTTGAAATATGGATTTATAGAAGAATAGGAATATTTGGGTGGAAAGAAAAGAAAACAAACGATGAAGTCTTGAAATAACTAAAAATGAAAAGGAAAAGTAAATACAATTCACGCAAGACAAATGAGATTTTTAGAGCTTATTAAAACAGTAGCCTACTAAAAGTGTTCTTGGAATGGAAAATACAAGGTAACAGAGGCAGAGGCAGACCTAAACTAACTTGGACGAATAACATAAAACGATGGAGAAGTATGCTTGTTACAACCTGCACTATCAAAGCAAGAGACAGGGCGGAAGGGCGCTTCATGGTATACAACCTTCGATGCGGAGATGGCACTCAATGATGATGAAGATGAAAATTCTGTCAGCAAGACACGTAGCTGAACGGTCATTTCGCAGCTACTGCCCAAAAAAGCCAATTTATTTATCAGGTTTGGTTTATTTTTTTGGACAGCTTGGGAGTGCATTAACATTGAATCAGCTAGGGAAAGTAGGTTTTAATTTTCTGTTCTGTTTTCTTGTCTAATGTCCATGTTTCTGCACCACACAGGAATGTTGAGAAGATATAACATTTTGCTATCCTTAGTTTTAGCCCCGGTGTTATTTGCTTTGATGCTATATGGCATTAAAATTGCCGTTTGCCATTCCTATTCTTTTATTTATTTCAGTTTTACATTTTCCATCACTGGTTATAGTATGTCTAAGATAGTTGTAGTTCTGAACTTTCTCCAGGTCTATTCCTTCATTTTTTATATCCACTTGTTAGTTTTGAGTATTATCTTTGTTTATGATCATAGTTTTAGTCTTTTTGATATCGGTATCTAATCCATATATTATGCTTGTCATGTTTATTTCATTAAGTAATTGTTGTAGGTCTTTAGGATTTTCTGCTAGTAGTACAGTATCATCAGCATATCTTAGGTTATTGATTATCTTTCCATTAATGTTTAGGCCTGGCATCTCTATGATGTTTTTAAAGATTTGCTCAGTGTATAGATTGAACAAGCTTGGTGATGGGATGCATCTTATTTTTATATCAATAGGTCTAGAGTTCTATTTGTTATATTTTATTATTGCTGTTTGCTCCCAGTATAGATTACATATTAGTCGTATGTCCACGTCATCTAGATGTATCTCTTTTATGCATTCTATAAGCTGTTTGTGGTGTAGTCTATCAAAAGCTTTGGTGCAGTCTATGAAGCAGGCATATATTGGTTTGTTTACTTCTGTGTACTTTTCAATAAATGTCCTCATGCAGAATATGGCTTCTTTTGTGGCACAGTTTTTCCTCAATCCAAATTGTTGTTCGTCTAATTCAATATTGATTTTATTCTGAATCCTTTCTTGTATAATTTTTAGCAAGATTTTGTATATGTATTGTATATGTGTGTATGTGTGTATATTTATTTTCGTATTCATGAATGTAGAATGTGTCTATGTTTATCACTCAAAATGTTTTATTATGTAAAATTAATCACTCTTTCTTTGCTCTTTTGCAGATCAATCCCGTCTTTCCTTCTCATTCACGCACAGCTGTTAATACCTCCCTCAATTCTTTTCTTCAACTATCATTCTCTCTCTCTCTCTCTCTCTCTCTATATATATATATATATATATATATATATATATATATATATGTGTGTGTGTCCGTACATACAACAGGTAGTAAGACAAGGATGCGTCTTCTCACCACTCCTCTTCATCATATATATGGACAAAATAAATCAGGAAACAACCAACAATAAGGACAAATCAAATAATAACATAGAGGTAGAAAACTCCAACATCAACGAGCTACTCTTCGCAGATGACCAATGCCTAATTTATGAGGATGAAAACCTGCTACAACAGCATTTAACATCTCTAGATAAAAACTGTACAAACTACAGTATGAAAATTAACACAGCAAAAACAGAGGCTATAAGAATAAGCAAATTAAGACACCCATTAAACATCAAGATCAAAGATAAAGAAATAAAACAAGTAGAGGAATTCAAGTATTTGGGCACAATGTTCACAGAAGATGGAAAACTAGACAGAGAAATTGATATGGGAATACAAAAAGCAAATGCTGTCACATACCAGCTTTCACCATTGCTAAGACACCCAAACATTTATATGCCAGCTAAACAACAAATAATAAATAGCATTTTCATACCAACTTTGTGCTATGAAAGTCAAACATGGACCCTTTCTAAATCACATTTAAGAAAGATCAATACATGTGAGATGCGATGCTTGAGAAAAGTAACAAACAACATAAGAAGAGATAGAATACCAAATGAAACCATAAGAAAAATGGTAGGAACTAAACCCAGCCAAGAATATATAGAACAACAACAACTTAAATGGTTTGGCCACCTGGTCAGAATGAACCATTACCAATCACCATCAAGGGCGTTCTTCTCGAGAATGCATGGAAAAAGACCAAGAGGAAGACCCAGAAGAAGATGGATAGATGCAGTGACAGAGACATGTAACAACAAAGGAAAATCACTAATTCAGACAGTTCGAGCAGCTCAAGAACGACAAATGATATAAACCACGACACATTTTAGGTATCAGTGAAAAGAGAAAACAAGGAGAAGAAGATATATATGTCCGTTTATACATATGTCCGTTTATATATATGTAAATTATTAGGAATATTACTCTCATAAATGTTTCAGATTTTTCTTTCTTGCATCTCTCTAAGCCTCTTTCAATATTTTATTAAAGTGAACTCTCTATCAGCCCTCTCTCTCTCTCTCTCTCTCTCTCTCTCTCTCACTCTCTCATCTTTCTATCACCTTTCCTTCTTTCAATTTTTAATTATCTATCAGTATTTTATCCATTAAATTTAATTTCATTCATTCCTTAACTTCTGTATCCTCCCCCTGTATTTCATTAACCCCCCCCCCCCATTTTCTCATGTATGCCTTTACCTATAGCAGATTAATTCACCTTAAGCAGATTAATAAAAGAACGCTTGTTGCGATACAACTTTGTTGATGCTAGTGTCAAGCTGAATTAACCGATATCTTTCAATCTCGCAGCTCACACTAAATAAATCACTGGCGAGCAGTTTGATTCACAAGGACAAATCGCACGGACACGACACTAGTCAAACATGATACGTATCGCACGACTTCAACAAATTAAATATAAAGATTTTTTTCCGGGGACATAATAATAAAGATGTTATATTGAAAATGCTATAAATTATGTCCCTTGATGCACAATTACAATGATTGACAATCTGACAGATCAATGATTCCTACACAATTTTGCGGCTCGCTACACTCAAATCTCAGAAATGTATCTTCAATGTCTAGATAGTTCCAAATTCATGTCCAACGTACAGTTCTGTCCATACGCATATTCTCTCAACGTCGAATTGATACAAATAAATCGCTAATTATTAAAGTATATTATAATTTTATAATACTGTAAATTCTTTCTCTGCGCCAAATTGGTTCCATCAATTCTTACTACACGCCAAACTGGTTCCATAAATACTTAAGCGACGTCTGGCTGGTTCCATCACCTCTTCCTCATGACCTGGCTGGTTCCATCACCTCTTCCTCATGATCTGGCTGGTTCCATCACCTCTTCCTCATGACCTGGCTGGTTCCATCACCTCTTCCTCATGACCTGGCTGGTTCCATCACCTCTTCCTCATGACCTGGCTGGTTCCATCACCTCTTCCTCATGACCTGGCTGGTTCCATCACCTCTTCCTCATGACCTGGCTGGTTCCATCACCTCTTCCTCATGATCTGACTGGTTCCATAAATTCTTCCTCAAGATATAGCTAGTTTCATAAATTCTTCCTTAAGATATAGCTAGTTTCATAAATTCTTCCTTAAGATATAGCTAGTTTCATAAATTTTTCCTCAAGATATAGCTAGTTTCATAAATTCTTCCTCAAGATATAGCTAGTTTCATAAATTCTTCCTCAAGATATAGCTAGTTTCATAAATTCTTCCTCAAGATATAGCTAGTTTCATAAATTCTTCCTCAAGATCTTTCTGGTTCCATAAATGATAAGTAATAGGAAACTTTAAACAGAGCTTCGCAGCAGGAGGCTATCTGATCACCAGAAGAAGACCCAGTCGAGCAAGTGTTTTGGCCCTTTAGCTTCTTGGCACTCTAGGGGAGGTGGGCCCGCCTGGGTCATGACTCCCAGACGTCGTCCTCCTGCTGCATTGACTCTAAAGCTTACAATATATCTATCTATCTATTGTCCTTTCGAGCCGAAGACGGCACATAGGGCAGAGCCACAATCTCAAAAACAGAAACCTTGCGTGCCAAGTGGCACATATTGCAGAGATCACTACTTCTAAAATCTATGGCTCTGTTTCCATAACAATACTTTTTACAATGACAGCTTGTCAAGCCATCGATCAACCTCCTTAGTCGCCTCATACGACATGCCTGGAAGGCATGTATATGTATATACATATATGTATATATACACGTATATGTATATGTATAGGCATGTATATTACAATATATATTCAGCATAAAATAGCTACACTTACTTCACGCAACACTTCTGTTCGAATCTACGATCTTTACCTGTGTGGTATGCTTACATGATAATAATAATAAAAATAAAAAGTTGACTGGAGCTCAATCATTTCACGTCATAAAGCGAGAAAATCGTCAAATATCGGGTCCTCTAAGTCTGGTGTAGCTACATTGTGCTATCCATGTCAGCAACAGTAACACGAAAATGTAAACTTCCGGTACGTTTTAGTTTTCACTTGATTGCAACATTTGTCATTTGCGTGTGGCGACTATTAAAGTCCTAAGTTATTTGGACGCGTTCTGGTTCGTTCCGGCTGGAAAAAAAGTCATGGTAACATTATTTTGTTTTCTTTTAAACATGTTTTAACGCATTTCCCAAATTACTAATAATTAAACTCGAAAGCAAATTCAACAGCATTAATACAAGAGGGATGTATGGGATGTGTGAAAAGTGTTTAAAATCTCATCATGAAAAGTGTGGGGCAGAGAGTGGTATCCGCGACTTCAATTATCTTCAATACCTCAAGGAATCAAATACTCATTCCCAGTTGATTTGATAGCAAACGCGCAGCCCTCGAACATTTAAATTGAGAAGTCACAGTTCAACTCATTTGATGGTTTTCACAATAAGTTAATTTCACTATTATTTCATTCACTTGGAATTTTCATTACTTTAGACATTTCGTTATTTATGACTTCATTGTTTTCAAAATTGGTGGGTCTGTTTATCAATTTTGTATATTTTTTTTTCTGTATTTAAACATAATTGTTGATGTTTATTTTGCTGTAAAATCTTTCATTAGAGAGAGTTAGTACTTGTAAATAATGAAACATCTTCCTTTTAGACTTGTATACACGAGGTTGAAAATGAAATAATAACGTTGTGTTACCAATGTCAGTCCTGGACCCTAGATGCAAGAACAATAAAAAAAATAACCTCTACTGAGATTAAATGTGTTAGATGAATGACATGAAACAGCCTGAGAAGCAAGTTTAGAAATGAAGAACTGAGAAAAAGCTAGGAATAGCCCCCGCCAAAGAATATATAAAGAAACAACAAATAAAATAGTATGGCCACGTGACACGGCAGAGTGATCAAAATATAACACAACGAGCCCTCATTAAACGTTGCGACAATACCAGACCCAAGGGTCGACCACGAAAAAGATGGTTCGGTGGAATATTTGAAGCACTAGGAAGCATAACGGCAGCAGAGGCGAACAGAAGAGTAAAAGACTGCAAATTAGATCGCCCCTCGACGCTGAAAGGCAAATGAGGAAGGAAAGAAGTAGAAGAAGATACACGAGGTTAGGAAGGACTGTGTACTATCTCTAAATTTATTTAACCTGTGAAGGAAGGGCAAAAAGGGCGGGAGGGGTGAAAGAGATTATGCGAGGATCCATGAAGGACGATCCCGTAATATCAGTTGATAATCATAACACCCTGGGGTATTCTGAGGATACTCTTAAAACAGTTAAGTGTGAAGATCAGTTACAGATATTAAATGACAATATATGTGTAGAAAGGAGAAATTAAATGACTTTATTATAACAGAAAGGAGAAATTAAATGACTTTATTGTAACAGAAAGGAGAAATTAAATGACTTTATTATAACAGAAAGGAGAAATTTAATGACTTTATTATAACAGAAAGGAGAAATTAAATGACTTTACTGTAATAGAAAGGAGAAATTAAATGACTTTATTATAACAGAAAGGAGAAATTAAATGACTTTATTATAACAGAAAGGAGAAATTAAATGACTTTATTATAACAGAAAGGAGAAATTAAATGACTTTACTGTAATAGAAAGGAGAAGCTTAAATTGTATTATAGTGATAAAAACAGAAGTAAAAAATAAATAAATAAAGGCCTTAGCCTTAATAACAACAACAACAAAAGAAGAAGAAATTGTCGCTGCAGAGAGAAAGACTTATCTGAAATGCAAAATTAAGGAAAATTGGAGAGCAGATCAATTATTTGAAATACATCGGAACTATTTTAGCTTTCGATTGTAAATATGTAACAGAGACTAGACGCAGAATCGCTCTGTCTGAGGTTGCGTTTGACATAATGACAAAGATATTATACACCCAATTATTGACAACGGAGATATGATACAGTTTCATGTGGAAGCCACTTTTGGCATATGGAAGTAAATAATGGACAACTGGTTTGTAGGCTTAAAAAATCTTTGAAGCTCACAGAAACTTAGTTCCACAGAAGTTATTTAGTTAATTAGTTAGTTCGTTATTTAGTTAATTAGTTAGTTATTTAGTTAGTTAGTTATTTAGTAGAGGAATTCAAGTATTTAGGCACAATGTTCACAGAAGATGGAAAACTAGACAGAGAAATTGACATGAGAATACAAACAGCAAATGCTGTCACATACCAGCTTTCACCATTGTTAAGACATCCAAACATTTCTATGCCACCTAAATAACAAATGATAAATAGCATCTTCATACCAACTTTGTGCTATGAAAGTCAAACATGGACCCTTTCTAAATCACATTTAAGAAGGATCAATACATGTGAGATGCGATGCTTGAGAAAAGTAACAAACAACACAAGAAGAGATAGAATACCAAATGAAACCATAAGAAAAATGGTAGGAACTAAACCCTGCCAAGAATATATAGAACAACAACAACTTAAATGGTTTGGCCACATGGTCAGAATGAATCCTCATCAAACACCATCAAGGGCGTTCTTCTCGAGAATGCATGGAAAAAGACCAAGAGGAAGACCCAGAAGAAGATGGATAGATGCAGTGACAGAGACATGTAACAACAAAGGAAAATCATTAATTCAGACAATTCGAGCAGCACAAGAACGACAAATCATATAAACTACGACACCTTTTAGGTATCAGTGAAAGAGAAAAGAAGAAGAAGAAGTAGAGGAAGAAGTTTTTTAGTTAATTAGTTAGTTAGTTAGATAATTAGTTAGCTATTTAGTTATTTAGTTAGTTATTTAGTTAATTAGTTAGTTAGTTAGTTATTTAGTTATTTAGTTAATTAGTTAGTTATTTAGTTAGTTATTTAGTTAATTAGTTAGTTATTTAGTTAGTCGTCTGATTATCATCATCGCACATCCAACAACGGTCCATAAGCGCTTAGGTCTTCATGACACCAAATCCCACAGTTTAACCAATATACTGATTGACAAGACTACTCCCGTTCTTCTCGTATTACTCTTGTATTTAGGCAACATCCCACTCGACCAAAATGAAGATCCGAGAGTCACAGCGGGGCTGGAGATTCACGAACAACGACGACATCATCATTTCGAGTGTGCAGAAAGTGTTATACAATCATCCATCCTGATGACGTACACTCACAACAATGGATGCACCCACAAAGCTTGATTCACTCTAAAGAGCGCAACAATTTAGCACGAACACCGTAAAGAATCCGTAAAGTGAAACCTTCGGTTGACTTGGCACAAAGTAAATATTAAGGTGCTGACTGTATTTGGCGCCGAACAAATCCAACGTCAGTTATCATATTGATTTCGCGCCGATGGAATGTCTCACCCACACGACCTGATTTGTCAAAAAGGACAGCAGACCAGGCGCACAAACTCCGTAGCACCGGCGCGAGTTCATTAGGTGGGACATCGAGTCATTATTAACGTAGTTATCTGCATTAAAGAGCTGAAATTAATCAATCTCCAAACGCAAATCCTACAGTGGTCGATGGAACACAAACGCTATTTCACCTATTTGGAACCGGAAGTCCGGTTTGTCAGAAGAATGTTGAGAATACCGTGGACAAATTAAATAATAATAATAATAACGCCATTCTTGAAAAAGGCCAAAGCTAAAAAAAAAAAACAACACCAGATTTTGCTTCAAATAATAGTCGGAAACAATCGTCATGTTTGGCCATGTAGTGACAAGGGAACAGCTGAAAGTTATCGTGACATGTGGAACCTGGATGAAGAGATAGAGGTTAATGGAGAGAAAAGATGCATGCTATTTTAAGAGCGTGGTGTGGCAGGAAGCAACCCACATAAACGATACACAGTTGCAGAGATAGAAAGTGGTGGAGGGACATAATCATTAACGCCACTGTATGAGATGATGGTGATGGTAATTTCTTTATACCGGAAGTCTAAGAAATAAATTATATCGCATATGTGGAATATAAAGCAGATCGATCTACACCAGAGATGCCATGTAAATAGAATCCAGATGCTCAGAACAGATCAGAAAGATAAAAAAAATATGACAATTTTTTTTTTTGAAATATCGATAATAAGTTTTTAGATAGAAATAGATTTTTTTAAAAATAATATTGTCCGAAATTTTCTGTGTAAAACAAAAATAAAAATGGTCTACTCCAATGTTAAATCAGTGCTATTGTACGGCTACAAAACATGGACAACCACAAAAATGACAATCATGAAGGTACATACTTTGATTAATGGATCTTTATGCAGAATAAAAGGATGGAAATGGCAGGACAAAATCGCTAACGTAGAATTATGGGAAACACCAATCAAATAGACGTGGATAAAGAGATATAACGAAGATGATGGCGTTGGATAGAACACATGCTGACGATACCATCTGAGGGTATTACACGACAGGTCCTTTTTTGGAATGCCCAATGGCAAAGACAAAGAGGAAGACCAAAATATTCTTGGAGATGGCAGGTGAGACCAGAGATGAAGATGATGGGGAAGACGCGGAATGATCTTACAAGAATGGCTTGGAAAGTGTTTGTTAAAGACCTGTGCTCTAGAGTGAGCTGAAAGTGTTTGTTAAAGACCTGTGCTCTAGAGTGAGCTGAAAGTGTTTGTTAAAGACCTGTGCTCTAGAGTGAGCTGAAAGTGTTTGTTAAAGACCTGTGCTCTAGAGTGAGCTGAAAGTGTTTGTTAAAGACCTGTGCTCTAGAGTGAGCTGAAAGTGTTTGTTAAAGACCTGTGCTCTAGAGTGAGCTGAAAGTGTTTGTTAAAGACCTGTGCTCTGGAGTGAGCTGAAAGTGTTTGTTAAAGATCTGTGCTCTAGAGTGAGCTGAAAGAATTTGTTAAAGACCTGTGCTCTAGAGTGAGCTGAAAGTGTTTGTTAAAGACCTGTGCTCTAGAGTGAGCTGAAAGTGTTTGTTAAAGATCTGTGCTCTAGAGTGAGCTGAAAGTGTTTGTTAAAGATCTGTCCTCTAGAGTGAGCTGAAAGTGTTTGTTAAAGACCTGTGCTCTAGAGTGAGCTGAAAGTGTTTGTTAAAGACCTGTGCTCTAGAGTGAGCTGAAAGTGTTTGTTAAAGACCTGTGCTCTAGAGTGAGCTGAAAGTGTTTGTTAAAGACCTGTGCTCTAGAGTGAGCTGAAAGTGTTTGTTAAAGACCTGTGCTCTAGAGTGAGCTGAAAGTGTTTGTTAAAGACCTGTGCTCTAGAGTGAGCTGAAAGTGTTTGTTAAAGACCTGTGCTCTAGAGTGAGCTGAAAGTGTTTGTTAAAGACCTGTGCTCTAGAGTGAGCTGAAAGTGTTTGTTAAAGACCTGTGCTCTAGAGTGAGCTGAAAGTGTTTGTTAAAGACCTGTGCTCTAGAGTGAGCTGAAAGTGTTTGTTAAAGACCTGTGCTCTAGAGTGAGCTGAAAGTGTTTGTTAAAGACCTGTGCTCTAGAATGAGCTGAAAGTGTTTGTTAAAGACCTGTGCTCTAGAGTGAGCTGAAAGTGTTTGTTAAAGACATATGCTCTAGAGTGAGCTGAAAGTGTTTGTTAAAGACATATGCTCTAGAGTGAGCTGAAAGTGTTTGTTAAAGACCTGTGCTCTAGAGTGAGCTGAAAGTGTTTGTTAAAGACCTGTGCTCTAGAGTGAGCTGAAAGTGTTTGTTAAAGACCTGTGCTCTAGAGTGAGCTGAAATTGTTTGTTAAAGACCTGTGCTCTGGAGTGAGCTGAAAGTGTTTGTTAAAGACCTGTGCTCTGGAGTGAGCTGAAAGTGTTTGTTAAAGACCTGTGCTCTGGAGTGAGCTGAAAGTGTTTGTTAAAGACCTGTGCTCTAGAGTGAGCTGAAAGTGTTTGTTAAAGACCTGTGCTCTAGAGTGAGCTGAAAGTGTTTGTTAAAGACCTGTGCTCTAGAGTGAGCTGAAAGTGTTTGTTAAAGACCTGTGCTCTAGAGTGAGCTGAAAGTGTTTGTTAAAGACCTGTGCTCTAGAGTGAGCTGAAAGTGTTTGTTAAAGACCTGTGCTCTAGAGTGAGCTGAAAGTGTTTGTTAAAGACCTGTGCTCTAGAGTGAGCTGAAAGTGTTTGTTAAAGACCTGTGCTCTAGAGTGAGCTGAAAGTGTTTGTTAAAGACCTGTGCTCTAGAGTGAGCTGAAAGTGTTTGTTAAAGACCTGTGCTCTAGAGTGAGCTGAAAGTGTTTGTTAAAGACCTGTGCTCTAGAGTGAGCTGAAAGTGTTTGTTAAAGACCTGTGCTCTAGAGTGAGCTGAAAGTGTTTGTTAAAGACCTGTGCTCTAGAGTGAGCTGAAAGTGTTTGTTAAAGACCTGTGCTCTAGAGTGAGCTGAAAGTGTTTGTTAAAGATCTGTCCTCTAGAGTGAGCTGAAAGTGTTTGTTAAAGACCTGTGCTATAGAGTGAGCTGAAAGTGTTTGTTAAAGACATATGCTCTAGAGTGAGCTGAAAAGAAGGAGGAGGAGAAGAAGAAGAAGAAGAAGAAAAAGAAGAAGACGAAGTAGAGGAAGTTTTATGTGAGAAATATGTCAGAAACGAAGAGTATACTAAAGGTTAATTCTATAATGGACGGATCGTCGTCAGATCGTTTTACTCAAAGAATAAAGATATTGCTGGTTTCAATTTACATTTGTGGTTCTAATCTAACAATTGAAGAATATGTTCACAATTGCTGCTAACTAATGAGCTACTGAAACCGTTTTTCCTTGTTCCTTCCTCGTTTGCCTTTCACCTTCAAGGGAGATGTAGTTTGCGTTCAATAACTGTGTTGTATTGTATTGTTTCTCTTCTGGCTGTTTCCTGGTGTCTATTCATAATCTACCAATACATATATTTCAAGGTAGACGGGCAAATGCAATAGAAATGCAGAGCTGCTGCAAAGTGGATGATAGAAAGAAAATGAAAGAAAAAGAAAGTGTTGCATGGTAACAGCTTTACGTAAGTCAGAAACAAAACATAAGTAGTATGGGTTGTATGTATATTTAGTGTATAATGTCGTGTATCATAATATCATATTTATATAATAAAATATATAATTTTTATTCGTGTGTATACCCTTATTGGCAATCACACTCTTATAAGCGTTTCTAGTAATGATAGAGCCTGGGATCTAATACCCAGCTTCACATAATTTTAGAACCCTTCCCTTTTACTTGATTCTATACCTGTGTCCGCCCTGTCAACCCGGCTTATCAATTTCAGGTCAGCCGGTGCCTGATCATCTCCGGACCATAGGAAAGTGACGTATTTTTCTTGTTAGTCTAGCATATTAAATCATGTGCTGAAGGTCTGTAAAATGTATGGTCACTAACACCATATTCTCTATACGCTACTTGGCGTGTCGGGGGCTCTTTACTCTTTCTATATTATTGCTATGTAGTTAGATTTCTGTGTATATCCTGATATATTTTTTTGCTGGTCTTTATTATTCCAAATGAAGGCTTCTTGGCCAAAATGTCGTTCGTCTTTTGTTTTGGTGGTCCAGTAATGGCGGTCCAGGAAAAAAAGACAACACATTTTTTTTCCTACCGACAACTTCTCCTTTTTACTTCTATCATCATCATCATCATCATCATCATCATTATCATCATCATCATCATCATCATCATCAAGTACCTTACCTGCTAGCGTAGGTGATCATGTCTCTCCACAACTTTCGATTTCGACAGTTATTGATCATTTATGTCGTTGACCTTCTGCAAAGCCATTCTCTTAAGCTGTCTGGTATCTTTTCTCTTTGCTTCCCTCTATCTCTTCGTCCCTCAATTTTCCCAGTTGTTACAATATATTCCAACCTGTTCCCTTCTCATGAAATGGCCAAAAATGCTGATTGTCTCGTCCTAATTTTCTTCTACATAATTTATATTATAAAATCATTCTTTCTTCCTTTCATCATCATTGGGTGTCGTCTCCACATCGATGTTTGAAAAAGGCTGTGAGGGTGACCAAAAGAGTTAAAATAAATAAAAAAGAACAAAGTGATAAAAGTTGGCCAAGAACAAATTTTAAATGACATGCAAAGACAACAAATAAAATGGTTTACCCGCCAGAAGAATGGCTAATGTTGCCAGACATACAGAGAACAAGGACACATAACTCGAGGCAGACTCCGACTTCTATAGTGTGACGAGAAAGCACATCATCATCAAGTACCATGCCTACTGGCGTATGTGATCATGTCTCTCCACAACTTTCGATCTCAACAGTTATTTAACGTTTCTGTTGTTGACCTTCTGCCCAGCCATTCTCTTAAATTGTCTAGTATCTTTTGTTGTTGCTTTCCTCTATCTCTTCATCCCTCAATTTTCCTAGTTGTCGCAATACATTCCTGATATTCCCTTTTTATCTCATGGCCAAAAAATGAAAACAATTATGAGAAACAACAACAGTATCTATGTCAATGGCTGAGTTGCCTCAAGAACAAGACCACAACAATCTTCTCCGAAGCAGCAAGAGATAGGAGTCGAAGGGGAAAAAAAAAAGATTAAGAAGAGAAGAAAAGTGCAAATATATTCCTATACCACCATATACCTCATAATGTGTCATATTTTCCTTTTACCCTGTTTTTCTTTCTACGTCAACAAATTCCACGAAAGCTTGTTATCGCCATTTTCCACGAAAAATGTGGAAACAGACTATAAACGATCATTCTTGCTATCTGTCAGATGCATTACATCAGTGTCTTTTATTCTAATTGCTCATTATTTATCATCGTTCTTGCACTGTTGTCGCTTGACGTAAACACATGTGTTCGCACTCGGTGCTTTTTGTGCAATCATGGGTTTAAAACCACAGCTAATTTATCTGAAATGTGTGATATTCAACTTGCACGCAAAACCTCACTTCTCTGATTTATCAGCTTGTGAATAAAAATAAAGCCAATTTGGCCACACAAAAACGCATAAATTGTTTATATATATAAAGTTAATATATCATTTATAGTTCATTTGAAGTGTCGAGAAATTATGGCCAGAATAGAGCAGAAATGTATACCAAAATATAAATGTTACCGCATTTACCGCAGGCGACAATTTCTTTATTGCTTTTCGTTTGTTTCTTGAATGGATTGGGACAGATGTATATAATTATATTTTTAAAGTGAGTTATCGGTTCCTGCTAAGTGGGTTGATGTGGTTTAATGTTGAATGATGGCATTCCACACTGTGTGTGCAGTTGTGGTCGGTTATCACTCATTTCAACTTGTCGATTTCTTGGGGCGTGTTTGTGGTCCACAAATAATGGGTTTGGATGGATGTGAATAAAATAAACGATGAAATTGTCTGAAACAGCTTTACGAAAGGAGAACACAATAAAATAACCAAACGTTTCAGCCTGAAATCTTCATCAGTAAAACAGAACACAAATTGAATGTATGACAACGATCACGTGGGTTACTTAGCTCAAAGTCACAGACTGTCCACGAAAAGGAATAATCAGAATGGTTTGTTAGACCTAATGATCACGTCCGTCTAGGGAAATCCAATGTTAAATCAGTCCTATTAGATGGTTGTGAAACATGGAGAATAACAAAAATGACAATCACGAAGATACTGACCTTCATTAACAGATTCTTTCGCAGAGTAATAGAATGGAAACGGCAGGACAAGATCGCTAACTTTGAATTATGGGAAAAGTACCAATAATAGGAAACTCTTTATACAGAGCTTCGCAGCAGGGGGCAATCTGATCATCAGAATGGGACCCCGTCGAGCAAGCGTTTCGGCCCTTTAGCTTCTTGACACTCTAAGGAAGGTGGACCTGCATAGATCATGACTCCCTGGCGTCGACCTCCTGCTGCATTGACTCTAGAGTTTACAATATATGTTCGGCATAAAATAACTACACTTACTCAACACAGCACTTCTGTTCGAATTTATGGTATTTACTGATGGTATCAACCCGGCACATTGATGTTCTCTTCGTGGTGGTGGCAGTCTAAAGTGCATTGTGATTGTAACGTCTTTTTGTATGGACTCGCGTATAAGCTAATTGCTTCTTCTTTTCCCTTTCAGCTTCCTGTGGAGCATAGGTCTTCAACTAACACTTTCAAGGTGTTCTGTTTCTTGCCATTCTTTTAAGATCATCCCATGTCTTCCCCACCATCTTCCACTCTGCTTCCATCTGTCTTCTCCAAGAATATATTCTTCCTCTTTGTCTTTTTTCCTTGTGGATTCCAAAAAAATGGTATGTTATGTAATACTCTCAGTCGGCTTCCGTAGTGTGTGTCCTATCCAGCTCCATCGTCTTCACTGTAATTCTTTATCCACTGGTATTTGATTGGTACATTTCCATAATTCTATGTTAGTGATTCTGTCCTGCTATTTCCGTCCTTTTATTCTGAGCAAGCATCCAATAATGAAGGTTCTCCGGATTGCGACAAAGATCTCTTAGACAGAGAGCCTTATCTTTCCTGGATGCGGATTTTCTTCGACTTGTCCATGTTTGTGAGGTGTTTGCGGCTCATTTTTTACTGTACAAGATAGTCAGTCCCATGCCCAACCCTCCTTAGTCGCCTCTTACGAACATGCCTGGTCGAGAATAGTGCTACAATTCTTTACCCCCTTTCGGGCCTTGACAGCCCCCGGGCGCACAAGCTAATTTGACATGACGTAATTAGGCGGGCAGAAGTGTATCAGAATCTTATAATTGGTGATAAAAATAGATCGGGCTGGGAACTGCATGCCTTTGAACTGTCAGTATTGCAAATGTCCGGTGTAGCTCACCTACGGTGATTTCTTATCGCTTATCGTCCGCGCCACGGATATTCCAGGATTAAACTGTCGCTATGCGGTTGATATAGGTGGGAGTCAGAAGGGATCAATCAGATTATTTTGAGATTGTTGATATGTCTCGGTTTCGCCAGAGCAAGCATGATGCTCGTTCGGCTGACTCAGCAATAGCCTACATTGAGCATGTTCGCACCTCCCCCTAAATTCCTAACCTCTTTAATAGGTCGTAGAGGGATGAGGTTACGAGTCCTCTTGCACTAACTTCTACAGTAAACACCCTAACCTGGAACCCCTGCTGCCTCAGCTCGGTGGTGAGATCCTTGTATTTGGCTAGTTTAAATGCATGCTGTTGCTCTATCCCGAATTCGAATAGCCCTGTGAGCACTATTAAAATGACGTGCGCCATATCTGATGTGTTGGCTCGAATGGATTTTCAGAATCATTCTCTAATATTCTGGTATTTTCTGACAGACTTTCAGATTAATTCTCTGATCTTCTGGTGTTTTCTACAGACTTTCAGAATCATTCTCTGATTTTCTGTTTTTTTCTGACAGACTTTCAGAATCAATCTCTGATCTTCTAGTGTTTTATGGCAGACTTTCAGAATCATTCTATGATCTTCTGGTGTTTTATACAGACTTTCAGAAACATTCTATGATTGTATGCTTTTTTCTGACAGACTTTCAGAATCATTCTATGATTGTCTGGTGTTTTGTGAAAAAAACAAAAAACTTTCAGGATCCTTTTTTGTAATTCTTGTATTTTCTGACATATGTGAATAATCTTTCTCTATTCTTCTTGTATTTTCTGACATATGTGAATAATCTGTCTCTATTCTTCTTGTATTTTCTGACATATGTGAATAATCTTTCTCTATTCTTCTCGTATTTTCTTACAGACAATTAGTTCAATTAGTTTTCTTTCTTTTTATGTTTTTTCTCATGCACAACTTTTGCTCATTGCTAGCCCATAGATGGGCGTTAAATTGGCGTTCATGCGTTGCTTTGTGATTTAAAGCTAACTGCGAAATCTGCGCCTTTAGCTTCAATCTTCAGCGTAACATTCTTGTCTTCCTGGTGGATAACTTGATGTATCCCCATCTGTTCATGTAACTCTCCTAGATGTACCATTATGTCTTCCTGGTAAATAACTTGATGTATCCCCATCTGTTCATGTAACTCTCATAGATGTACCATTATGACCATCGATCCCCCGTGGTGTCAATGTATCAGCTTGTCGGTTTCTCATTATTTAAGTTATTGTGTTAAGACAAAGAAATGCAAATAAATGAATAAAAATGCGAAGCTGCAATAAAGCTAAAAGTGAGGGAGAATTTAAAAAAAAAATAGAAAAAATGGTATGGTAAAAGCTTTACGTGATTAGTAGACGACACAGATTTGAGCGACGTTTCAGGCCAATAGGCCTTCAGCAGGAACAAACAAACAACACGCACACACAGATATGTAAGTAAATAAAACTAATCCTACATAGCTAACTAGTAACGAAACATCCAAAACAAAATAATTGAAATTGGTGAAAGAAAAGAAACATGACTTCCCTGTTTCGTGGACCTTGGTCAGAATGGGAAAGCCCCTTTAAGTTATTGGGCGTGAAATTATCGGTGGCCGATATCTCTTGTAGGGTTATTTATGTCAGTGACCATCCTTCACAGAGTGCCACAGTTCTGGTCTAGCTGTACATCACCGTATGTTGCAACGGTTCACTAGATTGTCTGCCGCTTTACTCTGCTCCAACGTTTACGATGTGGCACACTCTGTGAAGACTTTCGTATCCCTTCTGATGTTTGCCCATCTCCAACGTCTCTCATTTGTCATAATCTGAGCTGTTTAATGGTAAGTACTTCTTTCTTGTTGATCATCAAGTTCAGGTGATGGACATAATGTAGCTTCTAAAATGTTTCTGTCTTCCATATTTGCAGATAAAAAAAAACCATGAAGATAGCATAGGTTGATACCTGATTGTATACCTATCTGTCTTCTCTCTTTCTTTCTATCTTTTTTATGTTATGCTTCTTTTCTTTTTTTTTTCTTTATTCAGTTTACAACTTACCCTCAAAGTTATGTTTATCATTAACTCTCTGGTCATACCCAAGTATGGTTGATTTTCCCTCATTTCTATTAAACGTTCCCATTTATAAATTAGCAATCGATTTTAAGGTTACATTCGGGATTATATGGGAGGTAAGGAAGTGATACAACTCTGATAAGAACACCAATTTGTAGATGTCCTGGGAATTTATCTTGTCAGATCTCAGAGATCTTGTGCGGGAGACCTTGACAGTGAATTTATGCTGTGCTGCTTATTTGTTCTTGCTTGCACGTTGTGTGTAGTTGTTGTCTGTGAAACACGCCCATGAAATAAAACAAACTATGGAGAAAGTGTAAAGCTGAGAGAGACACCAGACTTCAACAAATAATTATAATATCCCACTCCGAATGAGTGAAAACGACAAATAAAGAATAACATTGTTCATCTGCCTTCTGCCCTCCATTAGTTTCAGCAATCTGTTATATTTTTCTTTCACAAGTTTCAAAGTCAATATTTAAGTCAAGCTAGACTTGTCCTATTCTTGGCAACTCTTTCCAGTCAGCCATGTTTGTATATAGACCCTCCAAGCGAAATTTATCGACGCTATTGTGATGTAGCAGGATATGCTGCCTTTGAAGCTTTTTCAAGACCTCATCTTTGATATATAATCAAATAGATATAGGTCTTTACAACGTCCCTACGTCAATTTTTTATAGCGCGTGATTTGTTCAAACAATGAGGTTTTGTCTTTTTTTTTTCAAAAATAATTAACTCTCCTTTCTTTTTGATTGACCTCACTAGAACGATTGTGTCTTTCACTGTACTAATTCTATTTCTTAATTCCCAAATACATTGTTTTTGATTAATATTCTCTTGTGGCTTTGCAAGAAAATATTCTGCTTGAAAACGTCGTACATTTATTATATAGAGCTCATGTATCGAGCAAGGATTTGTCTTTGTGAGCAATGAAGGTTTTGGAGTACTCGGGGTACTGTTAGTTTGTAATGGCAGTTTTATTTTTGGTTCTAATTACTACTACTACTACTACTACTACTACTACTACTACCACTACTACTACTACTACTACTACTACTACTACTACTACTACTACCACTACTACTACTACTACTACCACTACTACTACTACTACTACTACTACCACTACTACTACTACTACTACTACTACTACTACTACTACTACCACTACTACTACTACTACTACTACTACTACTACTACTACTACCACTACTACTACTACTACTACTACTACCACTATTATTACAACTACTACTATTACAACTATTACTACTACTATTACTACTATTACAACTATTACTACTACTATTACTACTACAACTATAACTACTACTAATACTATTACTACTACTACTACTACTACTACTACTATTAATACTATTGCTACTACTATTATTACTATTACTACTATTACTACTACTACTACTACTAATACTACTACTACTACTACAACTACTACTACTACTACTAATACTACTACTACTACTAGTACCACTATCTCTACTATTGCCTCTACTACTACAATTACTACTATTACTACTACTATTACTATTATTACTATTACTATTACTACTATTGCTATCAATAATATCAGTAATAATAGATAAATATGACGTAGCATATGATACACTGTTTTAAACACTTCTTGTAAACAGAAATAACACTTTAAAAAAAATACAGCACACACAAATATAAAAACACACACCAACTCATTTACATGCGCATACAAAAAAATAAGGGAGAGAATAAATTGACAGCAGGAATATGCCAAACTGTAATTACCCATGGGCTAGATCTAAAATGCCATTTTTATGCTGAAGTTACCGGCTGTAATATTTACCCTTGTTCTGACTGGTTATTTCCTTAATGAACTCCTTTCCTTTTGATAACAACAAAAACAATGACACTCCTGTAACGCTCATTCCTCCATTACACGATAATTGGCAGAACCATTTAAAAACATCAACTTTATATTCGTGTATGTCTCTGCAACGACCGTTGTTAAGATGCACAATTATATCATATCTATGTTCGTAGATGTATGTGTATTTGAAATGAAGTATTCGACTTTGCCATCTACAGGACCAGGAAGCAAATGCTCTTCTTCACTCCTTTTTGTGGCAGCATTTTCGTATTTAGATTGCACGTAGAAAAGAGCTTGTGATAAATGTTTAGATCAGTCAGTTCTTATTATACATATTTAACGGAAGTGGTGAGTTTGTGAACCAACGCAAAATTCTTAGGCGCTCAAATATGAGGCAATAAACATGTAGCATATATTCTACTGTCTACTCATATTACCCATTCACATTAGTATATCGGAGACCCAATGAGTTAGTATTCTGTTTTCTACCCCAATGATATAGCTTTGTTCATGTAGAGAAGGGCGTCCGGTTGTCGCGGCTACCAAGATGGCCGTTTAGTCGAATCAGGTTCAGGACTATTGGCATTTTTGCTGCAATGTGGCTTCAAGTCATTTTATCTGCTTGGGATTTTCGTTTGCGGAGACAGCGGTAATCCGGTCGCATTCATCTGACAACAAAATGAAAATGGTTGTGACGCCCATACGCTGAGATATTACAGCAGGAAACTGGCCGGGGAATGTAAAGGAACAGTATCAGGTCCCGGTTTTGCCCTGGGACGGGATGTGTGATATGTGATCAACTGCAATTTTGTCACAAACAGAACTGATGTCGGATAGAGTGTTTCACCGAAGTAAAGGCCTGACTTTGTTTGGGACAGCGACTCTTGGGGTATGCTTTCAAAGACACTGAAGTCTACACCGGAATTGGCGCGAGGCGCATGAAGATTACGCTGCCCGTCATGACCATTACAGCGACCCGGAAGTGTCTATTTTGAGCTGCGCGCCATTTATAAAGTAAATGCAACACATTCAGTAGTATAGTATGAGCGTCAAGAAGCGTTATTTTTATAGAACACAACACGTTGGATAGAACAATATGAATGATCGGGATGAACACATTGTTGGTTGCTGGAATGGGGGCTGAGCGGATAGAGGAATTCTCCGTCTACAGCGAAACCATTGAATTCTAAAGCCTTAAGTCTAATCAAGCCAGGCAGGCGTTTGATACGAGCTAGGTCGATTAGAGGGCTCAGAGGTGGGGTTAAACTCATATTCCCTTCAACGTGAAGCGAGAACGCTAGCCACTGCGCTGCTAATGACACACTAAGGCACTACAACGTGCGAAATATTCTCATATACAAAGAACACGCGAGGCATCCTATATGTAAAAAAAGACGCGAGATATCCAATATATAAATAATACACGAGATATTCTGTATACTTAAAGAATTTGCGAGATATCCGATATATAAGGAATATGCAACAAATTATATATATATATATATATATATATATATATATATATATATATATATAGAGAGAGAGAGAGAGAGCGATAGAGAGAGAGATAGAATACGTCAATTTTCCCATATATAAAGAACAAGCGAGATGCCCCATATATAAAGAACAAGCGAGATGTCCCATATATAAAGAACAAGCGAGATGTCCCATATATAAAGAACATGCGAGATGTCCCATATATAAAGAACATGCGAGATGTCCCTTATATAAAGAACAAGCGAGATGGCCCATATATAAAGAACAAGTGAGATGTCCCATATATAAAGAACAAGCGAGATGTCCCATATATAAAGAACAAGCGAGACGTCCCATATATAAAGAACAAGCGAGATGTCCCATATATAAAGAACATGCGAGATGTCCCATATATAAAGAACAAGCGAGATGTCCCATATATAAAGAACAAGCGAGCCGTCCCATATATAAAGAACAAGCGAGACGTCCCATATATAAAGAACAAGCGAGATGTCCCATATATAAAGAACATGCGATATGTCCCATATATAAAGAACAAGCGAGATGTCCCATATATAAAGAACAAGCGAGACGTCCCATATATAAAGAACAAGCGAGATGTCCCATATATAAAGAACAAGCGAGACGTCCCATATATAAAGAACATGCGAGATGTCCCATATATAAAGAACATGCGAGATGTCCCATATATAAAGAACAAGCGAGACGTCCCATATATAAAGAACAAGCGAGATGTCCCATATATAAAGAACAAGCGAGATGTCCCATATATAAAGAACATGCGAGATGTCGCATATATTAAAAACACTCTTTCACAGATCTTCCTTGGACTCGTTCAGAACATGTTTACTTCCCCTTAAAGAGACGAAACTCGCAATTAACTCTATTGTTATGTTAAGGTTCTGTTACACAGAGTTTCAGGAAATATAACGCCTAGTAATATGCCATGGAGTGTCAACAAAAATAAATGACAATGTGTTTTGTAATCGCTGAAGGCACGTTGATTTCTCTTGAATAATTTAATCTAATTTGATCCAATTTCTAAACAACGCCATTTACATACTTGATAAGCTTCATGACAATAGACGTGTCCGACTACATTTGGAAATATGAAACTTGTGTGGGCTCTTTGTTTACATTATGGGAAACATATCTCGTTTGTTTTCTTTTTAAGCAAAAGATACATTTGATTTAATTGTCTTTTTTTAGGGACAGCCACTCTGATAAGGGCAAAATAATGTGTTGCTTTCTCTTTCCGGCATTCCCAAGATGACTACTACATGAATGTACTATCTTCATCATCCGTTTTGAAGGGGACATTAAGTGGATGTTGTTGTTGATGTTGTGTGGATCCAGAAACATACATGTAGTTATATCGGCAGGTATTTTCTTCTAGTTCCGTAGATGCTCCATTTACCAGGTTATTTGAGGAAGTAGAGTTGCTCTGATGTCAGTGATCTATGCTCAGTAAAAAAACATGATGTTCTACTGTTGCGTGTAAAACAGACGCAGATACGTTGCGCTGCAGTTTATTTGCGCCTTTTGGCACAAAACATCCGGGGTCTGCAGGTCATTTTGTAGTACCGGGTTTTGATTTTGTCATCGATCCCTACTTGCTTGACCTGATTTGTGAAGCTGTTTCTTGAGGTAACGCGATGATGTAGGGTAGGGTCTGGATGGTTCTGGTTCAACGATCTTGGAGCGAGCTATCAACTATGAGGAGCTGGCATCTTCCAGCTCTTTTGCTGTAAGACGCGTTGCCTCCGAGACAAATTGACTTATGATGATGATGATGATGATGATGATGATGAAATAAATCACCATGGAAAACATCTGAGATAATACCAGCAAGTCAGTACAATGAAAAATAAGGACATGTATATTTCCGATAGCAACATAAGGTTGTGAATTATGGACAATCTCGCAAATAACAAAGAAGAAAATCTATTCATTAGAAACAAAATGCTACAGTAAAACTAGTCAGATAATTTGGATAATGAAAAAGAGCAATGAAGACATATTAAAAGATGTAAACATTAAAAAGAACTGTCTTATAAACACCATTCTACAGAGGAAATTAAAATACCATGGCCACGTCAAAAGACACTTCGGGCTAGAAATAACATTAATGGAGGGCATTGTTCCTGGGTGACGCATCAGGGGCAGACCAAGAAGAGGGTGGCTACGTGACGTCAAGGAGACCGTGAACGTGACGACAGAAGATGTGAGAGAAGGTTCTTGTAGACGGACTATGATAAATGTAACATTCTGCAAAGAACATGAGACCTGACGATAATGATGATGATGATAATGATGATGATGATAATGATGATGATAATGATGATGATGATGATGACGATAATGATGATGATAATGATGATGATGATGATAATGATGATGATGATAATGATGGTCAAATTCCAGGGGGTCGACATTAGCTGTTAGCTATCATTGCAATTTAAATTGAAAAATGGATTGCAATGTCTTTGTTGATTTCCCAGGTTCTGTTGAAATAGTTTGAGCTAGTCCATTCTAGGAGCACTACAACTTTAGGTCCTATGAGTCAGTGGCCTCCATCACTCAGGGAATTACGAGTATCCTTTCACTAGATCTCTTTCAGCTCATCTTGACCGCAGAGCCTGTCTGGGCTGTTAGTCTTTTACCTACCAATCTGAGTGTCTCTTACATCATTCGTCTGTGAGCGTTGTCTTTAAGGAGTTTTTCATGTCTTGGTGGGAGCCGCGATAGCTCAGTGGTTAGTGAACTGGACTACAAAGGACAAGAGGTAGGGTTTGATCCCAACAGACGTTTCCGGTTCACCCAGCCTTAAATGGGTACCGGCTTTTTTTCTGGGAAAGTAAAGCGGCACGGGCGTAATACCGACCACATTATCCCAAAAATCATGTACTAAAGGTCTGTAAAATTTATGGTCACTAACACCATATTCCCTATACGCCACTTGGCGTGACGGGTCACTAACACCATATTCCCTATACGCCACTTGGCGTGACGTGGGTACTTTACTTGTTGTTTACTACATGACTTGGTCCCAATGTATGGTTGTCCTCTTGCTCGGATTCCAGGATCTATACCGTTCATTATTATTCCTTTAAGAACACTATGATGTTTGATATGACGAAATATGTTAGTTAGTTTTCATTAATTTAATTCAATAGATAATATTCTATTTATTTTTAGCTCTTCAACGTTATTTTCTGAATTGCTCTTTCAAATACAGCGCAGATTTGTCTGGTATGAACTAGAGCATATCGGCTACAGAGACTGATGAATTAGAATTCTCGGCTACGTAAAGTATATAGGAGTTAGAGTTTATCGGCTGCGTAAGCTAATTATGAACTTGAATGTGTTGGCTACATACGGTATATTATTAAAAAAAATAAAGTTTATTGGTCTATTGGGGATGAAATGAAAATCCTGAGTCTCACACATTGTGGCGACTGCTTTGACCAAGCGGCTTTTATTTTATTTCTCTGGTCCCATCAAGAGACAACCCCCCCCCCCCCCCAACCTCCAACAAGCACCATCATATGTATATGGTGGATGTTTCGTAAGAATGTTTTTTTTCAATAATTATAGATCACGCGTGATTTATTGGCTACATAAACTAATCACGAACTACAAATTGTTGGCTACATAAATTAGTGGTGAACTATAACTTATTGGCTACATAAATTAGTGGTGAACTATAACTTATTGGCTACATAAATTAGTAGTGAACTATAACTTGTTGGCTACATAAATTAGTGGTGAACTATAACTTGTTGGCTACATAAATTAGTGGTGAACTATAACTTGTTGGCTACATAAATTAGTGGTGAACTATAATTTGTTGGCTACATAAACGAGTGATGAACTATAACTTATTGGCTACATAAACTAATCACGAACTATAACTTGTTGGCTACATAAATTAGTGGTGAACTATAACTTATTGACTACATAAACTAATCACGAACTATAACTTGTTGGCTACATAAATTAGTGGAGAACTATAACTTATTTGCTACATAAACTATTGATGAACTGTAGTTTGTTGCTACATAAACTTTTGAAGGTCTAAAAGTTTATTTACAACATAAACCAGATGTGAACCAAAAATTACATACAAAAACATACTACTTCATACTTAAACCATAGCGCCTCCTATTTCTGAAATACACACATATTACATACAAAAACTATGATGTCAGTTTTTTCCAGAATAAATCAGGTACCCAGTTAAGGTTATGTGAAACTATGAGCCGTCGCTTTGGATCAACATAGATTGGGTATCCAATCCCAACTTTTGTTCTCAATTACCCAGTTAAGGTTATGTGAAACTATGAGCCGTCGCTTTGGATCAACATAGATTGGGTATCCAATCTCGACTTTTGTTCTCAATTACCCAGTTAAGGTTATGTGAAACTATGAGCCGTCGCTTTGGATCAACATAGATTGGGTATCCAATCTCGACTTTTGTTCTCAATTACCCAGTTAAGGTTATGTGAAACTATGAGCCGTCGCTTTGGATCAACATAGATTAGGTATCCAATCTCGACTTTTGTTCTCAATTACCCAGTTAAGGTTATGTGAAACTATGAGCCGTCGCTTTGGATCAACATAGATTGGGTATCCAATCTCGACTTTTGTTCTCAATTACCCAGTTAAGGTTATGTGAAACTATGAGCCGTCGCTTTGGATCAACATAGATTGGGTATCCAATCTCGACTTTTGTTCTCAATTACCCAGTTAAGGTTATGTGAAACTATGAGCCGTCGCTTTGGATCAACATAGATTGGGTATCCAATCCCAACTTTTGTTCTCAATTACCCAGTTCACCAACTCCTGAGCTACTGCGACTTCATAATGAGAAATTAAGCTTTAAAACAAATAATAATTTATTAAAACAATTGCGAAAAAGATAAGTAAAATGTAATGAGAAACATAAGCTTTCTAAAACGAATTTGACAAACATGTAGAATAAAAGAAATACAATTAACACAATTTAATTGAAAAAAGTACAAATTGAGAAGGAAACAAAGTTAATTTAAATGAGAAGAAAGAAGAGAAGAGGAAGGTAAATAATTCGTGTAATGTTGACAAGAAATATTTGTTTCATTGATACATCAACGCTTGACGTGACACTGCCCTTCAATTTATCGCCTGATGGTGTTGAAGGTTCTTAAGTTTTAATCGAAATTAAAAGAAATATTGTCTCGGTAAAGTCAGTGGATACATAGAATATGATAGAAATGTCTCGACAAAGTCAGTGGATACATAGAATATGATAGAAATATTGTCTCGGTAAAGTCGGTGGATACATAGAATATGATAGAAATATTGTCTCGGTAAAGTCGGTGGATACATAGAATATGATAGAAATATTGTCTCGGTAAAGTCAGTGGATACATAGAATATGATAGAAATATTGTCTCGGTAAAGTCAGTGGATTCATAGAATATGATAGAAATGTTGTCTCGTCAATGTCAGTGGATACATAGAATATGATAGAAATGTTGTCTCGGTAAAGTCAGTGGATACATAGAATATGATAGAAATGTTGTCTCGACAAAGTCAGTGGATACATAAAATATGTAATAAATGTCTCGACAAAGTCAGTGGATACATAGAATATGATAGAAATGTTGTCTCGGTAAAGTCAATGGATACATAGAAATATGTAATAAATGTCTCGACAAAGTCAGTGGATACATAAAATACGTTAGAAATGTCTCGACAAAGTCAGTGGATGCATAGAATGTGAAATAAATGTTGTGTCGACAAAATCAGTGGAAACATAGAATCCTAAAGAGTCAACTGACCCCTAGAATCTGAAACAATGATCTCGACACGGTACGTGAATCCCCAATCCGCGATACCATGTGAGAGAAATAAATCTTTCAATCGTATACCGTTACCAAGTTTATTGAAGACAATAGAATAACTTTGACAATAAATGGAAAATACAAATCAAAGTTTATCATTTGAACATATTTAAGAAAATAACAATTGAACAATTCTCCTTCTTCTTTCCTTTCTCATGTGCCTTTCAGCGTCGAGAGGATATATAATTTGCGGTCTTTTGTCTTCTGTTCGCCACTGCTGCTGTTATGTTTCCTAGTGCTTCTAATATTCCATCGATCCATCATTTTCGTTGTCGACCCTTGGGTCTGGTGTTCTCACAACGTTTGTTGAAGGCTCGTTGTGTTGTGTTTTGATCGTTCTGCTTTGTCACGTGGCCAAACCATTTTATCTGGTGTTTCCTTATATATTGTATGACATGGGCTATTCCTAGCTTTTTTCTCAGTTCTTCATTTCTGATCTTATCTCTCAGACTGTTTCCTGTCATTCGTCTCACACATTTCATCTCAGTAGAGGTTATTTTTTCTTATTGTTCTTGCATCTAGGGTCGAGGCCTGGCATTGATAGCACAACTTTGGGATTAAGATTGTATTGTAGAATGCCCGTTTTGCCTCTAGTTATTTCCTTGTTGAACAAAAGTGGTGATAGCTGTCCAATGATTTGATAAACTTTGATCAATTGATTGGTGCAATAATTAAAGGTAACCAAATTATGACAAGACATTAACAAACCTTATGGGAATACAAGAAGGTCAACCACGTTAAAGATGGATATATGGAATATTAGAAACACAAGAAGTATAGCTACTTCTGGAGAGGCTGTAAGTAAAGTTAAATACAGCAAACTGCATCGACCGCCGGCGCTGAAACACAAACAAGAAAGGAAAGAATATGATAAAAATGGTAAGTAAAGTACCCCCGTCACGCCAAGTGGCGTATAGGCAAATATGGTGTTAGTGACCATAATTTTTACAGACCTTCAGCACATGATTTTTGGGGTAATGTGGTCGGTATTACGGCCGTGCCACTTTACTTTCCCAGAAAAAAAATCTGGTACCCATTAAAGGCTAGGTGAACTCGGAAGCCGTTGGTTATGATCGAACCCTACCTCTTGTCCTTTTTAGTCCAGCTCACTAACCACTGAGCTATCACGGCTCCCAATAAAAATGGTAGTGATAATAATTACCTTGAACAATGTGATGCTGATTACATTGTTAGAAGAAGGAGAAAAGAAAGAAAAAGGAGAAGAAAAAGAAGAAGAAGCTGAGGAAAAAGAAGAAGAAAAATAAAAAAAGGAGAAGAGAAAGAAGAAGAAAAGAAGAGGAAGAAGAAGGAAGGAAAAGAGGAGGAAAAAAGAAGAGGAAGGAAAAGAAGCCTCGCAGTGTCAAGAGATATCGTACAGAGAACACGGTGTTCCTGCTCACATGATTTTAAAAACATTCGGCACCTGATTTTTGGGGTAATGTGGTCGGTATTACGCCAGTGCTGTTCTTCTTTCCCAGAATAATCTGGCACATATTTAAAGTTAGGTGACCATGGAAGTCATCGATGAAGATGGACCGCGATCTTTTGTCCTAAAGTAGCCCACCCCCCCCCCCCCCCCACTAATGGCTGAGCTCGCGACTCTTCTGTTTTATTTCTTGGGTTTAAAGTGAAATTTGAAGAATGATTCCCAGACTGGTGAATTAAATTGCCAATCACATTATTATTTCAAACAACACATGCTTTTATCATCGAGTGCCATCTCCACAACAAAGGTTGGCTACCATTCTGCCCTGTCTCTTGCTTTGATGGTGCAGGTTGTCATAGGCTGAATTGTTCATCTTTTGATGTTACTCGTCCATGTTAGTCTTGGTCTGCCTCTTTTACCTTGTGTTTTCCCTCCAAGATTACTTTTAGTAGGCTGTTGTGTCTTTTAACATGGACGAAAATCTCATTTGTCTTGTTTGAATTGTGCTTAGTAGTTCTCTTTTTAGTTTTATTTGTTTTAAGACCTCATCGTTTGTTTTCTTTTCTTTGCATCCAATTCTACATATTCTTCTATATATCCACATTTCAAAGGCTTCAATTCTCTGTTCTGTTTTCTTGTCTAGTGTCCATGTTTCTGCACCATATAGGAATATTGAGAAGATATAACTTTTCTATTCTATTCTTAGTTTTAGCCCTGGTTGATTTATATTAAAAGCATATCCGGTAAAAGAACTTTCACGACAGGGCGGCCTCGGTAGCCTAGTTCTTTAGTCCAGCCAACTGGGCTACTGATGTTCGGACAACCCGTGTTCGATTCCCGCTGTAGGCAGTGTGGGTTGTACTCATGGTTGAAACAAAAATATCCCAGCGGTCGACCCAGCCACTGGCAGAAATAGGTACCAGGGTAGTACTCTGGGAAGGTGAGGTATGCCACCTCGCATCGTGAGTTTCGATGATTGAAGCGACACTATCCAGAAGTCTACGAACACTTCTGGATAAGGGGTCGAGCACATATAGGTGGAAACTTGCTTGCTAAGACGTTCTTTCATGTTCCGTAATTTACTTTACTTTACTTTACTTTACTTTACTTTACTTTACTTTACTTTACTTTACTTTACTTTACTTTACTTTACTTTACTTTACTTTAATTTACTTTACTTTACTTTCACGACAATTTAACTGCATGCATGGTTTCAGTATATTTATACTTTTCAGGTTTCAGTATATTTAATACTTTTCAGGTTTCAGTATATTTAATACTTTTCAGGTTTCAGTATATTTAATACTTTTCAGGTTTCAATATATTTAATACTTTTCAGGTTTCAATATTTAATACTTTTCAGGTTTCAGTATATTTAATACTTTTCAGGTTTCAGTATATTTCAAAATTAATTACTGTATTTCATTGCGGCTTAAGTATTATTTCTTCTATCCCCAGGATATTCGTGAGCATAGCCAGTGGCAGAAACCAATAAAATGACAGACGAGGCTATCCAGGCTGATACCAACATGGCGAAACCTTCCATCGAACATCCTTGTAATCTCAGAAAAACTACAAAGAAAACGTTGGCTTTTTCTATTGAGAGCATCATGAACAGGACTCCATCAAGGTCAAGCAGTGCTCACAACTGTGGGACCCTACCCAGTAATCCAAGTTCATCCCCACCAGAAGCTTGCACTGAGAACGACAATCAACTAACAGACCACACCCAGACATTTCATTCCGCCACGACACATCATTTGTTTTCTGATGACACAGATTCTAAAGTTAGAAGCTTCAGAAACAGCCTTTCTGATCAAGTGTCTTCACCAAATGCCTCATTTTCTCCATCAGCTCATTCTAAATCTTCTAGCAGTCAGTACAAACATCTTCTCCTAACGAGTTAGGGACAGCCCACCGGGCACCATCAAGTCCAAGGAGAAACAATGTAGATTACGTCGATAAGGACAGGAAGACTCAGTCTCCATCTTTTTCAACATCTCCGCACCAGAACGTCATTCGATCTCCTCGTTCACATGACAGCAACAGATCCTCAAGTTACTCGTTGGCGTCCTCATCGTACCCTCCACGGGAATCAAACAGCCACGCCTTTGTCCAGTACACTAGAGACATGTGTGAGAGTCTGCACGACCCAAGCCGTGTCCATTCTATGTTGGCTGCCTTTCCAAATGGCTTTCCAGGAATTCATCCAGGTCTTTCCCGCGATTTCAGAGACTTGAACCAGGTTTATCCTGTGTTCCATCCAGCTTTTGTAGGAAGTTTACCCAGAGCGACGTCAATGGAAGACTTTCAGATGCAGCTTCTGAAAACGTATCCCTGGTTAAACCCAGGCTTCCTTGCACAAATGAATGCCGGACACTTGCCGAATATTCCAGCAAATATTTTCGAAACGATGAAGCAATCTCATCTATTTCAAAACTCTCTCAGAAACACAACAAATAACAATAACATTAGTATCAACTTCAACAACAACGGTAGCAATTCTGCATCACATGAATCTGATAACTCGCTGATGTTTAAATACGCTCTCAAAGTGAAAGATATAACATGTGAACAGATAAGCCATGGGCAGCGAAACATGGGCAATAGCTTGCATGTTTCCAGCTCCCTAGAAAGTCGAGGCGCCGCATTCGACTCGCATAATTCAAACTCCAATCAACTCATTTCCATGAAGACCGAGGATAGTAACGAGGATGATGACAACTGTGTCGATCTCTCGTCCCCAACTAGCTCTGGCGCAACGAGCAGCATCGAAGATTCTAAATGCAAGAAGTTGATCGGCAAGTCCCAGAAAACATTTACATGTCCTGAATGCGGGAAGGTTTTCAACGCCCATTACAACCTGACCCGTCACATGCCCGTACACACGGGAGCTCGTCCTTTTGTGTGCAAGGTTTGTGGCAAGGGGTTTCGACAAGCTAGCACTCTCTGCAGGCACAAGATCATTCACACGTCAGAGAAGCCACATAAATGCGTGACTTGTGGGAAAGCTTTTAACAGGAGCTCAACTCTTAATACGCATATGCGCATACACCAGGGGTACAAGCCATATGTTTGCGAATTTTGTGGTAAGGGCTTTCATCAGAAAGGAAATTATAAGAATCATAAACTGACTCACAGCGCAGAGAAGCAATACAAGTGTAACGTCTGCTCGAAGGCCTTTCATCAAGTGTACAATCTCACATTTCACATGCACACACATAACGACAAGAAGCCATACACTTGCCATGTCTGCGGGAAGGGCTTCTGCCGAAACTTCGACCTTAAGAAGCACATGAGAAAGCTTCATGACGGAAGCCAGATTGGCAGTCCCGGAAACTCCTGTGACCCACTCAGCCCTCAGCCCAACGTCCCACAATCTCCACATTCCAGTATAACTTCACCTCATGGTCATCTATTTCCCGGACAGGGTGGCTTTGGGCCCTCCGCATTTCTTGCCAGGCCCCCAATGTTCGCCCACCATCAGGCAATGGCTTGCCAGCGACGACTGCTCTCCCCTTACATAGTAGGATCCAATGCTGCCAGCCTTCTGCATAAAATATCCTCAATAATTTAAAGACACTATTTACATTCATGTTTTAAATAAAACTTTGCACAACAAATAAATAGCTAAAATGTAGTCTAATCCACCAAATTATCGTTCTCCGCAACCAATTAAATGATTGTGTACTCTCACCTCCATTTCAGCAACTTATTATTTTGTATTAAATATATATTTTTGTGTGCGCTCTAGAGTTGTTTTTATAGAATCGCAATGCTATATCAATATCACTTTCAAATTACTCAAATCACATTAATTAATTAGAGTTTCTTTATACATTGTTGATACTTTGTTTATATCCCAGAACGGATAACGTGTTTTCTGTTACCTTTTCTACATGACCGGAAATGGCCAGGCTGAGAGTCTCAAACTATTAATACAGTGTGCCCTTGTGGTACAGCACAACACAGCTCTGCTGTCATTTATTTCCGGACTTAAGAACCGTTCAAGCAGCTCTTTACCATACTAACAAAGGCTTCTTGTCTCACCACAACACATTATCTGTAGATCTATAAATCAATTCTTCTCGAGATTTTTTGTCAATGTCACAATGTCAAAATGCCCAGTATTGTCATCTTGCTATGTTCACGGTATCTTTATCTCTTTATTGTCCGCTTTCACTTTCTGTTCCAGTTTATATTTTTTCAAGACATGTCATGAAAGGTAATTGTTTCTTCTAGATGTTTGATAGCAGCTCTCTTTGTATGTCCTACTCATTAAGAATGTTTTCTTTATGCTTAATTTCGTCCCTTTCTATCGAGGAGAATCTCAATATTTCTCCCAGAAACAACAGCTTCATGATTTCTAGTGTTTTCTTCGTCTGCTTACTTATTGTCCATGTCATACTACCATAAGTCAGACAGATGCCATAGTAAACGAATGAGCGAACATCCTAACTGGAATAGCTGCCGTGGATAGCGGACATATAATGGACCGGATGGCTATTCTGGTTGCCCGGCGTGAGGCAATGATCATGAATCTATAGCCATGTCCACATTACATGAATCTATAGCCATGTCCACATTACATGAATCTATAGCCATGTCCACAATACATGAATCTATAGCCATGTCCACAATACATGAATCTATAGCCATGTCCACAATACATGAATCTATAGCCATGTCCACATTACATGAATCTATAGCCATGTCCACAATACAAGAATCTATAGCCATGTCCACATTACATGAATCTATAGCCATGTGCACATTACATGAATCTATAGCCATGTCCACATTACATGAATCTATAGCCATGTCCACATTACATGAATCTATAGCCATGTGCACATTACATGAATCTATAGCCATGTCCACATTACATGAATATCAGATCAAAACCAGAAGTGCTAGAAACGAGCGCCGTGAGATGAGACACAGAAGATTAGCAAATCAACACAGACCTGGAGTCGTCAGTCTCCACACACTGAGGGACATACTGGGGGGGGGGGGATGTGTGGTCACTATTGAAAGTGTTCGAAAGCAATGAGGACGATCAGTGAACTAAACTAAGATTGTGAGACTGTCTCTATTTAGCATTGATGACCTTTATATCTCCCAATGACATCGATCGTTAAGACAGTCAGTTAGTGACTTCATTAGCAAATTCATCGTTCAGATGCTGTAATAATTGTTGTATAATTTGAGATCTCGAACTTGCTACACCTCCTACAACATTAGTTGCTATCATGCTACATTAGTCGTATATAAAATATGTTCTGTGTATGAGTGCACATATCAAACTACAGTATACCAAATGACAGGTCATTGATTTCTTCGGGATGCAATATGATCTGAGTGTGCCATAATGGTTGTGAACGTTGTGATGTTTCATTGCGGTTCCTCGTTGTGATGTTTCAGACCGACTATTGACTTGTCCAGATGAGACCATTCTTCTAGGCTTTCACATTGCCCATGTGGGAGTTACATTGTGGTGTTTCATTGTGGTGTATCATTGATATATCTCATTGTGGTGTATCATTGATATGTCTCATTGATATGTTTCATTGTGGTGTCTCATTGCGATGTCTCATTGTGATGTCTCATTGTGGTATCTCATTGTGATGTCTCATTGTGGTGTATCATTGATATGTCTCATTGTGATGTCTCATTGTGATGTCTCCTTGTGGTATCTTATTGTGATGTCTCATTGTGGTATCTCATTGTGATGTCTCATTGTGGTTTCTCAATGTGATGTCTCAATGTGATGTCTCATTGTGGTGTTTCAATGTGATTTCTCATTGTGAAGTGTCATATTGATGTCTCATTGTGATGTCTCATAGTGGTATCTCATTGTGGTGTCTCATTGTGAAGTGTCATTGTGATGTCTCATTGTGGTATCTCATTGTGATGTCTAACTGTGTCATAATGACTGTCGACTTGAGTTATATCATAATGACCATTGACTTGAGTTATATCATAATGACTGTTGACTTGAGTTCTATCATAATGACTGTTGACTTGAGTTATATCATAATGACTGTTGACTTGAGTTATATCATAATGACTGTTGACTTGAGTTATATCATAATGACTATTGACTTGAGTTATATCATAATGACTGTTGACTTGAGTTATATCATAATGACTGTTGACTTGAGTTATATCATAATGACTGTCGACTTGAGTTAGATCATAATGACTATTGACTTGAGTTATATCATAATGACTGTCGACTTGAGTTATATCATAATGACTATTGACTTGAGTATTACCATTCTATCAACTAGAGCTGTCAGTTAACTTTAGATGTCTTATCTAATCAGCTCCCAGACTTGGACTTCTTCACGTTAACACACTTCACGTTAACACACTTCACGTTAACACACTTCACGTTTCTCCATGTTTCTCCAGCCTCGACACAGACAACCCCAGCCCACTGTTATGTTCAATATCGTTATGTCAACAGCAATAAGCATGACGCAACTGCTTCTCATCGTGATTATCTGAACACAATATTTAGTAACAAAAATGTATAAATATATATTTAATAAATATGAACATTTGATATGGAACAAATATGAGCAATTTATATATAATAAAGAAAACGTACAATACGTGACAATAATAAATGACTTTGTTGTAACTTCAAAAAGTCTTCAGTTGTAGTATTACATTATTGGACATACGGTTCGAGTGTTAACATCAGGGCCAGATTTAGGCCTTGGCCAAACAAGCTACTTAGGGCCTAACAGCCCGAGGGGGCCTCAAAGTTTCATCTAGTCTAGGCAATTTTGTCCTATTCCTCTTCATAATCCTCGGACTCCGGTCGGAGCATAGGAGACTCACGAGAGATCTCCACCCAATGTGGTCTGGAAAAAGCATGGACAACACTGGCCAGGACCTGCCAGTCTCTCTCATTTAATCATTTACGGTTCGTCGCCATGTCCCCAATGGTCGCCTCTTTTTCCTTTACCAGGTTGTGTCCATGTTAATACTAGGTGCGAATGTCTGGTTCGTTTCATTCGTAGAACGTGGCCTAACCATTTCCAACAGCTCCTTTTCGGTTCTTGATTGATGTTGTCGGATCTGCACGCGACTACTTTGTTGGTGATGTGTTGACCCGTACGGATGTTTGAATCTTCTTAAGACTAACAATCTAACTATAACCGCTGAAGAGGGAAAAAAGCGTCAGGTAATTACATGCATCTAGATTGTGATATACCTGCCAGTGAACAAACTCCAGCGAGACTCTCTCGGCATAAGACCTCTCTCCCTATCCAGAAGAATAAGTAAATACTGATGAATTTATAGACTTTAATCACACATAATAAATAGTTGAGAACACTTTTACATACAGACTGTCAAGACACATATACATCAAACTGTCAAGAACACATATACATCACACTGTCAAAAACACATATACATCAAACTGTTACGGACACATTAACACCACGCAGTCAAGAACACATTTACATCAAACTGTCAAGAACACATATACATCAAACTGTCAAGAACACGTATCTATCAAACTGTCAAGAACACATATACATCAAACTGTCAAGAACACATTTACATCAAACTGACAAGAACACATATACATCAAACTGTCAAGAACACATATACATCAAACTGTCAAGAACACGTATCTATCAAACTGTCAAGAACACATATACATCAAACTGTCAAGAACACATTTACATCAAACTGACAAGAACACATATACATCAAACTGTCAAGAACACATATACATCAAACTGTCAAGAACACGTATCTATCAAACTGTCAAGAACACATATACATCAAACTGTCAAGAACACATTTACATCAAACTGACAAGAACACATATACATCAAACTGTCAAGAACACGTATCCACCAAACTGTCAGGAACACACATACATCAAACTTTCAATATGGAAGACTGACTGATCTTGAGGAAAGACGCCAGTCTCGCGGACTGACTGATCTTGAGGAAAGACGCCAGTCTCGTGGACTGACTGATCTTGAGAAAGACGCCAGTCTCGCGGACTGACTGATCTGGAGGAAAGACGCCAGTCTCGCGGACTGACTGATCTGGAGAAAGACGCCAGTCTCGCGGACTGACTGATCTTGAGGAAAGACGCCAGTCTCGTGAAATGACTGATCTTGAGGAAAGAAGAAAGTCTCGTGGACTGACTGATCTTGAGGAAAGACGCCAGTCTCGTGAAATGACTGATCTTGAGGAAAGACGCCAGTCTCGTGAAATGACTGATCTTGAGGAAAGACGCCAGTCTCGCGGACTGACTGATCTGGAGGAAAGACGCCAGTCTCGCGGACTGACTGATCTTGAGGAAAGACGCCAGTCTCGCGGACTGACTGATCTTGAGGAAAGACGCCAGTCTCGTGAAATGACTGATCTTGAGGAAAGACGCCAGTCTCGTGGACTGACTGATCTTGAGGAAAGACGCCAGTCTCGCGGACTGACTGATCTTGAGGAAAGACGCCAGTCTCGCGGACTGACTGATCTTGAGAAAAGACGCCAGTCTCGCGGACTGACTGATCTTGAGGAAAGACGCCAGTCTCGTGGACTGACTGATCTGGAGGAAAGACGCCAGTCTCGCGGACTGACTGATCTTGAGGAAAGACGCCAGTCTCGCGGACTGACTGATCTTGAGGAAAGACGCCAGTCTCGCGGACTGACTGATCTTGAGAAAGACGCCAGTCTCGCGGACTGACTGATCTTGAGGAAAGACGCCAGTCTCGCGGACTGACTGATCTTGAGGAAAGACGCCAGTCTCGCGGACTGACTGATCTTGAGGAAAGACGCCAGTCTCGCGGACTGACTGATCTTGAGGAAAGACGCCAGTCTCGTGAGCTGACTGATCTTGAGGAAAGACGCCAGTCTCGCGGACTGACTGATCTTGAGGAAAGACGCCAGTCTCGCGGACTGACTGATCTTGAGGAAAGACGCCAGTCTCGCGGACTGACTGATCTTGAGGAAAGACGCCAGTCTCGTGGACTGACTGATCTTGAGGAAAGACGCCAGTCTCGCGGACTGACTGATCTGGAGGAAAGACGCCAGTCTCGCGGACTGACTGATCTGGAGGAAAGACGCCAGTCTCGCGGACTGACTGATCTTGAGGAAAGACGCCAGTCTCGTGAAATGACTGATCTTGAGGAAAGACGCCAGTCTCGTGGACTGACTGATCTTGAGGAAAGACGCCAGTCTCGCGGACTGACTGATCTTGAGGAAAGACGCCAGTCTCGCGGACTGACTGATCTTGAGAAAAGACGCCAGTCTCGCGGACTGACTGATCTGGAGGAAAGACGCCAGTCTCGCGGACTGACTGATCTTGAGGAAAAACGCCAGTCTCGCGGACTGACTGATCTTGAGAAAAGACGCCAGTCTCGCGGACTGACTGATCTTGAGGAAAGACGCCAGTCTCGCGGACTGACTGATCTTGAGGAAAGACGCCAGTCTCGCGGACTGACTGATCTTGAGAAAAGACGCCAGTCTCGCGGACTGACTGATCTTGAGGAAAGACGCCAGTCTCGCGGACTGACTGATCTGGAGGAAAGACGCCAGTCTCGCGGACTGACTGATCTTGAGGAAAGACGCCAGTCTCGCGGACTGACTGATCTTGAGGAAAGACGCCAGTCTCGCGACAGAGATTGTGAGCTCAAATCACAGCTGCTTCAGTTGCAATTTTAATTTATAATTTCTCCCTGCGACAACCCACGTGGTCTCAGCATCGGGGCCCGGTTTGAAACGTCAATTACTCATCGGCGAAGAAAAACATGAGTATCTCCGAAAATGAAGTTATCTGCCTATGCGGCGAGGGCCACATATGCACACAGCTGTCTGGGGAAAAAAAAAACGAATTGCCACTCGAAATTAGGTTCCTATTCTCTAGGGACCTCGCCATATGTGAAAGAAGGAGAACGGAAAAAAAAATAGTTGTCATATACAAAGATTTAGCAATTGTAGTGTCATCACCATGTAGCGTCATCTTAAGGGCGAACAACGAATGGAGTAATTATCGAGAGAATGCGGCAGCAAAATATAAGGATCTTATCAATTCGGAGACGGGTGAAAAAAATGTATGTCCGTGTTCACTAGTGCAGGTAAACACCTTAGATATTGAAAATGGAGAATAAAATTAAATGCTCTGACTACTTTTTTAAAATGTAAAATTACTACCAGCATGGAAATGATGTTCACCATCATCATCACCATCATCATCATCGTCATCACCATCATTATCACCAACACCACCATCATCATCATTATCATCACCACCACCACCATGATCATCATCATTGTCATCACCATCATTATCACCAACACCACCATCATCATCATCATCATCGTCATCTTCATCATCACCATCATTATCACCACCACCACCATCATACTCATCAACATCATCATCATTATCACCACCCGCATCATCATCATCATCATCATCAACATCATGATCATTAACATCATCACAACCGTCATCATCATCGGCATCATCAACATCATCATCATCACCACCATCATCATCAAAGTCATCATCATTATCGCCTTTATAACCATTATCAACATCATCATCATCAAAGTCATCATCATTATCGCCTTTATAACCATCATCATCATCATCACCATCAACACCATCATCATTATCATCACCATCACTATCATCATCACCACCATCATTATCATAGCCATCATCATCATCATCATCATCATCACCATCACCATCATCATCAACACCATCATCATCACCATCATCAACATCATCACCATCATCATCAACGATATCATCATTATCATCATCATCACCACAAAATCATCGACTAGTTCAATGACATTAACCCAGTTTGTTAAGTTAATTGATGACCCTTTACCACTAGAGATGAGTAAGTAGGGTACAACGTTTTGTGTAGGATCACCATCCCTAGGCACTAGACAAATCAATTATGTGCTACGATATCCCTCTCAGGAATCTTGAAAATCTTGAGAATATCCTCGGAGAATCCAGAACTGCGTGCACGAACTCCGTGGCATGTCCTGTAATCCACGGTATGGGTCGATTTTCTTGACAATTATGTCGACAGCGATAAATATATGGCCTTCACTTTTTTTTATTTTAACTGTCAAAGGTTCTTTAACGTGCGAGAGTGTACACGGGACCTCCTGTGTATAACCGTTATCCAAGAGGGCTAGACATTTAATCTCACTAGCCATGGTCCAGGGAGCTGCGATAGCTCAGTGGTTAGCGAAATAGACTACAAAGAACAAAAGGTAGGGTTCGATAATGATTGAGGCTTCCAGGTCCACCCAGCCTTAAATGGGTATCGGGTTTTTTTCTGGGAAAGTAAAGCGGCACGGGCGTAGTACCGACTACATTACCACAAAAATCACGTGCTGATGGTGTGCAAAATATTATGGTCACTAACACCATAGTGGGTATCGTCACGAAGAAACTACGGATTTATTTGTTCTATTTTTGACAAATCCCCACGGTTCTGGTGCCCTTCTTGTCCTGATATCGATGCCATATATCTAGACTATGCAGCCGCCATGATGTAATCTGTGTGAGCAATGCAGAGACTGTAGTACAAACGAGCACTGTACAATTTCTGATGGTCCAATATATACAATTTTGTAGACTTCATGTTTACAATATAGTATTTCTTACATGATACAAGAACACGTCTGTAATAATGTTAGCACTTTACAGTACAATCTTCATCCCAACGTTGTGCTACTAGTGCCTAGACCCTAGATACAAGAACAGTAAGAAAAATAACCTTTACTGAGATTAAATGTGTTAGACAGGAAATAGCCTGAGAGACAAGACCAGAAAAGAAAAACTGAGAAAAAAAGCTAGGAATAACCCCCGCTATAGACTATATAAAGAAACAACAGATAAAACGATTTGGCCACGTGACGAGGCATTAAGATCAAAACAAAACGAGCCTTCTATAAACGTTGCGATAACACCGGCCACAAGGGTAGAGCAGGAAAAAGATGGATTGACGCAATATTAGCTAGGAAACATAACAGCAGCAGAGGCGAACAGAAGAGCAAAAGAATGCAAATTATATCTCCCATCGACGCTGAACAGCAAATAAAAGAAGTAGAAGAAGTCTAAAATGTTTAAGAAATGTTGTACTAACGTGAAAAATGTATGTAAATAAAAGAAGAGTGGGGAAATGTTTATAAGACAGTCAGACATTGTGACACGTGATAATGGCAATCTGCTTAATAACACTTTGGAAAATACATTTTAGAAGTTGATAACCTTGGTAAAGTTAACTAAAAATGTGCTTTAAGAATAATTTTGAAAATAAATTATGCAGATGAACTACCTCAAGGGTTACGATAACGAAAGATATGCTTAACAGAATTGTGGAAAGTAAATGAGTTTAAAAAATGTATACAAAAATAATGACAGCGCTGATCAAATGGTATGGGTAGCATAAGAAAGTAAAACACTGACTGGAGGGAATGAGAATCAATGACAGAACAAATACAGACAGCAGCTGTCGAGATTGAATTATGGAGTGAGTACATTGAAAGACGGGAGCCGCGATAGCTCAGTGGTTAGTGAACTCGACTACTAAGGACAAGAGGTAGGGTTTGATCCCAACCGACGGCCTTTAATGGGTACCGGATTTTTTTCTGGGAAAGTAAAGCGGTACGTGCGTTATACCGGCCACATTACCCCAAAAACCATGTGTCGAAGGTCTGTAAAATTTATGGTCACTAACACCATATTCCCTATACGTCACTTGGCGTGACGGGGTACTTTACTTTACTAACACCATATTCCCTATACGCCACTTGGCATGACAGGGGTACTTTATTTTTTATTTCTTTTTACATTGAAAGACGAAGTGTGCGGAGACAAAAACGATAATAACTATATATAGGATATAGTTTAATTATAGCCTGGTCTTGTGACGGGGGTGGGGAGGGGGAGTAATGCTTGATGTGAACAAAATAATGATACCGGAGACTATGATGTTAACGATAATGATTACATTTGTAATGATAGTGACTATATTGGTAATGATGGTGATATTGGTAATGATGGTGATATTAGTAATGGTGGCGATATAGGTAATGATGGGGATATTGGTAATGGTGACGATATAATAGTAATGGTGATATAGGTAATAATGGTGATAATGAATTGGTATGTGAATTTATATTTAAGGTATTGGTGATGATTGTGATATAGGTAATAATGGTAATATTGTTAATGATGGTGATATTGGTAATGATGGTGATATATGTAATGATGGTGATATTGGTAATAATAGTAATATTGGTAATCATGGTGATATTAGTAATGATGGTGATATATGTAATAATGGTAATATTGGTAATGATGGTGATATTAGTAATGATTGTGATATAGGTAATAATGGTGATATTGTTAATGATGGTGATATTAGTAATGATGGTGATATTCGTAATGATGGTTATATATGTAATGATGGTGATATAGGTAATAATGGTGATATTGTTAATGATTGTGTTATAGGTAATAATGGTGATATTGTTAATGATTGTGATATAGGTAATATAGGTAATATTCGTAATGATGGTTATATATGTAATGATGGTTATATAGGTAATAATAGTAACATATATTAGTAATGATGGTGATATTAGTAATGATTTTGATATTGGTAATAATGGTAATAATGGTAATGGTGGTGATATTAGTCATGATGGTGATACAGGTAATGGTGATGATATTGGTAATGGTGGTGATATTAGTAATGGTGGTGATATAGGTAGTAATGGTGATATAGGTAATAATGGCGATAATGAATTGGTTATGTTGAAATTTACCGTATTGGTGATGATGTTGTTGATAGTTAACTTTTTGATAGTGGTGATGTCCATGATAGCGATGACGATCCTAATGCCGGTGACAATGTCGGACATTTGTTACGATGATATTGAGCATTGATGACAATGATGTCGTAACAGCGACTCTTGTTACCCCACACCCGTTAAGTGAGCATGGATGCGTCGTGTCACTGTGTGTGTGGCCCTTTTCGTCTTGTCAGACGGTTTAGTGGAGGCTATTGTGTATTTTTTTTGAGGTATTGTTTTTGCTTAACAGCTTTTCTCGTGGCTAATTCTACCAATGTTTGACAAACACACGCGGTCACATAATGAACAGGTCAGGCTCGCTGATCCACAGGGTTTACCATCCTTTTTCTTCAGTCTTTTCTCTTCTAAGTTTTGTCTTAGTACACTCTCAAAAGTTGTTATACCGTTCCTTATACATGCTCTCCATGATGTGCGATCACTTGCCAGATGTTGCCAGTCGTTTTCACAGATGGAGAAGTCATTCAGAGATGATTTACAGATATCTCTATATCGTAGTTTAGGTCTGCCGATTTGTCTGTTTCCGTGTGTTAGTTCACCATATAGTATTTGCCTAGGGATGCACTTTTCTTCCATTCGCTGGACATGCCCCAGCCATCTTAGTCTTCGACATCTGAGCATCGACATGATTGTTGGGGTCTTAGCACGTTGCAGGACAGTTATGTTGGTTATTTTGTCCTGCCATTTGATGTGCATTATTTTGTCCTGCCATTTGATGTGCATTATTTGTCCTGCCATTTGATGTGCATTATTTTGTCCTGCCATTTGATGTGCATTATTTTCTCCTGCCATTTGATGTGCATTATTTGTATGCAGTTGAAGTATCATCGAGCGTTCAGACACTCCTTTTGGCGTGGTTATGGAGTTTATATGTTTGTTATGTACAGCAAAGCCTACTCCATGTATATGTGGATTTTCGGGGCTTAGGTCTTGCCAGAAAGAAAGTATAATTTTCTTCCTTTACAGAGCCACAGTCTGAGAGTCTTGTTTCTTGTAGGGCAGCAATATCAACATGTAGCCTGTTTAGTTCTTTATCTATGAGGGTTGATGTTCTAATTTGTCCTTCTTTCAGTGTGTTTGCTTTGGCAAGTCCAGGGCACATGGTCCTTACGTTCAATGTGCCAAGTTTAAACATTGACATTAGTCGTGTCACTAATTTACAACAAAACCGCCATATCTGTGGCCCGGAACATCCGTCTTCGACATGGCTGAGTACATTTGCTGAATAATTTTTGTCCGGACAGCGGATAATTTGGGCCTGCTCCTTTGGATTTTAAACTGTCAAGGATTCTTTAATGTGCGTGAGTGCAGCGGGAACTCTTGTTTTTTACCGTTTGCCGAGAAGGTTAGAGATCGGATCTCACTACCCAGAGACGGCTAGATATAGGATATCATTACCCAGAGAGGCTAGACATCGAATATCATTACCCAGAGAGGGCTAGACATCGAATATCATTACCCAGAGAGGGTTTAGATATCGGATCTCACTACCCAGAGAGTCCTAAACATCGGATCTCACTACCCAGAGAGGGCTAGACATCGGATCTCACTACCCAGAGAGGGCTAGACATTGGATCTCACTACCCAGAGAGGGCTAGACATCGGATCTCACTACCCAGAGAGGGCTAGACATTGGATCTCACTACCCAGAGAGGGCTATTCATCAGATCTCACTACCCAGAGAGGACAAGGCATCAGATCTCACTACCCAGAGAGGGCGAGACATCGGATCTCACAACCCAGAGAGGGCAAGCCATCAGATCTCACTACCCAGATAGGACAAGACATCAGATCCCACTACCCAGAGAGTCCTAAACATCGGATCTCACTACCCAGAGAGGACAAGACATCGGATCTCACTACCCAGAGAAGGCTAGACATCGGATCTCACTACCCAGAGAAGGCTAGACATCAGATCTCACTACCCAGAGAGGGTAAGACATCAGATCTCACTACCCAGAGAGGACAAGACATCGGATCTCACTACCCAGAGAAGGCTAGACATCGGATCTCACTACCCAGAGAAGGCTAGACATCGGATCTCACTACCCAGAGAAGGCTAGACATCGGATCTCACTACCCAGAGAAGGCTAGACATCGGATCTCACTACCCAGAGACCATGGGAGGGTAAAGTCGGGAAGAAATCACGGATTCGATAATTTTAAAATTCGCTCTGCCGGAAGTTGGAATCGAAGTTGCAATCATTCTTGTCCTGAGGCCTCTGTTTTACATCTAGACCACGCTGTTCCCACATGTGATAGTGATAATGTTAACAGGTAAAAGTAATGTAGTTAAATACACCTGAAGCAATATCTTTGTTTAATGACTTGTTGATAATAATGCTAATAACGATGATGAGAAATGGTGGCATTTATGATAATGGAGATGAAAAATATTGGTGACAATAATTGAAATGATGAAAATGACATTTCTGATGACATCGACGGAAATAACCTGTAATCACCGATAAATATTATATCGGACTGATAAAGAGATTACGCAAATAACTAGAATAATATAAATTTCATTGGCCGTTTATAGAAGGCAATCAGAAGCCATCAGCATATTAGCGACCTCCATCTGCTACCATCAGATGAACTAATTGACTCGTGGCAATGCTTATCAGCCGGCTAGCTGTAACAAGACATGCCTGATTGTTGTGACTATTAATTCCGTTCTCAATAAAGTTGTCTTCGTTTGGTTAATGTCAGGAATCTAAAGGAAAAAACATTAACAATATTATTTAAGATAACACAGCAGCTCCACTAAACATGACTTCAGCACAGATCATTGAAATGCTTCTGTTAATTCCTTGTTGATCCTAACGGGGAGAAAAAAAAATCTAAAATCATTCTATTTTATTTGTCTCCTTTGTTCACCATAAAATTGGCGTTTGTTGCGCTCTGTTAGGATTAAAGGTGTAATATTTGCGCTAGTCGGCACGATCTATCCGAATTTAGCATTGCATGCACTTAAAATCCTTCCTTAATATGCCTTCCTTAATCAAATTTTACTCTTTTTAACAGACTGAGCAGACTGTTTTCGAAAATACCTTCTGGTCTCGGACGTTGGTCTATTTTAGTTCGCTTAACTGCAGGTTAATTATTTTTTTTTTAAGTAGCGAACTGTCATCCGCTATTTAGTTGTGTTTTTGCCAAAAAGATATAAATTGGTTCTATCTGCCCGCCTGTGTGTCTGTCTGTCTGTCTGTGATCTATGAATCAGAAGCGACCAAGATCTAAACCCTAACAAATGATGAGACTACAGTCATACAGTCAGCAGACTGCTATAATTTAACCTTAGTCGAAGCAAAAACCCAACAAATACTCAATTATGATCCGACAAAATAACCTTCATCCCGTGCTATTGATCTATCTATTGACCTATCCAGCCGTAGCGGGGACATAGGGCATAGACCCAGATAGTCTGTCTTTTATCTAAATTTTGTATTCTAGCAGTTTTCAATCCTCACAAAGATCTTTTATCAAATCTCGCCATTTGTCTCTGTTCTGTGGAAGCAAATCTATCTCAATGAGGTAGCCGATTCCTGCGACTCTTGCCTCTGTGATCAATGTTCTTCTCATGTCTCTCTGGGTCGGCATCTTTTCCTCTTGCCTGTTGTTTCCCACATTACTGATCACACCAATAAAAATAAACTTTCACTTTTATAAAAACAAAAAAGTGAGGCAAAAAGAAATGAGTTCTTATCATCGCACCTTCTACTTTTCTCTATTACTTTCTCTCTCCTTCTCTCTCTCTCTCTCTCTCTCTCTCTCAATTTCTCTATCATTGACTCTCTTTTGTGTAGCGTGTTCCATTTCTTTGATGAACATGCGTTTGTATCAACTTGATCAAACTTGGATGTACACAGAACTTAACTCAGCTCACAGCATTGGACAATGTATCATCATAATAATCATCATCATTACAATGTATAGGAGATATTTACTTTGTTGGAATAAAATTAATGTTTGAAATTTAGAATAGTGATGTAGACTGAAAACTTTCTGTAACTGTAACATTCTTCTACTTCTTCTTCCTTTCAGTTCCATGTGGAGCATAGGTCTTCAACAAACACTTTCAGTTCCATGTAGAACATCGGTCTTCAACAAACACTTTCAGTTCCATGTAGAACATCGGTCTTCAACAAACACTTTCAGTTCCATGTGGAGCATAGGTCTTCAACAAACACTTTGAGTTCCATGTGGAGCATAGGTTTTCAACAAACACTTTCAGTTCCATGTGGAGCATAGGTCTTCAACAAACACTTTCAGTTCCATGTGGAGCATAGGTCTTCAACAAACACTTTTAGTTCCATGTAGAGCATAGGTTTTCAACAAACACTTTCAGTTCCATGTGGAGCATAGGTCTTCAACAAACACTTTTAGTTCCATGTAGAGCATAGGTCTTCAACAAACACTTTCAGTTCCATGTAGAGCATCGGTCTTCAACAAACACTTTCAACTGCCTTGGAGTATATATAGGTCTTTAACTAACACTTTCAACTCACTGTGGAGCATAGATCTTCAACAAACACTTTTAGCTCCCTGTGGAGCATAGGTCTTTAACAAACACTTTGAGTTCCATGTGGAGCATAGGTTTTCAACAAACACTTTCAGTTCCATGTGGAGCATAGGTTTTCAACAAACACTTTCAGTTCCATGTGGAGCATAGGTCTTCAACAAACACTTTCAGTTCCATGTGGAGCATAGGTCTTCAACAAACACTTTTAGTTCCATGTAGAGCATAGGTCTTCAACAAACACTTTCAGTTCCATGTGGAGCATAGGTCTTCAACAAACACTTTTAGTTCCATGTAGAGCATAGGTCTTCAACAAACACTTTCAGTTCCATGTAGAGCATCGGTCTTCAACAAACACTTTCAACTGCCTTGGAGTATATATAGGTCTTTAACTAACACTTTCAACTCACTGTGGAGCATAGATCTTCAACAAACACTTTTAGCTCCCTGTGGAGCATAGGTCTTTAACTAACACTTTCAGCTCCCTGTGGATCATAGTTCTTCAACAAACACTTTTAGCTCCCTGTGAAGCATATGTCTTCAACAAACACTGTCAGCTCTCTTGGAGCATATGTCTTCAACAAATACTTTCAGCACCCTATGGAGCATAGGTCTTCAATAAACACGTTCCAAGATTTTCTATTGCTTGCCATTCTTTTAAGATCATTACATGTCTTTCCCATTATTTTCATCTCTGCTTCTATCTGTCTTCTCCAAGAATATGTGAGGCTTCCTCCTTATCTGTTTCATTGGGGATTCCAAAAAAGGGCTCATTGCATAATACTCTCAGCTGGCTTCCGCAATGTTTGTGCTATCCAGCATTATCGTCTTCACTGTATATTTTTATCCACTGGTATTTGACTAGTACTTTTCTAATAGAATTTATAACATAATTCTGTGTTAATAATTTTCTCCTACCATTTTACTCTGCGCAAGCATCCATTACTGAAGGTCTGTATCATCATGATTGTCATTCTTGTTATTTTCCATGTTTCACAACCACTTTTTTTTCACTCTTAGTTATTAAGACTGTATCATCAGCACACTCAGATTATTTATAATATGACTTAGAATTGCTATTCCAGTCATGCTCCTTATGGATCTTAATATAATCTATCGCAGATTACCTCTTCTGAAATCATGTTGGAACATCAGAGAATCTCAAACAATCAGATTTGTAAAACAATCAGTTATTGGTTATTGGTTATGGAAGGCCTCGGTATCACAGCAAACGAATTAAAATCCATAATTGCTCAACCGCCCGTGCCAGTGGAATCATCCGAATTACTAACTCATCTCCCAAACAAAGAAAGATAACTGTAGTTCCCATCGTAGCAGTCTCAGCACACGCCAAAAGATATAAGGCGAAACCGCGCAGAAAGTGAACACAGCCAACTGTTCCCTGTCATACGATATCATTATTCATCGTAAACAAGCGGGATATCGAAGCAGGATCAAAACGGATGAGACACACAGCTCACGGTGTGCACAGAGCACTTAATTCAGTAGTTCCTGCAACAAGCCGGACTTGGAATATGAGGAAACTGCAAGAAGGAACACTTTTCAGACATAGCCTTCAATGGTTCCTGCCGCCTATCCACCATATACCATGGAAGTTCACGTCCTCCCGAAAATGATGATCGTCGTAGCACTTGATGATGTTAGGCCATCGTTGATGACTCCAATTTCAAACATATAGACACACGGTCAGTCGTCAAATTTTCCCCGTCGCACATCAAACAGCAGACCGTAAGATTTGCGCACGGGCGGTCTAGGGAACAGGCAAATAAAATGCGATGCTGCGGTGAAGTTGGTAGCAAGGGGCCAGTGGTGAGGAGTGTAGAACACTCCAAGGTATGAAGACAGCTTCACAAGGGAGGAACACTAGGGAACCATTACGATGACGTAGCACACAACAATGTCGCCGAACAAATAATCTCGATCCCTTTAGATTTTTGTCTGATTACTCAAGTGTAAGCAGCCTACGACGAACAAAACACGAAGCAAATTCCCCAAGAGACAAATCTGCGGCTGGCGAAGTAGTTTACATTAATGTGTATCGTGGAAATAACTTGCGTCAAAGAATTTCAACAACGGTTATAAACAGCACCAATGTGACGTAAAGCGCAGATCAAGTCTAGACGGTGGAAGGTTTCACTCACAACACTTTATTCGTCAAAACAGACTGTTGTCGGCCTACAACCTCGCTTTAGCGACACAGATGTATCAATCATATCATCATTTTGACTTTAACGCAGAAAAGTGTAATGAAGATCCGAAAGTAATCAGACCCTGGGTACATCTTCTGCAGTAATCGAGAGGACGTGGACTAGATCTGCCATCTTGGAGACGGAAGTCCAAAAACAATCAGTGCTGACTGCTGCTAAATCTATTCTTATACTTGATAAATCGTCATCAACTCGTACAGCCACAATTCAGCCCATGTTATCAATGCGATCTTCAAGTGTAATATTTCACCCACATACACTGGAAATGTTCGCTTGGTGATTTAATTCTGTTAAACTATTCCTGAAATGATAAAAAAATTAATTCAGTTTAACTTAACATACAGTTATCTTTAAATTTAGATAAGCATAAATAAGTATCCACCACCATCATGCACCAGACCGACCTGCGTAGGCGATCATGTTCTTCCACAAATCCACATTGTTCTCCCTTTTTTCTGATTTTATTTTCATCCTTATACGTCTCATGCTGATTCTTAGTAATATTTTGATCATGTGGCTTATATGACTACTAATGCGATTGTCTTCATGATTAGTGTCGCCTAACTTCTTTTGAGATGGCTACAAAGATAGATTTTAGTAGAACTTCGGGTATGTGACCACAGTTATATGTGTCCTTGAGTAGTTTTGCTAAGATCTGTACTCCCAACATAAATATTAATATATCTTAATGTGCCAAAAATTACTTTATAAATATTTAAAATAAAAATTATATATATATATATATATATATATATATATATATATATGTGTGTATATATATATATATATATATATATATATATATATATATATATATATATATATGTGTGTGTATATATATATATATAACATAAAATCAATGTATCTAAACTGACAGTTTTCCGTAGAAATGTACAAACAGGCATGCCAACAGACGCTTGGATCGCCGTTTCCCCCTTTAGTGGTGGCTCATATATACGAACTAGTATTCTACTGAAATGACTGGAATAACAATTGGAAGCCATATTATAAATAATCTGAGTGTGCTGATGATACAGTACCTCTGGGCAGGACTAATTGTTTCCCAGCATACCCCGGGACTGGACGAATCCCAACTACTTCAGTAAAAGCTGAGAATGTCAGAAAAGCCTTTACGGCACGCCACATCAATGATTAAAAGGGCCCCTTCCCGCATCAACGCATTACGTCAGCAACAGCGACTAACTGACATACAAAATGTGTCGTCTAAATACGCAGTAATGTCGTTTAACAACATATACAAATGTTTACATATGAATAGAATTGTTTAATCTGACTGCACATTAACATCATTAATCTGAGCGCAAATAAACATCATTAGTCTGAGCTCATATAAACATTATTAGTCTGAGCTCATATAAACATCATTAGTCTGAGCTCACGCGCACATAAATATCATTAAATTGAGCATATGAGTATATGAGCATATAGTAAACATTATTAATATGAGCGCACGCGAATATTAATATAATTAATCTGAGCGCATATAAACATAATTAATCTGAGCGCGCATAAACATCTTTAATTTTAGCGCACATAAACATTTTTTATCTCACCGCACATAAACATCATTTATCTGAACGCACATAAACATTATCAACCTGAGAGCAGATACAACTTATTTTATTTTACACCTGGTGCTAATACTTCGCAAGTCCATTGTGGTGAAGTGGTTAGCATACTTGCATACATATACATTGGACTACGGTTCGAATCTCAAGTAGAACATTGTTTTTACTTCTAACGGACGCGGAACCTAAATTCTAAAAATGGTGTCTTATTTTTTGTTCTTTTGTGAAACTGGCCACAATATCTATACCCGATTTGTCCTCATACTCACTGACAGATATAGACCTTCTTCACATGTACCGATTTGTCCTGTTAGTCACTGACAGATATAGACCTTCTCCACATGTACCGATTTGTCCTGTTAGTCACTGACAGATATAGACCTTCTTCACATGTACCGATTTGTCCTGTTAGTCACTGACAGATATAGACCTTCTCCACATGTACCGATTTGTCCTGTTAGTCACTGACAGATATAGACCTTCTCCACATGTACCGATTTGTCCTGATAGTCACTGACAGATATAGACCTTCTCCACATGTACCGATTTGTCCTGATAGTCACTGACAGATATAGACCTTCTTCACATGTACCGATTTGTCCTGTTAGTCACTGACAGATATAGACCTTCTCCACATGTACCGATTTGTCCTGTTAGTCACTGACAGATATAGACCTTCTCCACATATACCGATTTGTACTGATGGTCACTGAAAGACATAAATCTTCTCTCCATATTCCGATTTGTACTGATGGTCACTGACAGACATAGACATTCTACACATATACCCATTTGTACTGGTGGTCACTGAAAGACATATTCGTTCTACACATATACCGATTTGTATTGATGGTCACTGACAAATATAGACATTCTTCACCACATATACCGATTTTTACTAATGGTCACTAACAGATATAGACATTCTTCACCGCATATACCGATTTGCACTGATGGTCACTGAAAGGTATAGACATTCTTCACCACATATACCGATTTGTACTAATGGTCACTGAAAGATATAGACATTCCTCACCACATATACCAATTTGTACTAATGGTCACTGTCAGATATAGACATTCCTCACCACATATACAATTTGTACTAATGGTCACTGACAGATATAGACATTCTTCACCACATATACCGATTTGTACTAATGGTCACTGTCAGATATAGACATTCCTCACCACATATACCGATTTGTACTGATGGTCACTGAAAGATATAGACATTCTTCACCACATATACCGATTTGTACTAATGGTCACTAACAGATATATACATTCTTCACCACATATACCGATTTGTACTGATGGTCACTGAAAGATATAGACATTCTTCACCACATATACCGATTTGTACTAATGGTTACTAACAGATATAGACATTCTTCTCCACATATACCGATTTGTACTAATGGTCACTAACAGATAAGGACATTCTTCACCACATATACCGATTTGTACTAATGGTCACTGACAAATATAGACATTCTTCACCACATATACCGATTTTTACTAATGGTCACTAACAGATATAGACATTCTTCACCGCATATACCGATTTGTACTGATGGTCACTGAAAGGTATAGACATTCTTCACCACATATACCGATTTGTACTAATGGTCACTGAAAGATATAGACATTCCTCACCACATATACCAATTTGTACTAATGGTCACTGTCAGATATAGACATTCCTCACCACATATACCAATTTGTACTAATGGTCACTGACAGATATAGACATTCTTCACCACATATACCGATTTGTACTAATGGTCACTGTCAGATATAGACATTCCTCACCACATATACCGATTTGTACTGATGGTCACTGAAAGATATAGACATTCTTCACCACATATACCGATTTGTACTAATGGTCACTAACAGATATATACATTCTTCACCACATATACCGATTTGTACTGATGGTCACTGAAAGATATAGACATTCTTCACCACATATACCGATTTGTACTAATGGTCACTAACAGATATAGACATTCTTCTCCACATATACCGATTTGTACTAATGGTCACTGAAAGATATAGACATTCTTCACCACATATACCGATTTGTACTAATGGTCACTAACAGATATAGACATTCTTCTCCACATATACCGATTTGTACTAATGGTCACTAACAGATATAGACATTCTTCTCCACATATACCGATTTGTACTGATGGTCACTGAAAGATATAGACATTCTTCACCACATATACCGATTTGTACTAATGGTCACTAACAGATATAGACATTCTTCTCCACATATACCGATTTGTACTAATGGTCACTAACAGATAAGGACATTCTTCACCACATATACCGATTTGTACTAATGGTCACTGAAAGATATAGACATTCTTCACCACATATACCGATTTGTACTGATGGTCACTGTCAGATATAGACATTCCTCACCACATATACCGATTTGTACTGATGGTCACTGAAAGATATAGACATTCTTCACCACATATACCGATTTGTACTGATGGTCACTGAAAGATATAGACATTCTTCACCACATATACCGATTTGTACTAATGGTCACTAACAGATATAGACATTCTTCACCACATATACCGATTTGTACTAATGGTCACTAACAGATATATACATTCTTCACCACATATACCGATTTGTACTGATGGTCACTGTCAGATATAGACATTCCTCACCACATATACCGATTTGTACTAATGGTCACTGAAAGATATAGACATTCTTCACCACATATACCGATTTGTACTGATGGTCACTGAAAGATATAGACATTCTTCACCACATATAGCGATTTGTACTGATGGTCACTGTCAGATATAGACATTCCTCACCACATATACCGATTTGTACTGATGGTCACTAACAGATATAGACATTCTTCACCACATATACCGATTTGTACTAATGGTCACTGACAGATATAGACATTCTTCTCCACATATACCGATTTGTACTAATGGTCACTGACAGATATAGACATTCTTCACCACATATACCGATTTGTACTAATGGTCACTGACAGACATTCTTCACCACATATACTGATTTGTAACGATCATCACTGACAGATATAGACATTCTTCACCACATATACCGATTTGTACTGATGGTCACTAACATATATAGACATTCTTCACCACATATACCGATTTGTACTAATGGTCACTGAAAGATATAGATTCTTCACCACATATACCGATTTGTACATATGGTCACTGAAAGATATAGACATTCTTCACCACATATACCGATTTGTACTAATGGTCACTAACAGATCTAGACATTCTTCACCACATATACCGATTTGTACTAATGGTCATTGACAGATATAGACATTCTTCACCACATATACCGATTTGTACTAATGGTCACTGAAAGATATAGACATTCTTCACCACATATACCGATTTGTACTGATGGTCACTGAAAGATATAGACATTCTTCACCACATATACCGATTTGTACTAATGGTCACTGACAGATATAGACATTCTTCTCCACATATACCGATTTGTACTAGTGGTCACTGACAGATATAGACATTCTTCACCACATATACCGATTTGTACTAATGGTCACTGACAGACATTCTTCACCACATATACTGATTTGTAACGATCATCACTGACAGATATAGACATTCTTCTCCATATATCACAAAGACGTGACAGGTAACCAATATATCATCAAAAGTCGTTGTTGACGTTTGTACCAAACAATGTCTTCTACATTTTGACCACAAGAGCAACTGCCTCTCAATTATTTTCTTGTAGTGGGTATCTGAACTGAATGTTCCTTTTTAAAATTAAGTCCATTGTGACCAAATAAACGACCGTGACCTAAATGAAGACTTTATATAGCATAGAAGTATAGTTACTGATTGAAGATCTCGTGGTGTCGCATGGGATTATCACAGTAGGCTATGGGTTCCTAGCCGGAAGTTTTGGATCCCAGGCGTGATCACTCTCCTGGAGGTCAGGCCATAGCTATTTGTGCAAGTGTCATGATTGTTGGTGGTCTGTTGTCGAGTTCCCGCCGTGCTTGTTATTCAGAAGGTCCTGTCATGTTAGCAGCCACCACGGCGTGACCATCACGACCATAATCACAGTGCTAGTTAATTCGATTGTTGATTCTATCGCGCTGTGTCGACGGTAGCGATGCTAATGTTGCTATGAACTACTTATGACGGAAGTAAACCACAAACTAAGTTGTTAAAACAATTAAAAATTAAAAGAGAACTACTAAACACAATTAGAACAAGAGAAGTGAAATTTTGGGGCATGTTAAAAGACACAATAGCCTACTATTGAAAGGGAAAATACAGGGTAATAGAGGCAGACTAAGACTAACATGGACGAGTAACATCAAAAGATCGACAAGACAGCCTATGACAATCTGCACCATCAAAGCAAGAAATAGAGTGGAATGGCGCTCCATTGTAGCCAACCTTCGATGCAGAGACGGCACTCAATGATGATGATGATGAGACCACAAGCAAATATATAGAAGGTTCGCTGACAGACAATCAAATCTGAAAACACTCAATGGAAACTACATTGATTACATCAACGCTATTATTAGAATACACCACAAGCAACCTATATAATGACTGGAAAATATTAATGTTAATGTTACAGACATAAGAATGGTATGTATCATACATACTGGGAACAGACAGCAGTGATAAAATGCAACAAAGACAAAGAACTGGCTTTTAATTTATATAAAAAGAGAAGTCAAGAGTAGCTACGTTTGTTCAGTTTATTATACATTGAGAGTATCTTTAAAAACTGCACGGAAATGCCACAGTTAAAAGTTAATGCAACTATAGTTCACAGTCGTATGCTGGTGACACTGTACAACTGACAACAAATCTAGAGGAACCATCATCATCAACATGTACCCTGCCGGTTGGCGTAGGCGATCATGTCCTCCACAATCTTCTATCCACATTGCATCGTATTAGTTCTGTTGTTGACTGTTTTCCATGCCATGACACCAAGCTATCCAGTATTTTCTCTCTTTGTCGTCCGCGATCTCTCTTTCCTTTTATTTTGCCAGTTGTAACCAAGTATTCCAACTTTCCTCATCTCATGATGTGCCCAAAAAATGTTGATTGCTTCTTTCTGATGTTATTTTAAGAGCTCCCTTTTTGTGTTGGCCTCTTGAGAACTTCCTCATTGGTCTTTTTAGGAACCATAGCTCATTTATAAAATTATAAAAAAAGAGGGGAAAAAAGCTGCTAATATGAAGTCATCAGCATGTCATACCGCTTGGCGTTGGCTATCATGTCCTTCCACAATTCTCTATTCACAATAAAAAGAAAAAAAAAGTAAAGTACCCCAGCCAAGCCAAGTGTCGTATAGGGAATATTGTGTTGGTGACCAGAAATTTTATAGACCTTCAGCACATGATTTTTGGGGGAATGTGGTCGGTATTACGTCCGTGCCGCTTTAATTTCAAAGAAAAATCCGGTACCCATTTAAGGCTGGGTGAACCCGGAAGCCGTCGGTTGGGATCGAACCCTACCCCTTGTCCTTTGTAGTCCTGTTCACTAACCACTGAGCTATCGCGGCTCCCTCTATTTACAATGCATAGTACACATTCTGTTAACTGTTTTCCGTGCAATGACACCAAGCTATCCAGTAGTTTCTCACTTTGTTGTCCACCTTCTCTCTTTCCCTCTATTTTGACAGTTGTAACCAAGCATTCTAATTTTTCTCTTCTCACGATATGCCAGAAAAATGTCGATTGTTTCTTTCCCTCCTCGGAACTCCCTTTTTGTGTTTGGCTCTTTTTAAAATGTTCTCGTTGTCTGTTTTAGCTAACCAGGGAACTTTCAACACTCTTCTGCGAAATCCCATCTGTGTGGCCTCTAATTGTCTTTTCATTTGTTTGTCTTACCTTCTATGATTTACTTCCATAGATCAGAATTGGCTCTATATATCACCGATGAACTCTCGTTTTCACTTCCATTGACATAGAGTTGTTGCACTAGATGGAGTAGATATTAGGCAAATTAACAACTAGGATAAAGAACAAAGTTAACACACACTCACAAACACACGCACACACAAAACATACAATTCAAAATCAAGTAATCGGAAACATTGCTCAGATGTCGAAGACTAAGATGTCTGGTGGCAGGTCCAGCTAAAGGAAGAAAAACGCATACCCAGGCAAATACTATATGGTGAACTAGCACACGGAACCTAAGAAATGCTGATGATACTGTACTACTAGCAGAAAATCCTAAAGATCTACAACAATTACTTAATGAAATAAACATGACAAGCAAAAAATATGAACTAGATATGAATATCAAAAAGACTAAAACTATGATCATAAATAAAAAAGATACTTAAAACCCACAAATGGATATCAAAATTGAAGGAATAGACCAGGAGACAGTTCAGAACTATAACTACCTTGGACATACTATAACCAGTGATGAAAAATGTACAAATGAAATAAACAAAAGAATAGGAATGGCAAAAAGTAATTTTAATGCCATGAAGAACATACTAACATCAAAACAAATAACACCAGGGCTAAAACTAAGATTAGCAAAATGTTACATCTTCTCAATATTCCTATATGGTGCAGAAACATGGACATTAGACAAAAAAACAGAATAGAGAATTTAAGCCTTTGAAATTTGGATATATAGAAGAATAGGTAGAATTGGATGGAAGGAAAAGAAAACAAACGACGAAGTCCTAAAACAACTAAAAATGAAAAGAGAACTACTAAACACAATTCAAACAAGATAAATGCGATTTTTGGGCCATGTTAAAAGACACAACAACATACTAAAAGTAATCTTGGAGGGGAAAATACACGGTAAAAGAGGCAGAGGCAGACCAAGACTAACATGGACGAGTAACATCAAAAGATGGACAAATCAGCCTATGACAACCTGCACCATCAAAGCAAGAGACAGAGCAGAATGGCGCTCCATGGTAGCCAACCTTCGTTGCGGAGACGGCACTCGATGATGATGATGATGATGATGAGCACACTTAAAAAGACAAATCGGCAGACCTAAATTGCGATATAGAGATATCTGTCAATCATATCTGAATGACTTCTCCATCTGTGAAAATGACTGGGGACATCTGGCAAGTGACCGCACATCATGGAGAGCATGTATAAGGAATGGTATAACATCATTTGAGACTGTGCTAAGGCAAAACTTAGAAGAGAGAAGACTCATGAAAAAGGATGCAAAACCCTGTGGATCAGTGGGCCTGACTTGAACATTCTGTGGCCGTGTGTATTTGTCAAACATTGGTAGAATTAGCCACGAGAGAATCTGTTCGACAAAAATGAAACCTCAAAAAATACACATTATCCTCTACTAGACCGTCTGACAAGACGAAAAAGGCCATACAATCGTAAACAATCTAGAGTCGAGATAGCTCAAGAATATCATAACGGATGATAATGAGTGATTGAAAATGCGAGGTAGAAGTAAATTTTTAAAAATAGGAATGGCAAAAAGCACTTCTTAACATGAAGTGCATGTAGCCATTAAAGGAACATCCCGACGAACACTGATAAAGTGTTTAACCTACTCAAAATCCATGTAGACGAGGCAAACATGATCTAAATTCTAGAGAAAGGAACTAATTAATAGAGAAAATAAACGAACTCCTTATGTGTATCTTTATAGAAAAATAAAAGAAGCGAGTAGACAGAGAAGAAAACAAACAAAGTGAGTAGACAGAAAAAAAACAAATAAATATTGCAGTTTTCAAACATGTTATTAAGTAGCGATTATTTAGCATAAAATAACAATATTAATTTATTGTTTATTATTTGTCTGCAGTCTAAACCACTGGAAACTAGTTTTCGTGTTGCTTCGTTCTGTAACTGTTTGTCTGCAAGGCAAATACTCAGCCCTACCCAATCCGGGAGATACTTGTCTTAATAGGAAAATACAGATACACAATTTATTCCCAAGCTGTAATCGTAAGCCTATGCTTATAGTCATAAGTACATCTGCGTGATCGCCAATGATAGCTAATTTTCTAGGTTGCTGATTTGGCAGTGTGCTCTAGCGTTTGGTTTCTCGTGGCAAGGCGTTGTGCCATGAAGTACGGCTTAGATCCTGCTTCGGACCGTATTTAGTTCTTTGTTTTTTATCTGTTGTTCATTATCTGTGATATTTTCCAGAGTGCTTTAAACCTACCTTTTCCCCTGAAATGATTCGCTGATGACCCGGAAGTTTCCCTCTACATTCTTCTTCTACCTTTTAGCTCCCAGTGGAGCATAGGTCTTCTTCCCTCTACATTAGTATTCATTTATTAGTATGTGTCTCCATCACAGATTTAGTTTTGTCACATACAATGACACAATAACACACAGATGTCATTTTGAAAAGGAAAATTCAGGGTAAACACAGCCAATGTAAACAGAAAGTACAAACAAGTGATAACATTAAGAGACTGGCAGAAATATCTATGAAAACGTGTACTATTGAATCGATAAACTGCGTGAAACTACTTTGATAGTTAACTTTCTATACAAGAACGGCACAAGATGATAATGGCACGATACTTTGCGTTCTTTTACCTCGCTTCATTTTCTGCCGAATACCCATAATGCAGCACATTTTTCTGCTTTACTTTTTATACAGATTAGTCATCTATACAATTTTATTTGATTTGTTTTTGGCACATATTAATCATTATTTTACGTCCCTTTATTTGATTTGTTTTTTTTTTTGGTACAGATTAATAATTATTTTACGTCCTTTTATTTGGTTTGTTTTTTTGTACAGATTAATCATTATTTTACGTCCCTTTATTTGGTTTGTTTTTGGTACAGATTAATCATTATTTTACGTCCCTTTATTTGGTTTGTTTTTGGTACAGATTAATCATTATTTTACGTCCCTTTATTTGGTTTGTTTTTGGTACAGATTAGTCATTATTTTACGGCCCTTTATTTGGTTTGTTTTTGGCACAGATTAATCATTAATTTACATCCTTCTTTTACTTGGTTTCATTTTTTGGGTTCAGATTAACCATTAATTGACATCCTTTAACATTATTATTAACATACAACCGATTAAATACCTGTGTGTTAAAAATCTTCGTATTTGTAACTAATCGTATTTTTCTCATTGGCAACCATTGCTACCGTTTACAAAGCGTAATTTTTTTCTTTTAAAGATAGTTTCACTAGCATGTGACAGCCCTTGACTTTGCTACAAGGCAGACGTTGTTGGCATTCAAAGTTGTCTCTGTCAGAAGAGAGGTTTTATCAGACTAATGAATATTTCTCATATGAGCCTGTGTTGAGTTCATATTCTCAAACAGACTGGCTTCTAGAATCGTTATATTTGGCGGCTTTGGCGTCTTGACAAACGGCTGGTAGCAAGCAATCATGAAAAGTCAGTAGTTTGGTAAAATATTAGTGTCTTATGCTGGTTGCTGTTTTGCTGAACAGCTTCTCTCGTGGCTGAATCTACAACTATTGGATAGACAGTTTCGTCAGTGGAATGAACAAGATGTATTCGTGGTGCCTGGCCTCGCCTCCTTCCTCATGCGCCTTTTTTCTTCTGAATTAATATCAGCACTGCCTCGAAAGTTGCTGGGCCAATTTTTATTTGTGTTCCCCATGTGCTACGGTCTGCAGCCAGATTTTCCCGGTTTCTTCCACTGATAGAATATTCACAATTTATTCCCTCAAGGAAGCCCTGCAAACGCACTAACATCTCAGCACTGGTCTGCCCATTTGTCTCTTTCAGTCCCTTAGTTCGCCATACAATATTTTAAAAACCATTAAACGCTTTCAGTGTGGATATTTTACTGTATTGAATATGTTCTATTATGTGTCAATCATTATCATCAAGTACCGGGCCTACTGGAGTAGGTGATCATGTCTCTCCACAACTTTCGATCTCGGCAGCTATTTATCATTTCTGTTGTTGACCTTCTGCCAAGCCATTCTCTTAACTTGTCTGTTATTTTTTCTCTTTGCTTCCCTCTATCTCTTCGTCCCTCAATTTGTCCGATTGTTACAATATATTCCAGTTATTCTCTTCTCATTGCATGGCCAAAAAATGATGATTGTCTCTTCCTAATATTGAAAATTAGCTCTCGTTTTGCTTTTACCTCTCTCAGAACATCTTCATTACTCTTCTTAGCTGTCCATGGTACTCTAACATTCTTCTGTAAAACCACATTTCTACAGACTCCAGTGATTTTTTTGTCTGTTGTACTATTGTCCATGATTCGCATCCATATGTTAAGACTGGCTCTACATAACATTTAAGAACTCTTTTTCTTGTTTCTATTGTCAAAAATGGATTGCATAGTATTTTCCTCATTTTTTTGGAAAGCTGCTTTTGCCTGAGCCACTCTGCATCTCACCTCTTTTGTACATCTTCCGTCTGAGGTTAACAAAGTTCCCAAATATTTAAATTCATTTACCTGTTTTAATATTGTCCCACTTGTCTTTATTTTGCACTGAGGTGATGTCTTTTTCTTTGTTGTTACCATTACCTCTGTCTTTTTGCTATTAAGTTTGAGTCCTTACAAAGAAATTACGGTGGTTTTCTGTTGCCTTCCGTCATGTGTCAATAAAGAAACATAAATCTTAAATGTTGTGTAGAGCCAGTCTTAACATATGGATGTGAATCATGGACAATAGATCAACAGACAAGAAAATTACTGGAGACTATAGAAATGTGGTTTTACAGAAGAATGCTGAGAATACCATGGGCAGCTAAGAAGCAATGAAAATATACTGAAAGAGGTCAAAGCAAAGAGAATCCTCATTTTCAATATTAGGAAATAACAATCATTATTTTTTGGCCATGTAATGAGAAGGGAACAACTGGAATATATTGTGACAACTAGGAGAATTGAAGGACGAAGCGATAGAGGAAAGCAAAAAGAAAAAAAAAACCAGACAGCTTAAGAGAATGACTCGACAGAAGGTCAACAACAGAACTGATGAATAACTGTCGAGATCGAAAGTTGTGGAGAGATATGATCACCTACGCCAGCAGGAATGGTACTAGATGATGATATGCCAATAAAGAACAAAACAGAGCCCCGCCAGTTAATCACAATATTACACTAACGACACATTGTTTGTAAGTGCGATTTTGATTGGTCAACCAATCCCAGCAATCCTCGCTGATCGTTGACTATTTCCGAAGGGGATACGTGTTGGCTACCGGGACACCATAGGGCCTCCTGCAGCGCCAGACGTTGTACCAAAGTCGCTGTTGGAGACATCTGTGGAAATAGTCTGTGGAGTCAATGAAAAGGTGTCATGTTGAAAATGCACAATAGAAAGGTGATTAATGGTGTTTGTATTTGCGCAGGTGTGATGCGCTCTTCAATACACACGGGGGTAGGTTACACGGTAATGTTTGTGCTTACCTTAAATAGTTTAGTTAATTACTTCACCAGTTGTGGTAAACTAAACAAAATATCACTAGTTCTGTAATATTCAAGTAAATTCAAACAGCCATCCGATTTAAATCACATAAATTATGGACAATTCTTGAAATCATCATTATCAAGTACCGTGCTTGCTGGTGTAGGTGATCATGGTTCTTCACAACTTTCGATCTCGACAGTTATTTATCATTTCTGTTGTTGACCTTCTGCCAAGCCATTCTCTTAAATTGACAGGTATCTTTTCGCTTTGCTTCCCTCTATCTCTTCGTCCCTCGATTTTTCCAGCTGTTACAATATATTCCAGCTGTTACCTTCTCATTACATGGCCAAAAAATTATGATTGTTCTTTCATTACGTTTTCATTACGAACGTTTTCATTACTCTTCTTAGCTGTCCATGGTATTCTCAACATTCTTCTGTAAAACCACATTTTTAAGTCTCCAGTGATTTCCTTGTCTGTTGTCCTATTGTTCATGATTCTCATCCATATGTTAGAACTGGCTCAACATAACCAATTAGAACTCTATTTCTTGTTTCTATTGTCAAAAATGGATTGCACAGTATCTTCCTCATTTTTTGGAAATCTGTTTTTGCCCGAGCTAGTCTACATCACACCTCAGTTGTAATTCTTGAAAAACACAAGCGTAAAGTAGCTACATTCGAAATGAAATACGTAAGAATGAAAAGATGCAGACAGAAATAGAAGAGATACCATTAGACATAGAGAAAAATGACAGGCATAACTTCAATTATTGGCCATATTGAACTACGAAGAATACAATTGTTTGGACATATGACCAGAAGAGAACCTAACCTGTCTTCATTGGTCTTTTTAGCTGTGCAGGAAACTTTCAACATTCTTCTGAGTAATTTCACCTCTTTGGCCTCTAATCGACTTTTCATTTGTTTGTCTTGTGTCCATAATTCACTTCCATATGTCAGAAGGTGCTCTATATCGCGCCGATGAAGTCTCTTTCTCACTTCCATTGGCAGACTTGTTGCACAAGACGTTTTTCAATTTATGAAATGCTATTGTGCCTTGAGCTATTCTACTTTTTATGTCTGTGGTGCATCTTCCATCTGATGTTTTTATTGTGCCTAAGTATTGTACGCACTAGCTTTAGATTTGTTCCGTTTGTTGTTATTTTGGATAATGGTGATTGTTTCTTCCATACGACCATTACTTCTGTTTTCTTATTATGCAGGCTGGAGCCTTTCTGCTTATTTCACTGGCTCTGATGTCCTCACATAACTTTCTCTATAAATATTATATCCAGTGAAACATAGCAGATTTTATTGACTGATTTTTTAAAAACTTGTTCTAGTTATATTAGGATTTGTCACGTATGTTCTAGTTATTTAAGGATCTGTAACGTATGTTCTAGTTATGTTAGGATCTGTCACGTATGTTCTAGTTATATTAGGATCTGTAGCGTGTGTTCTAGTTATGTTAGGATGTGTCACTTATGTTCTAGTTATATTGAAGTGTGTCACAAATGTTCCAGTTATATTGAAAGATGTTTATTTGTTCTACTTATATTAGAATCTGTCACGTATGCTCTAGTTATATTATGATCTGTCATGTATGTTCCAGTTATATTGAGAGATATCTCACATATTCTTGTTATATTGAGAGATATCTCACATGTTGTGGTTATAGTGAGAGATATCTCACATGTTGTGGTTATAGTGAGAGATAGCTCACTTGTTCTGGTTATAGTGAGAGATAGCTCACTTGTTCTGGTTATAGTGAGAGATAGCTCACTTGTTGTGGTTATAGTGAGAGATATCTCACTTGTTCTGGTTATATTGAGAGATATCTCACATGTTGTGGTTATAGTGAGAGATATCTCACTTGTTCTGGTTATAGTGAGAGATAGCTCACTTGTTCTGGTTATAGTGAGAGATAGCTCACTTGTTCTGGTTATAGTGAGAGATATCTCACTTGTTCTGGTTATAGTGAGAGATATCTCACTTGTTCTGATTATAGTGAGAGATATCTCACTTGTTCTGGTTATAGTGAGAGATATCTCACTTGTTCTGGTTATAGTGAGAGATATCTCACTTGTTCTGGTTATAGTGAGAGATATCTCACTTGTTCTGGTTATAGTGAGAGATATCTCACTTGTTCTGGTTATAGTGAGAGATAGCTCACTTGTTCTTGTTATATTGATATATATCTCACATGTTGTGGTTATATTGAGAGATATCTCACTTGTTCTGGTTATATTGAGAGATATCTCACATATTCTTGTTATATTGAGAGATATCTCACATGTTGTGGTTATAGTGAGAGATATCTCACTTGTTCTGGTTATAGTGATAAATATCTCACATATTCTTGTTATATTGAGAACAATCTCACTTGTTTTTGTTATTTTGAGAAACACCCCAATGTTTTGTAAATAAAGAAAGACAATAGACAAACGTAGGAGATGTTCTGCAGCAATAGAATAAAATAATAAATTTTAACGTAGATGATTATAACATCTGAAGATGATGCTGCCAGTGCTTTTCTTCGCTCTTCGTTACTACCCACCCAAGAGAGCCAGGTACCTATTTTGTTCAGCAGCTTCTGCTGAAGAGTGGGAACTGAACCTATGCTCTGTTTATTGTTAAGTAACATCCTATGACCTATGCCCTTTAAACTGGTTTAACCCCGGATACAGAAGAGTTGATATAATTGAAGATCGATTTGATAATGATATTTTTAAAATCGCCAAACGGAGATTGTGGTGATGAACTGTCCATTACACAATTACAGGAGTGTGTTTAAACATCAGGCTATGAATCATCAGGAGAAAAGGAAAGTTGGAATACTTGGTTACAACAGGTAAAATACAGGAAAAGAGAGATCAATGACGACAAGGAGAGAAGAGACTAGAGAGCTTAGAGTTGTTGATATGGAAAACAGTCAACAACAGAATTAATACGATGCACTGTGGAAAGAGGAGAGCGCGTGCCGTGCGGCTAAAATCACTGTTGGCTGAAAAGCCGACGTTCGGTGTTCGAAGCCCGCGGTAGACAGAAAGGATTTTTTCTATCGGGGGTGAAATAAAAATCCTGAGTCTCACACGTCGTGGCGACTGCTTTGACCAAGCGGCCTTTATTTCTCTGGTCCTATCGCTGCCCTCGTCATACACAGCAATGGTACTATGTGACGTAAAGATAGTTTTTTTTTTACTGTGGAAAGAAGATTGTGGAAGGGCATGATCGCCTTCGGAACCGGTATGGCACGTGACGATGATGTAGATGAAACATCGACTACTTAAAAAGAATAGAATGAAAGAAAATAGAAATAAGGGACACAAAAAGAAACAACAACCAGAGAAACAATCAGTGTAACAGCAAGAAATATAATATAATTAATGTACAGTCACGGCACTGAAGGAGGTGAGGCTAAAACAGTCACAGAAACAAGTGAAAAATAAAGAGAAATAACTAGAGGGAAAAAAATTCCAGACTTCTCCCCTAAACCTGCGTCGCGGCTGACACACTTCGGCAGGCTGAATCTTGGTTTGACGTAGGAGTTTTCCTTCATGTTGGGCGGATGCCGGCCAGGGCTGCTGGGCCCACCCTGCCCGATGTTCTGTTTGGGTGTTCTCCCATAGCCTTTCTTTCTCCGGACGGCAACTGTTAGGCAGCTGTGATTTCCGTCTGTTTGTTCTCCCATAGCCTTTCTTTCTCCGGACGGTAACTGTTAGGCAGCTGTGATTTCCGTCTGTTTGTTCTCCCATAGCCTTTCTTTCTCCGGACAGTAACTGTTAGGCAGCTGTGATTTCCGTCTGTTTGTTCTCCCACAGCCTTTCTTTCTCTGGACGGTAACTGTTAGGCAGCTGCGATTTCCGTCTGTTTGTTCTCCCATAGCCTTTCTTTCTCCCGACGGTAACTGTTAGGCAGCTGTGATTTCCGTCTGTTTGTTCTCCCATAGCCTTTCTTTCTCCCGACGGTAACTGTTAGGCAGCTGTGATTTCCGTCTGTTTGTTCTCCCATAGCCTTTCTTTCTCCGGACAGTAAATGTTAGGCAGCTGTGATTTCCGTCTGTTTGTTCTCCCATAGCCTTTCTTTCTCCCGACGGTAACTGTTAGGCAGCTGCGATTTCCGTCTGTTTGTTCTCCCATAGCCTTTCTTTCTCCCGACGGTAACTGTTAGGCAGCTGTGATTTCCGTCTGTTTGTTCTCCCATAGCCTTTCTTTCTCCGGACAGTAACTGTTAGGCAGCTGTGATTTCCGTCTGTTTGTTCTCCCATAGCCTTTCTTTCTCTGGACGGTAACTGTTAGGCAGCTGCGATTTCCGTCTGTTTGTTCTCCCATAGCCTTTCTTTCTCCGGACAGTAACTGTTAGGCAGCTGTGATTTCCGTCTGTTTGTTCTCCCATAGCCTTTCTTTCTCTGGACGGTAACTGTTAGGCAGCTGCGATTTCCGTCTGTTTGTTCTCCCATAGCCTTTCTTTCTCCGACGGTAACTGTTAGGCAGCTGTGATTTCCGTCTGTTTGTTCTCCCATAACCTTTCTTTCTCCGGACGCTAACTGTTAGGCAGCTGTGATTTCCGTCTGTTTGTTCTCCCATAACCTTTCTTTCTCCGACGGTAACTGTTAGGCAGCTGTGAATTCCGTATTTTTGTTCTCCCATAACCTTTCTTTCTCCGGACGCTAACTGTTAGGCAGCTGTGATTTCCGTCTGTTTGTTCTCCCATAACCTTTCTTTCTCCCGACGGTAACTGTTAGGCAGCTGTGATTTCCGTCTGTTTGTTCTCCCACAGCCTTTCTTTCTCCCGACGGTAACTGTTAGGCAGCTTTGACTTCCGTCCGTTTGTTCTCCCATAACCTTTCTTTCTCTGGACGGTAACTGTTAGGCAACTGTGATTTCCGTCTGTTTGTTCTCCCATAACCTTTCTTTCTCTGGACGGTAACTGTTAGGCAGCTGTGATTTCCGTCTGTTTGTTCTCCCATAACCTTTCTTTCTCCGGACGGTAACTGTTAGGCAGCTGCGATTTCCGTCTGTTTGTTCTCCCATAGCCTTTCTTTCTCCGGACAGTAACTGTTAGGCAGCTGTGATTTCCGTCTGTTTGTTCTCCCATAGCCTTTCTTTCTCCCGACGGTAACTGTTAGGCAGCTGCGATTTCCGTCTGTTTGTTCTCCCATAGCCTTTCTTTCTCCCGACGGTAACTGTTAGGCAGCTGTGATTTCCGTCTGTTTGTTCTCCCATAGCCTTTCTTTCTCCGACAGTAACTGTTAGGCAGCTGTGATTTCCGTCTGTTTGTTCTCCCATAGCCTTTCTTTCTCTGGACGGTAACTGTTAGGCAGCTGCGATTTCCGTCTGTTTGTTCTCCCATAGCCTTTCTTTCTCCGGACAGTAACTGTTAGGCAGCTGTGATTTCCGTCTGTTTGTTCTCCATAGCCTTTCTTTCTCTGGACGGTAACTGTTAGGCAGCTGTGATTTCCGTCTGTTTGTTCTCCATAGCCTTTCTTTCTCCCGACGGTAACTGTTAGGCAGCTGTGATTTCCGTCTGTTTGTTCTCCCATAACCTTTCTTTCTCCGGACGCTAACTGTTAGGCAGCTGTGATTTCCGTCTGTTTGTTCTCCCATAACCTTTCTTTCTCCGGACGCTAACTGTTAGGCAGCTGCGATTTCCGTCTGTTTGTTCTCCCATAGCCTTTCTTTCTCCCGACGGTAACTGTTAGGCAGCTTTGACTTCCGTCTGTTTGTTCTCCCATAGCCTTTCTTTCTCTCGACGGTAACTGTTAGGCAGCTGTGGTTTCTTTTCCGGGATGTCCTTCTCAGTAATAAAAAAAGAAGAAAAAAAAATCAATTATGCACACAACAAGAAGAATCAACCTGAAAAACACACAGAGAAAGAAGGAAAACAGTTACTGAAATAAACAAATCAATCACTGAAAAGCGTACAAATTATCAGATAAACATATAATTACACAGTCAAGGTCATCAGTATAGAAGCAGCGAAAGAAACAGAGAAGCAAAAATAGAAGAAAAAAAACGAACAAAATAAAAACAATCAACAACAAAATCTGATAAGAAAAAAAAATCCATGATATAAACAGGACGAATAATTCAAAGAAACAAACAAGAAAAAAAATAATTGAAGTAAAAATAGAGGGAAAGTAAGCGGAAAAGGACACATGTAATCTTTTTTTAAAAATCTCAAAAGATAAAATAAATACAGCCAGATGAAAAAAAATAACACATTTTCAAAATCTTCAAAGAATGAGAGAAAGATTGTAACAGAAATAAATCGAGAAACAACCACAAATAAATGCACCACGTGATAAACGGTAAACTACTTCCTTAGCAGCACAACAAAGAAAGCCATCCGAAACAAAATCAATGACATATCACACAAGAGAGAAGACTCGTACTTCCGAGCGCGGGCACCACAGATATTTTGAATGTGTGGTCAACTGAATGCGACTGCACTACCGCTGTCTCCGTAAAGTAAAATCCAGAGCAGAAAGAATCATTTTAAAATACACTGCAGCAAAAATACCAACTGTCCCACACGTAATTTGACTAGGCAGCCATCTTGGCCTATTGCATCTACCGGAAGTTCCCTAGTTACAGACACAACTAGACAAAAAATCACTGATGTAACAAGAGGATGATAAAACAAACAATAAATATAAAAACCTCATATGGAGTAATAATATTTCCGTTCGCCAGCTTTGACCTCTGACGAAGTCCCTAGAGATTAGGAACGGAATTTTTGCGTGTTGATCCATTTTTCCCTGTCAGCCGTGTGCACAGGGGTTCCTGGCCGCACAGGCAGTTAACTCCGTCTTTGGAGGTACTCATATTTTTTTCCGTCGATGAGTAATTGACGTTTCAAGCCGGGCCTCGCTGCTGAGACCAGGGGTGGTTGCCGCAGAGAGAAATCATAAATAAAAATCCCAACTGGCGAAACAGGGATTTGAATCCACAACCTCTCTGTCTCGATGCCGGCGTCTTGCCTCGAGACCAACCAGTCCCACACAAATGGAATAAGAACAATGCACAACATACATATAAAAAAAAAACAAGACAAAATCCGCAGACACGATTACAGTCTGTGAAAGCAGCATTAGACACAAACACAGATAGAAGCTGATAAATAACAGCACCACAGACATAACCAACAATAAAATATAACCAACCATCAACCACAGACATAACCGAAAAGACAACAAAAATAATAATAAAACTACAAGCAACAACAGACATAGCTATAGAAACAAATATAAAGATAATCACATAGACGGGCACAAGGGACTAGGTTGAGGGCAAGTCAACATCAACAGACTTGAAGTAGCGGGAGACAATCGAGAACGTCAGAACATTAACAATAATAAGAGGAAGATTATCCCCCGGATGATGAATTGTGGGAGTGGCCAATGTCTTGTGGATACACAGTGTCACGTGACTGAAGCACACGTGTGCGCTAATTTGAAATCTTTAATTGTAACTCGTCTTGCCTCGACTCAAGCTCGGCCAGTGGGTGGAAAGAACGAGTATAAGGGTGGACTAGACTAGAACATTAAATTCAAGCTGAGAAGAAAGAAAGAAAGAAAGAAAGAAAGAAAGAAAGAAAGAAAGAAAGAAAGAAAGAAAGAAAGAAAGAAAGAAAGAAAGGAGGGAAGGAGGGAGAGAGGAAAGAAGGAAGGACGGACGGAAGTGTAAAATACTCATTTCTGTATTATGTTGGTTGATATATGTGTCAAAGTTGTTTGTTTTCATCCTAAAGTGGCACTTTAGTTCTAACTTTGGAAATGTTGCATCGTTTATGTATTGATATAGCCCAATTTAGTACATTCCACTCATTCTTAAAATTGACATTTCATGGAAGTGGTTTCAACCTTTACCACCACACACACACAACGTCAAATTTTAGATCCAGTAAATGTTTACGTGTGAATGATACTTTAGTAACTGATGCTCTCAAGCTAAGCGATCACAAATTGACAAATGTGAGGGCTAGGAGATGCAGTAATACATTTTTAACCACAAAAGTCTTTATTTGTTTAATTTTGAGATACAGCTTATTGTAATCCTCGGTGGCTGCGTGGGTAGTGTGCTAGCTTCATGACCAAACGGGTCCGGTTCCGATCACCAGAACTGGCGGAATTTTTTTCCCACTGACAAGGCTCAGTGGTTCACCCAGCCTCTAAAAATGGGTACCATAGATTTTTCTTGGAAGTACAGACGGCCTGGCGTGATACCGACCACGTCACTCAAAAATGTGTCGTGGTCATAGAAAAATATATGGTCGCTAACACCTTATTCCCCACACGCCTAGCAAGGCAGGGGAGAGAACAGTTACCTTATTGTATTCAATGTAAATGTTTAACTGCAGCTGTACATGTGTTTTATCTCCCTGGAAAGATACACATGAACAAAACAACTAAAGTATCACAGACATACAACTGTGATGTATGCTCGTATGTGCGCATATAATTATATATGTATGTGTGTGTGTGTAAGTTTATTCATGAATGGAAAAAGAATATTAATTTTTAAAAAGTGCACACAAAGGCTTGATAAATTACGACCAGCCGTGGGAAAAGAATAATAGGATGAATAAAAGAAGATGGGTTGGATGAATAATAGGGACCTAGATACAGACAATAATGTCTTATATTGGAACGAGTATAATGGAACCAGCTATTGAATACATGCAGCGACAACTACAACTAGTTACCAACAAACGATACGAGAACACGAGACCAGGAGGCCAGCCAAGAAATGTGTGGATAAACAGAATACTAGAGACACTCGGAGATATTACACAGCAGAAGAGGCCAATAGAAAGCAAGCAATAGTGAACTATATCCCCCATCGATGCTGGATGGCAAATGAGGAGCGGAGGAAATAAAGAAAGAAACAAAGAAAGAAACAAAGAAAGAAAGCAAACAAGAGAGAAGTATAGATCAGAATTAGAGATACAATGGGAATAGAAAGAAAGATATAGAAAAACAGAAGGTATAATGATAAGAAAGTACTTCTACAACAGAACACAGCTGTATAAAAATAAAATGAATAGTTTGGCTAGAATGTGTGCTAACTGTATGCTCTCATGTCACGTGGAATTATAGTGCGACCAACAGACAAAGTGTTGGAAGTGTAAGGTGACCAGTACAACCATCTTGATTTGTGTAAATGGCACGGTTTTAATGGCATTTCATAAAATATGGGCAGGAGCTGACTGGCATGGCGTTTAGATAAAGCTTTCTAGATATGGACGGAAGGGTCATCGTGTAAAGAGTCTAGATAGTGAGAAATAAACCAGAAAGAGTATCAAGATACACAAACTTATAGAGAGAAAGGACGAACTACGCTTCGGCCAATGCCTTTCATCAAATACATTATCATCATCATCATCATCATTGAGCGCCGTTTCCACAAAGAAAGTTGGCTACCATGGAGCGTCATTCCGCTCTGTCTCTTGGTTTGATAGTGCAGGTTGTCATAGGCTGACTTTTCCATTTTTTAATGTTACTCATCCATGTTCGTCTTGGTCTGCCTCTGCCTCCTTTAGCTTGGCCTTTCCTTTCCTTTCCAAGATTACTTTTAGTAGACCATTGTGTCTTTTAACATGCCCCGAAAAATCTAATTTGTCTTGTTTGAATTGTGTTTAGTAGTTCTCTTTTCATTTTTAGTTGTTTGAAACCTTCACCATTTGTTTTCCTTTCTTTCTTTGCAATTCTACCTATTCTTCTATATATCCACATTTCAAAGGCTCCAATTTTCTGTTCTGATTTCTTGTCTAATGTCTTGTATCTGCACCATACAGGAATATTGAGAAGATAAAACCGTCAAATAAAGGAAAACGAAAAACGACTGCAGTAAAATACTTAGCTCATTCAGATCATAACGTTGCTGATCGATTGAGGACTTTCAGTCATAAAGTGTTTTCTAATTCCATGGCCGAAACGTGGAATGTTGTCTTGTCTATCATTGTCATTATCATCATCATCATCATCAAGTACAAAGCCTGCTAGCATTGGTGATCATGTCTATCCACAACTTTCGATCTCGACAGCTATTTATCATTTTTGTTGTTGACCTTCTTCCATTCACTTAAGCTGTCTGGTATCTTTTCTCTTTGCTTCCCTCTATATCTTCGTCCCAAAATTTTCTCAGTTGTTACAATATATTCCTGCTGTTACCTTCTGATTACATGGCCAAAAAATGATGATTGTTTCTTCCTAATATTGGAAATTAGCTCTCTTTTTGCTTTGGCCTCCTTTTGTCTCTCAATAGGTGTAGCTGTTGAACATCATTTTATTTGTTTAAATGTTCTCTAAGATTGTACTATCTAGACGACACAGACATAAGACTAATATGTAATTTGTACTGGGAGCAAACAGCAATAATAAAATATAACAAGGAGAACTCTACACCCATGGACATAAAAAAGAGGATTACGACAAGGATGCATCCTATCACCAAGCTTGTTCAATCTATCATCATCATGTGCCATACCGGTTGACGTAGGTGATCATGTCCCTCAACAATCTTCTATCTACAGTGCATCGTATCAGTTCTGTTGTTGACTGTTTTCCATGCCATGACACCAAGCTATCCAGTATTTTCTCTCTTTGTCGTCCGCGATCTCTCTTTCCTTTTATTTTGCAAGTTGTAGCCAATTATTCCAACTTTCCTCTTCTCATGATGTGCCCAAAAAATGTTGATTGCTTCTTTCTGATGTTTTTTTAGAGCTCCCTTTTTGTGTTGGCCTCTTTGAGAACTTTCTCATTGGTCTTTTTATCTGTCCAGGGAACTTTCAACATTCTTCTGAGAAATCCCATCTCTGTGGCCTCTAATCGTCTTTTCATTTGTTTGTCTACTGTCCATGATTCGGTTCCATATAAACTCTCTTTCTCATTTTTATTGACATAGATTTGTTGCATAAGATATTTTTCATTCTATACACTGAGCAAATCTTTAAAAACATCTCAGACATACCAGGCCTAAACATTAATGGAAAGATAATCAATAACCTAAGATATGCTGATGATACTGTTCTACTAGCAGAAAATCCTAAAAACATACAAAAATTGCTTAATGTGATAAACATAACAAGCAAAATTTATGGATGTTCTTTAGATATGAATATCAAAAAGACTAAAACTATGATCATAAACAAAGAAAATTCTCAAGACCTACAATTAAATATCACAATTGAAGGAATACATCTGGAGACAGTCCAGAGCTACAACTACCTGGGACATACTATAACCCCTTGTTTTTCCCTTTTACCCCCGTCACGCCAAGTGGCGTATAGGGAATATGGTGTTAGTGACCATCAATTTTACAGACCGCCGGTACATGATTTTTGGGGTAATGTGGACATACCAGTGATGGAAAATGTAAAATTGAAATAAACAAAAGAATAGGTATGGCAAAAAGTAATTTTAATGCCATGAAAAATATACTAACAACTAAACAAATATCAGCAGGGCTGAAACTAAGAATGGCAAAATGTTACATCTTCTCAATATTCCTGTATAGTGCAGAAACATGGACATTAGACAAAAAAAATACAGAACAGAAAATTGAAGCCTTTGAAATGTGGATTTATAGAAGAATAGTTAGAATTGGATGGAAAGAAAAGAAAACAAACGATGAAGTTTTAAAACAACTGAAAATAAAAAAAAACTACTAAATACAATTAAGACAAGGCAAATTAAATTTTTGGGGCATGTTAAAAGACACAACAGCCTACTAAAAGTAATATTGGAAGGGAAAATACAAGGTAAAAGAGATAGAGGCAGACCAAGACTAACATGGACGAGTAATATCAAAAGATGGACAAGTCAATCTATGACAGCCTGCACCATCAAAGCAAGAAACAGAGTAGAATGGCGATCCATGGTAGCCAACCTTCGTTGCGGAGAAGGCACTCGATGACGAATATTGTACTGTGGACTACAAAGGACAAGAGGTAGGGTTCGATCCCAACTGACGGCTTCCGGGTTCACCCAGCCTTAAATGAGTACCGGATTTTTTTATGGGAAAGTAAAGCGGCACGGGCGTAATACCGACCACATTACCCCAAAAATCATGTGCCGAAGGTCTGTAAAATGTATGGTCACTGACACCATATTCCCCAAACTCCACTTGGTGTGACCGGGGGGGGGGGGTGTACTTTAATTTTTTTTTTTTTTTTTTTACATACTGTACTGGTGGACCTCATATCTTACAGTCTGTGCTTACCTCTAGAGACTGAGGTAGTGGGTGCCTGACTCAGAGGCGCTACATCTTTTAAAGTGGGTGGTGGGTCGCAGTTAGAGCCAGTCCAAGATTTGAACGGGAAGACCTAGATAAAAACAACTGAGACATTAACCTGTTGTCCTGTTAACTTATACAGTGAGCAGATCTTCAAAGACATCGTGGGGATGCCAGGACTACACATTAATGGACATACAATCTGAACCCAATTATATGCTGATGATACCGTACTAATAGCAGACAATGGAGAATACCTACAACTAATGAACACAATAAACAAGACAAGCGAAGAATATGAATTTGAAATTAATAAAATTATTTTTTTTGATTATTTTAATATGTGGATTTGAATAATTATTAAAAAGACAATTTATCTATCTATCTTCCTTTCGAGCCGAAGACGGCACATAGGGCAGAACCGCAATCTCAAAAACAGAAACCTTGCGTGCCCAAATGGCACATATTGCAAAGAATGATTATTTGCAGAGAAAAAAAATATAGGAGATATTGAAGTAGATGGAAAGAACATAGAAGAAGTTCAATAATATAGATACCGTGAACATATAAGAAATGACGGACAATTTGTAAGACAGAATTAAACAAAAGAATAGAAATGACAAAAAGCAATTTAAAAAAATATATACTCACATCAAGGTAAATAACATCAGAACTAATACTACGAAATGCAAAGTATATATGTATATATATATATATATATATATATATATATATATATATATATATCATCATCATCATCATCATCATGTGCCGTACCGGTTGGCGTTGGCGATAATGTCCTTCCACAATCTTCTATCCACAGTGCATCATATGAGTTCTGTTGTTGACTGTTTTCCATGCCATGACACCAAGCTATCCAGTATTTTCTCTCTTTGTCGTCCGCGATCTCTCTTTCCTTTTATTTTGCAAGTTGTAACCAAGTATTCCAACTTTCCTCTTCTCATGATGTGCCCGAAAAATGTTGATTGCTTCTTTCTGATGTTTTTAAGAGCTCCCTTTTTGTGTTGGCCTCTTTGAGAACTTTCTCATTGGTCTTTTTATCTGTGCAGGGAACTTTCAACATTCTTCTGAGAAATCCCATCTCTGTGGCCTCTAATCGTCTTTTAATTTGTTTGTCTATTGTCCATGATTCGCGTCCATAGGTCAGAATTGGTTCTATATAGCACCGATGAACTCTCTTTCTTATTTCTATTGACATAGATTTGTTGCATAAGATATTTTTCATTTTCGGAAATGCTATTTTGGCCTGAGCTATTCTGCTTTTTATTTCTGTGGTGCATCTTCCATCTGATGTAATCACTGTGCCCAAGTATTTCAAACGTTGCACTTGTTTCAGATTTGTCTTGTTTATTTTTATACTGCATGATGGTGATGATTGTTTCTTCGATATAACCATTACTTCTGTTTTCTTACTAATCAGATTGAGACCTTTCTTGTTGCCTTCTTTTACTATTTTATCTATCATTTCTTGTAGCTCATTCTCTGTCTCTGCTATTAAGACGGTGTCATCCGCATATCGTAAATTATTTATGTTGTGACCGTTGACTTCAATTCCTTTTTTGTCTCCTATTGATTTCATAATATGTTCGCTGTAAAGTGAAAACAAATCCGTCGACAGAACACAGCCTTGTTTAACTACTTATTTTATATATTGAAATTGTCCTGTTTGGTTGTTAATTCGTATAGCTGCTGTTTGTTGCCAGTACATGGTTTTTTATGATTCGCAGATCCTCGCCATCAATGTTTAATTTCTCCAGCATATTGATTATTTCCACATGCTTTACTTTGTCAAATGCTTTCGTGTAGTCTATAAAGCACATATATAGATTTTTCTTTACCTCAATAGCCCTTTCTATCAATGTTCTTAAGATGTATATTGAATTATTGGTGCCCTTTCCTTCCACAAATCCACATTGTTCCTCACTTATTTCTGGTTTTATTTGTTCCTTACACGTCTCATGATGATTCTTAATAATATTTTAGTCATATGGCTCATGAGACTAATAGTGCGATTGTCTTCACAATCAGTGGCGCCTGACTTCTTCGGTATGGCTACAAAGATAGATTTTATTAGATCTTCAAATATGTGTCCAGTGTTATATATGTCATTGAGTAGTTTTGTTATGACTTGTACTCCCAGTTCTCCTAATGCATTTATCTCTTCGATTGTTATATTGTCAGGACCTGGAGCTTTGCCTCTTTTCATGTGTTGAATTGCATCCTCCACTTCACTCTGCATTATTGGTGGTCCTGTGTCTTCATTTGAATTGTTTAATTCTGGTCTTTCATCATCATAGAGTTGACTGATATATTTTGTCCATCTTTCCATTGTCTTCTCCTGTCCCATTATTATATTTCCTTCCTTTGATTTCATACATCCTGAAACTTTGACTTATTTTCTTCCTATTAATTCATTTAAATTGATTGTGCATAAATTTTGAGTCTTTCTTTTGTTGTTTTTCCATTTTTTCACATTTCTGTTTTAACCATCCTTCCTTTGCTTCTCTGCATTTGTTTTGGATCTTTTGTGCAATAATTTGTATGTCCGTTCTTGTTTCTTATGTTTTCTTCTTTCGTCCATTAGTTGTAATATTTCTTCTGTCATCCATTTCATATGCAACAGAGATGGAAAGAATATTTTGAAGATCTGTTAAACATACCAACCACCAATAAGACAACAAAAACCACGCCAGAACTCACAAATACTGAACCCAACATCATGAAAGATGAAACCGAAGAAGTAATCAAATATGCACCAAGAAACAAAGCGCCGGTGATAGATAAAATATCAATAGAAATAATAGCAGCAGCAGGAGAAATAGGAATGCCATGGCTGCACAGAATATTTAATGCAGCATGGCACCAACAACAAGTCCCAGAAGACTAGCAACAGGCAATCATCATACCAATATGGAAAAAGAAAGGTAGCAAAAGAGACTGCAATCAATATAGAGGTATATCTTCCATTTGCGTTGAGTGCGTGGCATCCTGATTGTCGTGCGCCTTTTGGCTGGTTGCCTCCGACTTCAGCACTTGAACTTGCTAGAGCAGACTGTGGTCTTGCTCGGTTGTAGGAAGGCCTGGCCAGTCTTAGTTTTCAGTCCCTAGTGACTGTTAAGCCCCATCCCCACGACAAGGAGCTGGCCTTGATGAGGCACAAAGGTGCTGATACAGGCAGAAAAATTTGTATGCATGCCGAGACATCCAATGAAGGACAGATTCCAAAATCTTGCATTGGGACGACTTAAGAGAAGCAGCTTTATCCACCAAGCCAAGCGTATTAGTAGACAAACACCAGACATGCCAAGAGTTGTTAAACCCCTTCTGCCCATACCAGAACAGACTCCCTGGACAGATGAATCAGGATTATCAGTTCAAATACGGACAGAAGTGAAAGGAATAGTTGACAAAGAGGAACAAAATAGTCTACAGCGAAAAACAATAACTCTCAGTTTCCTGGATGAAGAATACCGCAAGACCTATGGATCCGTGTGTACACATATGGATCAGCACAGAATGCAGTAAAGAATGGGGGAGCAGGTGCATATATAGAGTACCCAAATAACACTAGGGATATGAATAAAATAGCAACAGGGAAATATTGTCACAATTATGATGCAGAAATACAAGCAATAAAGTTGGCAATAGAAAAACTGCTGAACAGTAATCTTAGCCCACAGCCTGTAGTGTTTTTGACAGATGCAAGATCAGTACTCCAGGCACTACAATCCAGAAAATTACCACATCTGCAGACCTTATTGACTGAACTCTGCAAGCACCACAGGGTTGCCCTGCAGTGGATCCCGTCTCACTGTGGAATACCAGGAAATGAGAAAGCAGATCAGTTGGCAAAGGAAGGTTCAACAGGCACACAACTAGATACACCAGTTACATACCTTCATAAGAAACAGATAATCAAATCAATCAGAGGACCACAAGCCCCAAATCAGGATGCCTTTCATAATATGAATAGATATGAACAAGTTATCATTATACGCCTAAGAACAGGACACAATCGACTCCATAGTCACATGTATACAAAATTCAAGATCGGCACATCAACTACTTGTACATGTGGACAGGCACCCAGACTGCTGAACACATACTTCAAGACTGCACTGAATATAGTAGACTGAGGAAAATCCATTGGCCCATAGATACAACACTACAGACAAAACTATATGGGCCACTGCAAGAATTACAAAATACAGTAAAATTTATACAGGAAACGACATTGCAGATATAGACAATACTTCAGGCGAACGAAAGATAGATAGATAGAGGTATATCTCTTCTCAGCCATGTAGGAAAGCTATACGTCAAAATCTTGGAAAAAAGGCTGAGACCAATAATAGAACTACAGTTAAGCGATTCTCAAATGGGGTTCCGAAAAAAAAAACAGAGGATGTATCGATGCACTATTTACACTAAAACAGCTTGCAGAAAAAACGACAGAACACAATCAAAACTTATACATAGCCTTCATTGACCAGGAACAAGCATTCGACAGAGTAAACAGAGAACAACTGTGGGAGATACTAACAACATACGGAGTAAGCCAACATCTAATCAACCTTATTAAAAGTCTCTACATCAACAGCAGCTGCAGGGTCAGAACAGCAACAGGCTACACAGACCACTTCGTAGTTTAATCAGGTGTAAGACAGGGGTGCGTACTATCCCCCCTACTGTTTATTACATACATGGACTATATATGCAAGCTAGCCAACCCATCAGAGACAGAGGAGATCAACGAGTTTCTATTTGCAGATGATCAGGCACTAATACATGAAACAATAGAAGACCTACAAGAACACTTAAACAAACTCAACATCTCAGGCACAAAATACAACATGAAAATCAACATCAACAAAACAGAAGTCATGAACGTCGCCAAAAATAGACAGAACATCAACATAACTATAGAAGGCAGATAACTAAAACAAGAAGAGGAATTCAAATACCCAGGAAGTCTAATGACAAACGATAATTCTCAAACGGCAGAGATAGAATCAAGATGCAAAAAAGCTTGTCAAATCATCGGACAGTTATCACCACTATTGTCCAACAAGGAAATAACTCTGGAGGCAAAACGAGCACTGTACAATACAATCTTCATCCCAACGTTGTGCTACCAATGCCAGACCTGGACCCTAGATGCAAGAACAATAAAAAAAATAACCTCTACAGAGATGAAATTTTTAGACGAATGACAGGAAACAGCCTGAGAGATAAGATCAGAAATGAAGAACTGAGAAAAAAGCTAGGAATAGCCCCCGCCATAGAATATATAAGGAAACAACAGATAAAATGGTTTGGCCACGTGACAAGCAGAAAGAACAAAACACAACACAACTAGCTTTCAACAAACGTTGTGAGAACACCAGACCCAAGGGTCGACCACGAAAAAGGTGGGTGGATGGAATATTAGAAGCATTAGGAAACATAACAGCAGCAGAGGCGAACAGAAGAGCAAAAGACCGCAAATTATATCTCTTCTCAACGCTGAAAGGCAAATGAGGAAGGAAAGAAGAAGAAGTAGAAGAAGAAGAAGCATTTCTTTTTGTTGATTCTTTTAGTCACTGGTATTACTTCTTTTGATGTTTGCTGAATCGATTGTTTGAGCATTTCCCACTGTTCCTGGATGTCCTGTATTTTCTCAAAAGCGTTATATCTATTTTGTACTATCGTGTTGTACTTATCACTCATCTGTTTATCTACTCGTAGCATATCTAGTTATAATTTTATATGTCTTGGTGATTTCTGTGCCTTCTGCAGTTTTATTCTTATCTTTCCAACTACTGGTGCATGGTCACTTTTGCAATCTGCTCCTGGCCTTGTTTTAACCGATGTTAGCCCATTCCTGAATCTTCTCTGTACCAGTATAAAATCAATTTGATGGTGTACTTTTTTGTCTGGGCTTTGCCATGTCCATAGTCGCCTAGGGTGTTGTTTGAACCAGGTGTTTCCTATAATCATTTCATGTGTCTTTGCCCAACCTATCAATCTATCCCCTGTGTCATTCGTCTCTCCAAGGCCTTGCCCTCCAGTCACATTTTGCACTTTAGCTGTTCCTACTTTTGCACTGAAATCCCCTAATATAATAGTTATTTCTTGGGATTTACACTGTTTCATGGTCGCCTCTAGCTCCACGTAAAAAATGTCAATGTCTTCATCTTCGCTCTTACTTGTTGGGGCAAAAGCTTGAATTATGTTGATATCCATTGGTCTACCTCTCAATTTTACTAGTAGAATTCTGTCTGATACTGGCCAAAATCCTTTCACTGTTTAGCATTCTTTCTCTATCTAACATAATGCCTACACCTCTTTCGTGTGTGGTTCCCCCAGAGTAAATTACATTTCCACTGTCGCGTTGTAATAATCCTGCTCCTGTCCATCTCATTTCACATAGTCCCAAGATGTTCAATTTCATTCTCTTCATTTCTGGACTGATGTTTTCTAGTTTTCCAACCTGGAATGCTGATCTAATGTTATATATATATAGGGAGCCGCGATAGCTCAGTGGTTAGTGAACTGCACTACAAAGGACAAGAGGTAGGGTTCGATCTCAACCGATGGACCGGGTTCACGCAGCCTTAAATGGATACCGGATTTTTTTCTGGGAAAGTAAAGCGGCACGTAATATCGACCACATTACCCCAAAAATCATGTGCTGAAGGTCTATAAACATTATGTCCATTAACACCATATTCTCTATACGCCACTTGGCGTGACTGGGGCTCTTTACTTACTTTATATATATATATATATAATTATATATATATATATATATATTGTATACTATATATTTACTCAATCTTCTTGTATGGTGCAGAAACATGGACATTAAATAACAAAATAACAGTAAATTGAAGCTTTTGAAATGTGGATCTACAGAAAAATGTAGAGAATTGAAGGAAAAGAAGACAAACAAGGAAGCTTTGAATTTTATGTTGACGATCGAACGGATCGACAGACGGACTGGCGGATGGATAGATATATACTTTTATGAAAGGATAAGAGATGAAGATGGAATGAAAGAGAGAAACATTTAAAAATATCATTTAACTTCCGAAATGATCCCTTAGGGACGCGCCCTGGCAAGCGTAGCCCGCACGTGCTATGACCACGTGTCAATACCCTGCTTCTGCACACCGTTTTACCCCATCCCTCCCCAGCTCCGCCTCTCCCATCGTTTCACCTGTAATTATGTAATTACGGGCACCGCGTACACAACGAGACCTGCATATTTCCGGGATAATTCTTATGTTTTCTCATTACTGAGTTACCGGCCCTGGTAAGAAAGGCGGAAACGACCAGCAAAAGGTTATTTAACTAAACAAACAACCGTTTGTACTAATTGCAGAAAAGGAGGAAAAACATGGCTTTCACGGGAAGCTATATAGAAGCCATGAAAACGTGTCACAAACAGCAATTAGATAGTTACCGCCGCCAACAAATAGGGAGGGGAGATGTTGACAAAAAAATGAAATGACCTAGGAGACCTGAAACAATAAATGATTGAGATCAGGTCCTGCCTGGAGGTCGGTCGGATTGAAACCTGGAGACGAGTCTATGAAAGATTGTAGAGAGATTGCGCGTGTCATGGGCCATTCAGTGCTCCTGCTGATTATTCTGGTTGGAGATCATAAATTGCCATCTGGCACAAAGTTTAGTATGAATTTGCTGAAGAAAAAGATTTGGCTTTGAAATTGAACATTTATCTGTAGACAGTTCATAATGGTTATGGTGCGTTGGAGAGGGTAGAACACATCGTTGTTGGGTATAAGTCATAGATTGTGTGTTGAGGATATTCAAACATACATTTCTTTTTGGAGAGAATTTATATATTGAAGGCTTTAATGAAGAACTTATATGTTGAAGGCTTTAATGAAGAACTTATATGTTGATGGCTTTAATGAAGAACTTATTTGTTGATGGCTTTAATGAAGAACTTATATGTTGAAGGCTTTAATGAAGAACTTATATGTTGAAGGCTTTAATGAAGAACTTATATGTTAAAGGCTTTAATGAAGAACGTATATGTTGAAGGCTTTAATGAAGAACTTATATGTTGACTGCGTTAATGAAGAACGTATATGTTGAAGGCTTTAATGAAGAACGTATATGTTGAAGGCTTTAATGAAGAACTTATATGTTGACTGCGTTAATGAAGAACTTATATGTTGACTGCGTTAATGAAGAACTTATATGATAAAGACTTTAATGAAAAGCTAACATGTTGACGGCTATAATACAGAATGTATATATATATATATATATATAATATATATATATATATATATATATATATATATATATGTATATGTGTGTGTTGGAGGCTTTATTTAAGGATGAACGTATGTAGCGAATGCTCTAGGAAAGACAACGTATGTTGAACATTGTAGAGGAGAGAGTGTTAAAGTGTTGTAGAAGAACTAATGTATTTAAAATTGTATGGAAATTTTACATACAGAAGGTTTTGAGGTTTCAAGGACGAACGCCGTATTGATGGTTAGAAGTAAGCAGCAAGAAGGTAGCACAGTAAAGTCACAGATCCCACTTATTCACGCAAGCGTTTGTATTCATTCGGTTGTGACCTTGGTCCTATCATCTATGGTCGACTAACCGTTATCATTAGTTTCATGGATTATACCAAAGCATTAGACAAAATAAAGCACCAACAAATAATCAACATTTTAGAAAGCAGAAACATTGACAGTAGAGATCTAACAATAACAAAGAGCATGTACTGGCAACAAACAGCAGCCATAAGAGCTGGACAAGAATTGGGAATGCTTCAATAAATGAAACAAGGGGTTAGGTAAGGTCAGACACATTCGTCTTTCGTGCCCTGAATATGTCCCGTACCACACACGTTGCTGCTTTCGTGCCCTGAATATGTCTCGTACCACACACGTTGCTGCTTTCGTGCCCTGAATGTGTCCCGTACCACACACGTTGCTGCTTTCGTGCCCTGAATATGTCCCGTACCACGCACGTTGCTGCTTTCGTGCCCTGAATGTGTCCCGTACCACACACGCCCTGAATATGTCCCGTACCACGCACGTTGCGGCTTTCGTGCCCTGAATATGTCCCGTACCACGCACGTTGCTGCTTTCGTGCCCTGAATGTGTCCCGTACCACACACGCCCTGAATATGTCCCGTACCACACACGTCCTGAATATGTCTCGTACCACACACGCCCTGAATATGTCTCGTACCACACACGCCCTGAATATGTCTCGTACCACACACGCCCTGAATGTGTCCCGTACAACACACGTCCTGAATATGTCCCGTACCACGCACGTTGCTGCTTTCGTGCCCTGAATGTGTCCCGTACCACACACACCCTGAATATGTACCGTACCACACACGCCCTGAATATGTCTCGTACCACACACGCCCTGAATGTGTCCCGTACCACACACGTCCTGAATATGTCCCGTACCACACACGCCCTGAATATGTCCCGTACCACACACGTTGCTGCTTTCGTGCCCTGAATATGTCCCGTACCACACACGCCCTGAATATGTCCCGTACCACACACGCCCTGAATATGTCCCGTACCACGCACGTCGCTGCTTTCGTGCCCTGAATATGTCCCGTACCACGCACGTTGCTGCTTTCATGCCCTGAATGTGTCCCGTACCACACACGCCCTGAATATGTCCCGTACCACGCACGTTGCTGCTTTCGTGCCCTGAATATGTCCCGTACCACACACGCCCTGAATATGTCTCGTACCACACACGCCCTGAATATGTCTCGTACCACACACGCCCTGAATATGTCCCGTACCACACACGCCCTGAATATGTCTCGTACCACACACGCCCTGGATATGTCTCGTACCACACACGCCCTGAATATGTCTCGTACCACACACGCCCTGAATATGTCTCGTACCACACACGCCCTGAATATGTCTCGTACCACACACGCCCTGAATATGTCTCGTACCACACACGCCCTGAATATGTCCCGTACCACACAAGCCCTGAATATGTCTCGTACCACACACGCCCTGAATGTGTCTCGTACCACACACGCCCTGAATATGTCCCGTACCACACACGTTGCTGCTTTCGTGCCCTGAATATGTCCCGTACCACACACGTCCTGAATATGTCTCGTACCACACACGCCCTGAATATGTCCCGTACCACACACGTTGCTGCTTTCGTGCCCTGAATATGTCTCGTACCACACACGCCCTGAATGTGTCTCGTACCACACACGCCCTGAATATGTCCCGTACCACACACGTTGCTGCTTTCGTGCCCTGAATATGTCCCGTACCACACACGCCCTGAATATGTCTCGTACCACACACGCCCTGAATGTGTCTCGTACCACACACGCCCTGAATATGTCCCGTACCACACACGTCGCTGTTTCCGTGCCCTGAATATGTCCCGTACCACACACGTCCTGAATATGTCCCGTACCACACACGCCCTGAATATGTCCCGTACCACACACGTCGCTGTTTCCGTGCCCTGAATATGTCCCGTACCACACACGTCGCTGTTTCCGTGCCCTGAATATGTCCCGTACCACACACGTCGCTGTTTCCGTGCCCTGAATATGTCCCGTACCACACACGTCCTGAATATGTCCCGTACCACACACGTCCTGAATGTGCCCCGTACCACACACGTCCTGAATGTGTCACGTACCACACACGTCCTGAATATGTCCCGTACCACACACGTCCTGAATGTGTCCCGTACCACACACGTCCTGAATGTGTCACGTACCACACACGTCCTGAATGTGTCCCGTACCACACACGTTGCTGTTTTTGTTTTCTGAGTAGTTGATCATTTCTTATTCTTCTGCCCCATCTAAGGTCACAGACGTCATACATTCGGAATGGACATTGCCGGTTGGCGCCATTATTGTTAAAATAGATGTTTGCCTATCGAATTACATGCGTCTCATTGGACCTATAGTCATCCACCCGCTCGGAGTATTTGAATCTTGCGTCAGTTAAGTCCCGCATTAATTTTAGATATATTTTAGATTACTAATTTTCACATATTACTATTGTTATCCTCCGATATGTGGCACGTTTCATCCTCCGATATGTGGCACGTTTCATCCTGCGATATGTGGCACGTTTCATCCTCCGATATGTGGCACGTTTCATCCTCCGATATGTGACACATTTCATCCTCCGATATGTGGCACGTTTCATCCTCCGATATGTGGCACGTTTCATCCTCCGATATGTGGCACATTTCATCCTCCGATATGTGGCACATTTCATCCTCCGATATGTGGCACGTTTCATCCTCCGATATGTGGCACGTTTCATCCTCCGATATGTGGCACGTTTCATCCTCCGATATGTGGCACATTTCATCCTCCGATATGTGGCACGTTTCATCCTCCGATATGTGGCACGTTTCATCCTCCGATATGTGGCACATTTCATCCTCCGATATGTGGCACGTTTCATCCTCCGATATGTGGCACGTTTCATCCTCCGATATGTGGCACGTTTCATCCTCCGATATGTGGCACATTTCATCCTCCGATATGTGGCACGTTTCATCCTCCGATATGTGGCACATTTCATCCTCCGATATGTGGCACGTTTCATCCTCCGATATGTGGCACGTTTCATCCTCCGATATGTGGCACGTTTCATCCTCCGATATGTGGCACGTTTCATCCTCCGATATGTGGCACGTTTCATCCTCCGATATGTGGCACATTTCATCCTCCGATATGTGGCACGTTTCATCCTCCGATATGTGGCACGTTTCATCCTCCGATATGTGGCACGTTTCATCCTCCGATATGTGGCACGTTTCATCCTCCGATATGTGGCACGTTTCTCTGTCGTTTCAACATTTCATCTCTTATCCCTCTGTTCATTTCCCTCAATTTACATGTCTCTCACATCCTAGATGAGGTACTTATCTTTACTTCGGTGTTCGTTTCCCCTCAATTTACATGTCTCGCACATCCTAGATGAGGTACTTATCTTTACTTCGGTGTTCGTTTATTTTCTTCTCGTTTCTGAGGAAGGCCACATGTAGACCGAAACGTCAGTATTTTGTTGCGGTCCATTTTTTTTTGTAAAGCTGTCATCATACCTTATATGAGTTTACATTACATCCCACTACTTGTTCATTCCACAAGCTTTACAAAGCACTGCAATTATTAGCCTGCCCCCTTCCCCTCGTGTACTGTAACAACTTTTATTTCAAATGTATAGTGAGGCCATAAGATGTCGTGGCGGCTGCGTGTAGATAGTTTTTCCTGACTCGGCTCTTGCTGACGCGTTTAAATAATTTGCACGCCAGTCTAGTTGTGAAATAATGTGCTGCTATTTCCAGTTATAGTTATGTATACTTCTGACGAGCGGATGGACTGTGAACTTTATCGATATTTCATTGGAATATTATTTATTCTTGTTGTGTCGATAACCTATCATCGATAGAGCAAAGTGTGTTCACTGTTGAACAGGTTAACATCTATTTTGACAACAATGCGCCAAGCGGAAATGTCCATCCCGAATGCACAAAGTCTGTGACGGTAGATAGGGAGGAAGAATAAGAAATGATCAACGGCTCAGAAAGCAGCAAAGGCTTGTGGTACACAAGAGGCATATACAAGGCACAAAAGACAAATATGGCTGCCCACCGTGAAAGAGATTGGAGCCTCATCACGTACTATTTCATAGAAAGCTATGAAAAGAAATTCTGACTTTTGTCAGAAGAAAGATCCACGGATAAGTACATGGAATGTTGGGACTCTTTACCAAGAAGGAACATTCGAAAATCTTATTTTAGAAGCAGAACGATTAAACATAGATATTTTAGGCATATCAGAGACAAGATAAAATATTGTGGGTACATTTTGGATTTTAACAGTCGAGATTCCTGTAGAATCCTTTAGATTTTAACTGTCCAGAATTATTTAACATGCGTATGCGTACATGCGTACATGCAACACGTGCTCTTTTCGCCGTTTTCCGAGAGGGCTAGACATTGAATCTCACTACCCAGAGAGGGCTAGACATTGGATCTCACTACCCAGAGAGGGCTAGAAATTGAATCTCACTACCCAGAGAGGGCTAGACATTGGATCTCACTACCCAGAGAGGGCTAGACATTGGATCTCACTACCTAGAGAGGGCTAGACATCGGATCTCACTACCCAGAGAGGGCTAGACATTGGATCTCACTACCTAGAGAGGGCTAGACATTGGATCTCACTACCTAGAGAGGGCTAGACATTGGATCTCACTACCTAGAGAGGGCTAGACATTAGATCTCACTACCTAGAGAGGGCTAGACATTGGATCTCACTACCTAGAGAGGGCTAGACATCGGATCTCACTACCCAGAGAGGGCTAGACATTGGATCTCACTACCTAGAGAGGGCTAGACATTGGATCTCACTACCTAGAGAGGCTAGACATCGGATCTCACTACCCAGAGAGGGCTAGACATTGGATCTCACTACCTAGAGAGGGCTAGACATTGGATCTCACTACCTAGAGAGGGCTAGACATTGGATCTCACTACCCAGAGACCAGGGGAGAGTAAAGCGACGAAGAAACCACGAATTCGATTTTTGACAAAATCCCACCGCAAGTGGAGGAGATCGAAACCGGAACCTTCTTGTCCACAGGCCGATGGCTTACACTGCACCACCCAGTTCCAATAACATAAAATCAACATTAGTATCTGTGACCAATAGATAATGAAGTTGGTTTTTTTATGGGGGGGGGGGGTGTTGTTTTCTCAATCGGCAGTACGTTCGTAGAAAACTAGGACCAACAAATTTGGACTAAAGATTTCTAAGCACTAAGAAAATAAATATAAACATAAAGACATGCAGTTAGCGAGGAAGAACAATAAGCGATATTTTTACAAAACATCATACAAACAAACTAATTAACTAACTAACAAACAAGGTAACTAGGCTATACAAAACTATCTAACTAGTTAACTAGCTGACTAACTAAGCATTTAAGAAACTAGCCAAACTCCATTCTGACCGGTTTATAATCAGACCATGCAAATTGTTGAGATGGGAACTTCCATAACAAAAGTTTCTAGAGAAGTTAGAAAATCTTGAACCGAAAGAAGAATAAGAAAATACGAATTTTGGAGAAGTGAAAGAGATGTGCTCTCATGAAAACACGACAGACGGGAACGGAGAAATGGAGTGAGAGAAATAGATAGAGAGACTTTCTAATTTAGAGAAGAGCTCTAGAGAAACTCAAAGAGTGGAAGACAGAAGCATTTTAAGTCTGTGTGTGCTAAGTGTGTGATGGGAGAGTGGGGGTGAAGAGGTCGCTGAGGGAGTTAGAGAACATGCATGACCAAGAGGAGATAACAATGTGAGAACTCACGCGAGAGAGCAGTTTGTTGACATTCACAAATGAAAATCGCTGTTTGCCAGGTCCTTGGTCTGTTAGCACAGCCTTTAACTAATGGCCGCAAATCATTTTAGCGATTGGAACCCGCTGGAAAAGGAACCAGGGAGAGAAACTGTCAGAAACAAAAGCTGCATGGAAAATGGTTCTGTTTTACAACTTGTTCCGGTCATGCTCACTACACGATATCCCAGGTCTCGTGGGGTGCATGCCAGGCCGGAAATGATACGTGGGAATGATGAATTCTGTTTGTTTTATTCGTGCCCGCTTGCTTGATTCCACGACTAAAACAAAAGTGGAGTAGTCCAGCGATGGATGCACTGATCCGTGGCCAGACATTTGTCATTATTTTTCGTGTAGTAATAGCCCGCAGCACAAACAACAAATTGGTTGGAACATTGTCCAAAACCTGACAGTGTCACCAATAATTGGAATGTGAGATTTAAGCGATAAACAAATATGTGAAATGAAGACCACAGACGTGTCTGGTAATGTCCAGTTAAGCCTGTTTGCAATTATATTTAAAACTGATATTACTATACAATTGATAACACCTTGACTACGCCTGACTGCTGTAAGTCATGCTGCGTACAAAATTGGAGAAAAATGTAAATAATTGTTTTATACGACCCTGAATATAACTGAAACCGTGTTCAGGCATAAAGGTCTTCATCAGGACGAGATTAGCGCAAAATGAAAGGAAAAATCCATGACTGTTGTGAAACCTGATTACACGCAATCGTGTATTGTACAATGAGATTCTGACCGTTCAGGGCGGATGGGAAGAGCATATTGCAAACAAGATGAAATGTTACCCCCGCTTGCCTGTTGCTGAAATATGAACATTGTTGGGGAGCGGGAAAGGGGATTAGAAGAGTGTGTCGTTCGCACAGTTTTATGTTTTTACGAAGGATCACAATGAAGGGAGATGGTAGCAAATAGAGTGTAGGTACTGCAATGTTGTACCTGGGCAAGTGCTCAGGGAGGCAACATTGTAGTAGACAATGGCTGAGTTGTTCTGTTCGTGCCAGCTTGCTTGATTCCCTGACTGAAACAAATATGGGACCAAACAACATGGACAACTTTCTACCACAAGACATCAGGACAACGAGCAAGATGGTCACCAAGGAAGAAACGGACAGATTAAAAAAAAAAGACATACAGCAGACAGAAAAATGACATCCAACAGGCGAAAAAAGACACAACAGACGGAAAAAAGATATCCAACAGGCGAAAAAAGACACAACAGACGGAAAAAAGATATCCAACAGGCGAAAAAAAGACACAACAGACAGAAAAAAAGATATCCAACAGACGAAAAAGAGACAACAGACGGAAAAATGACATCCAACAGACGGAAAAAGACACAACAGACGGAAAAATGACATCCAACAGGCGAAAAAAGACACAACAGACGGAAAAAAGATATCCAACAGACGAAAAAAGGACACAACAGACGGAAAAAAGATATCCAACAGGCGAAAAAAAAGACACAACAGACGGGAAAATGACATCCAACAGGCGAAAAAAGACACAACAGACAGAAAAAAGACATCCAACAGGCGAAAAAAGACACAACAGACGGAAAAAAGATATCCAACAGGCGAAAAAAGACACAACAGACAGAAAAAAGACATCCAACAGGCGAAAAAAGACACAACAGACAGAAAAATGACATCCAACAGACGAAAAAAGGACACAACAGACGGAAAAAAGATATCCAACAGGCGAAAAAAAGACACAACAGACGGAAAAAGACATACAACAGACGAAAAAAAGACACAACAGGCGGAATAAAGGCATACAAAAACCCAAATATGTATATGCTGACAGAGTAGAAATAGCCCAAGAATGCTTGCATGTTTGCAAGAGAAGTCACTAAACAGAGCAAACATTACAACACTATGAACATATAAATATATCACGCACTCCTTTCTCCGGCGTTGATCCAAGGATGAGCGTTTGAGTAAAGTCCAGCTTTCTCCGGCGTTGGTTCAAGGATGAACGTTTGTGTAAGGTCCAGCTTTCTCCGGCGTTGATCCAAGGACGAGCGTTTGAGTAAAGTCCAGCTTTCTCCGGCGTTGATCCAAGGATGAGCGTTTGTGTAAGGTCCAGCTTTCTCCGGCGTTGATCCAAGGATGAGCGTTTGAGTAAAGTCCAGCTTTCTCCGGCGTTGATACAAGGATGAGCGTTTGTGTAAGGTCCAGCTTTCTCCGGCGTTGATCCAAGGATGAGCGTTTGTGTAAGGTCCAGCTTTCTCCGGCGTTGATCCAAGGACGAGCGTTTGAGTAAGGTCCAGCTTTCTCCGGCGTTGATCCAAGGATGAACATTTGAGTAAGGTCCAGCTTTCTCCGGCGTTGATCCAATGGGGAACGTTTGAGTAAGGTCCAGCTTTCTCCGGCGTTGATCCAATGGGGAACATTTGAGTAAGGTCCAGCTTTCTTCGGCGTTGATCCAATGGGGAACGTTTGAGTAAGGTCCAGCTTTCTCCGGCGTTGATCCAATGGGGAACATTTGAGTAAGGTCCAGATTTCTCCAGGGTTGATCCAATGGGGAACGTTTGAGTAAGGTCCAGCGTTCTCCGGCGTTGATCCCAGGAGGAACGTTTGAGTAAGGTCCAGCTTTCTCCAGCGTTGATCCCAGGAGGAACATTTGAGTAAGGTCCAGCTTTCTCCAGCGTTGATCCCAGGAGGAACATTTGAGTAAGGTCCAGCTTTCGAAAATTGGTGATAGCCTAGCTTTGCTAAGTAAATAAAAAACAAGGTCGAGATCCCCGTCACGCTACGTGTCCTACAGGGAGTAATGTGTTAGTGGCCATATTTGGTACAGACCTTCTGCACATGATTTTTTTGGGTAATGTGGTCGGTATTACATTCGTGCGGTTTTACTTTCCCAGAAAAAAATGTGGTACCCATTTAAGGCTGGTTGAGCCCGGAAGCCGTCGATCAGGATCGAACCCGACCTCTTGTTCTTTGTAGTCCAGTTCACTAACCACTAAGCTATCGCTGCTATCCTCGCTTTGTTAGCTGTTGAGTAATTTTGACTTAAACACTTAATTCAGATTAATTTTTAGTACTTAATTTTTTTACTTATTTTGTATTCTTCACTGGTTTCGAAGCGACGATAATATTGTTTCCGTTCTCCAGGTTTCACCCATGGCAAAGTCTTTAAAGACTAGGACCTGAATTTTGAGTGTTAATCCGTTTTTTTCCTGACAGCCCTGTGCACAGGGGTCCCTTGCCGCACAGGCAGTTAACTCCGTCTTCGGAAGTACTCATATTTTTTCGTCGACGAGCAATTGACTGATTGAGGGGTGGTTGCCGCAGAGAGAAATCACAAATTAAAATCCCAACTGGTGCAGCCGGGATTTGAACTCACAACCTCTCTGTCTCGAGACCGGCCTCTTACCTCGAGACCGACCAGTACCCGAAGCGACCATGTGACAGCACAGATTTATACATTAAAGCCGTATCTCTATGTTGTAGCAACAGTAGCATATCAATTATACGGACACGTTTCTATTTCCTTTGACATTATCACACATACATTTGGTGTATTATGTTTTGTGTATTTGTGATTAACACAAATGTAGGATTTTTCACACAAGAAATCAACTTCTGAGAGCAGTTAGGACGGAGTGTGACGATTCACTTGTTGCTTCGGACCTTCTAGATATCTAAATATATGTGTTGTTGTTTTATTGTTGTTGTTTTATTGTTGTTGCTGGTGATGATGTTTGCCTACTTTCACTTTATATCTCTAGCCCGAGGAACTCAATTTTCCGTGAATATTACTTTTTCATATTTTTCTCACCCGTAGTCCTATGATAAGTGTCCCTCACCTTACAGGCAGATATTCTCCCACTTCAGAGGTAATCTATTTTTTTTATCGTCGAAAGTTTTAACGTTTTAGGTACATTTTTCTCCTGTGATTTACCGTGGCAGCGGTCAATTTTTGCCTCTCTTTTACCTTTCCAACAGCTAAGGAAGTGTTAACGTGCGCTGAATGCACACGGGACTTCCGATTACGCGCCGTTATTTGAGACTGCTAGACATCGGATTTCACTACCAGAGATCAAAGGTAAGTAAAGCAACGAAGAAACCATCGAATCAAAGTAAAAAAAAAACTCCTCTCGTCTGTTTGGATTCGAACCCCTTTCTAGATATAATAGCAGACAAAAGGAAAGATCACTAAAGACAGTATACGTTCTTGGTTCAAAGTTAATAATATTTAATCATAGTCACGTTGAGCCGTCATTACACAGAATGTTACCAGTGACGAATGTCATTTTACCATTATTTGGTCACGATGTACACATAATGGTTTCCTAGCGTTGGTTCAAAGATTACTTCTCTTCCATGTCTTGCAGGAAACAGCGCTCAATAGGGATAATTGCGCTGTGTAGCGACTTACATCAAATTGCGACATTTGTCCATTAAAGCCCAATAGATCTGATTTCAGAATTGTATATTTAGGTACTGGATTGCCTTTCCTCGACTATCTCTCTTGGCCTGACTGGTTGGTCTATAACCAGATCCACTACACAGAGGTAGTGTAGGATCTTGACCAGTTATATTTCATTAATAATGGTGTTAGCAGTTAGCTTTATACCCTCAGCTCGGGGTATTGAGCATCCTGCAAATGTTCATTTAGAAAGTGTTACTTAGATCGCGAAAACAAGAGTAGAGTAAAGTAATATGAAAAGATAAAAGATAATGACGGAGAGACTAGAGAGAAATCATGGATTAAAGGCATCAAGAAGCACCAAGATGCATAGAGATGCGAAGCTGCTGTAAAGCTGATGATAATGACACTTTTTAAAAAAACAAGACATAAGTGTTATCGTAACATCTTTACGTGGTAATTAACAAAACAAAATTCGACTTTTCTACCAAGTAGGAGCTAGAACAACAAACAACAACACACATATATATATGTATATATATATATATATATATATATATATATATATATATATATATATATATATATATATATATATATATAATATATATATATAGTAGGATATGTACACAAATCTAACTACATGGCGATAATATACTAGATACTCAAGACAGGAAATAAAGGTTACTTCCTTGTGGTCCAGAGCGTGGTCAGCTTCTGGATGAACTTTGAAAAAGTGGGCGGGATGACCAGATATATATCTCAGTGACCAGGTAGTGTGGTGAGAAGACGGAAGTGTTCTAAAAATATGGGGAGGTGGGTACAAGATATGTATAAACTGTGTATATCTAACTGTGTGCGCAACGAACCGATATGTAAAAAAAATTGTGTACATATCCATACATGCGTACAAGCATAAATCCATATATATATATATATATATATATATATATATATTACCATAAACCACACAAAAGAAAAGCATTGCCAGATGACGTATGTGGGCGAGTCTGGACGACGCTTGAGTGTCAGATTTTGTGAGCATCGTCGTGATGCTGAGCAAAAGACTGGCAACCCGGTGTCTGCCCATTTCAACTTCCCTGGCCATAGCGGTAAATCTGACATGCAAGTTACTGGCATTGTCTCGTGTCACTCCAGCAATCACATCCGGTTCGCCCTTGAGAATTGTCTCACTTCTCATTTGGGTTCGCTGTCCTCCCTAGGCATGAACATATCGCTCTCATACACATAAGGCACCTACTACACACTTCTTACTCCCATGCACTACCGAACCTATACATGAATGTATATCTGTCTGCATATGTATTGGCACATTTGGACACCTTCGGGTTTTCTTTTGTGTGCTTTGTGTTAATATATACGGATTTATGCTTGTACACATATATGGATATGTACACATGCTTTTGTACACACCGGTTCGTTGTGCACACACACAGTTAGATATAAACAGCTTATACGTATCATGTACCCACCTGCCCATATTTTTAGAACCCTTCCATCTTCTCACCTGACTGCCTGGTCACTGAGATATATAGTTGGTCATCCCGCCCACTTATTTTAGTTCATTCAGAAGCTGACCACGCTCAGGGCAACAGTGAAGTGACCCTTTTTTTAAATTTCCTTTCTTGAGTATGTAGTATATTATTGCCATGTAGTTAGATTTGTGTACATATCCTTATATATATTTTTCTGTTGTTAATTGTTGTTTCAGCTGAAGGTCTACTTGGCCGAAACGTCGAATACTGTTTTGTTAATTACCACGTAAAGATGATATTATTCCACTTAGTTCTTCCTTTTTTTTAAATTTGACAGAGAAATCATGGGAAGGAAATCTAGACAGAATGGAAGGAACAAAAAGAAGAACAAAGTATAAAAGAGAGCAAAATAAAAAGAATGTAGAGAAACCGGAGAAAGAAAAGAATCAGAGAACAAGAGAAATATTTTTTAAAAAGTCAGAGGAAGACAGAGTGAAAGCCACGTCTTCATTGGCAATATGACAGCGCAAGGAAGAGAGAGAGAGAGAGAGAGAGAAAGAGAAACGAGTAAGAGAGAGAAGCACACATAGCATAGGATACAATTGGCATATACACACTTACAAAAACACAGACATGCACGTACACATGCATGCACACACACATACATACATACACACAAACATACATACATACACACACACATACATACATACATACTTACATACATACATACAACATACATACATACATACATGCATGCATACATACATACATAAATACATACATACATACTACATACATACATACATACATACATACATACATACATACATACATACATACATACATACATACATACATACATACATACATACATACATATATATTTTTTTCTTTTACTTTAAAGAGAAAGAAATTAATAGAAATATTGCATCGTGCCAATTTAAAGAATACGAGAAATACTTTGCAATCTTCATTGTCCTGACCTTAAGACTCAATTAGACAATATGTCCATGTTTGACAAATCAAACCAGAACCAACAACATTTAATTTTGGAGATCTAATGTGCAAGGACGATCTTGATCCAGACGGCAAGGACAACCATATACTCAACGCTCTTCTATCGTAGAAGATACGTTTACTCGACCATTTGTCCAATTATTATTTCCGGCTATCACAGAAGCACGTGGGGGAGAGGAAGTGAACTACTGAAGCGGTAAATACTCCATCTTGTCTATCGCAACTCGCCATCGTTTACTGCCCTCTCACTCTCCTCCCTAGGGACTGTCTTCCAACAAACCCACGGAGCTGTAACAACTCGCGGTCGAATCATTCCCCTCAGGCCCTTGGTCGTTGTATTCCAGTTGTAGATGTTGAAAACTACTACGCCATGAACTTCCACCGCTGACTGGTTTCACAAATCCCAGATCGAACCACACAACCTTATCTACCACACGGTGGCAGGCAATCCAGGCAGAGCAGCTACTTGATGCCTCGGGCTATCAGTTCAGTGAGGCAATACTATCGAGAAAGTGTGTTTAACACTCCACCTCATCCTGATTTACTCCTAACTTGCGTTTGTTTGTTTATTTGCTAAGGGCAGGGTTTGGTAAATGCGTTGGGCGTCACTTGTATTGCTTGCATTAAACTCAAGCTCCTGTTAGCTAATCGAATGTCGTTTCTGCAATTAGGACTTCCTCATGTCAAACAAACTTTGCTATAATACTCTTATCACTTCCCGTGCCTAGAACCGTTCACAAACATATCAACCATTATTGCCTACACACCCTCCACTCCAGTTGTATGTTTCCTCTCGGTGCAATTTACACACACATACACACTTACATATGTAATATATATATATATCTGTTTATATCTTTATAGACAGTTGGGACAGAAAAGAAAATATAAAGAAACAATAAATAAAATGGTTTGGCCACGTGACAAGGCAGAAAGATCAAACACAACACAACGAGCCTAGAATAAAAGTTGCAAGAACACCAGACCCAAGAGCCGACCACGAAAAAGATGGATTGACGGAATATTAGAAACACTAGGAAACATAACAGCAGCAGAGGCGAACAGAAAAGTAAAAGACCGTAAATGATATCTACCCTCGACGCTGAAAGGCAAATGAATAAAGAAAGAAGAAAATAGACAGATGGAAGCAGGTTGTTGTCTATCTTCAGTAGAAATTGTTCGTAGTCCAAGTAACAAAACAGAGGTACAGAACAAACAGGTCACTCTGTTAAGCACATTGCAGACAACGCTGCTGGCTGTAGTTAAAACACTGAGAACTTTGGGGGACTGGTTGGTCTCTAGGCAAGACGCCGGCCTCGAGACAGAGAGCGCGTGAGTTCAAATCCTGGCTCGAAACGTCAATTACTCAGGGAAGAAAAAAATGAGTACCTCCGAAGACGGAGTTATCTGCCTGTGCGGCGAGGGACCCCTGTGCACGCGGTTGCCAGGGAAAAAAACGGACTAACACGCAAAATTCAGTGGAAAGCTGGCGAACGAAAAAAAAACACTAAGAAGAAGTGAAACAATAGAGCACATAAATATCAAGTTAATTAACGGTAATTAACGCCCAACACTAATAACCTTTTGTTAATGCACTGCTCTACGGAGGAGAAGAGTTCGAAGTCGATCCCGACCAACGACTGCCACATACACACAGTCTGAAGTAAGATCTGCATTCAAGAAGGGCGGCATTGGAATAATATTAACCACATGACCCAACTGACGCCATATTCCTGTACACCACAAAGTGGGGCGTGACAAGATTTTTTAAATCTATTTTCAAAGCAAATATTAATAACTAAAATAACTCTGAAAAAACATTATATAAAGTTAAATATCACATAATTACTAAGTGATTAATTATAGAAATAGTATTAATAACCAAATTATTGTAAAATATAATACACATGTTTCAACAAATAAAACAGGGTGTTAGACAAGGTTGTGTGCTGTCACCAGATTTGTTTTATATTTATAGTGAGATTATTTTAAGATCCATAAGGGGCATGCCTGGAATAGCAATTGGAGGTCATAATATAAATAATCTAAGGTATGCTGATGATACAGTATTAATCTCTAATAGTGAAAATGAGTTACAAGAAATGTTGGACATTATAGTGAAAGAAAGCAAAAATAAAGGACTCAACCTTAATAGCAAAAAGACAGAAGTAATGGTAACAACAAAGAAAAAGACATCACCTCAGAGCAAAATAAAGACAAATGGAACAATATTAAAACAGGTAAATGAATTTAAATATTTGAGAACTTTGTTAAACTCAGACGAAAGATGTACAAAAGAGGTGAGATGTAAAATGGCTCAGGCAAAAGCAGCTTTCCAAAAAATGAGGAAGATACTATGCAATCCATTTTTGACAATAGAAACAAGAAAAAGAGTTCTTAAATGTTACGTAGAGCCAGTTTTAACATATGGATGTGAATCATGAACAATAGGACAACAGACAAGAAAATCACTGGAGTCTGTAGAAATGTGGTTTTACGGAAGAATGTTGAGAATACCATGGACAGCTTAGAAGAATAATGAAGAGGTTCTGAGAGAGGTCAAAGCAAAAAGAGAGCTAATTTCCAATGTTAGGAAGAAACAATCATCATTTTTGGCCATGTAATGAGAAGAGAACAACTTGAATATATTGTAACAACTGGAAAAATTGAGGGACGAAGAGATAGAGGGAAGCAAAGAGAAAAAATAACAGACAGCTTAAGAGAATAGCTTAGCAGAAGGTCAACAACAGAAATGATAAATAGCTGCCGTGATCGAAAATTGTGGAGAGACAAGATCACCTACGCCACTAGGCCCGGTACTTGATGATGATGATAATACACATACAATTATTTCAATGACCTATATATGGCCTTTGACGTCTTGATAGACTGTTGGTAGCAAGCAATTATAATTGTCAGTAGTTTGGTTAAAATTGTAGTGTTTTATGTTGAATACTGCTTTGCTGACAGCTTCTATCGTGGCTGAATATGCCAATATTGGACAGACAGATCTGTTGCAGAACGAACAAGATGTGTATGTGTGGTGGAGATAAATTATAATAAATGAATAATATTATAGAGGGAGACTTCCGAGGCGATAGATCAGCGAATCATTTCAGAGGAGGGAGTAATGTTTACAGCACTCGGAAAAAATTACAAATAAACAACAGAAAAGTAAAGTACAATGTATGGACCGAAGCAAGATCGAACCCATACTCCTCGGCACAGCGCCACGAGAAACCAAAGGCTAGAGCACACCAATAAATCAAACAGTTACTAATAGACTTCACTGTCTATGGAGGACACACCTACTACAACCGTACAGTGGAAACTATTCACCTTGCAATCTTTATAAGGACTAGGTAGTTTCAACAATTTACTCCTCATTTCCATGGCAACAACAGAACGATAAATCAGATGACGTTCTATCATGTTATTAAACCTATGGAAGTATGCATGGGGAGGAGAATTTATTAAGTGCCTCCTGTAAGATTCACTGCGCTGTGTCTTTATAGTTTTAAAAAAAAAACCTAAACAAAAACTGCAAGAGATTTTAATTAACAGTAAAACTTTTTTTTCATAATTTATAATGCAAATAACTAAGATATTATGATGCAATTATCATTATGTTGATTTATGACAATAATGGAAGGAGCTATATTACATAGCGCAAATTGCAGCAATGTTTATGTCGCAAATTATCAGGTTAAAGATCAACCTAAAGGTTTGGTCTCCTGTCTGCCCTCCTCAAGTTTCAAACTCACCGTCCGCCGGTGACGGAAAGTGAAAGGAATGGTCTAGTTTCAACATCAAAATGACAAAAGCAATGACTGCAACAAAGAAAAAGGCATGTCCTAAATGCATATTTAAAGTGAATGTGATAGTATTCAGATAAATAAATCAATTCAAATAGCGAGGATCATGTTAACTTCAGATGGTAGAGATAATTCACATCAATTTAAAAAATATATTTTGTAACCCAATTTGTCAATGGAAATAAGAAATCATCATCATTGAGTGCCGTCTCCGCATCGAAGGTTGGATACCATGGAGCGCCACTCCACTCTGTCTCTTGCTTTGATGGTGCAGATTGTCATAGGCTGACTTGTCCATCTCTTGATGTTACTCGTCCATGTTGTTAGTCTTGGTCTGCCTCTGCTTCCTTGTATTTTCCCTTCCAATATTTCTTTTATTAGGCTGTTGTGTCTTTTAACATGAACTAAAAATTTAATTTGTCTTGCTCTAATTGTGTTTAGTAATTCTCTTTTCATTTTTAGTTGTTTTAAAACTTCCTCGTTTGTTTTCTTTTCTTTCCATACAATTCTACCTATTCTTCTATAAATCCACATTTCAAAGGCTTCAATTTCTGTTCTGTTGTCTGGTCTAATGTCCATGTTTCTGCATCATACAGGAATATTGAGAAGATGTAACATTTTGCTATTCTTAGTTTTAGCCCTGGTGTTATTTGTTTTGATATTAGTATATTTTTCATGGCATTGAAATTACTTTTTGCCATACCTATTCTTTTATTTATTTCAGTTGTACATTTCCCATCACTGGTTATAGTGTGTCCAAGGTAGTTATAGTTCTGAACTGTGTCTAGATGTATTCCTTCCACTTTAATATTTAATTGTAGGTCTGAGAATTTTCTTTGTTTACGATCATAGTTTTAGTCTTTTTTATATTCATATCTAGTCCATATTTTTTGCTTGTCATGTTTATTACATTAAGTAATTGTAGATCTTTAGGATTTTCTGCTCGTACTATATTATCATCATCATATCTTAGGTTATTGATTATCTTCCCATTAATGTTTAGGCCTGGCATCTCAGTGATATTTTGAAGATTTGCTCAGTGTATAAATTGAACAAGCTTGGTGATAGGATGCATCCTTGTCTTACTCCTCTTTTTATATCAATGGGTGTAGAGTTCCCCTTGTTATATTTTATTATTGCTGTTTGATCCCAGTACAAATTACATATCAGTCTTATGTATGTGTCAACCAGATTTATATCTTTTAGGCAGTCTATGAGTTGATTATGGCGTATTCTATCGAAAGCTTTGGTGTAGTCTATGAAGCAGGCATATATTGGTTTGTTTACTTCTATGTACGTGTACTTTTCAATCAATGTCCTCATGCTGAATATGACTTCTTTTGTCCCACTGTTTTTCCTGAATACGAATTGCTGCTCATCTAATTCAGTATTGATTTTATTCTGAATCCTTCCTTGTATCATCATCATCATCATCATCATCATCATCATCATCATCGAGTGCATTCTCCGCAACGAAAGTTGGCTACCATGGATCGCCATTCTACTCTGTTTTTTGCTTGGTTGGTGCAGGCTGTCACAGATTGAATTATCCATCTTTTGATGTTACTCGTCCATGTTAGTCTTGGTCTGCCTCTGCCTCTTTTACCTTGTATTTTCCCTTCCAATATTACTTTTAGTAGGCTGTTGTGTCTTTTAACATGCTCCAAAAATTTCATTTGTCTTGTCTTAATTGTATTTAGTAGTTCTCTTTTTATTTTCAGTTGTTTTAAAACTTCATCGTTTGTTATCTTTTGTTTCCATCCAATTCTACCTATTCTTCTATAAATCCACATTTCAAAGGCTTCAATTTTCTGTTCTGTTTACTTGTCTAATGTCCATGTTTCTGCACCAAAAAAGGAATATTGAGAAGATGTAACATTTTGCCATTCTTAGTTTCAGCCCTGTTGATATTTGTTTTGTTGTTAGTATATTTTTCATGGCATTAAAATTACTTTTTGCCATACCTATTCTTTTGTTTATTTCAATTTTACATTTTCCATCACTTGTTATAGTATTTCCCAGGTAGTTGTAGCTCTGGATTGTCTCCAGATGTATTCCCTCAACTGTGATATTTAATTGTAGGTCTTGAGAATTTTCTTTGTTTATGTTCATAGTTTTAGTCTTTTTGATATTCATTTCTAGTCCATATTTTTTCTAGTTATGTTTATCACATTAAGCAATCGTTGTAGATCTTTAGGATTTTCTGCTAGTAGAACAGTATTATCAGCATATCTTGGTTATTGATTATCGTCCCATTAATGTTTAGACCTGGCATCTCTGAGATGTTTTTAAGATTTGCTCAGTGTATAGATTGAACAAGCATGGTGATATGATGCATCCTTGTCTTACTCCTCTTTTTATGTCCATATGTGGAGTTCTCCTTCCTTGTATAACTTTTAGCAAGATTTTGGTTACCTGGCTCATTAGGCTTATTGTTCTAAAATCACAGCATTCAGCTGCACCATTCTTTTTAGGTAATGCAATGAAAGTTGATGTTTTTAGTTCATTTGGTATGTATCCTGTATGGTATATGTCACTGCATATGTCTGTGATCACTTCAGTGCCAAAACCTTCAAGTGTCTGTATCATCTCTATCTGTATACTGTCAGGTCCTGCTGCTTTTCCCATTTTCATTGTTTTTATAGCTTTTTCTACTTCAGATTTTAGGATTTTATAGCTGGATATACATCTTATAAATGTTTTTTTTATTCCTTTCGTCATGAAATAATTCTGTTATGTATTCCTGCCATCTATCGATTATATCTTTGTTGTCTGTTAGCATTCTTCCCTCTTTGTTTGCAATACAACCATTTCCTGCAGCTTTTTTGTCTTTATTAGTCATTCTTTTTATTTCTGTGTGCATTCCTTTTAAATTTTGTTTACTTTTCATAGTTTCGACTTCTAGACATCTTTGTTGAGCCAGTCTTCTTTTGCCATTTTGTACATTTTTCGTATTTCATTATCAATTTCCTTGTATCTGGCAGTGTTCTTCGCTTGTCTTCTCACTTCCATTTTTTCTAAAATGTTGTCAGTTTATCTATTTTTGTTTTTTGTTACTTTCCTCTTTGGGTAAGGTGATGCAGGATTCTTGTATGCTGTTTTTTATGCATTGCCATTTGGTTGTGACTTTTTCTTCAGGATTTTCTCTTCTGTACTTCTCAATCCCTTCTTCTAACAACTTCTGATATGTGTTCTTTACTTGTACAGTATAAGTTTCTTTAACATCTTTCTGATTTAAAGCTGTTGTATCTATTGCTATTGCTGAATTAGTATTTTGTTTCTTTCTCTTTAATTTGATTTTCATTTTAATCATTACAGGATTGTGATCTGAATTAATATCTGCACCTGGATAGGTTTTGGCTTTCTTGACGCTGTTCCGGAATCTGTCTTTTATCATTATATAATCTATTTGACTCCTCTTTCTATTTCCAGAGCTTTTCCATGTGTATAATTTCCTTTTCTCTTGCTCAAAGTAGGTGTTACATATTATCAGCCTGTTTTCTTCACAAAATTGAATTAATCTTTCTCCTCAGTTATTTTTTTTTCCTAAACCATGATTTCCTATAATGGTCTTATATCTACCTTTTCCTACTTTAGCGTTCATGTCACCCATTACAATCAAGATGTCTGAAGATTTCACTTGCTTCATAACTGTATTTAGATCTACATAGTATGCTTCTATCTGTTCATCTGTATAGTCTTGGAAATAAGAAAAGAAGACTTTAAGTGGAGCCAGTCTCCAAATCATGAACAGTTAGACAACACACAAGGAAATGTTATGAGAAGGGAACATGTGCAATATAACGGCAGGAACAATTAAGGAAAGAAGAGTTAGAGAGAAAGAAACTAGTCAGTTTAACATAATGTTTTGATAGGAAGTTAACAGCAGAATCACTAAACAACTATATAAAGATATAGAGATACATGATAGGTCAGGAGGCGCTTGATAGTGATGGGTATATGCTTAATAAATGATAAACAATAATAAATAGTATATATGTATATAATACTAAATATTAATTTTCGTTCATAAAAGACATTTCTTTAAGTTAGCTTACTCTGGAGACATGGAGCCGCGATAGCTCAGTGGTTAGTGAACTGGACTACCACGGACAAGGGGTAGGGTTCGATCCCAACCGACGGCTTCCGGGTTCACCCAGCCTTAAATGGGTACCGGATTTTTTTTCGGGGAAAGTAAAGCAGCACGGGCGTAATACTGACCACATTATCCCAAAAATCATGTGCTGAAGGTCTGTAAAATATAGGGTCACTAACACCATATTTCCCTATACGCCACTTGGCGTGACGGGGGTACTTTACTTTTAACTCTGGAGACATCATTACATATATGTAGATAATTACAGTCATATGCTCATATTATTATATTGCACATCTATATAGTAGTAGTGACAGTATAAGTAGTAGTAGTCGTAGTATTAGTGCCAGTAGAAGTAGTAGTAGTCGTAGCAGCAGAGTTAGTAGTAGTAGTGGGAGTAGAATTAGTAGTAGTAGTGGCAGTAGAAGTAGTAGTAGTGGCAGTAGATGTAGTAGTAGTAGTAGTAGTAGAAGTCGTAGTCGTAGCAGCAAAGTTAGTAGTAGTAGTGGGAGTAGAATTAGTAGTAGTAGTGGCAGTAGAAGTAGTAGTAGTGGCAGTAGATGTAGTAGTAGTAGTAGTAGAAGTCGTAGTCGTAGCAGCAAAGTTAGTAGTAGTAGTGGGAGTAGAATTAGTAGTAGTAGTGGCAGTAGAAGTAGTAGTAGTGGCAGTAGATGTAGTAATAGTAGTAGTAGTAGTCGTAGCAGTAGAAGTAATCATAGTAGTAGTAGCATTAGAAGTAATCATAGCAGTAGTAGCAGTAGAAGTAGTAGTAGTGGCAGTAGATGTAGTAGTAGTAGTCGTAGTCGTAGCAGTAGAAGTAATCATAGCAGTAGTAGCATTAGAAGTAATCATAGTAGTAGTAGCATTAGAAGTAATTATAGCAGTAGTTGCAGTAGAAGTAGTAGTAGTGGCAGTAGATGTAGTAGTAGTAGTAGTAATCGTAGCAGTAGAAGTAATCATAGTAGTAGTAGCAGTCGAAGTAGTACTTCGTGTCGAATGATAAAGTTAGGGAGAGGTGGACAGAGAAATGAGAGATAGGATGGTGAGATGAAGAAAAGATTTGTCACATGGGGGAGGATAGGTGAAGTGCAGAGATATAGAATTGTAAGAGTAGAGACATGATGAAGAGGTGAATTAGTTGCCTGTTCCATAGTTATGGTTATGGTAAGTCGAAGGCTCCAGCATCACTGCATACGAATTCAAATCCATATTTTCTCAACCGCCCGTGCCAGTGGAATCATCCGAAGTAAAACTCATCCCATTGAAGGATCCAAACAAAGAAAGGAAGCTGCAGTCTCCATAATAGCAGCTACAGCACATGCTAAAAGACACAAGGCCAAACGGCAACAACGCAGCTGAGCTGTCCTTCGTCATACGATACCGTCATTCATCGTATGCACTCGAAATATCGAAACATAATCCGGATGAAAAAACACAGCTCACGGTGTGCACAGAGCACTAAACTCAGTTGCTCTGGCAGCAAGCTGGAATACAACAGTAAGTAAAGAAGCTGTGTGGATGCTTAATGATCGATGAAAGTTATTTTTCTCCTCATTTTTTGTTATCAAAGACATGTTACATAACCGATGAGCGTGATAAAAAAAGTGGAGGCGGGCTCTGTACGCATGCAATGGGTACAGTCATCGCTGAAGTCCAAAATACGTAAGGTCAGAGGCCAGTGGTGAGGAGTGTAGAACACTCCAAGGTATGAAGACAGCTTCACAAGGGAGGAACACAACACAATACTGACGTTTCGGCCTGAGGCCTTTTTCAGAGTACAAGGACAACGAAAACAAACGATGAAACACAATTATCTATAAATACATGATCAGAAGAAGAGGATAGAAAAGAAAAAAGTAGGATGATGAAAAAATAAAAAAAGAAGAGAGCTAAGATAAGAATATAGAAAGAATATGAGAATAAATGTATAAATAATTATTTTAATTATACATATATTCTCATATTCTTTCTATATTCTTATCTTAGCTCTCTTCTTTTTTTATTTTTTCATCATCCTACTTTTTTCTTTTCTATCCTCTTCTTCTGATCATGTATTTATAGATAATTGTGTTTCATCGTTTGTTTTCGTTGTCCTTGTACTCTGAAAAAGGCCTCAGGCCGAAATGTCAGTATTGTGTTGTGTTCCTCCCTTGTGAAGCTGTCATCATACCTTGGAGTGCTCTACACTCCTCACCACTGGCCTCTTGCTACCAGCTTCACCGCAGCATCGCAATTATTTGCCTGTTCCCTACGTAAGGTCACCTTTGTCTATGTCCCTGGGCATGCGGGAGTACGGGGAAATGAAAGAGCGGACAGGTTGGCTAGCTGCGCTGTCGTTGAGGACGGGCAATCTATGGATCAAGTGGACATCATCAATGCCCTCCGAGATGTGGGAAGAGCACAGGACTTTGACAAACACAGATCCAAGTCACTTCTTCGGATGATGGAAATGGGGTTAAGATGGGCACAGCCAGAAATGAGAAACTTGGTGGCCGTGTAAGAAGACTTATCAACCAACATAGAACTGGAGTCGTCAGTCGCTGGACACTGAGGGAATTGCTGAGGAGGGGATCTGAGCACCTATGGACATGTTCGGAGTGCAATGATGATGACCCGCAAGTAACTCAATAACTCAATGTTACATAATCATAAAATACACGAAGTTGCTTCCATCTTCCATTTCTAAGACTTCATCTTTTTAGTTCTCCGGCGCGGAGAACTGTAGATCCCGCACTTCGAACGACCCTAATGTGGAAAGTTAAGAGTTGGAACATATTGGAGATATAATTTTGCTCCGGAATTCGAACAATGCTTCTACTTTCAAACTGGTCGTGCATGCGAAGTTAAAAAAAAAAAAGTCCTTTGTAAATGACATTTGTTGTCTGCGTAAGCAGTTACGCTCGAGTTTATCCTCAGTGCTTTCTTAACTTTTGTGTGTATGACAAATATATAGGAGGATTTTATCGATGACTGAGGCGAAAAGGAAATGATAACGCCAGCAAAGAAATATGAAAGCGAAACACTTGTAGAGAAAGATGGGAAGTGAAGCGTGACTCGACCACCAAGCGGCAGAACATATGAGAACACCAGAAGTACAATTTTTTAGCGGTTTTTTTTTCCAAATTGATTATTCTTTCATTTTTTTCTTTCTTTTTTTTTTCTTTCTTTTTTTTTTCTTTCTTTTTTTTCTTTCTTACTTACTTCTTTCTTCTTTCTTTTTTCTTCCTTCCTTTCTTTCTTTCTTTTTCTTTCTATCTTTCTTTTTTGCTTGTTTTCTTTCTTTCTTTCTTTCTTACTTACTTCTTTCTTTCTTTCTTTTTTTCTTTCTTTCTTTCTTTCTATCTTTCTTTCTTTTTTCTTTTTTTTTTCTTTCTTTCTTTCTTACTTCTTTCTTTCTTTCCTATTTATGTTTAAGCGTTCACCCATTAAGTGGATGCGTCGCTAGTTTACGGCACAACCACGATATCTGCCTCTTTCGTCCCGACACAGCCGTCTTCAGCAAGGGTAGATTGTCCTAACAATATTTTGCCGAGGGAATGGCCATTATGGTTTTATAACTTTCTATATATTTAACTGCCAATGTTCTTTAACATGCGCGAGTGCACACGGGACCTCCTGTTTTTGCTGTTATCAGATTTAGACATCGGACATCACAATCCACCGACTAGCGGAGGGTGAGGCCACGAAGAAACCAAGAATTCAAAACGAAAAATTGTCATCGACTGTGGCGGAATTCAAACCCAAGACCTTCTTATCATGAGACCGACGTCTTACCTCTAGACTAGACCACGGATAGGGAGAATTGAATAATAAAAAAATAGAAAAATTGTTATGGTAAACGCTTTATGTGATTGACAGACGACACACATTTGAACGACGTTTCTGCTCAATGTTGTACTAACCCCTAGACCACGGATACCCCATAGTGAAACTACCTTTCAAGCTGTAGTATTTCTCTTCCGGCTTAAACAGCCCAACTGGACACCACCACTCCTCGTTAATTTACTTCAAATGCAATTTTCGTTTTATTATATCGTATTTACGTCTTTTATGTTTTGTTTTAATTCGTTATTTAAAATATTTAATTCTGTATTTTTAACATTATATTCTGTGTATTTGCTTTTTACGTTTATCGAAATGGTTATTTTTTTAGCCTGGGAACGGAATACTTTGCATTTCATTATTCATAAGGCTCCCGTGTGTTACCGGGGCCTCATTATTGTAGGAAGTAAAGAATAGTGACACTGTGATCTTCCAGGCATGTCGTAAGAGGCGACTAAGGAGATTGAGCGATGGCTTGACAAGCTGTCATTGTAAAAACATTGTTATGGAAACAGAGCAGTGATCTCTGCAATATGTGCCATTTTGGCACGCAAGGTTTCTGCTTTTGAGATTTAAGTTCTGCCCTATGTGCCGTCTTCGGCTCGAAACGACAATAGATAGATAGATATTCCTAAGGGCAAAACTGACTTTGATTTCAAACAATTTAGAATTGGAACGGCGTCCAGGTTTAAATTAAATTCAAAACCCGACTGGACTACCAATGTTCGCACAACCCGTGTTCGATTCTCCCTGGAAGCAGTGTGAGTTGTACTCGTGGTTAGCAAAAAATACCCCAGCGGTCGACCCAGCCGCTAGCAGAAATGGGTATCAGGGTAGTACTCTGGGGAGGTGAGGAATGCCGCCTCGCATCGTGAGTTTCGATACTTGAAGCGACACTATCCAGAAGTCTCCGAACACTTCTACCTAGGCGGTCGAGCACATATGGGTGGAAACTCGCCAATTCGCCGATTCAAGTCTCGTACTTTACCTTTATCGTGACCTTTACTTTTATCTTTGTTTTTACCTTTACCTTTAGTCGTAACATTATCTTTACCTTTACCTTTACTTTTACCTTTACCTTTACCTTTACCTTTACCTTTACTTTACTTTACTTTTACCTTTACCTTTACCTTTACCTTACCTTTACTTTTACCTTTACTTTTACCTTTACTTTTACCTTTACCTTACCTTACTGTTACCTTTACCTTTACTTTTACCTTTACTTTACCTTTACTTTTACCTTACCTTTACCTTTACCTTTACCTTTACCTTAATCTTACCTTACCTTTACCTTTACCTTTACCTTTACTTTTACTTTTACCTTTACCTTTACCTTTACCTTTACTTTACCTTTACCTTTATCTTTACCTTTACCTTTACCTTTACCTTTACTTTTACTTTTACTTTACTTTTACTTTTACTTTTACCTTTACCTTTACCTTTACCTTTATTAAATGTGAAGTACAAGGAACATCTGTAATTGCTTGTCTGCACAAAATAATGGGTAGAAATCGTTATGAATGTTGTATACAACTCACTACTGATTGTCTACGTTAGAGAGATGGATAGAGTGAGATGGGGGTGGAGGAGAGATAGAGCGAAAGGGAAGGAGGTGGAATGATAGAGGAAGAGAGAGATGTTCCATCCATAGCCATAGTTTCTCCTTGTTTTCTTCAAGCACTACAGGTTATATCGTTGTGATGAGTTTGGAGGTGAGAAACTTGATACCAGCATCGTGGGGTGTCAGCTTGTTACCGCCGCCGAGATGCCGAGGACAGAACGAGTTTTAATTACTGGAAGTTTCAGATGTCAAGGTCGAGTTTATGATGTCGAATGTGCACCAGGAAACATCTACTGTTTGTGCTTCCTCGATTCTATGATTTCAAATGTGACTCGTGAGATATATGCTAAAGAGCGGGCGTTGTCGAGGGTCAAGAATGAACTGTGAAGAAGAAACTATTTTGTTCTTTAGTACTTCTGGACCCACGTAGTCATTAGTATGATAAATAAATTATCCAGAAAGAAAATTGTCGTTTATCTCCCGTTGATGAACATCATTATCTACATGTAAGAACGACATTCAAGATATAGGAGATTTGGAACGGTAAAGGTAAAGTACTAGGCTTGAATCGGCGTCTTAGTGCGCGAGTTTTTACCCGTATCTGCTCGGCTTCAAGTCACTGACATTGTTCATGTCACTCCAGCAATCGTAGCCGGTTTGCCCTTGAGAATCGTCAGATAGTCCAGTTGGGTTCGCTGTCCCCCCAAATCATCATCGAGTGCCTTCTCCGCAACGAAGGTTGGCTACCATGGACCGCCATTCTACTCTGCTTCTTGCTTTGATGGTGCAGGCTGTTATTGATTGACTTGTCCATCTTTTCATGTTACTCGTCCATGTTAGTCTTGGTCTGCCTCTGCCTCTTTTACCTTGTATTTTCCCTTCCAATATTACTTTTATTAGGCTGTTGTGTCTTTTAACATGCTCCAAAAATTTTAATTTGTCTTGTCTTAATTGTGTTTAGTAGTTCTCTTTTTATTTTCAGTTGTTTTAAAACTTTATCGTTTGTTTTCTTTTCTTTCCATCCAATTCTACCTATTCTTGTATAAATCCACATTTCAAAGGCTTCAATTTCTGTTCTTGTATTTTTTTGTCTAATGTCCATGTTTCTGCACCATACAGGAATACTGACAAGATGTAACATTTTGCCATTCTTAGTTTCAGCCTGCTGATATTTGTTTTGTTGTTAGTATATTTTTCATGGCATTACAATCCTTTTTGCCATACCTGTCACCCCAAAGCATGAACATATTGCTATCATGCACATAAGATACCTGTTACACACTTTTTACTCTCATATGCACTCATACCTATATCTGTTACATATTTTTTTACTCTCATATGCACTCATACCTATATCTGTTACATATTTTTTACTCTCATATGCACTCATACCTATATCTGTTACATATTTTTACTCTCATATGCACTCATACCTATATCTGTTACATATTTTTACTCTCATATGCACTCATACCTATATCTGTTACATATTTTTTACTCTCATATGCATTCATACCTATATCTGTTACATATTTTTTACTCTCATATGCACTCATACCTATATCTGTGTATATATTTGTCTGCACGCCAACTGAACGTCCTTTAGAGGGCAGATTATGAAAGAGTACACTCATTTAGTCAAGCTCTATGGGTGACCAAGATCTCGACCTCAGGGAAGTGACTTATTTTCTTTTTGTGACGGTTATATTTCCGCCTTCCGACCTTAAAAGTTCGTTGTCGCGTTGTGTTGACATTGACATCATCATCATGTGTATACCTGTTGGCATATGCGATCATGTCCTTCCACAATTCTCTGCCCACAATGTATCAAAGCTGTTGTTGGCTGTACGCCGTGCGTCGAAACCAAACTGACTGTCATCTTTTCTCTTTGCCGCCCTTGATTTCTCTTTCCCTGCATTTTGCCAGTTGTGACCGAGTGCTCCAACCCTTTTCTTCTCATGATATGACCGATAAATATCGATTGTACTTTTCTGTTTTTTTTTTTATTTTTAATGACCTCTCTTTTTGTTTTGGCATCTTCGAGAATTTCAATGTTTGTCTTTTTAGCTAAATTACATTGACCATGAATTGACATCAAGCTGCGATGACTACTCCATTCAGCCCAATTCATGCAACTGGAATATGTGAGCCACCAAGCTATGCAGTTGTCGTTGTTGTTCATGGTCAACATGTTCGCCCATCGACGTTGAAGCTGGCGATTGTGTCTCTAGTCAACTAGTTCGGGGAAAGCCGAAAACACCCATTTTCAAGTTAGGGAAATGTTGCCGCCAGTGAGGACATGGATTTAATTACGACTTTTTGTTTTGCGAAAGATGGTTGTGTTTTAGTTTATCGCGAAGAACCGAGTTCGTTACATCATTCATGCACTCAGATTGTCTCTCTCTCTCTCTCTCTCTCTCTCTCTCTCTCTCTCTCTCTGCGATCAGGACTCAATCAGAGTAGGATTCCAGACTCTCACATGAAGTCAGCTGTCAGGTTAAGTGTGTTGATCGGCCCCACAGACAGAACATCACAATTAGAGTCTGCCAGATCCACTCTGATTGAACACCCGTTAAAACGTTGCACTGTGTTCTGCGCCAGTGGCCCAGTGCATCCGATTTCAGTCAGCATTTTATTCAGGTTAGCTTTCCTTAGCCTTTGATTGTCCCCAATCTTCCTGCAAGGCAGCAGATGATCTTTTCTGTAGGGGGATTCTGCCCTTAGATGGTTGGCCCTCCCAGGTTTACGAGCACCATCTGCCCGAGTCACTAGAGGTGACTAACATAGACATACACACACAAAGATATGAGATGTGACTAACACATACATGTACACAGCGATACGATGCATGACTAACACCGGCACACATCAAGATATATGACACATGACTAAAATAGACATGCGCATAAAGATATGAGATATGTCTGACATGGACATGCACACACAAAGTCATGACACATGCCTAACATAGACATGCACACAAAGATATGAGATATGACCAACATAGACATGAACACACAAAGATATGAGATGTGACTAACATAGCCATGCACACACAAGGATATGAGATGTGACATACACAGACATGCACACACAAAGATATGAGATATCACTAACCCAAACATGCACACACAAGGATATGAGATGTGACATACACAGACATGCACACACAAGATATGAGATATAAATAACATAATCATGCACACAAAGATATGAGATATCACTAACCCAAACATGCACACACAAAGATATGACACATGACTAACACAGATGCACACTAAGATATGAGATATGACTAAACACATACACACACAAAGATATGAGACATGATTAACACGGACACACCAAGATATGAGACATGACCAACATGACATACACCAAGATTTTAAGAATACATTTAAGTCACAAATTATTTAATTGTCATTATTTTGTATAAAAGACACATTCTTCTACTTTTGGTTCTTCTCATACCCAGAAACACCGCCACCCTCACCCCCTCTCCAATTTAAATAATAGTGAACTGCAAGGAATGTTACCGTTACGAAGTGAAGAAAATAGGCGCTAAATATAGAGAATGTTGAAGGTCGTTGTTAGCGCTGTCTCCACTGCGCTCCGCCAAGCCGTGTTTTCACTCTCTCTCTCTCTCTCTCTCTCTCTCTCTCTCTCTCTCTCTCTCTTATTGGGCATCTCCCGACGTCCAGTGCCTGGCAGTTCTTGTCAAAAGATTAACATGGAAAAATGTAAAGGAGAATGAAGTGCTAACTCATCACCTGGACAGAGCTGGTTGCCATTTGAAGGCAAGTGAGAAGTTTATGAAAGATAGGAGTGGGTTGATTAGTGGACTAAAAGCTGGGATCCTATTTGGATGAAATTGTGGACTTGACACTTGAGTGGTAGGCGGACTGTCTGACCGCTGGTCAATGGGCTCTTGGAATTTAATGGTTGGGTAAGGCAGGGCAAATAGGGATGAACTGTAGTGGGTAGAGCGGTGTCACTGGGATAGTGAGATTGAATGGACAAGAGCAAAGTGGCCGAGCTATGAAAGAAGACGGGAATAGATGGCGGAGAGGAGTGAACAATTTGAGAGTGGAAACAAGAAAGGAGCAGACGAAAACTCGATTTAGTTGAACGAATTGAAAACATGAACTAGTGGCTTCGTCCTTTTGACGGTAAATATAATATATCGGGACAACGGTTTTCCGGGAAAACTGAAATCAGTTTGTGTTATTGTGGTCTTCAATGTTGAAGAGTTTCCTTATAGAATTCTTCATTATTTGTGAGAGGTGCTCTTGTGAAGAACAATCATGAGATTGAAATGTCTAAACTGTTTTTTTCGCCCGAGTTTCTTTCGATTCAACCTGGTGGCTTTAATTTTAGCTGCAGTCAAACGCATCAACTAATCTACTACATGCGATAGTAACACTTTAATTCGAGAATGAACTTGAGCTTTCGATAGAATTATCAGTCTTGTGAATTATATTCTTCTTCTCGTCTTCACGTTGTGAATTATTTAATCACAATCAAATTTACATAGTTCACCTTCCACCGGTGGTCAGTACTTGAAAACTCCTTCTTTATACAGAGCTTTGTAGCAGGAGGCGATTTGACTATCAGAAGTAGACCCGACCTGCAAGTATATCGGCCCTTTAGCTTCGTGACAATCTGGGCGAAGTGGGTCCGCGTGAGTCATGACTCCCAGGCGTTGACCTCCAACTGCATTGAAATTGAAGGCCCATACGCTTCTCAACATGTAATAACTAAACTTATTATACGCAACACTTCTGATCGAATCTACTGTCAATACTTGGTCACGTTCGACTGTCTCATCTTTAATCTAGCACAGCGATGTCCTCACATACTTGGTCACGTTCCACTGTCTCAGCTTTAATCTAGAACAGCGATGTCCTCACATACTTGGTCACGTTCGACTGTTTCAGCTTTAATCTAGCACAGCGATGTCCTCACATACTTGGTCACGTTCCACTGTCTCATCTTTAATCTAGAACAGCGATGTCCTCACATACTTGGTCACGTTCGACTGTCTCAGCTTTAATCTAGCACAGCGATGTCCTCACATACTTGGTCACGTTCCACTGTCACAGCTTTAATCTAGCACAGCGATGTCCTCACATACTTGGTCACGTTCCACTGTCTCAGCTTTAATCTAGCACAGCGATGTCCTCACATACTTGGTCACGTTCCACTGTCTCAGCTTTAATCTAGAACAGCGATGTCCTCACATACTTGGTCAAGTTCCATTGTCTCAGCTTTAATCTAGCACAGCGATGTCCTCACATACTTGGTCACGTTCTACTGTCTCAGCTTTAATCTAGCACAGCGATGTCCTCACATACATGGTCACGTTCCACTGTCTCAGCTTTAATCTAGCACAGCGATGTCCTCACATACTTGGTCACGTTCCACTGTCTCAGCTTTAATCTAGAACAGCGATGTCCTCACATACTTGGTCACGTTCCACTGTTTCAGCTTTAATCTAGCACAGCGATGTCCTCATTCACTTCTGTCAAAATCAAAATAATAATATATTGTAAATTAATACATATCATATCATCATCATCAAGTATCGGGCCTACTGGCGTAGGTGATCATGTCTATCCACAATTTTCGATCTCGACAGTTACTTATCATTTCTGTTCTTGACCGTCTGCCAAGCCATTCACTTAAGCTGTCTGATATTTTTTCTCTTTGCTTTCTTCTATCTCTTCGTCTCAATTTTCCCAGTTATTACAATATATTCCAATTGTTCTCTTCTCATTACATGGCCAAAAAATTGATGATTGTTTTTTCCTAATATTGGAAATTAGCTCACTTTTTGCTTTGACCTCTTTCAGAACGTTTTCATTACTCTTCTTAGCTGTCCATGTTATTCTCAACATTCTTCTGTAAAACCACATTTCTACAGACACCAGTGATTTTCTTGTTTGTTGTTCTATTGTCAATGATTCACATCCATATGTTAAGACTGGCTCTACATAACATTTAAGAACTCTTTTTCTTGTTTCGATTGTCAAAAATGGATTGCATAGTATCTTCCTAATTTTTTTGGAAAGCTGCTTTTGCCTGAGCCATTCTGCATCTCACCTCTTTTGTACATCTTCCGTCTGAGGTTAAAAAAGTTCCAAAATATTTAAATTCATTTACCTGTTTTAATATTGTTCCACTTGTCTTTATTTTGCACTGAGTTGATGTCTTTTTCTTTGTTGTTACCATTACCTCTGTCTTTTTGCTATTAAGGCTGAATCCTTTATTTTTGCTTTCCTTCACTATAATGTCCAACATTTCTTGTAACTCATTTTCACTCTCAGCTATTAAGACTATATCAGCATACCTTAGATTATTTATATTATGACCTCCAATTGTTATTCCAGGCATACCCTTTATGGATCTTAAAATAATCTCACTATAAATATTACATATATTTACATATAAATTATGCATCTGAGGACACTTACTGTCCTAGAAGTTTACCTGATCGCGTTCAAGGTCATTACGACTGAAAAAAATAAAACCTTAGTGATTGACTTTAGTGTTGAGATTTGTTAAAAGAGAATAGAATAGTGTATTACATTATTACTGTAGTATGCTACTCTCAAATATCAGCAGGGCTGAAACTAAGAGTAGCAAAATGTTACATCTTCTCAATATTCCTGTATGGTGCAGAAGCATGGACATTAGACAAGTAAACAGAACATAAAATTGAAGCCTTTGAAATGTGGATTTATAGAAGAATAGGTAGAATTGGATGGAAACAAAAGAAAACAAACGATGAAGTTTTAAAACAACTGAAAATAAAAAGAGAACTACTACATACAATTAAGACAAGACAAATGAAATTTTGGGGGCATGTTAAAAGACACAACAGCCTACTAAAAGTAATATTGGAAGGAAAAATACAAGGTAAAAGAGGCAGAGGCAGACCAAGACTAACATGGACGAGTAACATCAAAAGATGGTCAAGTAAATCTATGACAGCCTGCACCATCAAAGCAAGAAACAGAGTAGAATGGCGATCCATGATAGCCAACCATCGTTGCGGAGAAGGCACACGATGATGATGACGATGCTACTCTATTTAGTGTTACACATTAATGTTGAAGTTGCCAATTTGTATTATCAATTACATTATAGTTAACGTTTGCCAAATTGTATTATTCAATAGATTAATGTTAAGGTTTGCCAGTTTGTACAGCCTGTGATATTACTGTCATTGGTGTCGTCTTCATTTAAGAAATTTCGTTACTGCAATAATTACACTAGTTCGTTCTATGTATCTGTCTGTCTGTCTGTCTGTCTGTCTGTCTGTCTGTCTGTCTGTCTGTCTGTCTGTCTGTCTGTCAGTCTGTCTGTCTGTCTGTCTGTCTGTCTGTCAGTCTGTCTGTCAGTCTGTCTGTCTGTCTGTCTGTCTGTCTGCCTGCCTGCCTGCCTGCCTCCCTCCCTCCCTGTCTGTCTGCCTGCCTACCTCCCTGCCTGTCTGCCTGCCTATCTGTCTGTCTGCCTGCCTGCCTCCCTCCCTGTCAGTCTGTCTGTCTGTCTGTCTGTCCGTCTGTCTATTTGCCTTTCTGGTATCCTTTGGAACCGAAGTCGGCACAGAGTAGAGTAATTCTAGACTCTTGATGTCCAACGATCTTTTCAAGTGTCAGACTTACCATAGGACCCGCGTTATATATCGGTAGGGGTACTGATGCCTGCTAATTTTTCCGCTCACCACAGTGTTCTTTCTTAGTGTTTTCATTAGTGGGCCTCTTTTTCTTCTACCCTATGGTTTAAATTTGAGGAGCTGCTTTGATATTCTCTTCATGTCTATTCTCATCACATAAAAAAAAGTAAAGTACCCCCGTCACGCCAAGTGGCGTATAGGGAAAATGGTGTTAGTGACCATACATTTTACAGACCTTCGGCACATGATTTTTGGGCAAATGTGGTCGGTATTACGCCCGTGTCGCTTTACTTTCCCAGAAAATAATCCGGTACCCATTAAAGGGGGTGTCCGGTTAGCGCAATCGATAGGCGGTTGGCTTACCACGGCAACAGCCGGGGTTCGTACCCTGGCGAGGACACCTGGGTTTTACTAATTCCCTAAAAATTAGTAGGAGCCGCGATAGCTCAGTGGTTAGTGAACTGGACTACTACGGACAAGGGGTAGGGTTCGATCCCAACCGACGGCTCCGGGTTCACCCAGCCTTAAATGGGTACCGGATTTTTTCTGGGAAAGTAAAATCAGCACGGGCGTAATACCGACCACATTACCCCAAAAATCATGTGCTGAAGGTCTGTAAAATATAGGGTCACTAACACCATATTTCCCTATACGCCACTTGGCGTGACGGGGGGTACTTTACTTTTTTTTTACCCATTAAAGGCTGGGTGAACCGGAAGCCATCAGTTGTGATCGAACCCTACCTCTTGTCCTTTGTACTTCTCATCACATGGCCAACATATAATATTATCTCTTGATTATATATGATATTTTTGGATACTTTGTCATTTCTCTTTGTTATCTGCACTAATCTTCAATTAATGGGATACAAGGTATTTTCCTGAGGCATTTCTTTTAAAATGTATCTAATTGTTGTTTCTTTAGTTGTTTCCAGTTGTCGCATACATAAAACATCATCATCGTAAAGTGTCATGCCTATTGGAGCAGGTGATCATGTCTCTCCACAACTTTCTATCTCAACAGTTATTTATCATTTCTGTTGTTGACCTTCTGCCAAGCCATTCTCTTAAGTTGTCTGATATCATTCTCTTTGCTTCCCTCTATCTCTTCGTCTCTCAATTTTCCCAGTTGTCACAATATATTCCAGCTGTTCTCTTCTCATTACATGACCAAAAAATGATGATTGTTTCTTCCTAATATTGTATATTAGCTCCCTTTTTGCTTTGGCCTCTTTTCGTTACTCTACCAAGATGTCCATGGTGTTCTGAACATTCTTCTGTAAAACTGCATTTCTACAGTCTCCAGTGATTTTTTTATCTGTTATTCCATTGTCCATGATTCACATCCATTTGTTAATACTGGCTCTACATAACATTTAAGAGCCCTTTTTCTATATATACAACTTATAAGTAATACATTTGATTTGAAAATCCTGAGCCTTGTTTTACCAAAGCTGTGCATATGTTCTATTTCTGGCATTCCATGCAGTTGTTTCCCAGGATGAGTTGCGTTATTAAACCAGTTCTTGCCCCAAGGAACTGACCAGCAACATTAAATAGACCCTCTGTTAATTACAGCCTCTAGCTGTGGTCACATGACGGAATCAAGTACCATAACCCCGTAGGATGATCGTGAGTATTCGCCCCCTGTTTAATTACAACAATTGTCGTCTAATTAGCGCGTCCATGGCCTCAACACACGACAATAAGAACATATTTGTCTGTTTACACAAATGTCGTTAAAATTAGCAGCTTTCTCTTCCTCTTTTTTTTGTGGTTCTCTGTTTAAGGAGGATAGTGAGGTCGGTTAGAGTGTGGGCTCAGGGGAGTTAAAGCACAGTGGTCGAGGAATGAAGCGCTTTCACAGTGAGTGCTGGAGAGTTTAATGGTCTAACCTTGTGGGAGCAAGTGTTTGGTTTGAGTCCGGTTGTGTCAACTATGGTCTTAGATTTAATGGCGTACACATCTCATTGACCTAGTTCTTTGGTAAAACAAATTTAGGGCGTTTAATCGTGAAAAGACCATGAGCATATCATCATCATCATCACCATCATTATCATCATCATTATCATTATCATCTAGAGCAGCAGCAGAATCAGCATCAAATATCATACCAGTTGACGTAGGTGATCACTTCTCCCCATAGCTCTACGTCACTACAGTTGTTTATCAGTTCTCGTGTGACCTCTTACTGAAGCACACTTTGAAATTCTTTGATATCTTTTCCTTCCCTTTTCCTTCCATTGTTTCTCTTTCCTTCCCTAGATTTCCCATTTCCCATATGTTTAAACTTTCCCTCTCTTCCCATACACCCGTAAACGTTTTCCTTCCGCAGTAACCCGACAATAATGCCAGACCTGGACTCTACATACAAGAACAAATAAGAAAAATAACCTCTACTGAGATGGAATGTAATGACAGGAAACAGTCTGAGAGATAAAATCAAAAATGAAGAACTGAGAAAAAAATGTTAGGAATAGCCCCGCGATAGAATATATAAAGAAACATCAGATAACATGGTTTGGCCACGTGACACGGCAGAAAGATCAAAATAAAGTACAACGAGCCCTCAATAGACGTTGTGAGAATACCAGACCCAAGAGTCGACCACGAAACAGATAGATCGACGGAATACTAGAAGCACTAGTAAATATAACAGCAGCAGTGGCGAACAGAAGAGCAAAAGACCGCAAAATATATCTCCCCTCGACGCTGAATGGCAAATGAGGAAGGAAAGAAGCAGAAGAATAACCTGACGGCTACGTTTCTTCATCATCCGCCCTTAAAATAAGACTAAAAAGGTGAAGATGTGTTGTGTTACAGTTTTCAAACAAACTGTAATCTTTTTGTAATCTTTTTGTAATCTTTTTTATTCCCTCATCGATCTAAATTTGCTGGACCTGACAAAACAGTTGGTAACCAGACCGCCAGTGAAGAAGGGTCATTATCAGTTTTAGTTCACTGATTCTAATGCAAGCAGCCGACTGTGAGGCTCTGGTCACTTTCCGCCCTCCTGACTCCCAAAGCTATAGCCTAGTAGGGCGTGAGACTCTCTTAAGACTAGACATATATATGTATATATATATATATATTGTTCCCCAGCTTTTACCTCTGACGCAGTCCCTAGAAACTAGGAACAGAATTTTGCGTGTTAATCCATTTTTCCTTGGCAGCCGTGTGCACCGGGATCCCTCGCCGCACAGGCAGATAACTCCGACTTCGGAGGTACTCATATTTTTTTCCGTCGATGATTAATTGACGTTTCAAGCCGGGCCTAGCTGCAGAGACCAGGGGTGGTTGCCACAGAGAGAAATCATAAATAAAAATCCCAAGCAACCGAGATTTGAACACACAACATCTCAGTCTCAAAGCCGGCTTCTTGCCTCGAGACCAACCAGTCCCCCTGACATATATATCGTGGATGTTGCTTAGTTCTTCTCCCTCTTAGCGTTCCCCCGTTAAGTGGGAGTGGATGCGTTATGTCGATAGTTTACGTCAACTCCTTTATATCTGCACCTTTCGGCCCGGCACATCCGTTTTCGGCTAGAATGAGTTGTTTTACTTCACAATTTTGCCCGGACAGCGGCCATTTTTGGACTACTCTTTTCGACCTTAAACCGCAAGGGATACTTTAACGTGCGCGAGTGCACACGGGATCTCCAGTTTTCGTCGTTTTCCTGGAAGGCTAGACATCAGATCTCACTACCCAGAGAGGGCTAGACATCAGATCTCACTACCCAGAGAGGGCTAGACATCAGATCTCACTACCCACAGAGAGCTAGACATCAGATCTCACTACCCAAATAGGGCTAGACATCAGATCTCACTACCCAAATAGGGCTAGACATCAGATCTCACTACCCAGAGAGGGCTAGACATCAGATCTCACTACCCAGAGAGGGCTAGACATCAGATCTCACTACCCAGAGAGGGCTAAACATCAGATCTCACTACCCAGAGAGGGCTAGACATCAGATCTCACTACCCAGAGAGGGCCAGACATCAGATCTCACTTCCCAGAGACCAGGGGAAGGTAAAACCACGAAGAAATAACTGATTTTTAAAAAAAGTTTCCACCGCTTGTGATGGGGATCGAACCCACGACCTGACTGTCCATAGGTCGACGGCTTATCTCTAGACCACCAAATCCCATCTAACTCAGCTATGTTATCAGTACATCATGGACGCTCGCAGTTACTTAAGTCACAGAATCGCATGAACTATACACAAGTCTCGGTTGATACAAAAGTTGCTAGAGCGTTCAAATACCAGCCACATCACATACATCCATTACAATGAGCATCATTAGAATGTTACGATAAAGACAGTTCATCCACCGACCCTCATCTCCGCCCGCCATTGTTGACTTTCATCGCTTCCGGCAGTTTCTCCCTAAGGAGCTTCAATGAAAATTGAGAAATGGAAAATTCATTACTGATCGCACACAGTGAATTCTTCTCACATTTTACTATTAGCCATATTTGTCAGTAGCATTTGCTGCCCCGAGTACTTTCCTAAGCTCTTCCAGTTGTGAAGATCAAAACCCCGCGACCATTTCCGGTAAGTCGAACGTGCCCGGTGACCGCACAAATACCACATCCGGTGTCTCCTAAGTACACTAAGTTCGACAACTCTGTGGCCTGAAAGCACATTTAACTGACCACTACTTTTAGCTTTTTATTGCTCACGTGTTATGTCCCCTTTATGTCTGTTGTTATATTGATTTTATGTTTCTCTGTTTCAGACTATTTCATCGTAGAATTAACCTTACATTTAGCAGCAGTGTCTCTGGAATAGTAAAAAGGGGGAAAAAACGCAAATTCCCTGTAAATACACCGCACTTTGCGTTTTGTATTTTTATTTTGTGTCATCTCGGCATCAACGTTAGGAGAATACAGACCGCCATTTTACACTGTCTTTTGCCTTGACAGTGGTCATAACACGCGGTCATAATTTCATTTCTCCTGTTAGTCGTTTTATGTTTGAGTATATCCTGGCCTGCAGGTATGATAGAGTTGTTACTAATGAACCAAGACACACGGGATACCCCTCCTGATTTTCAAAAGACTGTCTTCTTGCAAAGTTACAATTCCCACATTTGAACTCTGTATTATTACTACATCATATAGCAAATTAACTCAAATGCACTGGCATTCGACACATTTCGAAGAGTGCTTTAAGTTTACAAGTCAGTGAATCATTTTATAATATATCAAAAACAAACAACACTTCTCAAACTACCTCATCACAAATTTTAAAATAGAACCTATCGAGTAAGTAAAGTAAAGTTCAAGTAAGGTAAGCAAAGTAAAGTAAAATATAGTGAAGTAAAATAAAGTAAAGTAAAGAAAAGTAAAGTAAAGTAAAGTAAAGTAAGGTTAAATTAAAGTTGAGTAGAGCTAAAGTAAAGCAAATTAAAGTTAAAGTACAATAAAGTAGAGTAAATAAAGTAAAATTAAGTATAATTAATCAAAGTTAAAGTAAAGTAGAGGTTCCTCCCCTTGCCTTACTAGGTGAATACGATGTTAGTGACCATATTTGCCTACGTTAAAAAAAAAAGTAAAGCGCCCCCCCCCCCGTCACGCCAAATGGGGCGTATATAGGGAATATGGTGTTAGTGACCATAAATTTTACAGACCTTCGACACATGTTTTTTGGGGTAATGCGGTCGGTATTACGCCGTGCCGCCTTACATTCCCAGAAAAAAATCCGGTACCCATTTAAGGCTGGGTGAACCCGGAAACCGTCGGTTGGGATCGAACCCTACCCCTTGTCCTTTGTAGTCCAGTTCACTAACCACTGAGCTATCGCGGCTCCATTTGCCTACGTCAATTGCATATATTTGGTTGATGTGGTCGGTATCACGCCAGGTCGTTCTTACTTCCCATAAAAATCTTTGATACCATTTTGAAGTCTAGGTAAACTCCGGAACCTTACCAGTCCGAAACAAAATCAGCCACTTCTGTGGATCAAAACCGGACCTTACTGATCAGGAAGCGAGCGCTCTAATAACTCACCCACAGAGACTAACTTATTGAGTGAAGGTGGGATAAATAAGACAGCGATCTTTTCTGTAAAAGGAGATTTTTTTTTTTTCTCTGTCAATCTGTGTTAATATATCTGTATTTGGATACTGTGCAATCCATTTCTGATAATAGAATCAAGAAAAGGAGATCATAAATGTTATGTAGAACCAGACTTCGGGGAACCGCGATAGCTAAGTGGTAATGATAGATAACTGTCGAGATCGGAAGCTGTGGAGAGACATGACCAATTACGCCAGTAGGCTTCGTATTTGATGATTTATTTATATTTTTGTTGTATGATTGTTTCAGACATAGATATGGATGTGTATACGATGGCGCCATATGGCTGCCGGGACCCTGAACACAGTCAAGTGGGGAAAGAACCATTTTTCATTGCGTCAATCTTCTGAGCCGAAGCCATCTTCGGTGCTTTCGCTAGCATTTGGTGGGTTTGCTTCAAATTGAGGAATGTGCTACGGAGAAGTTCTGAGCCCAAAGCACTTGTATGGTGTTGACCGCTGTATAATGAAGTAGGAAACAGGCACACCCGACTGGGCTACCGATGTTCGAACAACTCGTAATCGTTTCCCGCTGTATAATGAGGTAGGGAACATGCACACCCGACTGGGCTATCGACTTTCGGACAACTCGTGTTTGTTTTACGCAGGAAGCAGTGTGAATTGCTCTCGTGGTTTGAAAAAAAATGCCGCCGTGGTCGACCCAGCAAAGGCAGAAATGGGTACCAGGGTAGTGCTCTGGGAAGGTCAGGAATGCCGCCTCGCACAGTGAGCTCCATCTGGGAAAGTAAAGCGGCACGGGCGTAATACCGACCATATTACCCCAAAAATCAGGTGCTGAAGGTCTGTAAAATTCATGGTCACTAACACCATATTCCCTATACGCCAGTTGGCGTGGCGGGGGTACTTTACTTTTTTTTATAGTGAGTTTTGATGCTTGAAGCGACACTATCCAGAAGTCTCCGAACACTTCTAGATAGGCAGCTGAGCACATATGGGTGAAAACTCGCGTGCTAAGACCCCGATTCAAGTCTCGTAATTTACCCTCAGGGAACAGGCAAATAATTAACGTTGGTAGCAGGAGCAAGTAGTGCGGTGTAACGTACACTGCTATCGCATAATTTTGTTGTTGACACTCTTACTATTTGCTGACTATGTGTGTTTGATGTTCTGGTTGTTCCAAATATTTTGTTGATGACACTCTTACTATTTGCTGACTATGTGTGTTTGTTGTTCTGGTTGTTCCAAATATTTTGTTGATGACACTCTTACTATTTGCTGACTATGTGTGTTTGATGTTCTGGTTGTTCTATATATTTTGTTGATGACACGCCTGCTATTTTGGCGAATATTTGTGTTTGATACTTTGGCCAAAGTTTACCTATCTCTATGCCGAAGATATAAAATCAAATGTAAATGTTGCCCTCTTTAATGTGATACGGATACGCCTTTGGCTTGCATTGTCAGAAAATTAACATAATTTACAGTAAAATCTAATGTTTAGAGCATGCGGTTTGATATTTTTCTAAAATTACTGTTTTTTTAAATATTTAACAAAAAATTATTTGTGCAAAATTCAGACTACCTTTGTAATTAAATGTCATAAAATCTGAAGGTCGGTGAAAAAAATAAGATTTCATGAAAAAGAATGACAGAATTTCATCAAACAGTTTCCGAGATAATCAACTCTGTGGTGGGCACGAATTTGTGAACGAACTATACAAGGTACTGTGACAACTTTACAAAAAAGGGACACAACAAAATACTGACGTTTCGGCTTACATGCAGCCTTCTTCAGAAATCAGGAACAACACAAAGTGTATGATGAAGATAATCCGTCGACTAAACGTATCCCGCAAGACTTATTTGGGTGGCCCGCTGCCCTCTTCTATGGTTTCAACTGAAAGGAGATAAACCAATATTAGAATTTTTCAATTGTGAGTACTTAGTAGATATTTTTTCTGTAGAATCTATATATCTGTTAGAAGGTCGTACACAATAGCCAAGAAAACTCGGGTTCGAATCCCGGTAGGGTCAACAGTTTTTTTTTTTTTCTGTCGGGGGTGAAATAAAAACTCTGACTCCTTTGCGGCTTTATTCTCTGGGCCGGAGGCGAAGGCACGCCTCCCAGGACAAGAGGTGGAAGTTGTCCGCGACCCACAGCTGATGGCTTGCTCCAGGATCGGTGAACCAGAACCATCCAGACCCTGCTCCAGCTCTCCGTGGTGCCTCTATTAACAGACTAACCTGTCTAGTCTGGACAAGCGAGTAGGGATCGAAGAGGGAAGACAAATCGGTACTCAAAAATGTCATGCTGAAGTCGGATGTGTTGGGCCGAAAGGCGCAAATGTCACAGTTTTACTGCAAACCACAACACAACAAAGACACGCCCACTTAACGTCCTTTTAAGGGCGGATGATGAAGAAGTCCACTCCTTTAGTCATCGGGCGAACGCAAAACAAGCAAGAAGCAATTCTCTGGTCCTAGAATTTTCCTTGGCGACCCAATATTGTCCCCAGTAAAAGGAAAGCGCCGTAAAGAGAAAGATAGACATGATAGTATGTATTCGTATAACAGTCTATACCCAGCTTCAGGAAATGTAACAAATTATAATTCTTTCGAGTAGAAATTCGGAATGATTTTGCAAATACCTCTTCATGAAAATAGTTAATTAGATCTGTCAAGCCATGAAATTTGCGTGGTGATTTGAAGTAGTTAGGTTGCAATTTTACGTTGTTGAGAAACAAAATAAAAGTAGAACGACGTTTCGATCATGTAGGCCTTCAGCTGGAACAATGTGGTATGGTAACAGATTTACGTAGGTAAAAAAAAAAAAAAAAAGTAGAACGACGTTTCTACCAAATAGGCTTTCAGCGGGAACAATATGCTGCTGGGAACATGGCATGAACATATCGCTCACAAACCTGCTACACATTTCTTACGCTCGTGCGCACCCTCACCTATACATGTTTGTATATTTTTCTGCATGTGTACTTGCACTTTTGGACACCTATGTGTGTTTTTGGATGTGCTTATGTGTTATATAGAGACGTCTGCGCTTTTGAATGTATTGTTATGTACACATTCGTTTGGGGGCACAACTGTTTGGTGTACACTTCCATAGTTGCCGATATCCACATATTTATGTGTTCGTTTGAATACGTAAACAAATATACCACATGGATACACTTATTGGTAAGAAGCGTTTCCAGTAATGGTAGAGTTTGGGATCTTTGTACCCACCTCCATATAATATTAGAACCATTCCCTTTTACTGTATATCACACCTTTGTTCGCCCTGTCAGCCAACCAGATCAGTGTCAGTCCAATCGGTACCTGATCATGCTCCGGACAGAAAGGAAGTGACTTATTTCACTTTTGTGAGAGTCTAGCATATTATCGCCATGTAGTTAGATTTCTGTGAATATCCTCGTAAATTTTTGTGCTATTGATTTATTGTTCCAGCTGAAGGCCTACTTGGCCGAAACGTCGTTCTACTTTTATTTTGTTTCTCATCTACGTAAAGAATCTACCATACCAATTTTTCGTTTTTAAAAATTGTCATTCCTCTCATGAAGTATGGCTCTGCTTGACCCATCGGTAAGGTTGGACCACACTGTGTTAAAACAAAGATAGTTTTTACAAAATTGCAATATTATCCTTTTAAGTAGATTTATCAACATTATCATTTTAAGTAGACTTGTCAATATTGTCATTTTAAGTAGACTTGTCAATATTATCATTTTAAGTAGACTTGTCAATATTGTCATTTTAAGTAGACTTGTCAACACTATCATTTTCAGTAGACTTGTCAATATTATCATTTTAAGTAGACTTGTCAACACTATCATTTTAAGTAGACTTATCAACATTATCATTTTAAGTAGACTTGTCAACACTATCATTTTAAGTAGACTTGTCAATATTATCATTTTAAGTAGACTTGTCAATATTATCATTTTAAGTAGACTTGTCAATATTATCATTTTAAGTAGACTTGTCAATATTATCATTTTAAGTAGACTTGTCAACACTATCATTTTAAGTAGACTTGTCAATATTATCATTTTAAGTAGACTTGTCAACACTATCATTTTAAGTAGACTTGTCAACACTATCATTTTAAGTAGACTTGTCAATATTATCATTTTAAGTAGACTTGTCAACACTATCATTTTAAGTAGACTTATCAACATTATCATTTTAAGTAGACTTGTCAACACTATCATTTTAAGTAGACTTGTCAACACTATCATTTTAAGTAGACTTGTCAATATTATCATTTTAAGTAGACTTATCAACATTATCATTTTAAGTAGACTTGTCAACACTATCATTTTAAGTAGACTTGTCAACACTATCATTTTAAGTAGACTTGTCAACACTATCATTTTAAGTAGACTTGTCAACACTATCATTTTAAGTAGACTTGTCAACACTATCATTTTAAGTAGACTTGTCAACACTATCATTTTAAGTAGACTTGTCAACACTATCATTTTAAGTAGACTTATCAATAATGTCCCCGCGATCGACCCTAACTGCTGGCAGAAATTGGCACAAAGGTAGTACTCTAAGAATGTGTGGAATGCGGTCACACATCGTGAGTTTCGATGCTTGAAGCGACACTGTCCAGAAATCTCCAAACACTTCTAGATATGTGGCCGAGCACATATGGGTGAAGACTCGCGTGCTAAGATACGTGGCCGAGCACATATGGGTGAAGACTCGCGTGCTAAGATACGTGGCCGAGCACATATGGGTGAAGACTCGCGTGCTAAGATACGTGGCCGAGCACATATGGGTGAAGACTCGCGTGCTAAGACGCCGATTCAAGTCTCGTTCTCGTACTTTATCTTTACCTTTAAAATGATAAGTAACAAAATAAATAGGACATCTTTTTATACAGAGCTTCGCGGCAGGAGGTAATCTGATCATCAGAAGGGGTCCCCTGTCTAGCAAGTGTTTCGACCCTTTAGCTTCTTGACACTCTAGAGGAGGTTGGCCCGCCTGGGTCATGACTCTCTAGTATCTACCTCCTGCTACATTCAAATCGAAGGCGTTCAATATTCTCGACATAAAATAACTACTTATATAGTAATATAAGAAAGCAAAAAGTAAAGTACCCCCGTCACCTAAGTGACGTATTGGAAATATGGTGTTAGTGGTCATAATTTTTACAGATTTTTGGCACAGGTTTTTTTGAGTAATGTGGTCGGTATTACGCCTGTCCTGCTTTACTTTCCCAGAAAAAAAAATCCGGTACCCATTAAAGGCTGGGTGAACTCGGACCCCGTCGATAAGAATCGAACCCAACCTCTTGTAACTTTACAGTCCAGTTCATTAACCACTGATGTATCGCAGCTCCCTATATAGTAATATACAGTACTTTAATGCTTCATATACAGAATAAAACATGAACTATTAAGTTTTTAAAAGGAATACCATGAATGCCATAAAATTATGCATTTTTAGGTCGACATAAGCGTAAGAGTAAACCGGAAACTGTAAAATAAGAAGTGAAGCTTCTTTGAAATAATTGATAACCTAGAGTTATTGTTGGAGTAAAATAACAACACTCGCTGTTAGCATTCATTCAGGCTGAAAATGGCCAGGATAATATGGCCGTTCTTTAAGTAGAAGGCATTGTTCTTGGTGAGAAGGCTGCTCAGGTTTGAATAACAGAGAGCGCTCCACGCTGTCACAAAGGCCAGGAAGATGGAATGAGCTACGAGTCTGGTATAGGTCCCAAACGGCCGGAGAGACACTTGCGTTGTTAGCGAGGCGTGCTCACAAGGTCCCCAGTTATTTCATCTTGCATGGGCGCCATATGGCAGTGCACGTGAGAATGAGCATGGGCGGGAATTGAAGGAGAGCGGAGCGGACAAATATTGCAGTCGTGAGTGGCACTCGCTGACTAGCTCATGACTTGCATGGTCTGGAAGTCCCACGAGAGAATTTCAGAACTGCTAATAAAAGCACCAAGAAAGTGTGTCAACAATAATGGCTTCCCCATCGCACCGTCTTTGCGTGTCCGCTTCCGTTTTGGGCTGAGCATAATTCAAACTTGCAAACATTACCAGTACATTAATTTCGCGCGGTAATCTCACTGTGGTCGTTCACCGGTGCATTAAAAAATTATTAGTTTGACTCATTTTTTTTTGGCGAAACAAAACATTGAACAACAGTTGTGTTGTCTACATGTAGCTAACGTTAGTGACTTTATATTAAACGTCTAAAGTATGAAATAGATCGTTGCCAAAACGTTGTATAGTTTTATGTGTGGGAATAAGCTTGTATAGTTCTTTATGTATATATATATATATATATATATATATATATATATATATATATATATATATATATATATATATATATATATATATATAGTTAATTCTGTAAATGTTGTAGTCTTATGAGTAAAATATTTTATAATGTAAATTACTTTGTGTAAAATATTTATGATTCTTTGTGTAAAATGTACAATTATTTGTATAGATTTTGTTTTTCCTTTGCTAAAACGTTGCACTATCTTTGTGTAAAATAATGTGTAGTTCTTTTTATGTGGAAAAAAGCAGCATAGTTCTTTGTCTAAAATAGTTGACAGTGACCACGCATTATTTGTTATATGTAAAATACTGGTCAATATTGAGATACTTCTTTTTTGTCACAGATCGACCAATTCTACTTCAAGCATGTGCATTACATTTTTGAAATGAATAATAGGCCCACGTGTAAATACTCAACATGAAGAATAGCGTAGTCCAACAAACTGGGATCATTTGACTGTCCTGAAGCCATTTTCTACATTTATCACTAAGATATAAACCAATAGCATAACTTGAAAATTGTGGGTGTTGGGTAGATAGGTCATTATATCCTGCAGGTTTTACAGTGGAAGTTAAAAAGCAGTAAAATTGTGGGTGTTGGGTAGATAGGTCATTATATCTTGCAGGTTTTACAGTGAAAGTTAAATAGTAGTAAAAGTGTGGATGTTGGGTAGATAGGTCATTATATCTTGCAGGTTTTACAGTGAAAGTTAAATAGCAGTAAAATTGTGGGTGTTGGGTAGATAGGTCATTATATCTTGCAGGTTTTACAGTGAAAGTTAAATAGCAGTAAAATTGTGGGTGTTGGGTAGATAGGTCATTATATCTTGCAGGTTTTACAGTGAAAGTTAAATAGCAGTAAAATTGTGGGTGTTGGGTAGATAGGTCATTATATCTTGCAGGTTTTACAGTGAAAGTTAAATAGCAGTAAAATTGTGGGTGTTGGGTAGATAGGTCATTATATCTTGCAGGTTTTACAGTGAAAGTTAAATAGCAGTAAAATTGTGGGTGTTGGGTAGATAGGTCATTATATCTTGCAGGTTTTACAGTGAAAGTTAAATAGCAGTAAAATTGTGGGTGTTGGGTAGATAGGTCATTATATCCTGCAGGTTTTACAGTGAAAGTTAAATAGCAGTAAAATTGTGGGTGTTGGGTAGATAGGTCATTATATCCTGCAGGTTTTACAGTGAAAGTTAAATAGCAGTAAAATTGTGGGTGTTGGGTAGATAGGTCATTATATCCTGCAGGTTTTACAGTGAAAGTTAAATAGCAGTAAAATTGTGGGTGTTGGGTAGATAGGTCATTATATCCTGCAGGTTTTACAGTGAAAGTTAAATAGCAGTAAAATTGTGGGTGTTGGGTAGATAGGTCATTATATCCTGCAGGTTTTACAGTGAAAGTTAAATAGCAGTAAAATTGTGGGTGTTGGGTAGATAGGTCATTATATCCTGCAGGTTTTACAGTGAAAGTTAAATAGCAGTAAAATTGTGGGTGTTGGGTAGATAGGTCATTATATCCTGCAGGTTTTACAGTGAAAGTTAAATAGCAGTAAAATTGTGGGTGTTGGGTAGATAGGTCATTATATCCTGCAGGTTTTACAGTGAAAGTTAAATAGCAGTAAAATTGTGGGTGTTGGGTAGATAGGTCATTATATCCTGCAGGTTTTACAGTGAAAGTTAAATAGCAGTAAAATTGTGGGTGTTGGGTAGATAGGTCATTATATCCTGCAGGTTTTACAGTGAAAGTTAAATAGCAGTAAAATTGTGGGTGTTGGGTAGATAGGTCATTATATCCTGCAGGTTTTACAGTGAAAGTTAAATAGCAGTAAAATTGTGGGTGTTGGGTAGATAGGTCATTATATCCTGCAGGTTTTACAGTGAAAGTTAAATAGCAGTAAAATTGTGGGTGTTGGGTAGATAGGTCATTATATCCTGCAGGTTTTACAGTGAAAGTTAAATAGCAGTAAAATTGTGGGTGTTGGGTAGATAGGTCATTATATCCTGCAGGTTTTACAGTGAAAGTTAAATAGCAGTAAAATTGTGGGTGTTGGGTAGATAGGTCATTATATCCTGCAGGTTTTACAGTGAAAGTTAAATAGCAGTAAAATTGTGGGTGTTGGGTAGATAGGTCATTATATCCTGCAGGTTTTACAGTGAAAGTTAAATAGCAGTAAAATTGTGGGTGTTGGGTAGATAGGTCATTATATCCTGCAGGTTTTACAGTGAAAGTTAAATAGCAGTAAAATTGTGGGTGTTGGGTAGATAGGTCATTATATCCTGCAGGTTTTACAGTGAAAGTTAAATAGCAGTAAAATTGTGGGTGTTGGGTAGATAGGTCATTATATCCTGCAGGTTTTACAGTGAAAGTTAAATAGCAGTAAAATTGTGGGTGTTGGGTAGATAGGTCATTATATCCTGCAGGTTTTACAGTGAAAGTTAAATAGCAGTAAAATTGTGGGTGTTGGGTAGATAGGTCATTATATCCTGCAGGTTTTACAGTGAAAGTTAAATAGCAGTAAAATTGTGGGTGTTGGGTAGATAGGTCATTATATCCTGCAGGTTTTACAGTGAAAGTTAAATAGCAGTAAAATTGTGGGTGTTGGGTAGATAGGTCATTATATCCTGCAGGTTTTACAGTGAAAGTTAAATAGCAGTAAAATTGTGGGTGTTGGGTAGATAGGTCATTATATCCTGCAGGTTTTACAGTGAAAGTTAAATAGCAGTAAAATTGTGGGTGTTGGGTAGATAGGTCATTATATCCTGCAGGTTTTACAGTGAAAGTTAAATAGCAGTAAAATTGTGGGTGTTGGGTAGATAGGTCATTATATCCTGCAGGTTTTACAGTGAAAGTTAAATAGCAGTAAAATTGTGGGTGTTGGGTAGATAGGTCATTATATCCTGCAGGTTTTACAGTGAAAGTTAAATAGCAGTAAAATTGTGGGTGTTGGGTAGATAGGTCATTATATCCTGCAGGTTTTACAGTGAAAGTTAAATAGCAGTAAAATTGTGGGTGTTGGGTAGATAGGTCATTATATCCTGCAGGTTTTACAGTGAAAGTTAAATAGCAGTAAAATTGTGGGTGTTGGGTAGATAGGTCATTATATCCTGCAGGTTTTACAGTGAAAGTTAAATAGCAGTAAAATTGTGGGTGTTGGGTAGATAGGTCATTATATCCTGCAGGTTTTACAGTGAAAGTTAAATAGCAGTAAAATTGTGGGTGTTGGGTAGATAGGTCATTATATCCTGCAGGTTTTACAGTGAAAGTTAAATAGCAGTAAAATTGTGGGTGTTGGGTAGATAGGTCATTATATCCTGCAGGTTTTACAGTGAAAGTTAAATAGCAGTAAAATTGTGGGTGTTGGGTAGATAGGTCATTATATCCTGCAGGTTTTACAGTGAAAGTTAAATAGCAGTAAAATTGTGGGTGTTGGGTAGATAGGTCATTATAGCAGGTTTTACAGTGAAAGTTAAATAGCAGTAAAATTGTGGGTGTTGGGTAGATAGGTCATTATATCCTGCAGGTTTTACAGTGAAAGTTAAATAGCAGTAAAATTGTGGGTGTTGGGTAGATAGGTCATTATATCCTGCAGGTTTTACAGTGAAAGTTAAATAGCAGTAAAATTGTGGGTGTTGGGTAGATAGGTCATTATATCCTGCAGGTTTTACAGTGAAAGTTAAATAGCAGTAAAATTGTGGGTGTTGGGTAGATAGGTCATTATATCCTGCAGGTTTTACAGTGAAAGTTAAATAGCAGTAAAATTGTGGGTGTTGGGTAGATAGGTCATTATATCCTGCAGGTTTTACAGTGAAAGTTAAATAGCAGTAAAATTGTGGGTGTTGGGTAGATAGGTCATTATATCCTGCAGGTTTTACAGTGAAAGTTAAATAGCAGTAAAATTGTGGGTGTTGGGTAGATAGGTCATTATATCCTGCAGGTTTTACAGTGAAAGTTAAATAGCAGTAAAATTGTGGGTGTTGGGTAGATAGGTCATTATATCCTGCAGGTTTTACAGTGAAAGTTAAATAGCAGTAAAATTGTGGGTGTTGGGTAGATAGGTCATTATATCCTGCAGGTTTTACAGTGAAAGTTAAATAGCAGTAAAATTGTGGGTGTTGGGTAGATAGGTCATTATATCCTGCAGGTTTTACAGTGAAAGTTAAATAGCAGTAAAATTGTGGGTGTTGGGTAGATAGGTCATTATATCCTGCAGGTTTTACAGTGAAAGTTAAATAGCAGTAAAATTGTGGGTGTTGGGTAGATAGGTCATTATATCCTGCAGGTTTTACAGTGAAAGTTAAATAGCAGTAAAATTGTGGGTGTTGGGTAGATAGGTCATTATATCCTGCAGGTTTTACAGTGAAAGTTAAATAGCAGTAAAATTGTGGGTGTTGGGTAGATAGGTCATTATATCCTGCAGGTTTTACAGTGAAAGTTAAATAGCAGTAAAATTGTGGGTGTTGGGTAGATAGGTCATTATATCCTGCAGGTTTTACAGTGAAAGTTAAATAGCAGTAAAATTGTGGGTGTTGGGTAGATAGGTCATTATATCCTGCAGGTTTTACAGTGAAAGTTAAATAGCAGTAAAATTGTGGGTGTTGGGTAGATAGGTCATTATATCCTGCAGGTTTTACAGTGAAAGTTAAATAGCAGTAAAATTGTGGGTGTTGGGTAGATAGGTCATTATATCCTGCAGGTTTTACAGTGAAAGTTAAATAGCAGTAAAATTGTGGGTGTTGGGTAGATAGGTCATTATATCCTGCAGGTTTTACAGTGAAAGTTAAATAGCAGTAAAATTGTGGGTGTTGGGTAGATAGGTCATTATATCCTGCAGGTTTTACAGTGAAAGTTAAATAGCAGTAAAATTGTGGGTGTTGGGTAGATAGGTCATTATATCCTGCAGGTTTTACAGTGAAAGTTAAATAGCAGTAAAATTGTGGGTGTTGGGTAGATAGGTCATTATATCCTGCAGGTTTTACAGTGAAAGTTAAATAGCAGTAAAATTGTGGGTGTTGGGTAGATAGGTCATTATATCCTGCAGGTTTTACAGTGAAAGTTAAATAGCAGTAAAATTGTGGGTGTTGGGTAGATAGGTCATTATATCCTGCAGGTTTTACAGTGAAAGTTAAATAGCAGTAAAATTGTGGGTGTTGGGTAGATAGGTCATTATATCCTGCAGGTTTTACAGTGAAAGTTAAATAGCAGTAAAATTGTGGGTGTTGGGTAGATAGGTCATTATATCCTGCAGGTTTTACAGTGAAAGTTAAATAGCAGTAAAATTGTGGGTGTTGGGTAGATAGGTCATTATATCCTGCAGGTTTTACAGTGAAAGTTAAATAGCAGTAAAATTGTGGGTGTTGGGTAGATAGGTCATTATATCCTGCAGGTTTTACAGTGAAAGTTAAATAGCAGTAAAATTGTGGGTGTTGGGTAGATAGGTCATTATATCCTGCAGGTTTTACAGTGAAAGTTAAATAGCAGTAAAATTGTGGGTGTTGGGTAGATAGGTCATTATATCCTGCAGGTTTTACAGTGAAAGTTAAAAAGCAGTAAAATTGTGGGTGTTGGGTAGATAGGTCATTATATCCTGCAGGTTTTACAGTGAAAGTTAAATAGCAGTAAAATTGTGGGTGTTGGGTAGATAGGTCATTATATCCTGCAGGTTTTACAGTGAAAGTTAAATAGCAGTAAAATTGTGGGTGTTGGGTAGATAGGTCATTATATCCTGCAGGTTTTACAGTGAAAGTTAAATAGCAGTAAAATTGTGGGTGTTGGGTAGATAGGTCATTATATCCTGCAGGTTTTACAGTGAAAGTTAAATAGCAGTAAAATTGTGGGTGTTGGGTAGATAGGTCATTATATCCTGCAGGTTTTACAGTGAAAGTTAAATAGCAGTAAAATTGTGGGTGTTGGGTAGATAGGTCATTATATCCTGCAGGTTTTACAGTGAAAGTTAAATAGCAGTAAAATTGTGGGTGTTGGGTAGATAGGTCATTATATCCTGCAGGTTTTACAGTGAAAGTTAAATAGCAGTAAAATTGTGGGTGTTGGGTAGATAGGTCATTATATCCTGCAGGTTTTACAGTGAAAGTTAAATAGCAGTAAAATTGTGGGTGTTGGGTAGATAGGTCATTATATCCTGCAGGTTTTACAGTGAAAGTTAAATAGCAGTAAAATTGTGGGTGTTGGGTAGATAGGTCATTATATCCTGCAGGTTTTACAGTGAAAGTTAAAAGGAGCGGACAAATATTGCAGTCGTGAGTGGCACTCGCTGACTAGCTCATGACTTGCATGGTCTGGAAGTCCCACGAGAGAATTTCAGAACTGCTAATAAAAGCACCAAGAAAGTGTGTCAACAATAATGGCTTCCCCATCGCACCGTCTTTGCGTGTCCGCTTCCGTTTTGGGCTGAGCATAGTTCAAACTTGCAAACATTACCAGTACATTAATTTCGCGCGGTAATCTCACTGTGGTCGTTCACCGGTGCATTAAAAAATTATTAGTTTGACTCATTTTTTTTGGCGAAACAAAACATTGAACAACAGTTGTGTTGTCTACATGTAGCTAACGTTAGTGACTTTATATTAAACGTCTAAAGTATGAAATAGATCGTTGCCAAAACGTTGTATAGTTTTATGTGTGGGAATAAGCTTGTATAGTTTTTTATGTATATATATATATATATATATATATATATATATATATATATATATATATATATATATATAGTTAATTCTGTAAATGTTGTAGTCTTATGAGTAAAATATTTTATAATGTAAATTACTTTGTGTAAAATATTTATGATTCTTTGTGTAAAATGTACAATTATTTGTATAGATTTTGTTTTTCCTTTGCTAAAACGTTGCACTATCTTTGTGTAAAATAATGTGTAGTTCTTTTTATGTGGAAAAAAGCAGCATAGTTCTTTGTCTAAAATAGTTGACAGTGACCACGCATTATTTGTTATATGTAAAATACTGGTCAATATTGAGATACTTCTTTTTTGTCACAGATCGACCAATTCTACTTCAAGCATGTGCATTACATTTTTGAAATGAATAATAGGCCCACGTGTAAATACTCAACATGAAGAATAGCGTAGTCCAACAAACTGGGATCATTTGACTGTCCTGAAGCCATTTTCTACATTTATCACTAAGATATAAACCAATAGCATAACTTGAAAATTGTGGGTGTTGGGTAGATAGGTCATTATATCCTGCAGGTTTTACAGTGGAAGTTAAAAAGCAGTAAAATTGTGGGTGTTGGGTAGATAGGTCATTATATCCTGCAGGTTTTACAGTGAAAGTTAAATAGCAGTAAAATTGTGGGTGTTGGGTAGATAGGTCATTATATCCTGCAGGTTTTACAGTGAAAGTTAAATAGCAGTAAAATTGTGGGTGTTGGGTAGATAGGTCATTATATCCTGCAGGTTTTACAGTGAAAGTTAAAAGGAGCGGACAAATATTGCAGTCGTGAGTGGCACTCGCTGACTAGCTCATGACTTGCATGGTCTGGAAGTCCCACGAGAGAATTTCAGAACTGCTAATAAAAGCACCAAGAAAGTGTGTCAACAATAATGGCTTCCCCATCGCACCGTCTTTGCGTGTCCGCTTCCGTTTTGGGCTGAGCATAGTTCAAACTTGCAAACATTACCAGTACATTAATTTCGCGCGGTAATCTCACTGTGGTCGTTCACCGGTGCATTAAAAAATTATTAGTTTGACTCATTTTTTTTGGCGAAACAAAACATTGAACAACAGTTGTGTTGTCTACATGTAGCTAACGTTAGTGACTTTATATTAAACGTCTAAAGTATGAAATAGATCGTTGCCAAAACGTTGTATAGTTTTATGTGTGGGAATAAGCTTGTATAGTTCTTTATGTATATATATATATATATATATATATATATATATATATATATAGTTAATTCTGTAAATGTTGTAGTCTTATGAGTAAAATATTTTATAATGTAAATTACTTTGTGTAAAATATTTATGATTCTTTGTGTAAAATGTACAATTCTTTGTATAGATTTTGTTTTTCCTTTGCTAAAACGTTGCACTATCTTTGTGTAAAATAATGTGTAGTTCTTTTTATGTGGAAAAAAGCAGCATAGTTCTTTGTCTAAAATAGTTGACAGTGACCACGCATTATTTGTTATATGTAAAATACTGGTCAATATTGAGATACTTCTTTTTTGTCACAGATCGACCAATTCTACTTCAAGCATGTGCATTACATTTTTGAAATGAATAATAGGCCCACGTGTAAATACTCAACATGAAGAATAGCGTAGTCCAACAAACTGGGATCATTTGACTGTCCTGAAGCCATTTTCTACATTTATCACTAAGATATAAACCAATAGCATAACTTGAAAATTGTGGGTGTTGGGTAGATAGGTCATTATATCCTGCAGGTTTTACAGTGGAAGTTAAAAAGCAGTAAAATTGTGGGTGTTGGGTAGATAGGTCATTATATCCTGCAGGTTTTACAGTGAAAGTTAAATAGCAGTAAAATTGTGGGTGTTGGGTAGATAGGTCATTATATCCTGCAGGTTTTACAGTGAAAGTTAAATAGCAGTAAAATTGTATGTTATTCTTCCTGGAAGCGACAGCAGCTTCAAGGTTTACGGTTGTATTGGTAGTTAAACCATGAACAACGTGTGACCACTTTTCATTGTTTCAAATTGATTTGTTTTAATTAAATTCCATTTTCCTCTGATGCACGATTATCGTGTCGATTTGATCGCATTTTACAACTTTCTGGTATAGTTAAAGTTGGCGTAATTTAAAAAAAAACAACCCTTTTTTAAAACAGAAACATGGCAATTTAAGCAAGGAAACAGGAAAGCTACATTTTTGTTGAACATCAAGGTAAAGCACAATGTTTTACTTCTTCCATAAGTTGTACGTGTTTTAAAGGAATGTGACTTGATATGTAAGCCTTGAGAAACTTGTTTCAGAAAAGCAGCGCCAATTCTCACATTAAATTTCTTAATTACAACAGTAGAGCACATCAAGGAAATTATTTGAAATTCTCGTGAATTTGTAATATTAATTATTTGTTTGCTTGTTATACATGTTTGTTATATATGTATCAAATATATTTGTAACCACATAATATGTGTGTGTGAGTACATCTATGAATGGTCGCATGTCTGGAGATCCAGGTAGGATGATGCAGTGGCAGATAAACAGAGCGACTGAAAACTTGACAAACAGAGAGACAAACAAACAGACCAATGAAATCAAAACCTATAGATACTTTAGTCTCATCCTTTTTTCTTTGACATTTTCTTTATTTTCAACTAACCGAGGCCACTACTTTCAATTGTTTCCATGACTTCTTTTCTCCGTGTTTTTCTAAGTCTTCTCTGTTTTCTCATTCCCTATGAGTGCTATGCTTGCAATAATATGTCTAGTATAGTAACTAATCTCAACTTTCTCTTCATACTCTGTTACAAAACTGTCATCTTCCTTTCTAGTGTCTAGTGTAGTAACTAATCTCAACTTTCTCTTCACAATCTGTTACAAAACTGTCATCTTCCTTTCTAGTGTCTAGTGTAGTAACTAATCTCAACTTTCTCTTCATACTCTGTTACAAAACTGTCATCTTCCTTTCTAGTGTCTAGTGTAGTAACTAATCTCAACTTTCTCTTCATAATCTGTTACAAAACTGTCATCTTCCTTTCTAGTGTCTAGTGTAGTAACTAATCTCAACTTTCTCTTCACAATCTGTTACAAAACTGTCATCTTCCTTTCTAGTGTCTAGTGTAGTAACTAATCTCAACTTTCTCTTCACAATCTGTTACAAAACTGTCATCTTCCTTTCTAGTGTCTAGTGTAGTAACTAATCTCAACTTTCTCTTCATACTCTGTTACAAAACTGTCATCTTCCTTTCTAGTGTCTAGTGTAGTAACTAATCTCAACTTTCTCTTCATAATCTGTTACAAAACTGTCATCTTCCTTTCTAGTGTCTAGTGTAGTAACTAATCTCAACTTTCTCTTCATAATCTGTTACAAAACTGTCATCTTCCTTTCTAGTGTCTAGTGTAGTAACTAATCTCAACTTTCTCTTCACAATCTGTTACAAAACTGTCATCTTCCTTTCTAGTGTCTAGTGTAGTAACTAATCTCAACTTTCTCTTCATACTCTGTTACAAAACTGTCATCTTCCTTTCTAGTGTCTAGTGTAGTAACTAATCTCAACTTTCTCTTCATACTCTGTTACAAAACTGTCATTGTTCTGGTCTTACCCACATATCTTCACCTCTGTCTTGTCATACCATCTAATTTTCACATTTTCCCTTAAAACATTATAGAGTATTCTACCGACAGCGCTGGGCAGCAAACTTCCCCATCTCTTTCTTGCGCCTGTGCTTCTTATCAATTCTACTGTTAACTTTATTTGTACAAAGTCTTTAAACTATATAGTATATTCTCTTATTGCCTTTTTCCTTGTGATACCGGGGCCTTCCATAACCATAGCCATTACCTTCTTCTTTTCCTTTACATTTCAGCTCCCTGTGGAGCATAGGTCTTCAACAAACACTTTCCCAGCCGTTGTGTTTCCTGCCATTCTTTTAAGATCATTCCATGTCTTCCACATCATCATCATCATCATCTCTACTTCCATCTGTCTTCTCCAAGAATAGTTTGGTCTTCCATTTTATCTTTTTTTCCCAAGGCTCTCCAAAAAAGAGCCTGTTGTGTAATACTCTCAGTTGGCTTCCGTAGTGTGTGTCCTATCCAGCGCCATCGTCTTCGCTGTATCTCTTTATCCACTGGTGTTTGACTGGTACATTTCCATAATTCTATGTTAGTGATTTTGTCCTGCCGTTCCCATAAGTTTATTCTGCTTAAGCTTCCATTAATGAAGGTCTGTATCTTCATGAATGTCATTTTTGTTGTTCTCCATCTTTCACAGCCATATAACAGCACTGACTTAACTTTGGAGTTGAACATTTTTATTTTTATATTTAACCGAAACTCTTTTGATTTCTATATTTTTCCCAGTGCAACGAATGCCCCTCTTGCTTTTGATATCCTTATTTTGGTATCATTCTCTGTTCCTCCCTCTGTCTATATTACTGCCCAGGTATATGCAAAATTGCACGTCTAGTAGAGGTATTTCTCCTATTGTTATTTGGTTTCTGCCAACTGCATTAATTCTCATAGTAGTTTTATAACAATAAGTCGATGTCTATGAAAGGGTATACAACACATGGGTCGGGTTCAGTACTTAGGTTTGGTGATATTTTTATTTCGGACATGCAGGGAGTTCATCCAATCTTTGTAAATGGGTAACAGAAATATTGTTGAAAGTAAGTCGGCATGTCGTAATATCCAAAACATCGCCCATTGAAAAATATGGACACTAAGTTATCCTCCATAGGCCTTCAGGCTAGGAGAAAATCTTTTTTTACTTGATCAAAATATTGTTCTATTTTCGAAGTCATTCACAACACCTGCACATTTTAGTATCGCGTTGACGTCTGTATTGAACAATCCTAATTTACATTGTTTATCCCCGGATCACAGAACAAACAATACATTATAACCGGCATGTGTTCTTGGTGCACTATGCAGCTGTATGTGAACGCGTTCAGGTGTAGTTGGTTGGCATTTCAAACCCAGTCGTACTGGTGTAAACGAGGCAGTAAAACTGTACGAGCCTTGACTGTAGAATTCATCGCAGAAACTCGCAGTTGAATTGTTATGGTTCCTGCCAGTGATTTAAGAGGCCAGACAAGCAAACAATGCTTGGTTTAGCAATTCATTATTGATGCGCACTTGCAGGGGTAATGAATTGGCAGTTGGATAAAGAGCTCCCAGCTCGCACAACCAGATCCGTTTGTTTATTATCTTGCTAGGTTATGACTGGAAATGAGAAACAATGTAGCAATCAGAGTTATTTCCCCGAAGACCTCATGTACCGTAGTAGAAACAAGTTGTTTGTCGCTTGGCATGGCGAACTCTAGCACGTCGGGCCTTTGTTTGCTGGACGACCGACTTCGATTACACTGTGCGTCAGAACATTGTATATTTATTGGTGTTTATCGCTACTAAAAATGAAATCTGCGGGGTTTCGATATTACAAATGAGGTATGGATAATGAAGAACCTAGAGTTAAATAAAAATTAACCCCAGAGGAACGAAGCAATTTGCTGTTTAATTCAGTTTGGCCAAACGGATTTATTTGGTAACCTTGACCATGGCATTGTTTAGTGTACGTAAAGGGAGGTAATTATCCTACTACTAAATTATAGTCAATCAAAATTGACGTATAAAAAAATCATGAGTATATCTGTTCTACTTTCACTCGCATTCTCTCTCTCTCTCTCTCTCTCTCTCTCTCTCTCTCTCTCTCTCTCTCTCTCTCTCTCTTTCACACACACACAAATCTGTGCTACTTCAAAATTTTCTGCCTCCACCAAACGACTACTCTATTTATTTCTATCGCCCGTATTTAAAATAGAGCTAAACTGGTCCAGATGCGCTGTGTTGTGCCAGCTGTGATATATGTCTTTCGGCCCGACACATCCCATTTCAAAACAGCATTTCTTGAGACCCCAGTTGCCTTCGTTCTTTCTTACACACTCACTTACCTGGAATGGGATCCAAAGTCACAGCGGGGAGGTGGTGTAGGATATTTATCAATTATTGGTCGTTGGTTCTAAACTCAGACGGTCAGTTATGAGTCACTGACTCTATCATTCTATCAGCCCTATTGCTGTCTCGAACCTTGACTCTTAACGAGTACTTACAAGTACAGTAATCTTTCTCCTAGTGCTATCTATTTATTGACCTTTCGAACCGTGTCCTGACCATGGAGTACAGACCCAAAGAGTCTTTTTCTTTTTCTTAATGTCATTTCCAGCAGTTTCAATCCTTGCAAAGATCTTTTAACAAATATCGCGATTTGTCGCTGTTCTATGATTCATGCACAGGAATTCCTGCTGCTTATTTTCCTATTACTTAGTTCTTTTTTAGTTAGTTATTGTTAAGTTATAGTGTAATTACTTAGTTGGTTTGTTAGTTATTGTTTAGTTATAGTTTAATTAGTTGGGTTGTTAGTTATTGTTTAGCTATTGTTTAATTACTTAGTTGGTTGTTAGTTATTGTTTAGTTATAGTTTAATTACTTAGTTGGGTTGTTAGTTATTGTTTAGTTATAGTTTAATTACTTAGCTGGGTTGTTAGTTATTGTTTAGTTATAGTGTAATTACTTAGCTGGGTTGTTAGTTATTGTTTAGTTATAGTGTAATTACTTAGCTGGGTTGTTAGTTATTGTTTAGTTATAGTGTAATTACTTAGCTGGGTTGTTAGTTATTGTTTAGTTATAGTTTAATTACTTAGTTGGGTTGTTAGTTATTGTTTAGTTATAGTTTAATTACTTAGTTGGGTTGTTAGTTATTGTTTAGTTATAGTGTAATTACTTAGCTGGGTTGTTAGTTATTGTTTAGTTATAGTGTAATTACTTAGCTGGGTTGTTAGTTATTGTTTAGTTATAGTTTAATTACTTAGTTGGGTTGTTAGTTATTGTTTAGTTATAGTTTAATTACTTAGTTGGGTTGTTAGTTATTGTTTAGTTATAGTTTAATTACTTAGTTGGGTTGTTAGTTATTGTTTAGTTATAGTGTAATTACTTAGCTGGGTTGTTAGTTATTGTTTAGTTATAGTGTAATTACTTAGCTGGGTTGTTAGTTATTGTTTAGTTATAGTGTAATTACTTAGCTGGGTTGTTAGTTATTGTTTAGTTATAGTTTAATTACTTAGCTGGGTTGTTAGTTATTGTTTAGTTATAGTTTAATTACTTAGTTGGGTTGTTAGTTATTGTTTAGTTATAGTGTAATTACTTAGCTGGGTTGTTAGTTATTGTTTAGTTATAGTTTAATTACTTAGCTGGGTTGTTAGTTATAGTGTAATTACTTAGCTGGGTTGTTAGTTATTGTTTAGTTATAGTTTAATTACTTAGCTGGGTTGTTAGTTATTGTTTAGTTATAGTTTAATTACTTAGCTGGGTTGTTAGTTATTGTTTAGTTATAGTTTAATTACTTAGCTGGGTTGTTAGTTATTGTTCAGTTACTTAGATATTGTTTAATTAGTTATTTAGTTGGGTTGTTAGTTAGTTATTTAGTTAGTTAGTTAGTTGGGTTGTTAGTTATTTAATTAGTTATTTAGTTCGGTTGTTAGTTAGCTATTTAATTAGTTAGTTAGTTGGGTTGTTAGTTAGTTATTTAATTAGTTAGTTAGTTGGGTTGTTAGTTAGTTATTTAATTAGTTAGTTAGTTGGGTTGTTAGTTAGTTATTTAATTAGTTAGTTAGTTGGGTTGTTAGTTAGTTATTTAATTAGTTAGTTAGTTGGGTTGTTAGTTAGTTATTTAATTAGTTAGTTAGTTGGGTTGTTAGTTAGTTATTTAATTAGTTAGTTAGTTGGGTTGTTAGTTAGTTATTTAATTAGTTAGTTAGTTGGGTTGTTAGTTAGTTATTTAATTAGTTAGTTAGTTGGGTTGTTAGTTATATAACTAGTTAGCAGATCTTGACTGCACCTTAGACAAATCAACTGTACGTGTGCTTGTGTCACCTCCACAGACTGCTCCTGAGATTGTAGTGGCTGATAGTCTCAGTTTTGTGTTGTTTTACTAATCCTCTTTGGTTCCCAGTTTGGCGCTCTATCACCTGGTGTCCTTCTTCTTCCTTTCAACTTCAATGGAGCCGTTCTGTTTCTTGGTTGGGATTTTTATTTGTGATTTCTCTCTGCGGCAACCACCCATGATCTCAGCAGTGAGGCCCGGCTTGAAACGTCAGTTACTCATCGGCGGTAACAACATGAGTACCTCCGAAGTCGGAGTTATATGCCTGTGCGGCGAGGGACCCCTGTGCACACGGCTGCCAGAGAAAAATGGATTAACACGCAAAATTCAGTTCCTGGTCTCTAGGGACTTCGTCAGAGTTGAAAGCTGGCGAACACAACAACAATAATATGGAGCATATGTCTTCAACAAACACTTTCAGCTCCCTGTGGAGCATTGGTCTTCAACAAACACTTTCAGCTCCCTGTGGAGCATTGGTCTTCAACAAACACTTTCAGCTCCCTGTGGAGCATAGGTCTTCAACAAATACTTTCAGCTCCCTGTGGAGCATTGGTCTTCAACAAACACTTTCAGCTCATTGTGGAGCATAGGTCTTCAACAAACACTTTCAGCTCCCTGTGGTGCATAGGTCTTCAACAAACACTTTCAGCTCATTGTGGAGCATAGGTCTTCAACAAACACTTTCAGCTCCCTGTGGTGCATAGGTCTTCAACAAACACTTTCAGCTTTCTGTTAAGCATATGTCTTCAACAATCACTTTCCAAGCCGTTCTGTTTCTTGTGCTTTTATAATCATTCCATGTCTTCCCATCATCTTGATCTCTCCTTCCACATGGTATTTCTAAAAGAATATTTTAGTTTTCGTCTTCCATGTTTCTGAGGTTTTTAGTTTTTGTTGGTTATTATTTTTTTTACAGTACAGTCAATCCCATGGCCAACACTTCTTAGTTGCCTCTTACGTACTCTGTGTCCTTGTAGTTAATTAAACAGGATATATCCACATTCCTTGCCTGAATCATTGTCCTGACTCTCTGAGAGTCTTTACAATGTCAACCCAGTTCACTGGTTGGCAACTTTTCACAAAACACAACTTTGCAAGTCTGTCCGCTCTTTCATGCTCTCCTACACCCAAGACCTCTGGCATAAAAACTAAACAGGTTTCTCTACCTCTTCATAGACTCCAATCACTGGCTTCGAGCCTTGCCAACTCCTCTCTTTCTGTCAACGAGGAGGATATGTAGTTGAAAGTCTTGTGTCCACAGCCAAATTGTTGCTGTAGTGACTTCCATTTGATGTACTTCTATATTTTTACTTAACTTTGATATCTTCTACAATTTTTTTAAAGCAGGCGATAATCCCAAAACAGAATGGAAGAAGAAATGTGAAAATTCACTTTTTTTTTCTTGATTAACTTCCTGACTTCAGCCTTTCCCTTCCAGTATGAATGTAATACTTCCTGTGCTTGACAACAATCCCAAGTATCGCTTACGCAATCATAGCAAAGAGAGATTTTATTTCAATCAAACCTTTGAGTTTCGTGAGGAGATGCTCCCGCTTTTAACAGGGAATCTGCCAACACGGGAGAGAATTGCCAACAGAATTAACCTATGCTCGCGGCACGCCATTGGCACAAGCAGCAGCGTCTACAGTTTCCACAAGTTAACGGTCATTCGTAATCCTCAGACTTTTATTAGTATTCTCTGTGACACGCGTCCACGCATCAGCAGTGACTCGAGTTCTCCACGCTCGATCCATTTTCCCAAAGAACACCGCCTCCTCCTTCCGCTGCGCATTTCGTCACCGGAAGTAAATGCCCGACATTAAAACCTTTGCGCACGCGCAGTTTGGGGACAAAATGGCAGCTAAACTGGATGCGATATCGTTAAGTGCGGAAAGCTTTGGGTAAAGTTACTTGGAATGTTGCCACGAGCAATTACCAGCGCCGTGTGGATTCATCAACAGGAAATGTGCAGTCTGGCCTGAGAGCAATGTCTCTACCTGCTCGGGCCCATTATTTCATTAGGCGCATGATCAGTCTTTCAATTTTCGACACAGGATCCGGACCAGGCTTACATGGTCGATGCCGGCACTACACGCTCAGGACATATTTCTCTTGCCCTGAAAGGGACGCCATCTCTGTTCTGCGTTTCTTACCAACCGGAAGTAAATATATCCAGTAGCGTGTGCTCTTTCGACGCACTACTCAATCATTCGGGTGGCAATCTATTTTAAATTTGTTCGTGAAATCCACCAGTGAGTTTAAATTTAAAATCAATTTACAGGTTTTGTTTTTTTTGTTCTGATTCTGTGGCGGTTTATGAACGCTCTGTTTATGATAGAATGTTTAACGACAGCTATACACGACTGCTTGTTATTATCTTCTCCCTTGATGGTGACACATTCTCCTGGTAATGAGAGATGATTGAGTCAGAAGTGTGGCATTCATTTTACAGCTTGCGGGTCACTGGAAACTATTTGATTGCACACCAGGTAGTACCATGGGTATCCAGTTTTATTATGCAGGTTTTTAAATTATGGTGATACTTGCTACAAGGCACTATTATGTAAAGGAGCTGCTATAGCTCAGTGGTTAGTGCACTGTCCTACAACGGACAAGTGATCGAGTTCGATTCTGATCGACGGTTCACCCAGCCTTAAATGGGACCGGATTTTTTTCTGGGAAAGTAAAGTAGCACGGGCATAATCTTCTTTTCTCTTCTCACTGATACCTAAAAGGTGTCGTGGTTTATATCATTTGTCGTTCTTGAGCTGCTCGAACTGTCTGAATTAGTGATTTTCCTTTGTTGTTACATGTCTCTATCACTGCATCTATCCATCTTCTTCTAGGTCTTCCTCTTATTACGGGCGTGATACCGACCACACTACCCCAAAAATTATGTGCCGAATGTCTGTACAAAATATGGTCACTAAACCATATTCCCTATACGCCACGTGACATGACGGGATACTTTACTTTACTTTCTTGTTTACCACTTTGTAAGATATTCTGCGAGGCCTTTCGTAAAGTCTAACAATGTCCTTGTTCTTCTTCTTTTCTTTCCTTCCTCATTTGCCTTTCAATGTCAAGGGCAGATGTAAGTTGCGGTCGTCTGTTTTTCTGTTTGCCCCTGCTGCTGTCAAAATCAATGTCATTTTGTTGACTAAAGTAAAGGTTCCCTGCCCTTACTAGCGTATAGAGAATTTAGTGTTAGCGGCCATATTTGTTCCATGACCACAGCATGTTTTTGGGTAATGTGGTCGGTATCATGCCAGGCCGCCTCTACTTGCCAGGGAAAAAAAAAACTCTGGTAACCCACTTTTAAAGGCTGGGTGAACCGCAGAGCCTTATCGGTCTAAACAATAATCCGCAACTTCTGGGTATCAAACTAAGAACCTTCTGACATGAAGCGAATGCATAAACCACTCGGCCACTGAAGCTTCAATCTGTGTTGTTATCAAACAAACGCGCAGTGAGATGACACATCAGCGACTCTGTTCTGACTGTTGGCACAAGGATACAAAACTAAACTGGTCACGACTTACCTGCACATCTCCAAAGTAGTTCTTAGAAAAAACATGTTTATATGACTATTCCAGCATGGATCGAAGAGGGAAGGTAAAACCGGAAGTTAAAAAATGTCGAAGTCGGATATTGTTAGATTGAAAGACACAGATGACGTCAACTACTCATCGAAGATATGAGTACCTCCGAAGTCGGAGATACCTGCCAGTGTGACAAGGGAGCCATATGCGGCACACGGCTGCCAGGAAAAAAACGGATTAACACGCAAAATTCAGTTCCTAGTCTCTAAGGGCTTTGCCAAAGTTGAAAGCTGGCGAACGCAAAAAAGCAGACAAAATACACATTTTTGTAAACCACAACACAACGATCCTAGTCCTACCTGATGCCGTTCATTAATCGGAGAGAAGTAATCTTCGGGAGGAGGAAGGAGTCAACAATTGTCACATTTACAGTGACTAGATTCATTGAACTTGCCAGACAATTGTGAAATTCAATGTGGACTAGAAAGTATGAATTTCAATGTGGACTAGAAAGTATGAATTTCAATGTGGACTAGAAATTATGAATTTCAATGTGGACTAGTAATTATGAATTTCAATGTGGACTAGAAATTATTAATTTTAATGGGGACTAGAAATTATGAATTTCAATGTGGACTAGAGATAAGACGTCGGCCGCTGGACAGGAAGGTCCTTGGTTCGAATCCCGTCACAGACGGTGGAAACGTTTCTCTCAGCGTTCGTGGAAAACTTCGCTGTTTTACATTCCCCAAGTCTTCTGCTTGTGATATTTAGTGCATAATTGTCCGATTGGTGAAGGCTAAAGGAAAAGACGAAGAGGAAGAAGATGATAATGACGAAGTTAATGATGATGAAGATGAATTTCAGTGAACATCACATGGACTCAACAAGGCAATCAGGCAAGCCAAATACAATATCCTGATATCATATAAGGCATTCAAGTAAGCCAACTACAATATCCTGATATCATATAAGGCAGTCAAGTAAGCCAACTACAATATCCTGATATCATGTAAGGCAGTCAAGCAAGCCAACTACAATATCCTGATATCATATAAGGCAGTCAAGCAAGCCAACTACAATATCCTGATATCATGTAAGGCAGTCAAGCAAGCCAACTACAATATCCTGATATCATATAAGGCAGTCAAGCAAGCCAACTACAATATCCTGATATCATATAAGGCAGTCAAGCAAGCCAACTACAATATCCTATTATCATATAAGGCATTCAAGTAAGCCAACTACAATATCCTGATATCATATAAGGCAGTCAAGCAAGCCAACTACAATATCCTGATATCATATAAGGCAGTCAAGCAAGCCAACTACAATATCCTGATATCATATAAGGCAGTCAAGCAAGCCAACTACAATATCCTGATATCATATAAGGCAGTCAAGCAAGCCAACCACAACATCCTGATATCATATAAGGCAGACAAGCAAGCCAACTACAATATCCTGATATCATATAAGGCAGTCAAGCAAGCCAACTACAATATCCTGATATCATATAAGGCAGTCAAGCAAGCCAACTACAATATCCTGATATCATATAAGGCAGTCAAGCAAGCCAACTACAATATCCTGATATCATATAAGGCAGTCAAGCAAGCCAACTACAATATCCTGATATCATATAAGGCAGTCAAGCAAGCCAACTACAATATCCTGATATCATATAAGGCAGTCAAGCAAGCCAACTACAATATCTTGATATCATATAAGGCAGTCAAGCAAGCCAACTACAATATCCTGATATCATATAAGGCAGTCAAGCAAGCCAACTACAATATCCTGATATCATATAAGGCAGTCAAGCAAGCCAACTACAATATCCTGATATCATATAAGGCAGTCAAACAAGCCAACTACAATATCCTGATATCATATAAGGCAGTCAAGCAAGCCAACTACAATATCCTGATATCATATAAGGCAGTCAAGTAAGCCTACTACAATATCCTGATATCATATAAGGCAATCAAGCAAGCCAACTACAATATCCTGATATCATATAAGGCAGTCAAGCAAGCCAACTACAATATCCTGATATCATATAAGGCCGTCAAGCAAGCCAACTACAATATCCTGATATCATATAAGGCAGTCAAGCAAGCCAACTACAATATCCTGATATCATATAAGGCAGTCAAGCAAGCCAACTACAATATCCTGATATCATATAAGGCAGTCAAGTAAGCCTACTACAATATCCTGATATCATATAAGGCAGTCAAGCAAGCCAACTACAATATCCTGATATCATATAAGGCAATCAAGCAAGCCAACTACAATATCCTGATATCATATAAGGCAGTCAAGCAAGCCAACTACAATATCCTGATATCATATAAGACAGTCAAGCAAGCCAACTACAATATCCTGATATCATATAAGGCAGTCAAGCAAGCCAACTACAATATCCTGATATCATATAAGGCAGTCAAGCAAGCCAACTACAATATCCTGATATCATATAAGGCAGTCAAGTAAGCCTACTACAATATCCTGATATCATATAAGGCAATCAAGCAAGCCAACTACAATATCCTGATATCATATAAGGCAGTCAAGCAAGCCAACTACAATATCCTGATATCATATAAGGCAGTCAAGCAAGCCAACTACAATATCCTGATATCATATAAGGCAGTCAAGCAAGCCAACTACAATATCCTGATATCATATAAGGCAGTCAAGCAAGCCAACTACAATATCCTGATATCATATAAGGCAGTCAAGCAAGCCAACTACAATATCCTGATATCATATAAGGCAATCAAGCAAGCCAACTACAATATCCTGCTATCATATAAGGCAGTCAAGCAAGCCAACTACAATATCCTGATATCATATAAGACAGTCAAGCAAGCCAACTACAATATCCTGATATCATATAAGGCAGTCAAGCAAGCCAACTACAATATCCTGATATCATATAAGGCAGTCAAGCAAGCCAACAACAATATCCTGCTATCATATAAGGCAATCAAGCAAGCCAACTACAATATCCTGATATCATATAAGGCAATCAAGCAAGCCAACCACAATATCCTGATATCATATATGGCAATCAAGTAAACCAACCACAATATCCAAAAAATATCCAATATATAACTATATATCAAAATATGTACCCATATAAAGAAAATAAATTGTATATAACCAGTACGCTACAGAAACCATGATTTCATTCTTGGTGTTAAAAACCAAAGACATTTAACTGTTTATTTTAGTAACAACATTTCTGAAACTTCAACAATAATTGTATTTTATTTGCATTTAAATTAAAAAAAAGGTTCTTTTCATGCATTAGGATCTATGGAATACTGTGATTGTGCTTTTATTTTCAAAAATCAACGGCACAATGAATTGTTAACATGGTCAGTGTCATGCCCAGCTGCCACACTTTCCAAGAAAAACATTTATTATGCCTACTTTCAGTTGATCGTGTGATCATTGGAACGTGGAAATTAATCCCTGACCTTCTGTGCGGTCACTGTGACGAGCGCACTACCCGCTTGGCCACAAAAAATTCTCCAAATAAAATAGATATGAAACCCCAAATCATGTCCATGAAAGTCAACAAAACAAGGACACAAAGTTATAAAGAAATATTGTCCTGGCGGGGAGATGAAACGAGTGAGCGTGACTGTCAATAATAAAGAGCCGCTTCGCCGTCAAAGTCTTGTAATGAAGGTGCGGATTTAACTTCTGAGTCAGCAATTGAAACAGAGCCCACAATTAGTAGTTGCCCTGGCTGGGGCATATTTAAAGGCCAACATATTGTTCCACCCTTTCTCCGATCTAAAAGCACAAAAAAGCCTCCCCCCTTTATTGAATTCCCTCTCTCCCCCCATATTCATTCTCCGAGATTGTCTCCATCTCATGGAAATATCTCGATCATCTCTAATGAGTAGCAGCAGCTTGGAAAGTTCTCCTCGGCTTCCACAGGACAATATGGCAACGAGAAATCAGAGATGAGCCTCGAATCCCCACAGACCCTTTTGCCGGGTCATTATCTCGTGCGGCCAAGCTGTTTCCTGGGTCCAGGTTATGGTCTCTGGCGTCGTGGCGATGTATTTTCTATTCTGTCCGCTCACCAACAAAGGAGTCTCGAGTTGTGATTTTCCTTGGAGAGTGGACCAGGAAAATGGGCTGCTAGAGAAAACAAAGACAGTGCAATGGAATAGGTCTGGTTGACAAAAAGATCTGCTGATGTTGGCTTTGTTTGCTCTATGTTTTACGGCAGTTGCATATGTCAGACTGCAGAAAATTTATTTCAAATCTAGTTCCAGTGATTTTATCTTTACATTTTGTAGAGACTTGGGTATTTGTTTCTTTCGTGTATTGAGTAAACCGAGAAATTAAGTGCCCTTTAAAATTAACTGTTTATTAAGTATCATAGACTCATGATTAAGTCTGTGATAAATGTTTTCCAAAAAAGAAAAAAATACTTTGTAGTAAACTATGTTCTGTGCAAGATGTTCTTATCCATGTGCAAGCTTCAAACTAATGGTAAAGGATGTCACATAACATATAATGTCGTAGGGGATTGAAATAACAAACTTCACTAAACGTGACAATAGTATTTGGAGAAGCAAGGACCAGTGACATTCCTCGATGTCATTACCTTTCCCAGCTAAGTTATGGTTATGGTTATGGAAGGCCCCAGTATCACTGCAAAAGAACTAAAATCCATAATTATTGAAACCGCCCGTACCGGTGGAATCATCCAAATTACTATCTCATCTCCCAAACAAAGACAGTGAACCAGGTTACTATTTACAGTATCGCCAAGCAAACACGTTATCACAACACTGCTAACACTCATCTCTAACATCATTCAATATCTTCCTCCTTCCTTTACCCACGTCACGCCAAGTGGCGTATAGGGAATATGGTGTTAGTGACCATACATTTTACAGACCTTCAGCACATGATTTTTGGGGTAATGTGGTCGGTTTTACGCCCGTGCCGCGTTACTTTCCCAGATCCGGTACCCATTTAAGGCTGGGTGAACCCGGACGCTGTCGGTTGGAATCGAACCCTACCTCTTGAAATCTCTTTCTGGTGACAATATATTTGATCAAAACCTGCTTCCTCAGTAAACAAAAAAGTATTGTTTGGAAACAACTCTAATAGTGGTAAAACTCTAATATTGGTAAAACTCTAATATTGGTAAAACTCTAATATTGGTAAACTGATCTTACAGTTGTTGTTTAGTTAAAATTACATTCTTCCATACTTTATTCTAAGGAGCCGCGATAGCTTAATGGTTAGTGAACTGGACTACAAAGGACAAGAGGTAGGGTTCGATCCCAACCGACGGCCTCTGAGGTTCACCCAGCCTTAAATGGGTACCGGATTTTTTCTGGGAAAGTAAAGCGGCACGGGTGTAATACCGACCACATTACTCCAAAAATCATGTGCTGAAGGTCTGTAAAATTTATGGTCACATAAATGACGTGACGTGGGCTCTTTACTAAGTTGTACACTTGATTCTTAGTAACATGACATGAATTGCAATCTGTACTCTCAGTAAAGCTGTCCTCTGTTAACGTTGACTGTGGTAACATCGAAAGCTATGTCATCTGTTAACGTTGACTGCGGTAACATCGAAAGCTATGTTCTCTGTTAACGTTGACTGCGGTAACATCGAAAGCTATGTTCTCTGTTAACGTTGACTGTGGTAACATCGAAAGCTATGTCCTCTGTTAACGTTGACTGTGGTAACATCGAATTTTCTGTAGCTTTTGGATCTTGTATGTTGCAATAGACTATATGTGAATTGTCATTTTAAAAGGCAAAATTCTATGTACGTTATAGATCTATGTCAAACCTAATTCTTGTTATAATTTGTTCGTAAATCTATTATTTTTGTAATAAATACCCAAAAAATTGAACTTGCACAGACACACAAACACACACACACACACACACACACACACACACACCCACACATACATGCATGCACGCAGGCACCACACACAACTGTTAACTTGTCTTAGATTTTCTACACTCTTTTCTTTGTGCTTCATTTTATTTTCATCTTTTCCCCTTGCCATTTGCTTATGTAGCGAGCTTCCATTTTGTGTGTTTTTATTGCTTTTCATAGAACGAGATCTTTATTCTCATCCCCCACTTGTTTTGCTTGATTACTTACGTCTGCCTCATGACTAAAGGAGTACACCACTTCATCATCTGCCCTTACAAATACGTCACGTGGGCGTGTCTGCGTTGTGTTGTGGTGTGCAGTAAAACTGTGATATTTGTTTGCGCCTTTCGGCCCAACACATCCGACTTCAGCATGACATTTCTGAGTACCGGGTTGTCTTCCCTCTTCGATCCCTACTCGCTTGGCCAGACTAGACAGGTTAGTCTGTTACTTTAGGCACCGCCGAGAGGTGAAGCAGGGTCTGAATTGTTCTGGTTCACCGATCCTGGCGCAAGCCATCTACTGTGGGTCGCTGACAACTTCCACCTCTGGTGCTGTGAGGACGCCTTTGCCTCCCCACTTTTATTTTGCCTTGCGGAAAGATTAGAGGCTCAAGGTGTATTTAAAAAAAAAAACATACATATTGGACAAAACTGCAATCTCCATGTATCCCTGAGTTTGTGCAGGATTTAGAATAAGAATTGTGACCAAGAGCCTGCTTCTATTGTTTCCAAGATGTGAGGAGTGGGTGAGATGTGGCAATGAGATCACGACCTGCAGACTATGGAAGCCACACTGTACTAGAGCATAACCCATGGGCGTTGTAGGATAATTTATTGTTTACTTTTGACTTTTTAAAATAATCCCGCAAACCAAACTCGTGCTTTAAAAAATTTATTTTGTTTTTATGTAACAGCCTCTTATCGCTTAGTTTGGTTGTTGGCTTATTAAAGGGGCAGTTTTGTTTTTCTTGTCTTCTTTTATCCAAATATCAGTAAGTAATCCGAAACTTTTTTGGAATCTCCAGGGAAAAAGACAAAGAGGAAGATCAATGAATTCTTGGAGAAGACAGATGGAAGAACAGATGAAGATGATTGCGATGACATGGAATGATCTTAAAAGATTGGGAAGAAGCAGAATGGCTTGGAAAGTGCTTGTTTAAGACCTATGCTCCACAGGGAGCTGAAAGGTAGAAGAAGAAGAAGTAATCCGCACCGCCACGTCACTTGCCGACTAAGTGGAATATGGCGTTAGTGAGCATCATTTTTATAAACCTTCGGAACATGATTTTTGGGGTAATGAGGTTGGTATTACGCCCGTGTCGCTTTACTTTCCCACACAAAAAAAGCCGGTACCCATTTAAGGCTGGGTTAACTCGGAAGCCGTCGATCAAGCTCGAAACTTAACGTTTTGTCCATTGTAATCCAGTTCACTAACCACTGGTGTGTGTAAATACTTGGTGACCTTTAACATTTGAAAACCGTGAGCACAAAATCGCAATCGATAAACTATGAAGGGTCATGTATTTTGGATATCTGAAGTAGACTAGCAGATTTGACAGAATGCCCTACCGAAACGGGAGCCGCGATTGCTCCTTGATTAGTGAACTGGACTACAAAGAACAAGAGGTTGGGTTCCATCCTGATCTACGGCTCCCGTTTCACCTATTCTTAAATGGCTATCGGGGGGAAATCAGTAACGTGATTAGACTAGAGGTCGAATAAGATATAAAGATTATATAATGAAGTGCGAGAACCAGTCAAGAGTGACACAGGTAATAGCAAAAGGTAGGGTAGTGTGTACTATGGAGTGAAAACGGGCAAACAAAGCCAGACGTGACTCGCGTGACAAAGAGATAAATGAGACGTAAGAGGGGGATTATGTAGGACTGGCGTAAAGGATGGAAGTGTCAGACAGGAGAAGTGTAAAAGCCGCTATAAGGAAATGGAATAACAAGTATAAAAAGGGGGAGAGTAAGGTAGATCGGGAATATAAATTAGTAGAATACGTATTGATAAGGATAATAAATGTAAGTGGAGGACAGGCAAACAATCGTAGTGCTGCTGAAGTTGTAAATATAAGTTGGTAAATAGGAATCATAATTCTTGCGGAAGGGTGCCAATGCATTTACAGATAAGTGATATAGATCCTGAATTTCACCTGGGGAGATCACGTCATGGTGTAAGAGACAAAACAGATGCAGGGGAGGGAAGAAAGGAGAGAAAAAGGGGGTGGGAGAGTCAGAGGGGAGGTAGCAGTGAAAGAAGGAAAGGGGAGATGAAAAGAAAGAGGGGTAATAGATTACCCGATAGAAAGGGATACACTGATGCCCGGTGGGGTGAGGTAACCCATACGGGCGATCAGACGATTCTCTAAGGTGAATAGGCTACGGCTGTCAGAAGAGAATTAGGTTCTTCAATCTTCTCCTCCAATGTTCATCAGCACACAACAACTAATTGTGCCAATTCGGTGTTGCTCGATACATCCTCTCATTTGACTGGATTACCGCTCTTTTCTGGCAACACCGGTCTGTTCTGACAACACAGCCCAGTTTTTGCAAATGAACATTTCTGACAATACCGGATTGTTCTGACAACACTGGTCTGTTATGACAACACCGGTCTGTTCTGGCAACACCGCCCTGTTCTGGCAACACCGACCTGTTCTGGCAACACCGGTCTGTTCTGGCAACACAGCCCAGTTTTTGCAAATGAACATTTCTGACAATACCGGATTGTTCTGACAACACTGGTCTGTTATGACAACACCGGTCTGTTCTGGTAACACCGCCCTGTTCTGACAACACCGGTCTGTTCTGGTAACACCGCCCTGTTCTGATAACACCGCCCTGTTCTGGCAACACCGGCCTGTTCTGGTAACACCGCCCTGTTATGGCAACACCGGCCTGTTCTGGCAACACCGCCCTGTTCTGGCAACACCGGCCTGTTCTGATAACACCGCCCTGTTCTGGCAACACCGGCCTGTTCTGGCAACACCGCCCTGTTCTGGCAACACCGCCCTGTTCTGGCAACACAGCCCAGTTTTTGCAAATGAACATTTCTGACAACACCGGTTTGTTATGACAACACCGGTCTGTTCTGACAATACCGGTCTGTTCTGACAATACCGGCCTGTTATGGCAACACCGGCCTGTTCTGGTAACACCGCCCTGTTATGGCAACACCGTCCTGTTCTGGCAACACCGCTCTGTTCTGGCAACACCAGCCTGTTCTGGCAACACAGCCCAGTTTTTGCAAATGAACATTTCTGACAACACCGGTCTGTTCTGACAACACCGGTCTGTTCTGACAACACCGGTCTGTTCTGACAACACCGATCTGTTCTGACAATACCGGTCTGTTATGACAATACCGGTCTGTTGTGACAACACCGGTCTGTTCTGACAACACCGGTCTGTTCTGACAACACCGGTCTGTTCTGACAACACCGATCTGTTCTGACAATACCGGTCTGTTATGACAATACCGGTCTGTTGTGACAACACCGGTCTGTTATGACAACACCGGTCTGTTGTGACAACACCGGTCTGTTATGACAACACCGGTCTGTTCTGACAACACCGGTCTGTTCTGACAACACCGTTTTGTATTTTCACCTACTCAACAATACAATACTTCTACTAAACGTTTTAAAACGAGAAAATTGCAATTGGATTCCGGATAAATAACAGCAAAAGCATTACAAATGTTAGGACAGCTGCTTGCTTGTAATCGTAGTGGCATTTTAATTATAACGCTTTCAAGTGTATATTATTAACGGCTGTAGTTGCTTGAACTACAATGTTTGCTCAAACTTTGCTACATTGCCCTACTTTTTTTTTTTTATATAAATTGCTACTTTATAGAACCGTTCTCTATTTGTCTTCATTATTGAAACAAAAGTTATGTCTAGAAAACTAATGACATTAAAGTAGAATATACATTTTGAGATTAAACATGTCAAAGATGTACGTATAAAAAAAAAAAAGTAAAGTACCCCCGGCACGCCAAGTGGCGTATAGGGAAATATGGTGTTAGTGACCCTATATTTTACAGACCTTCAGCACATGATTTTTGGGGTAATGTGGTCGGGTTTACGCCCGTGCTGCTTTACTTTCCCAGAAAAAAATCCTGTACCCATTTAAGGCTGGGTGAACCCGGAAGCCGTTGGTTGGGATCGAACCCTACCCCTTGTCCTTTGTAGTCCAGTTCACTAACCACTGAGCTATCGCGGCTCCCTAAAGAGTTACATAGTTGACACCATAATGGCATGAGCGATGCAATTGTTGAGCACAATTATTATTAAAATGTTACGCCTGCAACATTTTTCAATTAACCGTCATTTAATCTACAATAGAATACAACACATTGTTATGTTTCAGAAATAAGCAGATTAGAAAAAAGAAAAAAAAAAGTAGCGCCGATAAATAAATATGTTGAAGACTGAACAGTTACTGTCTTCAAGATATTGTTGGTAAAATATACAAGGTCACGCAAAACAACAAAACACTTCGTCAAGCTGTTCCTTTTTTATCTGTCTCGCGCCAGAGATACAATCTCTCCTCCCACAATCTTCTATCTACAGTGCATCGTATCAGTTCTGTTGTTGACTGTTTTCCATGCCATGACACCAAGTTATCCAGTATTTTCTTTCTTTGTCGTCCGCAATCTCTCTTTCCTTTTATTTTGCCAGTTGTAACCAAGTATTCCAACTTTCCTCTTCTCATGATGTGCCCGAAAAATGTTGATTGTTTCTTTCTGATGTTTTTTAGGAGTTGCCTTTTTGTGTTGGTCTCTTTGAGAACTTCCTCATTGGTCTTTTAAGCTGTCCAGGGAACTTTCAACATTCTTCTGAGAAATCCCATCTCTGTGGCCTCTAATCGTCTTTTCATTTGTTTGTCTACTATCCATGATTCGCTTCCATAGGTCACAATTGGTCCGATGAACTCTCTGTCTCATTTCTATTGACATAGATTTGTTGCATAGGATATTTTTCATTTTCTGTAATGCTATTTTGACCTGAGCTATTCTGCTTTTTATTTCCGTGGTGCATCTGCCAACCCATGTGATTATTTTGCCCAAGTATTTGACGCGTTGCACTTGTTTCAAATTTGTCCTGTTTACTTTTATGCTGCATGCTGGTGATGATTGTTTCTTCGATATGACCATTACTTCTGTTTTCTTACTATTCAGATTGAGACCTTTCTTGTTGCTTTCTTTTACTATTATGTCTATCATTTCTTGTAGCTCATTCTCTGTCTCTGCTGTTAAGACTGCGTCATCCGCATATGGCAAATTATTTATGTTGTGACCGTTGACTTCAATTCCTTTTTTGTCTACAATTGATCTCATAATATGTTCGCTGTAAAGTGAAAATAAATCCAGCGACAGAACACAGCCTTGTCTGACTCCTTGTTTTATAAGTTGAAATTGTCCTGTTTGGTTGTTAATTCGTGTTGCTGCTGTTTGTTGCCAGTACATGTTTTTTTTTTAATGATTCGCAGATCCTTGCCATCAATGTTTAATTTCTCCAGCATATTAATTATTTCCACATGCTTTACTTTGTCAAATGCTTTCGTGTAGCCTATAAAGCACATATATAGATCTTTCTTTACCTCTATAGATCTTTATATCAATGTTCTTAAGATGTATATTGCATTATTGGTGCCCTTTCCTTCCACAAATCCACATTGTTCCTTACTTATTTCTGGTTTTATTTTGTTTCTTATACGTCTCATGATGGTTTTTAGTAATATTTTCGTCATATGGCTCATGAGACTAATAGTGCGATGGTCTTCACAATCAGTGGCGCCTGACTTCTTCAGTATGGCTACAAAGAAAGATTTTAGTAGATATTCGGGTATGTGTCCAGTGTTATATATGTCATTGAGTAGTTTTGTTATGACTTGTACTCCCAGCTCTCCTAATGCATTTATCTCTTCGATTGTTATATTGCCAGGACCTGGAGCTTTGCCTCTTTTCATGTGTTGCATTGTGTCCTCCACTTCACTCTGCATAATTGGTGGTCCTGTGTCTTTGTTTGAATTGTTTAACTCTGGTCTTTCATCATCATAGAGTTGACTGATATATTCTGTCCAGCTTTCCATTGTCTTCTCCTGTCCCATTATTATATTTCCTTCCTTTGACTTAACACATCCTGAAACTTTGACTTCTTTTCTTCCTGTTAATTCATTTAACTGATTGTGCATACATTTTGAGTCTTTTTTGTGTTGTTTTTCCATTTCTTCACATTTCTGTTTTAACCATCCTTCCTTTGCTTCTCTGCAATTTACTCATGTGCTTTCTGCTGCGTTCGCGAGCCATATATCCAACAGCGTCTGGGCTTAGAAGCGGTCAAAGACTCATAGCTGACTGTTTGCGTCAGGATCAATGAACCAAAACCCTACTTCACCCAAATCTTGTGAATCTGAAAAGAGACTAAAGAGTTTTGCCAAGTGTGTATGAATGAAGAGGAAAGGTTGGCAACACAGTCGTCACAATATAACATGTTGAAGATGTATTTGGGACGAAAAGCCACAGATATGAAAGTTTACTGTTCTTTGTTTAAGCTCAACAGCATGGTATCCCTAGGAACTCAATCTTTGTATGAACACCACTTTTTCCTATTTTGCCAATAAAACAAAAACAACAGATTAAAAAAAAAAATATCCACAGCCTGTGGTGAGAATCGACCACGGGATATTTTTGTCCAGAAGTGGACGTCTATTCTTTAGTCTAACTCCCCACCCCTTCTTTCCACAGCAGCTTACTGTAATCAGCGACACAACGCAACTACGTTCATTTAACGTCCCTGTGGGTGAAATAGAGGAACATTCGGCGTTTTCGAACGGAGAAAGAGAGGTACATTACCCCCCAAGCAAATGTATTGTTATACTTTTAAACATTTTTTTTTTAGAATGAAACAAACAAATACAAAAGATTTACGTGTTTGAACATTTAACACAAAAACACCTTATTCTACAAAGATCAAAAGGTTTGCAGGTAACCGCCCCGTCTGGCCGTGGTCTTGTAACGCGCAGTGCTTCCCTTTTTGGCTGCAACAGCAACTCCACACAGGTAACCCTGGCCAATAATTTACTGGAACTATCTTTTGTTGCTGCCCCGTGATCCAGCAGTGAGGGCTCTTTTCCATCGTGCAGTAACTGCAGTTGCTGGGGACAATGGGAGGGGAAACCTGAATTCCCTAATGAATACACCCTTTTATATTCCAAACAAGCTGCTGATACATGATACACGATACACGATACACGATTCCGGAAATTGGAACAGTGAAGTCTAAAAGAAGAAATTCTCACGATCTCTTCAATTTGCCACTGAACTGTAAGACAGAAATCCACGTAGCAAGGTTTTTACCATTGTATTTGATTAAAAGTTGTAAGTGTAAATAAGAGTTCTTAAATGTTATGTAGAGTCAGTCTCAATATACGGATGTGAATCATGGACAATAGGACAAAAAACTAGAAAATCACTGGAGTCTGTAGAAATGTGGTTTTACAGAAGAATGTTGAGAATACCATGAGCAACTAAGATGAGTAATGAAAACGTTCTGAAAGAGGCCAAAGCAAAAAGAGAGCTAATTTCCAATATTAGAAAGAAACAATCATCATTTTTTGGCCATGTAATGAGAAGAGAACAACTGGAATCTATTGTAACAACTGGGAAAATTGAGGGACAAAGAGATTGAGGAAAGCAAAGAGAAAAAATACCAGACAGCTTAAGAGAATGGCTTGGCAGAAGGTCAACAACAAAAATTATAAATAACTGTCGAGTTCAAAAGTTGTAGAGAGACATGATCACCCACGCCAGCAGGCCCGGTACTTGATGATGATGAAGTGTAAACAAACAAAGATAATATTCAAAACCTACAAGTGAATATCACATTTAAAAGAATAGACCTGGAGACAGTTCAGAACTGCAACTACCTTGGACATACTATATAACCAGTGATGGAAAATGTAAAACTGAAATAAACAAAAGAATAGGAGTGGCAAAAGAGTAATTTTAATGCCATGAAATATATGCTAACATCAAAACAAATAACACCAGGGCTTAAACTAAGATAGCAAAATGTTATATTTTCTCAACATTTCTCTATGGTGCAGAAACGTGGACATTAAACAAGATCAAGGAACAGAATATTGAGGCCTTCGAAATGTGGATTTATAGAAGAATAGGAAGAACGTAAAGGAAGAATCCTATAGATTGTCAAGAAGATAAATGACCGATACTTTTGTGCGACGGGGTCATTTTCTGATTATCAGATTTTCTCCTGATGCGAGGCTCTGTAGAAAGAGTTTCCTATTACTTATCTCTTCTGTTTGTTGACTTCCGGTCAATATGGGGGATAGGCGGCAGGAACCATTGAGGCTCAGAGTTTAGTTCTCTGTGCACACCGTTAGCTGTGTTTTCCATCTGGATAGTGTTGCGATATTCTGACAGCTTTCGACGAATGATGACATATGACGAAGAACAGCTCAGCTGTGTTCACTTTCTGTGCCGATTGGCCTTATGCCTTTTGGCGTGTGCTGTAGCTGCTATGATGGGGACTGCAACTACCTTTATTTGTTTGTATCCTTCAATAAGATGAGCTTTAATTCACTGGCACGGGTGGTTGAGCAATTATAGATTTTAATTCGTTTGCAGTGATGCCGGGGCCTTCGATCAGCCATAACCATAATCTGCTTTGTAGAATGGTGTTTATAAAGCTCGCTACCCGGCAACTCAATACTCTTTTAGAGAAGGACGGTGAAGAATAGTAATCTTTGAGTGAAATTAAAGGTAAAGTAAGAGACTTAAATCAGCTTCTTGGCACGCGAGTTTTCACCCATATCTGCTCGGCCGCCTATACAGATGTTTTCGGAGACTTCTGGATAGTGTCGCTTGAAGCATCGAAGTAATCTTTGGGTAATGCCAAAGAAGAATATACCTCATAAGAAGCCAAGTAATCGACTACAAATATGTAACATCAAATATAAAATTTGCGTTATATATTACAGTATTCCCTCAGGTCCTTTTTGGGAGCCAAAACGATGAGTTATCTACTACCTTCCGCTACTCTTCCATGGTGTGTTGCACTCATATCCATTAATGTGGACTGCTCCGTCAAGTCAACTGAAGTTTTCACTTTAGGGAATTTGCACCGCGTTTCGTTCGTTGTAGGCTGCATTCACCTAAGTAATCGGGAATCTATGGGCGCAGCCATAGTTGTGTGTGCTACGTCATCATAATGGCTCATCGTATATCCCTAGACCGGCCATACGCTAATGTTGAAAGGCGAAATGACGGATCTTTGTTCATGACTTTCCAGCACTTTGGTGACTTTCGGAGTTTCATGTTAGTCAGGAAGGTTTGCTTGCTTGCTGGGTTCGATGACTGAAAGAGTACACCTCTTCATCATCCCCCCTTAAATGGACGTTAAGTGAGCGTGTCTGCGTTGTGTTGTGGCTTGCGGTATAATTATGATATTTGCGCCTTTAGGCCCAAAACATCCGACTTCAGCATGACATTTTTGAGAACCAGGTTGTTTTCCCTCTTCGATCCCTTCTCGATTGGCCAGACTAGACAGGTTAGTCTGTCACCACGGAGGCACCACGGAAAGGTGGAGCAGAGTCTGGATGGTTCGGGTTCACCGTTCCTGGCACAAGCCATCAGCTGTGGGTCGCTGACAACTTTCAACTCTGGTGCTGTGAGGTTTGCCTTCGTCTCCGGGTAGACATGGGATTTTATAATTTCACAAATTCCCATTGCGGAAAGATCTTGTGGTCTGTTGTTTGATGTGCGATGGGGATAATCCGAGGACTAACTGTGTTTTATATGTTCGGAATTGGAGTAAAAAACAATATCATAACATCATCAAGCGCTATACATTAAAAAAAATATATGACAATCATCATTTTCAGGAGGACATGACCTTACGGTCAATATGGTGGATAGGCGGCAGGAATGATTGAAGACTATGTATGAAAAGTTTTCCTTGTTGTAGTTTCCTCATATTCCAAGTCCGGCTTGTTGCAGGAGCTACTGAGTTAAGTGCTCTGTGCACACCGTGAGCGGTGTGATTTATCCGTTTGGATCGTTTTCGTGTTTGGATATTCCAATTGTTTTCGATGAACGATGATATCGCATGGCAGGGAACAGTTACTGTGTTTACTTTCTGTGCGGTTTCGCCTTATGTCTTTTGGCTTGTGCTGAGACTGCTATGATGGGGACTACAGCTACCTTTCTTTGTTTGGGAGATGAGATAGTAATTCGGATGATTCCACTGGCACGGGCGGTTGAGTAATTATGGATTTTAATTCGTTTGCAGTGATACCGGGGCCTTTCATAACCATAACCATAACTTTTCATATCTCTGAAATCTTTCTTTCTGTGGTCTTCTGTAAATTAATTATCTCCTTTGTCTACCTCCTTTACATTTACTTATAATTGTTGTCTGCAGGATAGTTTGGGCAGTCCTTTAGATTTTGTGACAATCCAGGATATGACATTAAAATGCGTTTTAATCTCAAAATGTTATGGATTTTAACTTTCTTCAGCACAGTGATATGTAATTGTACATTCTTCAGCACAATGTTATGTAATTGTACATTCTTCAGCACAATGTTATGTAATTGTACATTCTTTAGCACAATGTTATGTAATTGTACATTCTTCAGCACAATGTTATGTAATTTTACATTCTTCAGCACAATGTTATGTAATTGTACATTCTTCAGCACAATGTTATGTAGTTGTACATTCTTGAGCATAGTGTAATGTAATTTAATATTCTTCAGCTCAGTGTTATGTAATTTAACACTCTTTAGCATAGTTTATGTAATATAACATCCTTCAGCACAGTGTTATGTAATTTAACATTCTTCAGCACAGTGTTATGTAATTGTAATATGAAGTGGAAGGGAAAATACTGCTATTTCTAACCTTTTTTTCTGTATAACTTGCTGTTAATATCAAAAATAGTTATGGAAAGGCATATTTTTAAAAACAATCTGTTCTCATATTCAGTAATCATAACTACCAAAACACTGAGGCGAGAGGCAACGACAGCGGTCATCAACACCTTCGTCGAAATTGAGCGACTCGTCCAGAACTGGGGCACGCGGCGAAACATAATTCAAGGTCTAACACTTGATATCACAAATCATCAGACAGAGAGTAACCTTTCTGCCCTTGTGCCGTCTTCAGTTCCGAAGGACATTAGAAAAAATCATGTGACAGAGAGTAACATATTCGCCCTCTGTGCCAACTTCATTTCGGAACGACATTAGATAGATAGAATCATAACCAACCATTTTTACAACTTTTGTTTTTTTCCAAAGATGCCACCAAGAAACGATTCCACATTGCTTTTAGATACAAGTTTTTTTCCGTCATGTTTCTCATGAATCCTTTCTCGGAAATGACGAGTTTAATTACAGATATTAAACTAGCACCAGTTATAAATAATTATATGGCTGTGAAACATGGAGAACAACAAAATTGACAATCACGAAGATACAGACTTTCATTAATGGATGCTTACGCAGGATAAAAGGATGGAAATGGCAGGACAAAATCACTAACATAGAATTATGGAAATGTACCAGTCAAACACCTGTGGATAAAGAGATACCGCGAAGACAATGGCGCTGGGTAGGACACACACTACGGAAGCCAACTGAGAGTATTATACAACAGGTCCTTTTTTGGAATCCCCAGGAGGGGGGGGGAGGGAAGACAAAGAGGAAGACCAAGGAATTCTTGGAGAAGACAGATAGAAGCAGAGATGAAGATGATGGGGAAGACATGGAATGATCTTAAAAGAATGGCAAAAAATAGAACGACTTGGAAAGTGTTTGTTGAAGACCTATGCTCCACTGGGAGCTAAAAAGGTAGAAGAGAAGAAGAAGAAGAAGTTATAAATAGATTTATTGACAGTTTCAATGCAACATACACAAACGCTTCCGAACCAATCAAGGTAGGAAAAAAGGTTCAAAATCGAGGAAATTTCTAAATAATCATCATCAAGTACCATGCCAGTTGGCGTGGGGTGATCATGTCTCTCCACAACTTTCGATCTCGTCAGTTATTTATCATTTCTGTTGTTAACCTTCTACCGAACAATTCTCTTAAGCTGTCTGTTATCTTTTCTCTTTGCTTCCCTCTATCTCATCGTCCCTCAATTTTACCAGTTGTCACTATATATTCCAGCTGTTTTCATTACATGGCCAAAAAATGATGATTGTTTCTTCCTAATATTGGAAATTAGCTCCATTTTGTTTTGGCCTCTTTCACAACGTTTTCATTACTCTTCTTAGCTGTCCATGGTATTTTCAAAATTCTTCTGTAAAACCGCAATTCTACAGTCCCCAGTGATTTTCTTGTCTGTTACCCTATTGTCCATGATTCGCATCCATATATCAAGGCTAGTTCTACATAAGATTTAAGAACTCTTTTTCTTGTTTCCATTGGCAAAAACGGATTGCACAGTATCACAGTTTTTTTTTTGAAAGCTGCCTCAAAACTAATATCATCATCGTCATGTACCGGTTGGCAGAGGCGATCATGTCCTTCCACAATCTTCTATCGACAGTGCATTATACAAATGCTGTTATTGACTGTTTTTCATGCCATGACACCAAACTATCTAGTATCCTCTCCCATTGTCGGCCGCGATCTCTCTTTCCCTGTATTTTGCCAGCTGTAACCAAGTATTCCAACTTTCCTCTTCTCATGATGTGCCCGAAAAATGTTGATTGTTTCTTTCTTATGTTATTTTAGGAACTCCATTTTTGTGTTGGCCTCTTTGATAATTTTCTCATTGGTCTTTTGTAGCTATCTAAGGAACTTTTAACATTCTTCTGAGAAATCCCATTTATGTGGCCTCTAATCGTCTTTTTATTTGATTTGTATATTGTCCGCTTCCATAGGTCAGAATTGGCTATACATAGCACCAATGAACTCACTTCTATTGACATAGACTTGTTGCGTAAGACGTTTTTCATTTTCTGAAATGTTATTTTGACCTGAGCTATTCTACTTCTTATTTCCGTGGCGCATCTTCCATCTGATGTTATTATTGTGTCCAAGTATTTGACGCGTTGCACTTATTTCAGATTTGTCTTATTTATTGTTATGTTTCATGATGGTGATAATTGTTTCTTTGATATGACCATTACTTCTGTTTTCTTACCAGACTGAGACATTTCTTGTTTTCTTTTACTATTATGTCTATTATTTCTTGTCGTTCAATCTCTGTCTCTGACATTAAGACTGTGTCATCTGTATAAAAAAATAACATTCCAAATAATAATTGTCTTTAAATGATAGAATACGGTATGTTCTCTAGTCACGTGGCCTATGAGTGTACGGACAATCTGCTAGCAGCCAGTTATTTTCTTTCTGGTTCGATGTTTAAGGAAAAAATGTTAATTTAAGTTTTGAAGTTGGGAGACTGTTTAATCGGGCAAGATTTGGGAGAATATTAAATGAGATCATATTTGTGGAAAATGTTAATACGAGTGATTTGGAGAGCATATTAATTATGCAAAAGTTGATGAAGAATTTTAAACTTGTTAGAAATATTGAGAATCTAAAACTTGATAGAATGTTAGAATTGTGGAGAATGTTAAACTTGATAGAATTACGGAGAATGTTAAACTTGTTAGAATTATGGAGAATGTTATACGATGGAATTACGGAGTATGTTAAACTTGTTAGAATTACTTGATAGAATTACAGAGAATGTTAAACTTGTTAGAATTATTTGATAGAATTACAGAGAATGTTAAACTTGTTAGAATTACTTGATAGAATTACGGAGAATGTTAAACTTGTTAGAATTATGGAGAATGTTAAACGATAGAATTACGGAGTATGTTAAACTTGTTAGAATTAATGAAAATGCTAAACTTTTTAGAATAATGGAGAATGTTAAACTTGTTAGAATTATGGAGAATGTTAAACTTGTTAGAATTATGGAGAATGTTAAACTTGTTAGAATTATGGAGAATGTTAAACTTGTTAGAATTATGGAGTATGTTAAACTTGTTAGAATTACTTGATAGAATTACAGAGAATGTTAAACTTGTTAGAATTATTTGATAGAATTACAGAGAATGTTAAACTTGTTAGAATTACTTGATAGAATTACAGAGAATGTTAAACTTGTTAGAATTATTTGATAGAATTACAGAGAATGTTAAACTTGTTAGAATTACTTGATAGAATTACAGAGAATGTTAAACTTGTTAGAATTAATGAAAATGCTAAACTTTTTAGAATAATGGAGAATGTTAAACTTGTTAGAATTATGGAGAATGTTAAACTTGTTAGAATTATGGAGAATGTTAAACTTGTTAGAATTATGGAGAATGTTAAACTTGTTAGAATTATGGAGAATGTTAAACTTGTTAGAATTATGGAGAATGTTAAACTTGTTAGAATTATGGAGAATGTTAAACTTGTTAGAATTATGGAGAATGTTAAACTTGTTAGAATTATGGAGAATGTTAAACTTGTTAGAATTATGGAGAATGTTAAACTTGTTAGAATTATGGAGAATGTTAAACTTGTTAGAATTATGGAGAATGTTAAACTTGTTAGAATTATGGAGTATGTTAAACTTGTTAGAATTACTTGATAGAATTACAGAGAATGTTAAACTTGTTAGAATTATTTGATAGAATTACAGAGAATGTTAAACTTGTTAGAATTACTTGATAGAATTACAGAGAATGTTAAACGTGTTAGAATTATTTGATAGAATTACAGAGAATGTTAAACTTGTTAGAATTTCTTGATAGAATTACGGAGTATGTTAAACTTGTTAGAATTAATGAAAATGCTAAACTTTTTAGAATAATGGAGAATGTTAAACTTGTTAGAATTATGGAGAATGTTAAACTTGTTAGAATTATGGAGAATGTTAAACTTGTTAGAATTATGGAGAATGTTAAACTTGTTAGAATTATGGAGAATGTTAAACTTGTTAGAATTATGGAGAATGTTAAACTTGTTAGAATTATGGAGAATGTTAAACTTGTTAGAATTATGGAGAATGTTAAACTTGTTAGAATTATGGAGAATGTTAAACTTGTTAGAATTATGGAGAATGTTAAACCTGTTAGAATTATGGAGAATGTTAAACGATAGAATTACGGAGTATGTTAAACTTGTTAGAATTAATGAAAATGCTAAACTTTTTAAAATAATGGAGAATGTTAAACTTGTTAGAATTAATGAAAATGCTAAACTTTTTAAAATAATGGAGAATGTTAAGGTAGGTGGAACTTGAGAAGATATGATTTCGAGAAAAAAATGAGAAACTCTGTTATCGCTTCAGATCGCTTAATCCAGACAGAACATGGAATACAGTTCTATCAGACAGAACATGGAATACAGTTCTATCAGACAGAACATGGAATACAGTTCTATCAGACAGAACATGGAATACAGTTCTATCAGACAGAACATGGAATACAGTTCTATCAGACAGAACATGGAATACAGTTCTATCAGACAGAACATGGAATACAGTGCTATCAGACAGAACAAGGAATACAGTTCTATCAGTCAAAGTATGAGAGTAGAATTTTCATGCAGAAAAAACATGAGACCATCTTCTTCCAGTTAAGAGGCGTGAGAGAATATTATTCAACGTGAATACTGGTGAAATATAATAATATCGTAGAGATATAATATGAAGAAAGTGTCTGTATAGAACTGAAGAAAATGATGAATAGATCATCTTTAAAGAGCGACCGCTCTAACAGAGACTGGGGCAGCGCTGTATTCAGTCCAACCAGTGAAAACTGATATACGTGTTGTTATGTCACATGTTGTGTATTTACAACAAAACTATTTCAGCTTATTTATGTGTACGGTTTAGACTTATTCTTCTTTCCTTCCTCATTTGCCTTCAAGCGTCGAGGGGAGAAATAATTTGTTGTCCTTTGCTCTACTGTTAGCGTCTCTTACTGTTATGTTTTCTAATGTTTCTAATATTCCATCAATTCATAGTTGGTCGGCCATTGAGCCTGCTGCTCTGGCAACGTTTATTAAAGGCTGTTTACTCTGGTCTTTCTGCCTTATCACGTGGCAAACATAATTTTATCTGATGTTTCTTTATGTACTCTTTATGAAAATTATTTATAATGTGTCAGTTTTCATTACATGATGATAGACTGCATATAGGCCATATACAACAAAATGTTCATTTAGTGACAGAAGACAAGTTGTCTTGCACGCAGCGAATAAACTATATAGCACTTTAAGTTTAAAGCGACTAAATTGTCATCCGTCATTACAATAGTTGGTAGACCTCCAATACTTTCACATCTACGATTCACTGGCAATTCGTCTGAAAATTCAAACTCAGCTGATGTGTCCTAAAATAGAGAATCGTAATTTGGTGACTGGTTATCGCAGGATGCGGAACCTCTCCAAGATTACTTTTTTGTAATTCGCCAACTGCTTCTGGTCTTGTCAAAATTATTGTAAATTGAACATTTAAATTGAGCTTGTAAATTGGCGAAATTATATACTCAACTTCATAAATGAAGAACTGAGAAAAAAAGTTAGGAATAACCAACACCACAGAATATATAAAGAAACATAAGATAAAATGGTTTGGCTACATGACAAGGCAGAGTGACCAAACACAAAACAACTAGCCTTCAATAAACGTTGCGGGAACACAAGGACCAAGGGACGACCACGAAAGAGAAAGATTGAAGGAACATTAGAAACACTAGGAAACATAACAGCAGAGGCGAACAAAAGAACGAAAGATCGCAAATTATATCTCGACGCTGAAAAACAAGTGAGGAAGGAAAGAAGAAGAAAAAGAAGAGGATATACAACACTGATCTGTTAACCTTACTCTTCTATCTGTTGTCTCCTACCCAATGCCCCTATCGTGTATATCATTTTCTATGTTGGCGATTATTTATTTATCTATTCGTGTCTATCATGGAAAATTCTACCAATTTCTGTTGCTGTTGTTTTGAGCCCAAAACTTAGTAGCTTGGAGGTTATGCATACTTGTTGGCGAGGCACGCCCCATTCAACCTCAGACTAAGTATTTTAGGTTATATTAGACAGCAGTTGCCATCCAAAAATGAAGTGAAAACTACTTTGCGTTGGTGCCTGACAAGCTATTCAATATAATAGCAAGTGCTTTCTCTCAATCCGCGCAAAACTTGATTATATACATTTCCAACATCCTGCCACCAACCCTTAACTGCTTGATTATATTGGTCAGTGAATAAAAAGCATAAGTTTCATTGTTTGCGCCGCGAGATTTCATTCCCAGCTTGAACCATACCTTACTCTCACTACCGGTCTGATGCAGCAACTCGACCAGCTTGAACCATACCTTACTCTCACTACCGGTCTGATGCAGCAACTCGACCAGCTTGAACCATACCTTACTCTCACTACCGGTCTGATGCAGCAACTCGACCAGCTTGAACCATACCTTACTCTCACTACCGGTCTGATGCAGCAACTCGACCAGCTTGAACCATACCTTACTCTCACTACCGGTCTGATGCAGCAACTCGACCAGCTTGAACCATACCTTACTCTCACTACCGGTCCGATGCAGCAACTCGACCAGCTTGAACCATACCTTACTCTCACTACCGGTCTGATGCAGCAACTCGACCAGCTTGAACCATACCTTACTCTCACTACCGGTCCGATGCAGCAACTCGACCAGCTTGAACCATACCTTACTCTCACTACCGGTCCGATGCAGCAACTCGACTAGCTTGAAACATACCGTACTCTCACTACCGGTCCGATGCAGCAACTCGACCAGCTTGAACCATACCTTACTCTCACTACCGGTCCGATGCAGCAACTCGACCAGCTTGAACCATACCTTACTCTCACTACCGGTCCGATGCAGCAACTCGACCAGCTTGAACCATACCTTACTCTCACTACCGGTCCGATGCAGCAACTCGACCAGCTTGAACCATACCTTACTCTCACTACCGGTCCGATGCAGCAACTCGACCAGCTTGAACCATACCTTACTCTCACTACCGGTCTGATGCAGCAACTCGACCAGCTTGAACCATACCTTACTCTCACTACCGGTCCGATGCAGCAACTCGACCAGCTTGAACCATACCTTACTCTCACTACCGGTCTGATGCAGCAACTCGACCAGCTTGAATCGTACCTTACTCTCACTACCGGTCTGATGCAGCAACTCGACACAGATAAATGAATCAGAGGCTCACCCTAAATATTGGGAGTAGCGAAACAACACATTCTACAAATAATTAGAGCCTTCATCGAACAATGTCACACATAGACATTGACCACATATTGACTATAGATCACATGTTGTTTACAATAAAAGATACGAAATTCGTCCATGAAACAAAAGAAAAAAAACAACAATAAAAGATATGAAATTCGTCCATGAAACAAAAGAAGAAAAACAACAATTATATATACAAAATTCGTCCATGAAACAAAAGAAGAAAAACAACAATAAAAGATACGAAATTCGTCCATGAAACAAAAGAAGAAAAACAACAATAAAAGATACGAAATTCGTCCATGAAACAAAAGAAGAAAAACAACAATAAAAGATATGAAATTCGTCCATGAAACAAAAGAAGAAAAACAACAATAAACGATATGAAATTCGTTCATGAAACAAAAGAAGAAAAACAACAATAAAAGATACGAAATTCGTCCATGAAACAAAAGAAGAAAAACAACAATAAACGATATGAAATTCGTTCATGAAACAAAAGAAGAAAAACAACAATAAAAGATATGAAATTCGTTCATGAAACAAAAGAAGAAAAACAACAATTAAATATACGAAATTCGTTCATGAAACAAAAGAAGAAAAACAACAATTAAATATACGAAATTCGTTCATGAAACAAAAGAAGAAAAACAACAATTAAATATACGAAATTCGTCCATGAAACAAAAGACTGTGTCTGATGTTAAATATAAAAAGTTATCTCCGTCCTCATACACAACGAAACAACAAATTCCGCTGGTATCTTCTTTTGAGTGACATGTACACTTTGTTCATTCACAGTACACATTCCAGTTAACCAAATAATTATACTCTTTGTTTCTTTTCTTTTTTTTCCATTCTCCAATTTTTAAACAAATTTATTTCAGGTGAATAAACTTTACCTGATGAAAGTGAAATGTTCCATTCAAGATATGACCTGTAGCACTTCATCCAGCATGCCCAGCTTTCTCTTCTACTGGAACTTTCTCTCTGTCTCCAACCAAGACCCGCTGTGGGATCAGACTTAGAGGTCAGCCCTAAGTACTCGATAACAAAGCTCGTCTTCTCAGCAAGACCCCAAACGAAACAATAACCTATCATCTATTGCCATTTTGCTCCCTCCTCGAGTACTCTTCACTTTCTCAGCCCAAAACTCGTCAAATTTCTCTCCATTTTCGCTGCTATTTCTGTCACTGTAAACTTGCCTCAGGCGCCCGTCATTTCCTCCCTTCGGAACAAAAAATTATACACCGGGGTAGCTGGTCTATTCGCTTCAGCCGAAGATTTTTTTTTTGTTTTTTTTAGGGGGGGGGATGACAAATTCGGGTGGATAGAATGCCTGTTATTATAATAATCATCATAGTTATTATTGCCGTTAAGAGAGGGTGAATTGAGAAATGCCTTGACCCGAAAGGTTGAGCGAACCGTACATATTATAATAAACGGTTGTGGAATGTTTGAAGTTGGTGAGTGATAACTTGGATATGTGTTGTTGGAGACCATTATGTGATAACTTGAATATGTGTTGTTGGAGACCATTATGTGATAACTGTGATTACTTGGATGTGTGTTGTTGGAGACCATTATGTGATAACTGTGATAACTCGGATATGTGTTGTTGTAGACCATCATGTGATAACTTGGATATGTGTTGTTGGAGACCATTATGTGATAACTGTGATAACTTGGATATGTGTTGTTGGAGACCATCATGTGATAACTTGGATATGTGTTGTTGGAGACCATTATGTGATAATTGTGATAACTTGGATATGTGTTGTTGGAGACCATTATGTGATAGCTTGGATATGTGTTGTTGGAGACCATCATGTGATAACTTGGATATGTGTTGTTGGAAACCATCATGTGATAACTGTGATAACTTGGATATGTGTTGTTTGAGACCATCATGTGATACCTTGGATATGTGTTGTTGGAAACCATCATGTGATAACTGTGATACCTTGGATATATGTTGTTTGAGACTATCATGTGATAACTTGAATATGTGTTGTTTGAGACTATCATGTGATAACTTGAATATATGTTGTTTGAGACTATCATGTGATAACTTGAATATATGTTGTTTGAGACTATCATGTGATAACTTGAATATGTGTTGTTTGAGACTATCATGGGATAACTTGAATATATGTTGTTTGAGACCATCATGTGATAACTTGAATATATGTTGTTTGAGACTATCATGTGATAACTTGAATATGTGTTGTTTGAGACTATCATGTGATAACTTGAATATGTGTTGTTTGAGACTATCATGTGATAACTTGAATATATGTTGTTTGAGACTATCATGTGATAACTTGAATATGTGTTGTTTGAGACTATCATGGGATAACTTGAATATATGTTGTTTGAGACCATCATGTGATAACTTGAATATATGTTGTTTGAGACTATCATGTGATAACTTGAATATGTGTTGTTTGAGACTATCATGTGATAACTTGAATATGTGTTGTTTGAGACTATCATGTGATAACTTGAATATATGTTGTTTGAGACTATCATGTGATAACTTGAATATATGTTGTTTGAGACTATCATGTGATAACTTGAATATATGTTGTTTGAGACTATCATGGGATAACTTGAATATATGTTGTTTGAGACCATCAAGTGATAACTTGGATATATGTTGTTTGAGACCATCAAGTGATAACTTGGATATATGTTGTTTGAGACCATCAAGTGATAACTTGGATATATGTTGTTTGAGACCATCAAGTGATAACTTGGATATCTGTTGTTTGAGACCATCATGGGATAACTTGGATATCTGTTGTTTGAGACTATCATGGGATAATACGAAGTAAAAGTGTCACGTGACTGATGCTAAGAGGAGATTAGATTTAAGCGTAGCTGATGCAAAGTTAACAAAAGGGAGAACAGAAATAGACAAACAAACAAGTTAAAAAAAAATAATATGGTCACAGTTAGAGTTAAAGTTAATGAAATTTAACAAAAGAGAGAACAGAAGCAAACAAACAAAGACGTGAAAAACAAATGAGTATGGTCACAGTTTTAAGTAGAAGGCCGGCTCTTGGACTGCAACGTCGGAACGTTTTGTGTCATATTTTTAGCGCTATAAAGCTGTAACAATATCACTTTACAATATATAATTTCTCTATCCCGACATGTTAAACATGATAGATTCGTCAATAACATTTCTACAAGCACTAACGGAGAGACAGAAACCAATGTCAGGACACTGACAAAATAAAGTGCGTGAACTCGTTATCTTCAATAATATTTGTACGTGTGTGTATGTGTAGATGTGTATATATGTGTTCCTGTGTATGTATGTGTATACGTATGGTGTTTGTGGTTGTATAGACGTGTGGAAGCAGGTCGTTATTAATCCTCGGAAAGCAACTATCAGGTGCTGTTTTGCTAAACAACCTTTCTCATTCTGACCAACTGAACAAAGAAACCTCTCTTCTCCCTCTCTCTCTCTCTCTCCCTCTTTCTCTCGCTCACTCTCTCCTCACTCTTTCTCCGTGTGCGTGTGTTGTAATCACAATGCAGCCTATGAGTTTATTTCCTTGTAGCCATGGCAACGCATTCTTTCAGTAAGGAAGTAAGTTTCCTGGCAACCTGGATTATCTCCCATTCACTGAGAGTATATAAGGCTCTTGTTGTTGTAGACAATCTGTTTCTGCAGGAAACATTTATGTTGTCTATGTTATTGTTAAATTGATGGACATACAACAAGCTCTTTCTCATTTTCAATTTCAACGATTATTTTATACACTTAACTTGAACGCTAAGATAATTTGTTTGTTGTCTCCGCCTCTGATAGGACTAGACACACGATTTCACTACCCTGAGACACGGATCAGCTGGTGTTTAACGGGAACAAAAATAATAAAGCCAACGTCACCGAGAATCTGCTTCAAGAGCTTCACCGCAAGTGTACCCGCTAGGTTAACACTTACCTTCTCAGTATCATAGCTTCTCTAACATCTCATTGCATCTAATATTTATTTCATTCTAGCATTTGTTTCTGTCTCCATTCGTTGATTTCTAAATTCATTTATTTCATTCTAGCATTTGTTTCTGTCTCCATTCGTTGATTTCTAAATTCATTTATTTCATTCTAGCATTTGTTTCTGTCTCCATTCGTTGATTTCTAAATTCATTTATTTCATTCTAGCATTTGTTTCTGTCTCCATTCGTTGATTTCTAAATTCATTTATTTCATTCTAGCATTTGTTTCTGTCTCCATTCGTTGATTTCTAAATTCATTTATTTCATTCTAGCATTTGTTTCTGTCTCCATTCGTTGATTTCTAAATTCATTTATTTCATTCTAGCATTTGTTTCTGTCTCCATTCGTTGATTTCTAAATTCATTTATTTCATTCTAGCATTTGTTTCTGTCTCCATTCGTTGATTTCTAAATTCATTTATTTCATTCTAGCATTTGTTTCTGTCTCCATTCGTTGATTTCTAAATTCATTTATTTCCAGAATCTCCACTTTAAATAAATATTCGTATATTTGTTATATCCAAATAAATCTAATATAAGTATTTAAATAAATATTTGCCTTTTAAATATCATTTTTGCAATATATAGGGCGGAAAGAGGGGGACAGTGCTTCCTGTTGTTCAAATGATCATAACTCAGATAGCTATGTACTCATCCATTTCTTTATGGGTCATTTGGTGAATGTCACGTTGGAATGAAACAGTGACTTGCCATGCCAGGGGAGAAACCACTGAGCTATTTAAGTTATACATCTATTAAAAGACGCTGAGAAGTATGTATATCGACCTTGCCTATTTGCGTCCATTCCTCACCTTCTGTTCTAGTTATACAGGTACAGTTATTGGCAGAAATACGGTACGGTCAACGAAAAGCCAAGTAATGATTCATTTAAAGAATCTTTTAACAAAAGAATGGACAGCTCATATTTCCAAAAGTATTTATCCGTGGATATCTAAAGTATCCATTGCTGTCTGGCATCCACCGGCTTTGTTACCTTGTGGATATCTGTGCTAAACGTATTTCTCCTGCCACAAACTTCCATTATTTATTCTATATCTGGACAGCAGCTGCTTTTACCTGTCAGATTCTGTCTCCACGATTAAGAAAGCGATAATTGTCGTTCGAGCAGACAGTAGCCTTAGGCCAAGTAAAGTGCTAGTGTACAACTGCAACCGAGTTAACGTCTCTACTAACTTTTTTTTCGAATTATATTCTTCCCTATTATAAAGGATAAAAATTGGAATTCAAGTTAACGGTCACAACATAAACAATTTGCTATATGCGGATGACACAGTCTTAATATCAGAGACAGAGGATGAACTACAAGAAATGATAGACATAAAAGTAAAAGAAAACAACAAGAAAGGTCTCAGTCTGGAAAGAAAACAGAAGTAATGGCCATATCGAAGATATAATCATCCCGATCATGCAGCATCAAAATAAAAAGGACAAATCTGAAACAAGTGCAACGCGTCAAATACTTGGGAACAAAAATAACATCAATTGGAGATTCATCACAGAAATAAAAGGCAGAAAAATTTCATGGACAGCTAAAAAGACCAATGAGGACATTCTCAAAGAGGCTACCACAAAAAGAGAGCTCATAAAAAACATAAGTAAGAAGCAATCAACATTTCTCGGGCACATCATGAGTAGAGAACAGTTGGAATGCTTGGTTAAATCTGGAAAAATACAGGGATAGAGAGATCGCGGACGACAAAGAGAGAATATATTATAAATATAGATAGCTTGGTGTCAACGCTACCTGCCGGATACGTCACAGCCGAATGGCTTGCATGTTTATGTGGTAGGTTGCAGAAAGTGATATACATATGCATGCTCATTGTCAACTGACGAAGTCGAGACCTGTCCCCCCTCTTATATATTCAGTTCTGAAAGTAAAGGCGCCTCATAGCAGCAGAGCTGGAAGCTGTCAGCGACTCCTAGCTGATGACTTGCGCCAGAATTGGTGAACCAGAACCATTCAGACCCTACCCCATCTCTTCGTGGTGCATCCAGAAACAGACTAACCTGTCTAGTCTGGCCAAGCGAGTAGTGATCGAAGAGGGAAGACAACCTGGTATTCACAAATAACATGGTGAAGCCGGATGTGTATGGCCGAAAGGCACAAATATCACAGTTCTAGGAAGACAGCAACACAACGTATCTATGCCCAATTAACGTCCTTCTATGTCCGTATGACGAAGAGGAAAACCAATTCCTTTAGTAATCATCTGGTGAACGACAGAAAGAAAAAGATATGCATACAATAGTATTTTTATAATTCAAATGAGTCATTGAGCTCCTTTATAGTCAAATGAGTCACTGAGCTCCTTTATAGTCAAATGAGTCACTGAGCTCCTTTATAGTCAAATGAGTCACTGAGCTCTTTATAGTCAAATGAGTCACTGAGCTCCTTTATATTCAAATGAGTCACTGAGCTCCTTATAGTTAAAAGAGTCACTGAGCTCCTTTATAGTCAAATGAGTCACTGAGGTCCTTTATAGTCAAATGAGTCACTGAGCTCTTTATAGTCAAATGAGTCACTGAGCTCTTTATAGTCAAATGAGTCATTGAGCTCCTTTATAGTCAAATGAGTCACTGAGCTCCTTTATAGTCAAATAAGTCACTGAGCTCCTTTATAGTCAAATGAGTCACTGAGCTCTTTATAGTCAAATGAGTCACTGAGCTCCTTTATATTCAAATGAGTCACTGAGCTCCTTATAGTTAAAAGAGTCACTGAGCTCCTTTATAGTCAAATGAGTCACTGAGGTCCTTTATAGTCAAATGAGTCAAAATGAGTCACTGCGCTCCTTTATAGTCAAATGAGTCTCTGAGTCCCTTTATAGTCAAATGAGTCACTGAGGTTCTTTATAGTCAAAAGAGTCACTGAGCTCCTTTATAGTCAAATGAGTTACTGAGCTGCTTTATAGTCAAATGAGTCACTGAAGTCCTTTATAGTTAAATGAGTCACTGAGCTCTTTATAGTCAAATGAGTCACTGAGCTCTTTATAGTCAAATGAGTCACTGAGCTCTTTATAGTCAAATGAGTAATTGAGCTCCTTTATAGTCAAATAAGTCACTGAGCTCCTTTATAGTCAAATGTCACTGAGCTCCTTTATAGTCAAATGAGTCACTGAGCTCTTTATAGTCAAATGAGTCACTGAGCTCCTTTATATTCAAATGAGTCACTGAGCTCCTTATAGTTAAAAGAGTCACTGAGGTCCTTTATAGTCAAATGAGTCTCTGAGCCCCTTTATAGTCAAATGAGTCACTGAGCTCCTTTATAGTAAAATGAGAAATAGTTTCCACCTTGTAAACTAGTGTACAACCATACTAAATTACATTCTCGTTTTCCCGTTTTTGTTATTTTTTGGGATGGGGGGGGGGGGGGGGGGGTTTGCCACTACTATTTTCACGCTGTCACGTGGCCATGCAGCGGAATCAACTGTTTCGCTGTCTGAAAAGCCGGTGTACGTTGTTCGAAACCCGCGCTAGACAACAAATACTTGTTTTCTATCGGCGGTGAATTAGAAATCCTGAGTCTCATAATTCGTGGCGACTGCTTTGACCAAGCGGCCTTTATCCCTGTGGTCCTATCGTGAGCCCCCCGACATACACCAGCAATGGTAGTGACTGTTGGAGCGTGGCAACGAAAGTTGTTTGTGCGCTCGCCTATTAAACATGGTCAAGGTTTTATTCTAAAAATTAACAATTTTATTTTTTCGGGCGCACACGGTCTCGGCTTTCATTTAGTCTAAAAATGTGTACCATAAAGTTTGTCTGGGTACGTATGGCGCCTGGAGTGATATTTAATATATTTTTCGTAAATGTGGTTATGGTCATGGGATGCAATAGTATCCATGATATCAGTTTCATAGGAGTCGAGACATCTCCCATAGCAAGCGTCGTCAATAAGTGATATTGATAAGGTCGACTTCCGTGTATGTCCTTTTGGTCTGCACAGGCGAAGGAACCCAAACGGCTTCCATTGAAAAGAGAACATTTCTGGTCACTTCACTTCAGTTTCCTCGAGAGAAAAAAAAACCAACTGAAATTAAATACAGCAACTAAACGGTTAAGCGACCTCTCTGTAGACATGGACGGCCATTGTTGGTTTATGCCGTTAGCAAGATTCAACTTCATGTAAGCCATATTCGACTGCACAGGCTACGATTTCAGCCACATTTACTAAAATGAGAGTACCTATAGTAACTTAGTTACCCCGGTTCACTCTATTAGAGGACAAAATACGCAAAAAACTGTCGAAACAACGGGAAAAAAAAGAGTATTATAGTTCGTTTGTTGTTGTTGTTGTTGTTGTTGTTTTGTTGTTGTTGCGTTCGCCAGCTTTCAACTCTGACGAAGTCCCTAGAGACTAGGAACTGAAGTTTGCGTGTTAATCAATTTTTCCCTGAAAGCCGTCTGCACAGGGGTCCCTCGCCGCACAGGCAGATAACTCCGACTTCGGAGGTACTCATGTTTTTTTCCGTCGATGAGTAACTGACGTTTCAAGCCGGGTCTCGCTGCTGAGACCAGGGGTGGTTGCCGCAGAGAGAAATCATAAATAAATATCCCAACTGGTGTAGCCGAGATTTGAACCACAACCTCTCTGTCCCTCTCTGTTCGTTTGAACTATCTAATGTTTAGAGCACGCGGTTTGCTGTTTTCCTAAAATTATATAACAAAAAATGATTTGTGCAAAATTCAGACTACCTTTGTACTTAAACGTTATAAAATCTGAAGGTCGGTGAAAAAATAAGATTTCATGAAAAAGAATTACAGAAATTCATCAGTTTCCGAGATAATTGATCAACTCTGTGGGCACGAATTTGTGAACGAACTATAGTAACTGCCCTCTTCAAAGATCAGACGAAAACGACGTTATTGTTTCAGAAATTCGTTATAGGAAAATATTGACAACAAAACCATATCTCCCTTAGATATTAGAGAGCGTGAATCAATTCAGATGAAGAGCTATGTTTACAGCACTCGGAAAAAATGACAAATAATCAACAACAGAAAAAAAACAAAGAACATAATATGGACCAAAGCAGGATCGAACCCGTACTCAGTGGCACAGCACCTTGCCACGAAAAGCCAAACGCTAGGGAACTCTGCCACTCAGCTAACTTAAAAATTAGCTTCGTAGACAATGTCTTTCACGCAGGTGTTCTCAAGACTATAGCATAAGGCTGCGATCACAGCTCAGAAATACATTGTGTATCTGTATTTTTCCTATTAAGACAAGTATCTCCCGGATAGGGTAGTGCTGAATACTTGCGTTGCAGACAAACATTTAGGACGAAACAACCACGAATAGAAGTTTCCAGTGGTTTTAGTCTGGAGACAAATAATAATATATGAATATTATTATAAAGGGAAACTTCCGAGGCGATAATCAGCGAATCAATTCAGAGGAAGAGGTATGTTACAGCACTCGGAAAAAATGACAAATAATCAACAACAGAAAGAAGACAAAGAACAATATATATAGGGTAGGGCTGAATACTTGCGTTGCAGACAATGACAGGTACCCTTTATTTGTTTAATCTTTAACGATAAATGAGCTCACGCTGTGATGTATTTGTACTGTCCAACTCTAACGCCGAGTTCCTATTTACTTGGTCACCCATTGCTTTCCTCGCTAAAAGAAGACCACAATTCACACATTCATTATTTTGGAGAAACAAGAAGACACTTCACTGAGCAAAAGAAGACAAAAATGTAGAATCAGAGTTGCACATTTTGAAGTTATGTCTACACAGATTGATTGTTTCGTTCATCTTTGATAATTCAGTTATCTTTTCTAGTTTTGGTTTCGAAATTGCTGCCATCGCTGTTGTTAAATCCATTCATCGATTGTTGTACAATCACAATAGGATGTCCTTGATGTATGTTTCCATGGTGATGTTGACATTACTTTTGTCTTGTGTACGCTGACCTCAATTCCGTGAAGAATTAATTTAGTTTATTTATTTACATAAGCAGGGGATTCCCCACTTTCTGCTTGTTGTTCTACATCTTCAATCAAACCATAGTTCGTATGGTTCCTTCTGATAACTGTCATGGTTAGAACAACAAGAATATCACGTCCTTGTCTTCACAAACCATGGTTCGTATGGTTCCTTCTGATAACTGTCATGGTTAGAACAACAAGAATAGCACGTCCTTGTCTTCACAAACCATGGTTCGTATGGTTCCTTCTGATAACTGTCATGGTTAGAACAACAAGAATAGCACGTCCTTGTCTTCACAAACCATAGTTCATATGGTTCCTTCTGATAACTGTCATGGTTAGAACAACAAGAATATCACGTCCTTGTCTTCACAAACCAAGCAGTGAATCAGAAGTCGTCAACATACTGCCATACCAATCTTCCACTGTCAGACCCACAGAAACTAATATTTTCTGGAGAGTTTGACTTCATTTTCCGACAACATTTAAGACTCGTCAACAGAGGAAGTTATGAAACAAGTGTAATATTCAGACGTCTTCATTGTAATGGGCTATATCAATGCTAAATTAGGAAACGGTAGACATAAGACCATTATAGGAAATCATGGTTTAGAAACAAGAAATGAAACAGGGGAAAAGTTAATACAATTGTGTGAAGAAAACAGGCCTATAATATGTAACACCTACTTTGAGCGAGAGAAAAGGAAACTATACACGTGGAAAAGCCCTTGTGATAAGAAGAGGAATCAAATAGATTACATAATGATAAAAGATAGGTTCCGTAACAGCGTCAAAAGAGCCAAAACCTATCTAGGAACAGATATTAACTCAGATCACAATCCTGTAATGATTAAAATGAAAGTTTAAAAAAAATAAAAACAAACTAAAGACTAACTCACCAACAATACCATTAGACATAAAAGCTTTCAATCAAAAAGATGTTTAAAATACCTATATAATACAAGTAATGAACACGTATCAGAAGCTGCTAGAAGAAGAAATTGAGCAGTAGAGAAGAGAAAATCCTGATGAAAAAGTTACAACCAAATACATAAAGAGAAGCATACAAGAAACATGCGATATATTAACCATAAAGGAAAAGAACAAAGAACAAAAATGGATTACTGACGCCATCTTAGAAAAAAATGGAAGATACAAGACAATAGAAGAACACTACACAATACAGAAAAATAGGTAATGAAATACTCAATATGTGTAAAAAGGCAAAAGGAAATTGGCTCAGCCAAAGATCTATAGAAATCGAAACTATGGAAAATATTTAAGATTTAAGAGGGATGCACACATAAATAAAGAGAATGGCTAGGAAAAATTTTTTAAAAGCCAGAGAAAGTGGATTTATTGCAAACAAGAAAGGAAAAATGCTAACAGATAACAAAGATATAATCAATAGATGGCAGGAATAGATAATAACATTATTTTATGACGAAAGGGGAAGAAACCAATAATAAAATGTACTTTAGGCTAAAATCTTAATATCGGTAGTGAAAAAAGCTATACAAACAGTGGAAAAGGTTGAAAGTTGCAGGAGCTGACAACATACAGATAGAGATGATACAGGCACTAGAAGATGTTGGTATTGAAGTGATCACAGGCACATACAACGATATATACCATACAGGATACATACCAAATGAACGAAAAACATCAACTTTCATTGCATTGCCTAAAAAGAATACTGCAGTTGAATGCAGTGATTTTAGAACAATAAGCCCAATGAGCTGTGTATCGTGCTAAAAGTTATACAAGTAAGAACTCGGAATAAAATCTATAAGGAAATACAAGAACAGCAATTTAGATAAAGGAAACAACAGTGGGATAAAAGAAGCTATATTCTGCATGATGGCGGCTTCGTGTAGTCGATTTTTATAATTCGGCTCTTCCTGATATATTTAAATGATTTACGCGACAGTCTAGTTGTGAAATTATGTGTTGCTATTCTCCCGTTTGGTGTATGTTTTACTTCTAACGTGGGGATGGACTGTGATTGCCGATATTTAAGTGGAATATGATTTATTCTTCTTTGTGTCGTGTGTTCGCGGTTCGATAGGCAAGCACATGGTTTGACAAAAATGTCAACGGAAAAAACGGGTATGTTCAACCCTTATGTGAAAAGTCTGTGACGGTGGATGGAGGCGGAGGAATCAAGAATGATCAACGGCCCAGAAAGCGAAAACAGCAAAGTGTGTGGTACACAAGAGGCATGTTCAGAACACGAAAGACGAACATGGCTGACCACCGTGAAAGAGATTGGAGCCTCATCACGTACCAGTCCAGAGGAAGCCATGGAGAGTCGGAGAAATTCGAACTTATGTCGGAGGAAAGATCTTAAAATAAGTACTTGGAATGTTAGGACTCTATATCAACAAGGGAAATTGGAAAATCTAATTCAAGAAGCAGAACGAATAAATATAGATATTTTAGGCATATCAGAGACTAGATGGAAGGAATGTGGGTACATTGAAGACCAAAGTCTTAAAACAACTAAAAATGAAAAGAGAACTTCTGAACACAATTAGAACAAGACAAATGCGATTCTTAGGCCATGTTAAAAGACACAACAGCCTACTGAAAGTGATCCTGGAGGGGAAAATACAAGGTAAAAGAGGCAGAGGCAGACCAAGATTAACATGGACGAGTAACATCAAAAGATGGACAAATCAACCGATGACAACCTGCACCATCAAAGCAAGAGATAGAGCAAAATGGCGCTCCATGGTAGCCAACCTTCGTTGCGGAGACGGCACTCAATGATGATGATGATTCTGCATGAGGACATTAATCGAAAAGTACACAGAAGTAAACAAACCAATATATGCCTGCTCCATAGACTTCACCAAAGCTTTTCATAGAATACACCATAACTAACTTATAGATGCTTAAAAAAATATTCATTTAGATGGCACAGACATACGACTAATATGTAATTTATACTGGGAGCAAACATCAATAATAAAATATAAGAAAGAGAACTCTACACCCATGGATATAAAAGAAGGAGTAAGATAGGGATGCATCCTTTCACCAATTTTGTTTAATCTATACAATGAGCATATGTTTAAAAACATCACTGAGATGCTAGGGATAAAAAAAATGGAAAGATAATCAATAGCCTAAGATATGCTGATGATACTGTATCACTAGCAGAAAATCCTAAAGATCTACAACAATTACTTAATGAAATAAACATGACAAGCAAAAAATATGGATTAGATATGAATTTCAAAAAGACTAAAACTATGATCATAAACAAAGATAATGCTCAAAAGCTACAAGTGAGTATCCAAGTTTAAATAATAGACCTGGAGACAGTTCAGCGCAAGGACTGCCTTGGGCATACTTTAACCAGTGATGGAAAATGTACAACTGAAATAAACAAAAGAAATGGAATGACAAAAAAGTAATTTTTAATGAAATGGAATATGTGCTAACATCAAAACAAATAACACCAGGACTAAAACTAAGAATATCAAAACGTTATATCTTTTCAACATTCCTGTATGTTGCAGTAACATAGATATTAGACACGTAAACAAAACAGAAAATTGAAGCCTTTGAAATGTGGATTTATAGAAGAATGGGAAAACAGGAAAGGAAAGAAAACAAACGATGAAGTCTTAAAATAACTAACAATGAAAAGAGAACTACTAAATAAAATTCAAACAAGACAAATGAGAATTTAGGATAATATTAAAAGACACGGCTGTCTACTAAAAGTAATCTTGGAAGGGAAAATAGAATGTAAAAGAGGTGGAGGTAGACCAAGACTAACATGGACAAGAAACATCAAAAGATGGACAAGTCAGCCAATGACAAATTTCACAGTCAAAGCAATGATCTATATCTCAGATCCTCTCTTCCTTCCGTTATCAGAGGAGGACATTCTTACATGATCTGTATCTCAGATCCTCTCTTTCTCCCGTTATCAAAGGAGGACATTCTCACATGATATGTATCTCAGATCCTCTCTTTCTCCCGTTATCAGAGGAGGACATTCTTACACGATCAGTATCTCAGATCCTCTCTTTCTCCCGTTATCAGAGGAGGACATTCTTACATGATCTGTATCTCAGATCCTCTCTTTCTCCCGTTATCAGAGGAGGACATTCTTGCATGATCTATATCTCAGATCCTCTCACATTTTTCTTATCTATATCTCAGATCCTCTCACATTTTTCTTATCTATATCTCAGATCCTCTCACATTTTTTTTATCTATATCTCAGATCCTCTCACATTTTTCTTATCTATATCTCAGATCCTCTCACATTTTTTTTATCTATATCTCAGATCCTCTCACATTTTTTTTATCTATATCTCAGATCCTCTCACATTTTTCTTATCTATATCTCAGATCCTCTCACATTTTTCTTATCTATATCTCAGATCCTCTCACATTTTTCTTATCTATATCTCAGATCCTCTCACATTTTTCTTATCTATATCTCAGATCCTCTCACATTTTTCTTATCTATATCTCAGATCCTCTCACATTTTTCTTATCTATATCTCAGATCCTCTCACAACTTTTTGGAACTTTATCTCAGATGATATCTTTCCCGTCGTCAAAGGAGCACATCTTTCTATATCCACAATTCCCCCACCCTTTCATCACAGAAACATATGTTTTCCTGATACCCCCACCCCCTCCCCCCCCTCCCCCCCCCCACATCCCCACTGTTATCGCATCGGAACATTTTGGCGCTTGTTCCATGAATGGACTCACCTTTCCTGTAAATGTGCACTCAACTTAGTTAATTAGGAGGAGACAAATATCAAATAAAGCTGATAAAGTGGACAGTCAACACTGATGTTTTCAGTAACTTAAAAAAAAAAAATCGCCTTCTTTTCATTACATTCTTCATTTGCCTTTCAACGTCGATGGAGATATAACTTGCGCTCTTTTGGCCTCTGCCGCTGTTATGTTTCATAGTGTTTCTAATATTCCATCAATACATCTTTTTCTTGGTCGACCTTTGAGTCGTGTGTTCTCCTATTTTGATCTTTCTGCCTTATGACATGGCCAAACCATTTTATCTGTTGTTTCTTTATGTATTCAATATCGGAAACGTTTCCTAATTTTACTTTCTAGAATCTAGAATTGGCATTGGTAGCACAAGGTTAGATTGAAGATTGTATTGTAGAGTGCCCGTTTTGCTTTGTTGCATATTGAATCTATTTCTGCTGTTTGTGAATTGTTTGTCACTAGACTTCCTATATATTTAAATATCCTCCACTTGTTTTCATTCTCTGCCTTCTATCGTTATGTTAAAATGCTGTTTCTCCAAATATAAGCAAGTACCAAGAGACCAAAGCCGAGTGCAGTAGTGCCATAATTTCAACAATTATTTTCTACAGACATCACGACTGAAGGTGAACAAAGAATCTGGAGAAAATGAATTAGAAAACGCATCATTACCAAATGTGGCAAGTCTGATTTCTAAGAAAGCACTGTTTTCTAAGAAAACGAGCCCTTTAAAAGCTAGGGCCAAACATACCAGCGGGGATCCCCCTAATTAGTGGTCGACAAACAAAACCTGAATGAAGAATTTTGGAAACCCGACACTTTTGTTTTAAGTCGAATTACAACACACTGGGCTGTCTGCGTACTGATGTCATCGGTCACGATATTTAGGACACTCAGGTGCGTCGCTTTATCAATTTAGCGATGCGTCGGTTCATCTTGTTGAAAATATCAAACTCTTGCAATCACAGGTGCACACAGAAATCCAGAACCAAGCGACTGAGAATGGCTTTCTTTGAGATCACAGAATTAGCAAGGACAACGTCAAATGTCATTATGTGGCCTGACCTTACTCCGGAAGTTTAAAGACACCATTGTTCTCGGTGTAAAGGTCAATGGGCTTACAAGTTAGAGGTCAACCAATCGCAACGGTTGTTTGTTAGCACCAGCTTTTGTACGAAGTGATTGATTGGTCACGCCCAGAGAGTTTTCTCTGAAGTCAATGTCAAAGACACGAAGAGACAGAATAATTGTGTCCAATGTCTTTGAGTTCTGAGACCATTTGTGACTAGCAGGTGCATATGATTTGCCCGTACAATGAGAAGTACATTATTTATGTTTTCATATTAAAGTTCGTGCGTAAACAAAAGTCATTCGGGCAAGAACCCAATTACTGAAGAATAATTCCACATGATTTTAGTTGCAACAGTCACAGCATGTGTTAATTCTCAAGCACTTTCATGGACCACGGATTACGTACTTGCAAGCTATCGTTTCCATTTTAGTTTATTACGTGCTTGATCTGTTAATTTAGTTGTATAATATATTCAACTTTATGCTGATAGTGTGCTCTAGATTCAAGAACAATAAGAAAAAATAAGCCCTACCGAGATGGAGTGTTTTAGATGAAAGATAGGAAACAGCCTGAGAGATAAGATCAGAAGTGAGGAACTGAGAAACAATCTAGGGGTAATTCCAGCCATAGAATACATAAAGTAACAACATATACAATGGTTTGGACCCGTGATAGATCAAAACACAAAACTCAAAAAAGATCAAAACACAACACAACGAGCCTTCAATAAACGTTAGAAAACACCAGACTCAAGCGTCGACCACGAAAACGATATACTATTAGAAACATCAGGAAACAACAGAGAAGAAGAAACGACTTATATCTCATTTTGACGCTGAAAGGCAAATGAGGAGTCTTGAAAACGATTCGAGATTCGAAAACTAGAATCTTCGCGCTTAAAACAAAATGAACAAAACTTTCTGCGTGTTACTATAACCAAAATTGATCTGAACGGCTGTATACACAGACGTTGCTAAAACTATAGACTGAGAGGATGTCAGCGGAGAAGGATTGAGAAACGAGTCTAGGAACACTCAGAAACATGATGCCATCTTCTATTCTTCAAATATGCACACCTTGTTGTTCAGAATTTCTTTGGTTTGTCTCTATTCTGTTTCTCTCTAGACTCTAATGGATGGAGCGTCCCCCCCCCCCCAGCCCCTAATACTTGTTAAAATCATCTTACCTCAAAATTTGCAAACAAATTACTTTTTTAAAAAAAGAACAACAAGAGTAAACTAAGTAGACAATAAAGCATTATAAATTAAGCAGCCACAAAAGTGAAATAAAATGGCAAATTTCGACTTTTAAGTTTAAAAATGCAATATGACTAACTTCTATTTCAGGTTAAAACAACATGTATGACAACGGCAAAGTGAAAGTTGTGGTATATGTGTGTACGCACTCTTGATGTTTGTACAAACAATTCATTGTTAAGTTGCAAATGGATTCGAAAGCACAGCCGCAGCAGTTGCACAAAAAAAAGCAAAAACCATTCTGCATTTCTTCAACAATGACAACAAATTCAGACTGTCAGACAACTGTTTTTAATATTTATGTTTTGTCAACTTCATTTAACATTACTTGAAAACACGCGCTATGAGCCAGACATCCGCTAATCCAATGCTAATGCCCGCCAAATTAATAATGAAACAACTTTAATTCGTCTACTCCTTCCCTGAGGGAGCACTGTGTAATACTCTCTAATCAAAGAGGTTGTTCCCCTAGTCTAACTACTGCTCTCATCTCTTCAATCTTCACTTCTATCAGTCATATCCAATTAAATACCACAATGTTAAACATGTCTGTACTAACTATATCAATGAGAAACATACAAAGTACTAAACATCACAAACTATAAACTTTCAGAACAAGTGAACCAAATACTATACACCACAAAACTACAATTGTATTATTAGAGATCCTAGTTGTATGCATTTAACAGCGTCTGTATCATACAGGTTGGCAAAGGCGATCATGTCCTTCCACAATTTTCTATCCACAATACATTGTATCAATTCTGTTTGTAACTGTTTTATATGCCATGACATTAAGCTATCCAATATCTAATCTAACATGTAGATATAGATAATTGTGCTTCCTCGTTTGTTGTTGTTGTCCTTGTTTTCTGAAGAAGGCTACTAGCCGAAACGTCAGTAATGTATTGTGTTCCCTATTTGTAAAGCTGTCACCATACCTTGGAGTGTCTAACACTCCCGATCACTGGCTCCTTGCTACCAGCTTTACCGCAGCATTGCAATTATTTGCCTGTTCCCTATCCAATATCTTCTCTCACAGAGAGCCATTCTGCTGTCTCTTGCTGTGATAGTGCAGGTTGTCATAGGGTGACTTGTCCATTTTTTTATGTTACTCGTCAATGTTAGTCTTGGTCTTCTTCTGCCTCTTTTACCTTGTATTTTCCTTTTCAAAGTTACCTTTAGTAGGCAGTTGTGTCTTTTAACATGCTCCTAAAATCTCATTTGTCTTGTTTGAATTGTGTTTTGTAGTTCTCTTTTCATTTTTAGTTGTTTTAAGATTTCATCGTTTTCTTTTCTTTCATCCAGTTATTCCTATTCTTCTATATATATCCACATTTCAAAGGCTTCAATTTTATGTTCTGTTTTCTTGTCTAATGTCTATGTTTTTTCATCATATAGGAATATTGAGAAGATATACCATTTTGCTATTCGTAGTTTTAGCACTTTGTTATTTGTTATGCTGTTAGTATATTTTTCATGGCATTAAAATTGCTTTTTGCCATTCCAGTTCTTTTGTTCATTTCAGTTTTACATTTTCCATCACTGGTTATATAGTATGTCCAAAGTAGTTGTAATTCTGAACTGCATCCAGGTCTTTTCCTTCAATTAAGATATCCGCTAGTAGGTGTGAGTATTACCTTTGTTTATGATCATATTTTAGATCTTTTTAATATTCATATCTAATCATTTTTTTTGTTCGTCATGTTTATTTCATTAAGTAATTGTTGTAGATCTTTAGGATTTTCGGCTAGTAAAACAGTTACATCAGTATATCTTAAGTTATTATCTTTCTATTAATGTTTAGGCCTGGCATCTCTGTGATGTTTTTAAATATTTTCTCAGTGTATAGATTGAACAAGCTTGGTGATAGGATGCATCCCTGTCTTGCTTCTCTTTTTATATCAATATGTGTAGAGTTCTCTTTGTTATATTTTATTATTGCTCTTTGTTCACAGTAGTAATGACATATTAGTGCCATCTAGATGTATTTTCTATAGACAGTCTATAAGTTGTTTATGGTGCATTCTATTAAAATCTTTGGTGCAGTCTATGGAGCTGGCATATATTGGTTTGTTTACTTCTGTGTACTTTTTTATTTTTTATTATTTATTTTAATAGTTTGTAATTCCTAATCCCATCTCTAGTTTGTTTCCTGTCATGCGTCTAACCCATTTAATTTCTATTTATGTTTTTATTACTATTCTAGAGCATAGCATGTGGGTATTTAGCACACCGATGGAACGAAGATTTTGTTGAAGAGTGCCTGTTTTGCCTGTAGGATTATTTTCTTGTTAGACATCTTGGTGACATCTGTCCTATTTCTTTTACTATCTTTGCTGCATAATGAGTCCTCTTCTGCTGTTTATACAAATGTTTTGTCGTCTATCTCTTGATTTCTTCTGTATTAGAATTCCCCAACCCGCTGTAATTGCCAGCCCTGTATCGTTCTGTTGATATTATGTTTAATATTTTGTAAACCCGAGAAGACTAGAAGGAGATCACCTTCGTGTCGATACTGAAAAAAGAAAGATAATAAAATAAAAAGGAGCAAACAGTAGGAAGGCATCTCCCCACTTAACATGTAGGAAAATTGCAATTAAAAATTATAGAATGAAGGGCTAAGACCAATTATAGATATGAAAATTACGACTCTCAAATGTGCTTAGGGAAAAATAAAGGATGTACTGACACACTAATGACTCCAAAACAACTAGAAGAAAAGACAACAAAACATAATCAAAATCTATGGGCAGGTCTCATTGACCAAGGAAACAAAATGTTGATAGAGTTAACAGAGAACAACTTTGGGATATACTAACAGCATACAGAGTTAGTCAACATATGTAACAGTCTCTACATCAACAGCATACAGAGTTAGTCAACATATGTAACAGTCTCTACATCAACAGCATACAGAGTTAGTCAACATATGTAACAGTCTCTACATCAACAGCATACAGAGTTAGTCAACATATGTAACAGTCTCTACATCAACAGCATACAGAGTTAGTCAACATATATTAACAGTCTCTACATCAACAGCATACAGAGTTAGTCAACATATGTAACAGTCTCTACATCAACAGCATACAGAGTTAGTCAACATATGTAACAGTCTCTACATCAACAGTATACAGAGTTAGTCAACATATGTAACAGTCTCTACATCAACAGCATACAGAGTTAGTCAACATATATTAACAGTCTCTACATCAACAGCATACAGAGTTAGTCAACATATGTAACAGTCTCTACATCAACAGCATACAGAGTTAGTCAACATATGTAACAGTCTCTACATCAACAGCATTCAGAGTTAGTCAACATATGTAACAGTCTCTACATCAACAGCATACAGAGTTAGTCAACATATGTAACAGTCTCTACATCAACAGCATTCAGAGTTAGTCAACATATGTAACAGTCTCTACATCAACAGCATTCAGAGTTAGTCAACATATGTAACAGTCTCTACATCAACAGCATACAGAGTTAGTCAACATATATTAACAGTCTCTACATCAACAGCAGCAGCTGCGTAGTCAGAACAGCAGGTAACACATACCACTTTGGACTGAAACAAAATTTTGCTGAAAGAAAAAACAAACTGCATATAAAGCAAGACTGCTCCTATCTGAAACAAAAGCCTAACATTGAGAATATTATCAACAGGAAGGCCTGAGAATATTAAAACGAATACTTCAAAGTTCACATATTTGTTCGTACATAGTCCTGCTTTTACCTTTTGTATGTGTGCAAATTAATGACGACAACATAGAGACAAACGTAAGTTCTTTGTCCGTTGTTGAGAATTTGTTCCCACAGCCTGAAGTGAATATATGGAGATGTTATCTTTTTTTGCCCCTTATTCAGGATCTGTAAAAGAAAATATTGTCCTACTTTTCATGTCTTAGAACGCACAACAAATAGCTATTAGGTCCCTTGGTCTGTGGCCCGCCCCACTACTGCGGGTTCACTCCGCCCAACTTTGCTAGTCCTTGCAGGGGGCGTTCTGAGACCGGATTCCTCCGCTGCAGTACTCTGTTATAATGGCAGACCCCCTGTGTTTGGTAATGCGTATCCATTAATCATATTTTGTTTGATTCATTCCACTAAGTGACAAGAGGGAGAATGTTATATATATATATATATATATATAAATATATATATATATATATATATATATATATATATATATATGTAATGTCCTCTGATTGAACTGAACAGAGGGAAAAGTAATTTGTTACACTTACCCCATGTCAGTCAACACACTGTAATTATTACATTTATGGTCTCGTCACATGATATGACTAACGCCACATTATTACATTTAATTTAGCTTGAACTAAGATATATCTTTTATTATCATCATTACTATATGGGAGCCGAGATAGCTCAGTGGTTAGAGAACTGGACTATAAAGGACAAGAGGTCGGGTTCGATCCTGATCGACGGCTTCCAGGTTCACCCAGCCTTAAATGGGTACCGGATTTTTTTTTTTAGGAAAGTAAAGCGGCACGGGCGTAATACTGACAACATTACCCCAAAAAATAATATGCCGAAGGTCTGTAAAATGTATGGTCACTAACACCATACTCCCTATATGCCCCGTGGTGTGAAGGGGCACTTTACTTCATTGTTTAAAATACGTCATTACCTTCTGCCTTTCCGTATGGAAGATTGGCTACCATTTTGTCATGTCTTATGCCTTGATGGTGCACTCATTCATTTGTTCTCCTCCCCATCTTTTAATGTTGTCAGCTCATTTCAGTCTTTGCCTACCTCGTCCTCGTTTACCTTGTATTTTCTCTTAAAAGTTAACATTCAGTAGTTTATTATGTCACTTGGGCCTGTGTGATCACCGGGGCTGTGACCACGGTCTGGGGAGCAGAGAATAGAGTTACTGTCACCTGCTACGCCTGTCGTAAGAGACGACTAAAGAGTTTGGGGACAAGGTCTTTGCCCGTGCTACGGAGTTCGTGCATCTGAGCTGAAGCTATCTTCAGTGTGTGGCGGACGTGCTTTAAACTGAGGAACCTGCTGAGGAGGGAATCTGAGGATTATGCAGAAGTGCGTTGTGCACTGAAGATGATTTGTTGATTAAAATAAACTATAATCTCTTCATATATTGACTAAACTAAACTACTTTCTCTTCATATGTTGACTAAAATAAACTATTATCTCTTCATATATTGACTAAAATAAACTATTATCTCTTCATATATTGACTAAACTAAACTACTTTCTCTTCATATATTGACTAAACTAAACTACTTTCTCTTCATATGTTTACTAAAATAAACTATTATCTCTTCATATATTGACTAAAATAAACTATTATCTCTTCCTATATTGACTAAACTAAACTACTTTCTCTTCCTATGTTGACTAAAATAAACTATTATCTCTTCATATATTGACTAAACTAAACTACTTTCTCTTCATATGTTGACTAAACTAAACTATTATCTCTTCATATATTGACTAAAATAAACTATTATCTCTTCATATATTGACTAAAATAAACTATTATCTCTTCATATATTGACTAAACTAAACTACCTTCTCTTCATATGTTGACTAAACTAAACTATTATCTCTTCATATGTTGACTAAACTAAACTATTATCTCTTCATATGTTGACCAAACTAAACTATTATCTCTTCATATATTGACTAAACTAAACTATTATCTCTTCATATGTTGACTAAACTAAGGGAGCCGCGACAGCTCAGAGGTTAATGGACTGGACTACAATGGACAAGAGGTAGGGTTCGATCTCAACTGACGGCTTCCGGGTTCACCCAGCCTTTAATGGGTACCGGATTTTTCTAGGAAAGTAAAGCGGCACGGGTGTAATACCGACCACATTACCCCAAAAATCATGTGCCGAAGATCTGTAAAATGTATGGTCACTAACACCATACACACCACTTGGCGTGACGGGGGTACTTTACTTTTTTTTTATAACACTTTCTTATTACCATTCTAGTTCTGATGTTATTTGATTTGATGTATGTATTTCATGTAATGAAATCATTTTTTTGCCACTCCTATTATTTGTTTGTATAATATTTTCCATCACTTGTTATGACACATCCAAAGATAGGTACTTTCTTGAAATTCCCAAGTTCTTTACATCAACAAGGTAATTAAATCCTTGGTTTTGTGTGCTATATGTATTTATTTGTCGCTGAAAGTCGATGGGTGTGGACGGTCTAGACTCACGTGCACTCACTCAGTCACACGGTCCAGTAACCGTTTCCACGTTATAGACTGGCCAACCGAAAGCAATCAGCTCTACGTGAAGCGCATAAAATGTGAGTTTTTAAAAATTGTCTTCATTCAAAAGCATACAGTAATGAAATCATGAATTCGTTGACGACAAAACGGCGAAAAGACACCATCAACTTGGGTCACGCCAGGAGCGCGATTTTAAGAAAAGTGAAGGCGGGCTCTGTACTGAGGCAATGGGTAGAGCAATTGCAGAAGTAAACAATTAGGTTATTTGGTTATGGAAGGCCCCGGTATCACTGCAAACGAATTAAAGTCCATAATTGCTCAACCGCCCGTGCCAGCGTAATCATCCGAATCTCATCTCCCAAACAAAGAAAGGTAACTGTAGTCCCCATCATAGCAGTCTCAGCACACGCCAAAAGACATAAGGTGAAACCGCGCAGAAAGTGAACACAGCCAACTGTTCCCTGTCATACGATATCATCATTCATCGATCGTCATACTTAGGGTTACCTTTGTCTACGTTCCTGAACATGCGGGAGTACGGGGAAATGAAAGAGTAGACAGGTTGGTAAGCGGAGCTGTCGTTGAAGGTAGACCGTCCTCAACGACAGCGCAGCTACCCAACCTGTCCGCTCTTTCATTTCCCCGTACTCCCGCATGTCCAGGGACATAGGCAAAGGTGATCCCACATATTTGTTATTTCTGCAATGACTTTACCCATTGCCTCCGTACAGAGCTTACCTCCATTTTCTTATCATACTCATCAAACCCTCTGACGTGACTAGTGACACAACATCATCTACCACCACATCCAAACCCTCTAACGTGACTAATGACACAACATCATCTATCACCACATCCAAACCCTCTAACGTGACTAGTAACACAACATCATCTACCACCACATCCAAACCCTCTAACGTGACTAGTGACACAACATCATCTACCACCACATCCAAACCCTCTAATGTGACTAGTGACACAACATCATCTACCACCACATCCAAACCCTCTAACGTGACTAGTGACACAACGTCATCTACCACCACATCCAAACCCTCTAACGTGACTAGAGACACAACATCATCTACCACCACATCCAAACCCTCTAATGTGACTAGTGACACAACATCATCTACCACCACATCCAAACCTCTAACGTGACTAGTGACACAACATCATCTACCACCACATCCAAACCCTCTAACGTGACTAGAGACACAACATCATCTACCACCACATCCAAACCTCTAACGTGACTAGTGACACAACATCATCTACCACCACATCCAAACCCTCTAACGTGACTAGTGACACAACATCATCTACCCATGCAGCCTCTTGCTTAAACTCTATCTTCAGAATCTTCATTTTGGCAAATTGTGTGGTCACACCCTCCAGGTGAGTTCAATGTCCGTGACACAATATCCCTCACGATCATGTTTATCATCCTCAAGCAACCTACTCTATTTCTCTACCAAAAGTCCTTGTGTCATATGTAACTTCAAAGTAATTTTTAAAAACAAAAATGTTTTTGTGTAACATAAAGAACCAGAAGAGGAAGAGGAAAATAAAGAAGGAGAAAATAAAGTAGAAGAAAAAAAGAAGTTTTCAGAGAGAAAAGAGGAAACATTTTTATACAGTTTAGCTCACTGACTTTCAAATAGTCAACTATGGTCTCTTGATAGCTTTCAGTCTTGATCCTGGCTGACCTCAATTGTATAAAAAGTAAAGTAAAGAGCCCCGTCACGCCGTGCAGCGTATAGGGAATATGGTGTTAGTGACCATACATTTTACAGACCTTCAGCACATGATTTTTGGGGTAATGTGGTCGGTATTACGCCCGCGTTGTTTTACTTTCCCTGAAAAAAATCCGGTACCATTTAAGGCTGGGTGAACCCGGAACCCGTCGGTTAGTATCGAACCCTACCTCTCGTCCTTTGTAGTCCAGTTCACTAACCAGTGAACTATCGCGGCTGCACCTAAATTGTGTCTTCTCCCCTAATTGAGTAGTGATTGTTACACGACATCTTTATATTGGTTGCTTTATTTGATACGGAACATCAACTGTGCAGTACCCGCATTTTATCTCGTCAAACGTCTCTGTTCTGGCGAATTCTTCAATCTTGGCCAGGGATTTGATGGCTGCTGTTGTTGCCCCTCTCCTCTGTGTTCTTTTTAGTGTTTCTCTATGTCGGCTTCTTTTTTTTCTTTTACCCTATGGTTCCCATTTGAGGACCTTCTTTCAGATTCTCATATTGTCTCTTCCCATCACATGGCCAACATATGACCACCTTCTTCTCTTGATTGTAGACTGTATTATTATATTCTCTGTCGTTTCTTTTATTTCTCTACTAGTCTTGAATCCCGGTCTACTGAGTTATCGAGTTAATGAGTTATTTGTGTATCATCATTATTGCACTTCGAACATGTCCATAGGTGCTCAGATCCCCTCCTCAGCAAGTCTCGAAGTGTCCAGCGACTGATGACTCTAGTTCTGTGTGGTTGATTAGTCTTCTTACATGCCCACTAAGTTTCTTATTTCTGGCTGTGCCCATCTTAACTCCCATCTCTTTCATCCGAAGGAGTGACGTGCATTTGTGGTTGTCGAAGTGCTGTCCCCTTCCCACATCTCGGAGGTCATTGCGGATGTCCGACCGATCCATCGGTTGACCGTCCTCAACGACAGCGCAGCTACCCAACCTGTCCGCTCTTTCATTTCCCTGTACTCCCGCATGTCCAGGGACATAGGCAAAGGTGATCCCACATATTTGTTATTTCTGCAATGACTTTACCCATTGCCTCCGTACAGAGCTTACCTCCATTTTTCTTATCATACTCATCAAATCACTCAGTATACAGGCGTGTGTGCAGTCTTGTGACTCTGGTCACTGCCATCACCTCCATCGCCATACTACTCGTGGTCATGCCGTATGCACCACTGTCTTCTTTGATTATTCTGCCTGCCGAGCGTGCTGTAAATGCCCATGCGTCCTTCTCGCTCTTGTGGCTTTTACTACTTTGTTGAAATCTCTTGTGGCTGTCTTGAAGTCCCTGCTCATGTTTTGTCCGAATTCTGTCCAATTCTTTTGCTTTTCTTCTTTGATCAATATTTTAACTCTTTTTCGAACTAAGGCATATTTTTCATATTTTTCTTGGTTCTTGTTCTCCTTCCAATTTTTAAACAGTTTCTTCTTTTCTTTAATTGCTTCTCTGATTGTTTCGTTCCACCACGGGGTGCTCTTTTTCCCTTCTCTTGTTCTTAGCTTCGTTCCACAAACTGTTTTAGAGATGTTAGTTACTGTTTCTTTAAATTGTTTCCACTCTTCTTCTACTGTGCATACTTTGTTAGGGAGTTTCTTGAATTCCTCTGTTAGTTTTTCTTCTAGGGTTTTCCTTGTTTCTTGATCTTTTAATTGTTTTATTTTTATTGTCTGTTCTTTTCGCTTCTTTTGTTTTACTCAAACATATAGGAAGTTATTAGAAAAAGGTGTATCTTAAAATGTACAGACTTTTGTGGTTAAGAATGGAAAATATTATCCAGTGGCGTAGCTAAGGAGGTGTAAGGGTGGGGAGGGGGGGGGGGGGGAGACATCTGTCTACGGGCGTAGCATCTGCAGGTGCCAAATTGACCACTATTGCCTTAATTATTTTACTTTTTTTCCCATCCTCATAAAACCCTAAAAGTAAGCCACGAGAAGCAGGTTTTCATGTTCTTGAACTAAATAATGTTCTGGAAAGCATGACGGACCCTCTCATGGCTCTTACCTGGTCACGAGGAATGCCAGGAGGGGTCACATAAACTTACTTTTCCCCCCTGGCGCTGAAATTCCTGGCTACGCCTTTGATTTGTACCCCCTGATACTCTCAGATTTGTAAGTTTTTAATAAAATATCACGCGTACATAAATATTTACTTTGGCCAAATATTTAACCTTTTTTCTGTGTCTTGTGACACACACAAATTGAAACCACTTCCATAAAATATCCATTTTAAGAAGAAGTGGAATGTACTAGGCTCAAGACATATATGAACGCTTCAATATTTCTAAGATTTGATCGCAGTTTACATAGTGTTAAATACTATGTGGGGCCGCGAGAATAGCTGCAGAGAAAAATAAACATAAAATTATGATTAATAAACATAATCTGGTGTGGAGCAGCAATGTTAATTGATAGACAAGACAAATTACACCGTTACGGCAAAGTCTTCATCAGGTATTACAAACTATTACAACTAAACACATAATAGAAGTACGACGAATGACGGTGAGAGGCTACTACAACGGCACTGAACTGCTTATTTGTTGCCTTGTCATTTCTGACCGCGACTCGTCTTACTTCTATTATGTGTTTAATTTGTATAGTTTGTTATACTTGATGAAGGCTTTTGCCGAAACGTTGTAATTTGTCTTGCCTTTTTATTAGTTTAGCTGTTCCATACCATTTTATGTTTATTTTATATGTTCTAAGACTAGAACTAAAATACCACTTTCAGATAACAATAAGCAACTGTGAACTAAGTATACAGACGCTTCCAGTTTACAATATATTGTTATAATCATCAAGTGCCATGCCGGCTGGCATCTCGGTCCACGTTACTCGGTTCCTCCCTGCATGTCATCATTTCAGTCACTGATCTTTAGCTACGCCATTTGGATAAGCTATTCACTATTGTTTTTTCTCTTGGTTTTCCTCTGCTCTTCTTTTCCTTCATTCTGCCTGTTGTTATAATATTCTCATTGCATTCGTTTCGCCCAGTAAATATAGATTGTCTCTTCCATTTCATTTTGATTATATTTCTGATCTCCCCAGCTCGTTTTAAACTTTCTTCATTTATAATTTTTCTTTTAATTCCATGGAATTCGCAGTTTCCTTCTGATAAACCACATCTCAGATGCATTGTTATGCATGTGCCAAAGTGCAGAACACTGGAATATTTATTTTCTCAATGACACCAATTTTCGGCCAATTAATTACCTCAGTTATCCCTATTTGCTCGCTAATTCTGGCTGCAAGAAACACAAGGCATATGTGAATAAAGAAACGTGTTTGGAAATATTGGATTTTTATGTGATCTTTGTGTCATGCGACCCTAATCAAACGATGAGGACAGAGCTCTTGTGACAAACTGCTGGAACTGTCAAAGCCTCTAAGATTATATCAAAGAGAGAGAGAGAGCTCCATTTAAGATGTTATAGATGGAACACTCAGTACCGGGTTAATCATCAGCTACTGGCCTCAATGATTGGATGGAATTTATCATGAGCTTAATGTTGATTGGAGCGTATTTATCACGTGATTTCCTCACCCAATCGGATGAAACTGTAGCGCCTCTATGGGAGAGAACTCAGAACACGAAAGTCTCTCTTGCCCTTATCTTACACCGAGTTAGCAGTCCTTGGGGAGGACGCAGTCAGAGAACTAAGTCCTAGCAATCCACAAATGGAAACTTGATTCCAGGAAATATTGTTTCATATCTTCCAAATTTTTCTTTGTTGTTTTTTTTCCCGTTTGACGGGTCTTTATATGATGAATACATTTCGCTAGAAGTGGTGACTAACAAGTTACGTCCCTTGAATTACGTGTTATAATTAATTGAAGTGTGTTCAGTCGCTATGCAATAGTTTCTATTTTTGTTCCGTTTTTATTTCTTATTGCATGTTTTTATCTTGCATTGCTATTTGGACCCATGTCCTTCTTCTGTGTTATACCGACGAATAATCTTCTTTATCGTCCACCTTTAAGAGCTCTCTCTCTCTCTCTCTCTCTCTCTCTCTCTCTCTGCGATCAGGACACAATCAGAGTAGGATTCCAGACTCTCACATGAAGACAGCTGTCTGCTTAAGCGAATTGACATCATAATTAAAGTCAATTAGAGTGTTAGATCCACTCTGCTTGAATACCTGTTAAAACGTTGCACTGTGTTCTGCGTCTGTGGCCCAGTGCATCCGATTTCAGCCAGAATTGTGTTCAGGTTTGCTTTCCTTAGCCTTTGATTGTCCCCAATCTTCCTGCAAGGCAGCAGATTGTCTTTTCTGTAGGGGGATTCTGCCCTTAGATGATCGGCCCTCCAAAGTTTACGAGCACCATCTGCCCGAGTCACTAGAGGTGACTAACACAGATATGCACACACAAAGATATGAGATGTGACTAACACAGATTTGCACACACAAATATATGAGATGTGACTAACACTGATTTGCACACACAAATATATGAGATGTGACTAACACTGATTTGCACACATCTATATGAGGCATGACTAACACTGACACACACCAAAATATGAGATATAACTAAACACAGTCATGCACACACACAGATAAAAATCATCATCATCATGTGCAGTACCGGTTGGCGTTGGCAATCATGTCCTTCCACAATCTTCTATCTACAGTGCATCGTATGAGTTCTGTTGTTGACTGTTTTCCATGCCATGACACCAAGCTATCCAGTATTGTCTCTCTTTGTCGTCCGCGATCTCTCTTTCCTTTTATTTTGCCAGTTGTAACCAAGTATTCCAACTTTCCTCTTCTCATGATGTGCCCGAAAAATGTTGATTGCTTCTTTCTGATGTTTTTTAAAGAGCTCCCTTTTTGTGTTGGCCTCTTTGAGAACTTCCTCATTGGTCTTTTTATCTGTCCAGGGAACTTTCAACATTCTTCTGAGAAATCCCATCTCTGTGGCCTCTAATCGTCTTTTCATTTGTTTGTCTATTGTCCATGATTCGCTTCCATAGGTCAGAATTGGTTCTATATAGCATCAATGAACTCTAAGATAAAGATAGGAGATCGGAATAACATAGACAAGCACACACAAATATATGTGATATGACTAAACACAAACACACAAAGATATGAGACATGACTAACATAGACAGACACACAAGAAGATAAGATGTGACTAGCATGGACATACACACAAATATATGAGCTATGACTAACATAGACAAGCACACACAAAGGTATGAGATGTGACTAACATAGACATGCTCACAAAGATATGAGATATGACTAACACAGACATGCACGCACAAATATATGATACATGAATAAGACAGATACACACTAAGATATGATATATGACTAACACAGACATGCACGCACAAAGATATGATACATGAATAAGACAGATACACACTAAGATATGATATATGACTAACACAGACATGCACGCACAAATATATGATACATGAATAAGACAGATACACACTAAGATATGATATATGACTAAACGCCTTTAAGATAAGTTTATACACAGATGTCGTGAACGTACAATTATTTATTTAACGCCAAATTTAAACATCTCGTAAGCGTGTGTTTGGTTAAGCCATATATTTTCATTTGTAAACGAAATGATGACTTGTTTCCATTAAATGTGAACAAAGCCTATCAATATTCTGTGTGCTATTATACCCAGCAGACTCCTCCTTTTGTGTGTGTGTAGGGGAGTGGGGTGTGTCTGAGTAATCTAGAGGTACGACGTCGGTCCCAGGACCGGAAGTGCCCTAGTTTAAAGCCCACCAGAAGCAGTGATGATTTGTCAAAAAATGAAAATGTAATCCGTGGTTTCTTTATGACGTTACCTCCCCTGATCTCCTTGGTAATACTATCCAATGTCGAGCCCTCTCGGATAACGGCAATAAACATGAGGTCCCGAATGCACTCGTTCACGTTAAAGACTCATTGGCAGTTAAATCAAAAACAGTAGGTCTTAAATGTGGCCGTTGCCCAGGCAACATTGTCAGCAAAAACGTAGCCACACCCTGGCTCCAGGCCGTGCTACGGAGTTCGGACGTGAGGAAACTCTTAGAGGCCAACACAAAAAGACAGCTCCTAAAAAACATCAGAAAGAAACAATCAACATTTTTTGGGCACGTCATGAGAAGAGAAAAGTTGGAATACTTGGTTACAACTGGCAAAATAAAAGGAAAGAGAGATCGTGGACGACAAAGAGAGAAAATACTGGATAGCTTGGTGTCATGGCATGGAAAGCAGTCAAGAACTTAATTCTTGATAATTCTTCATTAACTTAATAATTGATACGATGTACTGTAGATAGAAGATTGTGGAAGGACATGATCGCCTAAGCCAACCGGTATGGCACATGATGATGATGAAGGATGTTTAAATTTATTATTAACATATGTGGTCAGTTTGATTCTACGCTTCTAGATCTGGTGACACCCATCTAGATTTATGTATTCTTTTATGTTGGAATATTGTTCCTCCTAGGCTCACTTGATTAAGAGCACAAAAGTTCACAAATATCTCTCCATTCTCATTTATATCTCCAAGTCCATGTTTTCCCATAATCTCTTCGAAGCCTCTGTTGTCCGATCCTAATTTTGTGTTTAGATCTCCCATCAAGATTATAATATCCTTGGCTCGTCTTTCATCCATCTGACATTGTAACTGTTTATAGAATTCATCTTTAACTAAATCATCCTTATCATTGGTTGGTACAAAGCATTGGATAGTGTGTATTATTATTATTATGTATATGTTATTTATAATTATATTATTTGTTATTGTTATATTATTATATAAAAAGTAAAAAGTACCCCCGTCACGCCAAGTGGCGTATAGGGAATATGGTGTTAGTGACCATCATTTTTACCGACCTTCGGCACATGAGTTTAGGGTAATGTGGTGGGTATTACGCCCATGCCGTTTTATTTTCCCAGAGAAAAACTGGTACCCACTTAAGGCTGGGTTAACCAGGAAGCCGTCAGTCAGGCTCGAACCCGACCTCTTGTCCTTTGTAGTCCAGTCACACTAACCACTGAGCTATCGCGGCTCCCATAATATTATATATTTTATTATTATATATGGAAAACGTATGGACTTTGTCCCTCCTTCGGAAATCCTTGAAACGAAGTCGAGAGGGGGATAGTGCGACTGGGTAAAGCACTATCTCCATATCCTGTGCCCAGGCAGAGTAGGCAAAGTGAAATGAGGAAGAAAGCACCAATGTTTCACCGCGTGTGTTTGTCAAACATTGGTAGAATTGGCCACGAGAGAAGCTGTTCGGCAGGAACAATACCTCAAAAAAATACGCAATAGCCTCCACTAGACCGTCTGACAAGACGAAAAGGGCCATATATATATGGAATGTGTGGACAATGAGCAAACAATCACGAGTCACATATTTGACAGCAGAGATGTGATTTTGAGAAGAAATCTCATGAAATGACTGAGACGTTCTGAAATCAGATAACACAGTTTGGCACTAAAGCGGATTCTAAAACGATGAAGATGATGGAAGGAAAGATGAAGGATACAGCAACATATATAGTCAGTATAGTATATAGTCAGTATAGTATATAGTCAGTATAGTATATAGTCAGTATAGTATATAGTCAGTATAGTATATAGTCAGTATAGTATATAGTCAGTATAGTATATAGTCAGTATAGTATATAGTCAGTATAGTATATAGTCAGTATGAGGGACGGACAGGTTATATATGTACACAGTAACTAAACAAACGGACGATTAGACAAATGAGAGTTGAACTCTCTATCGCTCTCTCTCTCTCTCTCTCTCTCTCTCTCTCTCTCTCTCTCTCTCTCTGAAATGTAAAGGTATGCTCGATCATAAAATACCCCAAACATTCTTGCGGGTTAGCGGAGTAGAGTTCTGCCCTACCAAAGGAGGAGTAAGAAGTCTTCTTTACTCCGCTAGTCTTCGAGACACCATTGGGCAAGGTGGAGCTACCATTTAGTCCCCCTATCAGGGTTATATGAAGACATTGGAGCAGGTGGTGGATGGTGTTGTGGGAGCAGCGGACAAGTAGTGCCGGTTATGGTCCCTACACCTTGATGGCAGGCAGAGGATCTCATGTATAATGACACTGGCTGCGATCTCCGACTAGTACAGTCACTGCCAAGAAAGAAAGGAAATGCGTGCTGTAAATGCCCATGTACTCCTTTTGTGTCGTATTACAGATCCATCTGTATAGATGACTGGGTCTTTCTCATCGGTCAAGCGAAAATAAACACAGTGAAAACCTATAAATTATAGAAAGGTTGAGTAGAAATCTAGGAAGGGGAAAAGAGGACTTACATGCAGAGATACATGCCTAAGTAGGTGGATAAAGGCATCAAGATGTATCGAGCTGATGTAAAGCTGATGATAATGATTAACATTACAAAAAAAGAAAAAAGTGGTATGGTAACAATTTTACGTAGGTGAGAAACAAAACAACAGTAGAACGATGTTTCGGCCAAAAGACCTTCACTAGGAATAACAAATCACGAAACAAAAATATATAAGGATAAAGTTATAAATCGCACTACATGGCGATAATATGCTAGACTCTCAAACAAGGAAATAAGTCGCATCCCTGAGGTCAAGATCTTGATCAGCCACAGAGCTTGGTTAGCCACAGAGCTTGGTCAGCCACAGAGCTTGGTCAGCCACAGAGCTTTGTCAGCCACAGAGCTTGGTCAGCCACAGAGCTTTGTCAGCCACAGAGCTTGGTCAGCCACAGAGCTTGGTCAGCCACAGAGCTTGGTCAGCCACAGAGCTTGGTCAGCCACAGAGCTTGGTCAGCCACAGAGCTTGGTCAGCCACAGAGCTTGGTCAGCCACAGAGCTTGGTCAGCCACAGAGCTTGGTCAGCCACAGAGCTTGGTCAGCCACAGAGCTTGGTCAGCCACAGAGCTTCGTCAGGCAATGACTATTGACTGGATTGATATTGACATGTCCGGCCAACAGGGTGGGACCAAGGTTTGGTTGGTCGGTCGGTTGGTTGGTTGGTTGGTTGGTTGGTTGGTTGGTTGGTTGGTTGGTTGGTTGGTTGGTTGGTTGGTTGGTTGGTTGGTTGTTGGTTGGTTGCGTTCGCCCGATGACTAAAGTATTCTAGAATATCGTAGTAGATTAGAATATTCCTCCTCATCATCCGCCCTTACAAGGACGTAGTGGACGTGTCTGCGTTGTGTTGTGGTTTGCAGTATAACTGTTATATTTGCGCCTTTCGGCCCAACACATCCGACTTCAGGACGACATTTTTGAGTACCGGGTTGTCTTCCCTCTTCGATCCCTGCACGCTTGGCCAGACTAGACAGGTTAGTCTGTTACTGGAGGCACCACGAAGAGGTGGAGCCGGATCTGGATGGTTTTGGTTCACCGATCCTGGCGCATCAGCCGTGGGTCGCTGGCAACTTCCAGCTCTGGAGCTGGTAGCCGCGCCTTCGCCTCTAAGGTGTGAAAAACAGTAAGAAGGGAAGGGTTCTAAAAATATGTGGAGGTGGGTACAAGATCCCAGTCTTTACTATTACTGGAAACGTTTCTATGAGTTGATTCCCAATAAGTAAATCTATGTGGAAAAAAGGGAACATATAAATCTGTGTATATCTGCAGCTATGGGTGTGCACAACGAAAAAGATGTGTACGAAACACATGCGAACCTACCCGCATTTACACATGCAGACAAATATATGTCTAAGTACACATGCGAGTGCAACACACACATACAGAACGGCTAATTAATCATTGCAGGACTGATGAGTATATAGGTAGAAGAGACAAACATGTTGGACATGTGATGAGAAGAGATAATAACCGAATAGCAAAGCAAGTCCTAATGTGGGAAACAACAGGTAAGAGAAAAAGAGGAAGACCCAGAGAGACACTGAGAAGAACATTGATGAGAGAGGCAAGAGCAGCAGGAATGGGCTCCCTCAATGAGATAGAGCTGCTTGCACAGAACAGAGACAAATGGCGAGATTTGCTAAAATATCCTTAAAAGAATTGAAAACTGCTAGAACAAAAATTCAGATGAAGGAGTCTATTGGTCTTTGGGCCGGCTACGGCTCGAAAGGCCAATAGATAGATAGACAAATATACAGGCAGGAGATATAGACTTACGGGCTGGAGAGAGGAATGTATTTGAAAATGAACTGGGCTTACAGAGGAAGAAATGGATATACAGGTAAGAGAAACGGGGGTACTGAAAGAAGAAATGGATATATAGATAAGAGAAACGGGGATACAGAAAGAAGAAATAGATATAGAGGTAAGAGAAACGGGGATACATAAAGAAGAAATGGATATATAGGTAAGAGAAACGGGATACATAAAGAAGAAATGGATATATAGGTAAGAGAAACGGGGATACATAAAGAAGAAATGGATATATAGGTAAGAGAAACGGGGATACAGAAAGAAGAATGGATACAGAGTAAGAGAAACGGGGTTACAGAAAGAAGAAATGGATATACAGGTAAGAGAAACGGGGGTACAGAAAGAAGAAATGGATATACAGGTAAGAGAAACGGGGTTACAGAAAGAAGAAATGGATATACAGGTAAGAGAAACGGGGGTACAGAAAGAAGAAATGGATATACAGGTAAGAGAAACGGGGTTACAGAAAGAAGAAATGGATATACAGGTAAGAGAAACGGGGGTACAGAAAGAAGAAATGGATATACAGGTAAGAGAAACGGGGGTACAGAAAGAAGAAATGGATATACAGGTAAGAGAAACCGGGGTATAGAAAGAAGAAATGGGCACATAGGCAGGAGTAATAAACAGAGACAAGATAAATTGACATGCGAACATGATAGGGACGTACAGAAAGAAGAAATGAGTGTGAAATCAAGGGAAACAGGCGTACAGGCAAAAGAGAAACAGAGGTACAATCAGAAAAGACAGACGTACAGACAGGAGAGACAGACGTACAGGCAAAAGGGGCGGACGTATATGTAAGAGCAACACATAAAACGGAGAAACATATGTGCAGAATAAAGAAACGGACTACAGGCAAGAAGGACGAGTATGCAGGCAAGAGAAAAGGACGTGCAGGCGGGAAAAACGGACGTAGAAAAGTGTGAGATGGACAAAAAAAAACTCAAGAAGGCCGTAATGGCATGAAAGAGAGACGTACAAGTAAAAAAAGCTTCCAACGTGTTTGCGGAAAGGACTGATTCTACAGGCAGGAGAAACAAGCAAGAGTATGATAAATGGACGGGCGTATAGACAGGAGAAACAAGCAAGAGTATGATAAATGGACGGGCGTACAGACAGGAGAAACAAGCAAGAGTATGATAAATAGACGGGCGTACAGACAGGAGAAACAAGCAAGAGTATGATAGATAGACGGGCGTATAGACAGGAGAAACAAGCAAGAATATGATAAATAGACGGGCGTATAGACAGGAGAAACAAGCAAGAGTATGATAAATAGACGGGCATACAGACAGGAGAAACAAGCAAGAGTATGATAAATAGACGGGCGTATAGACAGGAGAAACAAGCAAGAGTATGATAGATGGACGGGCATACAGACAGGAGAAACAAGCAAGAGTATGATAAATGGACGGGCATACAGACAGGAGAAACAAGCAAGAGTATGATAAATAGACGGGCGTATAGACAGGAGAAACAAGCAAGAGTATGATAGATAGACGGGCATACAGACAGGAGAAACAAGCAAGAGTATGATAAATAGACGGGCGTATAGACAGGAGAAACAAGCAAGAGTATGATAGATAGACGGGCGTATAGACATGATAGACGGACTTAGAGACAGGATAGACGAGCGCACAGTCAGAATAGACAGGCATATAGACAGAAGGGACGAACGTAAGTTCGTAAGGAAACTAAGGAGGTAGAGACGGACGTACAGGCTGGAGCAATGGACGTACAGGCAGAAGAGATGGACGTACAAGCAGGAGGGATGGACGTACAGACAGGAGAGATGTACGTACAGGCAGGAGCGATGGATGTACAGGCAGGAGAGATGGACGTACAAGCAGGAGGGATGGACGTACAGACAGGAGAGATGTACGTACAGGCTGGAGCAATAGACGTACAGGCAGAAGAGATGGGCGTACAGGCAGGAGAGATGGACGCACAGGCAGGAGAGATGGACGTACAGGCAGGAGAGATGGACGTACAGGCAGGAGAGATGGACGCACAGGCAGGAGAGATGGACGTACAGGCAGGAGAGATGAACGCACAGGCAGGAGAGTTGGACGTACAGGCAGGAGTGATGGACGCACAGGCAGAAGAGATGGACGTACAGGCAGGAGAGATGGACGTACAGGCAGGAGCGATGAACGTACAGGCAGGAGAGATAGACGTACAGGCAGGAGAAGTGGGCGTACAGGCAGGAAAGATGGACGTACAGGCAGGAGAGATGGACGTACAGGCAGGAAAGATGGACGCACATGCAGGAGAGATGGACGTACAGGCAGGAGAGATGGACTACAGGTAGGAGAGATGGACGTACAGGTAGGAGAGATGAACATACAGGCAGGAGAGATGAACATACAGGCAGGAGATATGGACGTACAGGCAGGAGAGATAGACGTTGAACGTGCAGGCAGGAGAGATGGGCGTACTGGCAGGAGAGATGGACGTACAGGCAGGAGAGATGGACGTACAGGCAGGAGAGATAGACGTACAGGCAGGAGAGATAGACGTACAGGCAGGAGCGATGAACATACAGGCAGGAGAGATGAACATACAGGCAGGAGATATGGACGTACAGGCAGGAGAGATAGACGTACAGGCAGGAGAGATGAACATACTGGCAGGAGAGATGAACATACAGGCAGGAGAGATGAACATACAGGCAGGAGATATGGACGTACAGGCAGGAGAGATAGACGTACAGGCAGGAGAGATGGACGTACAGGCAGGAGCGATGAACATACAGGCAGGAGAGATGAACATACAGGCAGGAGATATGGACGTACAGGCAGGAGAGATAGACGTTGGACGTGCAGGCAGGAGAGATGGGCGTACTGGCAGGAGAGATGGACGTACAGGCGGGAGAGATAGACGTACAGGCAGGAGAGATAGACGTACAGGCAGGAGAGATGGGCGTACTGGCAGGAGAGATGGACGTACAGGCAGGAGAGATAGACGTACAGGCAGGAGAGATGGGCGTACAGGCAGGAGAGATAGACTTACAGGCAGGAGAGATGGACGTACTGGCAGGAGAGATAGACTTACAGGCAGGAGAGATAGGCGTACAGGCAGGAGAGATAGACGTACAGGCAGGAGAGATGGACGTACAGGCAGGAGAGATGGACGTACAGGCAGGAGAGATGGACGTACTGGCAGGAGAGATAGACTTACAGGCAGGAGAGATGGACGTACAGGCAGGAGAGATGGACGTACAGGCAGGAGAGATGGACGTACAGGCAGGAGAGATGGACGTACAGGCAGGAGAGATAGACGTACAGGCAGGAGAGATGGGCGTACAGGCAGGAGAGATGGACGTACAGGCAGGAGAGATGAACGTACAGGCAGGAGAGATGGGCGTACAGGCAGGAGAGATAGACTTACAGGCAGGAGAGATGGACTTACAGGCAGGAGAGATAGACTTACAGGCAGGAGAGATAGACTTACAGGCAGGAGAGATAGACTTACAGGCAGGAGAGATAGACTTACAGGCAGGAGAGATAGACGTTGGACGTGCAGGCAGGAGAGATGGGCGTACTGGCAGGAGAGATGGACGTACAGGCAGGAGAGATGGACGTACAGGCAGGAGAGATAGACTTACAGGCAGGAGAGATAGACGTACAGGTAGGAGAGGTAGACGTACAGGCAGGAAAGGTAGACGTACAGGCGGGATGGACAGACATGCAAACAGATTGGACGAACGTCCAAGAGGAAGTGACGGACGTACAAGCAGGAGAGACAGACAAGAAGACATAAGACAAACATACAGACAGAAGAGAGGGGACGTACACTCAGGATAGACAGACATGTGTATAGACATGATAGATAGACGGACGTACAGACATGATAGATAGACGAACGTACGGAGAGGGTAGATAGACGAAAGTACGGAGAAGATAGATCGACGAACGTGCGGAGAAGATACTTAGACGAACGTACGGAGAAGATGGATAGACGAAAGTACGGAAAAGATAGATCGACGAACGTGCGGAGAAGATACTTAGACGAACGTACGGAGAAGATGGATAGACGAAAGTACGGAAAAGATAGATCGACGAACGTGCGGAGAAGATACTTAGACGAACGTACGGAGAAGATGGATAGACGAAAGTACGGAGAAGATAGATCGACGAACGTGCGGAGAAGATACTTAGACGAACGTACGGAGAAGATGGATAGACGAAAGTACGGAAAAGATAGATCGACGAACGTGCGGAGAAGATACTTAGACGAACGTACGGAGAAGATGGATAGACGAAAGTACGGAAAAGATAGATCGACGAACGTGCGGAGAAGATACTTAGACGAACGTACGGAGAAGATGGATAGACGAAAGTACGGAGAAGATAGATCGACGAACGTGCGGAGAAGATACTTAGACGAACGTACGGAGAAGATGGATAGACGAAAGTACGGAAAAGATAGATCGACGAACGTGCGGAGAAGATACTTAGACGAACGTACGGAGAAGATGGATAGACGAAAGTACGGAAAAGATAGATCGACGAACGTGCGGAGAAGATACTTAGACGAACGTACGGAGAAGATGGATAGACGCACGTGCGGGGAGAATAGATAGACGAACGTACGGAGAAGATGGATAGACGCACGTGCGGGGAGAATAGATAGACGAACGTACGGAGAAGATGGATAGACGCACGTGCGGGGAGAATAGATAGACGAACGTACGGAGAAGATGGATAGACGAACGTACGGAGAAGATGGATAGACGAACGTACGGAGAAGATAGATAGACGAACGTACGGAGAAGATAGATAGACGAACGTACGGAGAAGATAGATAGACGAATGTACGGAGAGGGTAGATAGACGAATGTACGGAGATGATAGATCGACGAACGTACAGACAGTATAGACGGACGTACAGACAGTATAGACAGACGTACAGACAGTATAGACAGACGTACAGCCAGTATAGACGGACGTACAGACAGTATAGACGGACGTACAGACAGTATAGACAGACGTACAGACAGTATGAATGAAATTGAACATCTTGGGACTATGTGAAATGAGATGGAAAGGAGCAGGATTATTACAACGCGACAGCGGAAATGTAATTCACTCTAGGGGAACCACACACGAAAGAGGAGTAGACATCATGTTAGATAGAGAAAGAAGCACAACAGTGAAAGGATGTTGGCCAATATCAGATAGAATTCTGCTAGTAAAATTGAGAGGTAGACCAATGGATATCAACATAATTCAAGCTTATGCACCAACAAGTAATAGCGAAGAAGAAGACATTGACACTTTTTACAATGAGCTAGAGATGACCATGGAACAGTGTAAATTCCAAGCAATAACTATCATATTAGGGTATTTCAATGCAAAGGTAGGAACAGCTAAATGCAAACTATGACTGGAGAACATGGCCTTGGAGGGACGAATGACAGAGTGGATAGATTGGTAGATAGGGCAAAGACACATGAAATGATTATAGGTAACACCTAGTTCAAACAACACCCTAGCCAACTATGGACATGGCAAAGCCCAGACAAAAAAGTACACAATCAAATTGATTTTACACTGGTACAGAGAAGATTCAGGAATGGGCTAACATCTTTTAAATCAAGGCCAGGAGCAGATTGCAAAAGTGACCATGTTCCAGTAGTTGGAAAGAAAAGAATAAAACTGCGGAAGACACAGAAATCCCAAGAAATATAAAATTAGAACTAGATATGCTCAGAGTAGATAAACAGATGAATGATAAGTACAGAACGATAGTACTCTCTCTCTCTCTCTCTTTCTCTCTCTCTCTCTCTCTCTCTCTCTCTCTCTCTCTCTGCGATCAGGGCTTAATCAGAGTAGGATTCCAGACTCTCACATGAAGTCAGCTGTCAGGTTAAGTATGTTGATCGCCCCCACAGACAGAACATCACAATTAGAGTCCGCCAGATCCACTCTGATTGAACACCCGTTAAAGCGTTGCACTGTGTTCTGCGCCAGTGGCCCAGTGCATCCGATTTCAGCCAGAATTTTATTCAGGTTTGCGCTCCTTAGCCTTTGATTATCTCCAATCTTTCTGCACGACAGCTGTTTTTCTTTTCTGTAGGGGGATTCTGCCCTTAAATGGTCGGCCCTCCCAGGTTTACGAGCACCATCTGCCCGAGTCACTAGAGGTGACTAACACAGACATGCACACACAAAGATATGAGATGTGACTAACACAGACATGCACACAGCGATACGAGGCATGACTAACACTGACACACATCAAGATATGAGATATGACTAACATAGACATGCACACAAAGATATGAGATATGACTAACATAGACATGTACACACAAAGATATGAGATGTGACTAACATAGCCATGCTCACACAAGGATATGAGATGTGACAAACACAGACATGCACAAACAAAGATATGAGATATGACTAACATAAACATGCACATAAAGATATGAGATATCACTAACCCAGACATGCACACACAAAGATAAGACACATGACTAACACAGATACACACTAAGATATGAGATATGACTAAACACAGACACAGATAAAGATATGAGACATGATTAACACAGACACACCAAGATATGAGATATGACTAACATGACACACCAAGATATGAGCCATGGCTAGCACACACACACACACACACAAGCTAAAATATGAGCCATGGCTAGCACAGAAACACACTAGGATATGAGCCATGGCTAGCACAGAAACACATTAAGATATGAGCCATGGCTTCACGGAAACACACCAAGATATGAACCATGACTAGCACAGAAACACATTAAGATATGAGCCATGGTTAGCACGGAAATACACTAAGATATGAACCATGGCCAGCACAGACACACACTAAGATATGAACCCTGGCCAGCACAGACACCCACCAAGATATGAGCCATGGCTAGCACGGATATACACTAAGATATGAACCATGGACAGCACAGACACACACTAAGATATGAATCATGGCCAGCGCAGACACACACTAAGATATGAGACATGGCCAGCACATACACCCACTAAGATATCAGCCATGGTTATCGCAGACACCCACTAAGATATGAGCTACGACTATCACGGATATACACTGAGAATTGAGCCATGGCTCAATTCAAGAGAAGCAGAAGAGGAGGCAGAAGAGCAGCGATCGCGAAAGGTCTCCATATGCTTGGGTTTGTTGTAGTCGGTAGACTCTTCTTAACATGGGAATCATCGGCATACGAGACTCAGGCCTCGGTTGACTGTTCACAGGTTCCGTTCAAATAGTTGTCCCAAGATTTGAGAGTGCAGTCTGACCCGCTCCCTTACATGTACAGTTGACTGTTCACAGGTGTCGTTGAAACAGTTGTCCGGACATTTGAGAGTGCAGTCTGACCCGTAGTACGTTTCCTTGCACGTACAGTCTGCACTTTCCGGGTCACATATGATGTCACAGCCATCAGAACACGTCTGTTCGCACTGTAGCCCAAAATTACCATCGGGACAAGTGTAATTACAGGTATAGCCAGGATGTTTACATTGTAGGCATTTTCCGGATTTGTTTCTCCCATAAAGGACAGACACTTGAGACAAGACCCGGAGCAGTCGTGTACATAGATCCCATGTGAACAATTGCCGTGACAAGTACCGATGATGACGTTGCAGCCTTTGCTACACCCATTACACATTTCACAAAATTACCCAGAATGCCCGTTCAGACAATAGGTGTCTGTAAATGTTAGCACCTCACACACCGTCAGTGCACTGTCGGCCTGCGAAATGGTCGGTGAGAGATCAATCTTAATCTGTGCCATTGGCGTTTGTGTGGTGACTACAATAGTGTTCACAGAAACATTAGGGTATGATACATCATTATACTGGAACACTACGTCGACACTGTCAGAGGAAACCTTTAAAGTGGCATTCTTTACCCGAATCATAGTGCTAGCTCGATGATAGATTCGAATGGTGTGAATCTTCTGGGGTGTGGCAAAGTTCAGATACATGTACCAGTAAACAGGATTGGTTCCACTTCTCAATTTTGTGTGTGTGCAGTCATTGTCATAGAGATTGGTCTTTGTTTTGCCATTAGCTGCAGCCTCTGGTCCACATCCGTCTCCTGTATAACAAGCATTACATGTGTCGGTCTGGTTTGTGTTCTGTTTGAGAGCCACATTCCGACCCCCGCCAATGTAGATGGAGCAGATATTTGCAACTATCGCCCCTTCAATCCGTAACTTGTTGATCAGACCAGCCCCAGAGCAAAATACATCAATCTCGTGCTGACTAACTACAATTCTTTATTCATTGTTATATCAGGCAGAACCATTTAGTTTTACCGTGAAACTGCCCGGATAAGTTATGTCAATCACATAAATCCTAAATCATGAGAACGGCAAAGATTGATTGAAAGTTGCCTCAACTGATGTAAAATTTGTGTCCGGATTTACATGTGGTGTCGTTATCAAACAGGAAAGTAGGTTCAGATTTTTGGGAGTATTTGTACCCGAGATCCAAGTACTGACACTGGGGTCAGAAATATTCGTGCTGAAAACTGTGATTGTTTGGGCATGTCCCTGTAGTTTTGTCACAAACTGAGTCATTATAGCAGTGACATTGTAACGTACAGTTTGCCCCAAACCAACTGTCTGCACAAGTTAGGTCATTAGCTTCCAAGGCCGCGAACGAAGCCAGCAGAATAAAGACTTGATCTCCAGCGACGGTTAACGAACTGTGTACAAACATTTATTATCAAATCCGTGATTAAATTTCTAAAAATCCGTCAACTCGCTGTGATAACAGATAGCGTGATGTTCTCTATTAGAATTAGACAAACCGTTGGAGACAAGCAGAGTCAAAATTGTTTACATCATGGCTACAACGCAAACAAGCGTCCATCTTGGTGCGTCCCATCGAAAGACTCAAAATGTATGCACAATCTGTTAAATGAATTAATTGGAAGAAAAGAAGTCAAAGTTTCAGGATTTGTGAAAGCAAAGTAAGGATATCTAATAATGGGACAGGAAAAGATAATGGAAAGGTGGACAGAATATATCAGTCAACTCTATGATGATGATAGACCAGAGCTAAACAATTCAAACAAAAACATAGGACCATTAATAATGCAGAGTGAAGTGAAGGGGGCAATTCAACACATGGAAAGAGGCAAAGCTCCAGGTCCCGACAATATAACAATCGAAGAGATAAATGCATTAGGAGAGCTGGGAGTACAAGTCATAACAAAACTACTCAAAGACATATATAACACTGGACATATACCCGAAAATCTACTAAAATCTATCTTTGTAGCCATAGAGAAGAAGTCAGGCGCCACTGATTGTGAAGACCATCGCAGTATTAGTCTCATGAGCCATATGACGAAAATATTACCAAGAATCATCATGAGACGTGTAAGGAACAAAATAAAACCAGAAATAAGTGAGGAACAATGTGGATTTGTGGAAGGAAAGGGCACCAATAATGCAATATACATCTTAAGAACATTGATAGAAAGATCTATAGAGGTAAAGAAAGATCTATATATGTGCTTTATAGACTACATGAAAGCATTTTACAGAGTAAAGCATGTGGAAATAATCAATATGCTGGAGAAATTAAACATTGATGGCAAGGATCTGCGAATCATAAAAAACCATGTACTGGCAACAAACAACAGCTATACGAATTAACAACCCAACAGGACCATTTAAATTTATAAAACAAGGAGTCAGACATGGCTGTGTTTTGTCGGCGGATTTGTTTTCACTTTACAACGAGCATACTATGAGATCAATAGTAGACAAAAAAGGAATTAAAGTCAACGGTCACAACATAAATAATTTGCGATATGCGAATAACACAGTCTTAATGGCAGAGACAGAGAACGAACTACAAGAAATGATAGACATACTAGTATAAGAAAGCAACAATAAAGGTCTCAGTCTGAATAGTAAGAAAACAGAAGTAATGGTCATATCAACGAAACAATCATCACCATCATGCAGCATAAAAATAAACAGGGCAAATCTGAAACAAGGGCAACGTTTCAAATACTTGGGCACAATAATAATATCAGATGGAAGATGCGCCACAGAAATAAAAAGCAGAATAGCTCAGGCCAAAATAGCATTTCAGAAAATGAAAAATATCTTATGTAACAAATCTATGTCACTAGAAGTGAGAACGAGAGCTCATCGGTGCTATATAGAAACAGTTCTGACCTATGGAAGCGAATCATGGACAGTAGACAAACAAATGAAAAAAAACGATTAGAGGCCACAGAGATGGGATTTCTCAGAAGAATGTTAAAAGTTCCCTGGGCAGCTAAAAAGACCAATGAGGAAGTTCTCAAAGAGTCCAACACAAAACGGGAACTCCTAAAAAACATCAGAAAGAAACAATCAACATTTTTTTTGGGCACTTCATAAACAGAGGAATGTTTAAATACTTGGTTACAACTGGCAAAATAAAAGGAAAGAGAGATCACGGACGACAAAGAGAGAAAATACTGGATAGCTTGGAGTTATTTCATGGAAAACAGTCAAGAACAGAACTCATACGATGCACTGAAGACGGAATATTGTGGAAGGACATGATCACCTACGCCAACCGGTATGGCACATGATAATGATGATTCTTGCATTTGTACGCATTCAATCATCATCATTGAGTACCATCTCCGTATCGAAGGATGGCTACCATGGAGCGCCATTCCGCTCTATCTCTTGCTTTGATAATGCAGGTTGTCATAGGCTGACTTGTCCATCTTCACATCGAAGGTTGGCTACCATGGAGCGCCATTCTGCTCCATCTCTTGTTTTGATGGTGCAGGTTGTCATAGGCTGACTTGTCCATCTCTACATAGAAGGTTGGCTACCATGGAGCGCCATTTCGCTCTTTCTCTTGCTTTGATGGTGCAGGTTGTCATAGGCTGACTTGTCCATCTCTACATCGAAGGTTGGCTACCATGGAGCGCCATTTCGCTCTTTCTCTTGCTTTGATGGTGCAGGTTGTCATAGGCTGACTTGTCCATCTCCACATCGAAGGTTGGCTACCATGGAGCAGCATTCCGCTCTATCTCTTGCTTTGATGGTGCAGGTTGTCATAGGTTGACTTGTCCATCTCCACATCGAAGGTTGGCTACCATGGAGCGCCATTTTGCTCTATCTCTTGCTCTGATGGTGCAGGTTGTTATAGGCTGACTTGTCTATCTTTTGATTTTACACGTCCATGAGTCTTGGTCTGCCTCTATTTCCTTGTATGTTCCCTTTCAAGATTACTTTTTGTGGCTGTTGTGTCTTTTTACATGCCCCAGAGATCTCATTTGTCTTGTTTGAATTGTGTTTAGTAGTTCTCTTGAAACTTTTAATTGTTTTAAGACTTCATCATTTGTCTTCTTTCTTTTCCATCCAATTCTACCTATTCTTCTATAAATCCACATTTCAAAGGCTTCAATTTTCTGTTCTGTTTTCTTGTCTAATGTCCATGTTTCTTCATCGTACAAGAATGTTGAGAAGGTTTTGCTATTCTTAGTTTTAGCCCTGGTGTTATTTGTTTTGATGTTAGCATATTTTTTATTGCATTAAAATTGCCGTTTGCCATTCCTATTCTTTTTTGCTTATTTCAGTTTTACATTTTACATCACTTGTATGTCCAAGGTAGTTGAAGCTCTGAGCTTTCAATACCCGCTTAATATGCTCCACATTTGAGCTGAACACAAATAAAAACAAACTAAGCAACATTAATGTTGTCATGCTCACTCTGCAAACCAAAACGTGATTCATGGTCTGAACTTTCCCCTTTGTCTCTGTCGTCATTATACTCATCCGCAATAAATGGACGGGATGAAATTCAGTAATTGGAAGATTACACACAAGGCCGGGTCAATGGCTGGTAGTGATGGTGGGACAGCCTTTCTCGTGTGGCTGGTGACTGCAGTTCCTGATCGTCGAATTAAGGCGGTGATGGCAGCAGGGAATGGCGATAGTGGGCCCATATTAGTGACCTTTGTTATACGATACTCTTTTAGTGTTGACACAGGTGCCTGCCAGCGATGCAGAAGCCGCCCCAGAACAACAACTAACAAATTAGGCGGGATTTAATAAGATCCCTAATCTGCCCGCATCACCCACTTTATTTCCCGCAATGTTGCGCGTGCGCAGGAATTCTCCGGAAGTAGTTTCCTCGTGCGCGAATGACCGGGTAGACTTCCGGTTTGGTATTAAATGAAGTACAGGTTGTGGCGCAGATAAAGATGGCCGCTTTAAAAAAAAAAGAATATTTTCTTTCTCCAGTTCTCTAGTTGTTTTCCCGCGTTCTGACGAATATAACTGAACAAATCCTTCATCGCGCATGCGCACCTGTTTGTATATAAATTAACGCTCAAACAGAACTGCCAGAAAAGACAAACCATATTTATGCAAACTAGTGAATACGTCAACTGTTTTCCCAATCGTTCTACTTTTGCTAGAAAAACACGAAATGAATACAAGACGAACTTGAAAAAAATGCAAATGAGCGGAGCGGTTCGTTCTAAATTTGCTCACAGCGGTTGTATCTCAGACTCCGTCCCACGTGCAAATGTATTCTTATAAGGCAAAAAGAATGTAGATGAAATATGAGCTTTTATATCACGAGACAAATTATTTAGAAGAAAATAGAAAAAAGAAAGAGAGAGAGAATATAAAGTAGGTAGAAGCAAGGGGTGGAGTGTAACGTAGACTTCTACAAGGTATGGCGACAGCTTTACAAGGTAGAAATATAACAAAATACTGACGTTTTGGTCTACATGCGACCTTCTTCAGAAAACGACACACACACACAAATGGACAACAACAAAAAATAAACTCTACTACATCATAAATGAGCGGGATAAGTAAGTCAAAGGCAAATACGATGGATAAGAAATGAGATGATAAAAAAAGAGAGATGTACTTCATATTAAGAGAATGAAAATAGATAATATATATATATATATATGTATATATATATATATATATATATATATATAATATGTAAGCTAAAAATGTGGTTAAATTTAGGTAAGACTTATCTTATATGGTCCAGAATCACACTGTGTGGATACTGAAGTCAAATATGGATGTGATTTGATGACAGGTCTGACACGAGTCGCAAATGATAACAAGGTGTGAATAGTGGTCAAGAATTAAACAAGTATGAGTCGAGATAGAGTAATGTATACTAGGGCTGGAAAACTTGAGCAAACGAAGCCAGACGAACCGTCGGACAAGGGAGAGAATTATGGGGAAATGGGAGACCGATGCAATCAAGTGGGGAACATATTTTCTTCTCCCCCTCCTATTCCCTCTTTGTATACCCTCTCCTTTCCGATTCCCCCTTCTCCTCTCCAGTCTTCCATCTCCTTCTCCTGTTTTGGCCTCAAATACCCTGACGTGATTTTCTCGTCTATTCTCGGGGTACATATTTACACTACATATTTGTAGGTAGAAGAACATTGAGAGCTCCCTGGGCAGCTAAAAAGACCGATGAGCGCATTCTGAAAGAGGGAAAATACTAGACAGCTTGGTGTGATGGCATGTAAAACAGCCAACAAAAGAACTGATACGATGCACGGTGGATAGAAGATTGTAGAAGGACGTAATCGCCTACGCCAACCGGTATGGCACATGATGATGGTGCTGATTTGTACGTACGTTGGCACCCATCTACAGGAGTCATGATCTCTCCTTATCAATTTATATTCACAATCCTTATCAATTTATATTCACAATCCTTATCAATTTATATTCACAATCCTTATCAATTTATATTCACAATCCTTATCAATTTATATTCACAATCCTTATCAATTTATATTCACAATCCTTATCAATTTATATTCACAATCCTTATCAATTTATATTCACAATCCTTATCAATTTATATTCACAATCCTTATCAATTTATATTCACAATCCTTGCCAATACATATTCTGCCTAATTCTTCTCTTTCACTGTATATTCTATTACTACCTTACTATTTTCCCATTTTACGTAGCTGCTAACATATTATTTCTTTCAGACTCTCCATTCCATCCCACCTTGTAGATCGCATCCCGTTATAGCACCTCTTGATTACACCAGTCTTCCTAGATCCCCCCTTACGCCGAATTCTCTCCCTTGTTGCCGGATGGCATGTCTGGCTTTGTTTGCTCATGTTTTCCCGCCCTAGTATACATTGCTCTATCTCAACTGATACCTGTCTAATTCTTGACCGCCGTTCACACCTTGTTACCACCTGAGACTCCTATCAGACCTCTCATCTAATCACGTCTCATCACATCCACATTCGACTTCAGTCATCCGCACAGTGTTCTCCACGACCATATAAGTCTCACCTATATTTAACCATATTTTAAAAAAATATTATCTATTTTTATTCTCATAATATGTAGTGCATCTCTCTTTTATTTTATCATCTCATTTCTTATCCTTCTTCTTATCTTTCTATGACTTACATATCCCGCTCATTCATGATGTAGTAGAGTTTATCCTTATTTTGTTGTCCGTTTGTCTCGTTTTCTGAAGAAGTATGCATGTAGGCTAAAACGTCAGTATTTTGTTGTATTTCTTCTTTATAAAGCTGCCACCAAACCTTGTAGGAGAGTACGTTACATCCCGCCACTTGCTCCTTGCTGCTAGCTTTACCGCAGCACTGCAATCATTTGCCTCTTATTCCAATAATATAAAATAATTGTAAGAGAAAAAAAATAGAGAAGGTGTGTACAATTAGAAAGATACGTGTAATTTATGCAGAAATGTATGTATTTGATGCCTGCAAGATGCATGTTTTTTACAAATAATATTTATGTCTATCTCACTTGAGAGTTTCTTCTGATAAGTGCCCAATTATTTTATTGGGACCGAAAATTCCATCTGAGAAAGAAAAAGGGAGAGAGGAGTATAAAGACTTTAACATCATTTGTATTTACAGCATTAATATGTATACGTACTTAATTGATCTTACATTAGTAGATGATACAGGCTCTAGAAGAGTTTGGCGTCGAAGTGATCACAGACATATGCAATGACATACACCTTACAGGATACATACCAAACGATCTAAAAACATCAACTTCCGTTGCATTGCCTAAAAAGAACGATGCAGTTGAATGCAGTGATTTCAGAACAATAAGCCTAATGAGCCAGGTAACAAAAATTTTACTAAAAGTTATACAGGAAAGGATTCAGAATAAAATCAATACTGAATTACATGAGAAACAATTTGCATTCAGGAAAAACAGTGGGACAAAAGAAGCCATACTCAGCATGAGAACATTGATTGAAAAGTACACAGAAGTAAACAAACCAATATATGCCTACTTTATAGACTACACCAAAGCTTTCGATAGAATACACCATAACCAACTCATAGACTGCCACGACTAATATGTAATTTGTACTGGGAGCAATAATAAAATATAACAAGGAGAACTCTACACCCATGAACATAAAAAGAGGAGTAAGACAAGGATGCATCCTATCACCAAGCTTGTTCAATCTATACACTGAGCAAATCTTTAAAAACATCTCAGAGATACCAGGCCAAAACATTAATGGAAAGATAATCAATAACCTGAGATATGCTGATGATACTGTTCTACTAGCAGAAAATCCTAAAGACCTACAACAATTGCTTAATGTGATAAACATAACAAGCAAAAAATATGGACTAGAAATGAATATCAAAAAGACTAAAACTATGATCATAAACAATGAAAATTCTCAAGACGTACAATTAAATACACAGTTGAGGGAATACATCTGGAGACAGTTCAGAGCTACAACTACCTGGGACATACTATAACCAATGATGGAAAATGCAAAACTTAAATTAAAATAAAGAATATGTATGGCAAAAAGTAATTTTAATGCCATGAAAAATATACTAACAACAAAACAAATATCAGCAGGGCTGAAACTAAGAATGGCAAAATGTTACGTCTTCTCAATATTCCTGTATGGTGTAGAAACATGGACATTAGACAAGAAAACAGAACAGAAAATTGAAGCCTTTGAAATGTGCTATAAATGGATTCATAGAAGAATAGGTAGAATTGGATGGAAAGAAAAGATAACAAACGATGAAGTTTTAAAACAACTGAAAATAAAAGAGAACTACTAAATACAATTAAGACAAGACAAATGAAATTTTTGGGGCATGTTAAAAGACACAACAGCCTACTAAAAGTAATATTAGAAGGAAAAATACAAGGTAAAAGAGGCAGAGGCAGACCAAGACTAGCATGGACGAGTAACATCAAAAGATGGACAAGTCAATCTATGCCAGCCTGCACCATCAAAGCAAGAAACAGAGTAGAATGGCGATCCATGGTAGCCAACCTTCGTTTGCGGAGGAGGCACGTGATGATGATGATGATGATGACATTAGTAAAGAAGTATATTGATTTTAGTGTAATGTACAAGGATAACATGTATTGGACCCACAGGATATGAAGAATGATATATATATACACTTATATACTTATACACTTTCCTGTGTGTTACCGGGGCCTCATTATGAGGGAAGTAAAGAATAGTGACACTGTGACCTTCCAGACATGTCTTAAGAGGCGACTAAGGAGATTGATCGATGGCTTGACAAGCTGTCATTGTAAAAAGTATTGTTATGGAAACAGCGACATATATTTTAGAGCAGTGATCTCTGCAATATGTGCCACTTTGGCACGCAAGATTTATGTTTTTGAGATTGTGGTTCTGCCCTATGTGCTGTCTTGGGCTCGAAAGGACAATCAATCGACAGACAGACAGACAGACGGACAGACGGACGGACGGACGGAGGGACGGACGGACGGACGGGCGGACGGACGGACGGAGGGACGGAGGGACGGACGGGCGGGCGGGCGGGCGGGCGGGCGGGCGGACGGACGGACAGACAGATTAGACAGATAGATAGATTAGATAGATTAGATAGATAGATAGATAGATAGATAGATAGATAGATAGATAGATAGATAGATAGATAGATAGATAGATAGATAGATAGATAGATAGATAGATAGATAGATAGATAGATAGATAGATAGATAGATAGATAGATAGATAGATAGATAGATAGATAGATAGATAGATAGATAGATAGATAGATAGATAGATAGATAGATAGATAGATAGATAGATAGATTGATTGATTGATTGATTGATTGATTGATTGACTGGTAGGTAGGTAGGTAGGTAGGTAGGTAGGTAGGTAGGTAGGTAGGTAGGTAGGTAGGTAGGTAGGTAGGTAGGTAGGTAGGTAGGTAGGTAGGTAGGTAGGTAGGTAGGTAGGTAGGTAGGTAGGTAGGTAGGTAGGTAGGTAGGTAGGTAGGTAGGTAGGTAGGTAGGTAGGTAGGTAGGTAGGTAGGTAGGTAGGTAGGTAGGTAGGTAGGTAGGTAGGTAGGTAGGTAGGTAGGTAGGTAGGTAGGTAGGTTGCGTTCGCCAGCTCTCACCTCTGGCGAAATCCGTACGCAGGCGCATAACTCCGTATCCGGGGGTACTCATACTTTTATGTCGTTGATGAGTAATTGACATTTCAAGCTGGACCCCACTGCTGAGATCAGGGGTGGTTACCGCAGAAAGAAATCACAAATAAAAATCCCAACTGGTGCAGACGGGATTTGAACTCACAACCTCTCTGTCTCGAGACCGGCGTCTTGCCACGGCACCAACCATTCCCCCATAAATGATACAATGCATGACTAATAAATGGGGATGGTCTAGGTGTAAAATGTCGGCCTCAGAAGAAGAAGGTCATGAGTTCGACCAATCTCAGGCAGTCGGTAATCTTAGAATCCGTAGTTTTTTTTCGTGGATTTTCCATCCGTCGTTTTTTCGTGGATTTTCCATCCGTCGTTTTTTCGTGGATTTTCCTCCCCCCCCCCCCCTCTCTCTCCATAATGTGATATTCTTTGCCTAGCCATGATGTGATATTTTTTGCCTAGCCATGATGTGATATTCTTTGCCTAGCCATGATGTGATATTCTTTGCCTAGCCATCTAGGTTAAAGGCAAAGGCAGACGATTTCATGTGCTCTCTATGCACGTTTAAGAACCGTTGGTGGTCACAGGTCGTAAGAAGAAAGGCAAAGTCCCCTTCTCAGGCAGGATTAATTATTTAATAATCAGAAGATGGATACACCGGGCCGAAATACTTAGATATACGACTTGTCGTAAACTTGAGATGGAACTTGTTGACACCAGAAGATGATAAGTAACTCCAACTGGAAAAAAGATTGAGTGAAGGCATATTACGAGAGTGGAACATAATGCTGGAGAACACCAACTACATAAACAAAGATTGAGTGAAGGCATATTACGAGAGTGGAACATAATGCTGGAGAACACCAACTACATAAACAAAGATTGAGTGAAGGCATATTACGAGAGTGGAACATAATGCTGGAGAACACCAACTACATAAACAAAGATTGAGTGAAGGCATATTACGAGAGTGGAACATAATGCTGGAGAACACCAACTACATAAACAAAGATTGAGTGAAGGCATATTACGAGAGTGGAACATAATGCTGGAGAACACCAACTACATAAACAAAGATTGAGTGAAGGCATATTACGAGAGTGGAACATAATGCTGGAGAACACCAACTACATAAACAAAGATTGAGTGAAGGCATATTACGAGAGTGGAACATAATGCTGGAGAACATCAACTACATAAACAAAGGTTGAGTGAATGCATATTACGAGAGTGGAACATAATGCTGGAGAACACCAACTACATAAACAAAGATTGAGTGAAGGCATATTACGAGAGTGGAACATAATGCTGGAGAACACCAACTACATAAACAAAGATTGAGTGAAGGCATATTACGAGAGTGGAACATAATGCTGGAGAACACCAACTACATAAACAAAGATTGAGTGAAGGCATATTACGAGAGTGGAACATAATGCTGGAGAACACCAACTACATAAACAAAGATTGAGTGAAGGCATATTACGAGAGTGGAACATAATGCTGGAGAACACCAACTACATAAACAAAGATTGAGTGAAGGCATATTACGAGAGTGGAACATAATGCTGGAGAACACCAACTACATAAACAAAGTATACTTAATTCAGAGTTTATTTTGTATTTTTGAATTCCATTTTTTTTAATATTCTCAATCAACGTTTAAGAAATTATTGTTATAAAAATAACATACTACATAGACAATAGGGGGAGCCGCGATAGCTCAGTGGTTAATGAACTGGACTATTAAGGACAAGAGGTCGGGCTCGGTCCTGATCGACAACTTCCAGGTTCACCCATTCTTAATGGGTACATGATTTTTTTCTGGGAAAGTAAAGCGGCACAGGCGTAATACCGACACATTACCCCAACAATCATGTGCCGAAGGTCTGTAAAATTTATGGTCACTAACACCATATTCCCTATACGCCACTTGGCGTGAGAGGGCTCTTTACATTTTTACTATAGACTACTTCGCTGCTACGAATCTAGTTTTCATTTTATCTATTTAATCTATTTTTTTGTCCAAGAGTTTATCTCCTATCTATTTGACATAGTCTCGATCTAAAAACGTGGTTTCTTTCATTTATTTTTTTTATGGAAATAAGACACGAAAATAAAATGAAAGATTGGATCAATTTCTGAATACCCAGTACACCCGATTCAGCAATCATGTCAATGGAATAAGAGTGAGATAGACACATAAAGTGGACTGGGCAGTTTTGATTCACTGTTTAGAAGCCACAGCTAATAAACATCCAACTGATACATCCATCAACCAATAAACATCCAACAAATTTATCCATCAATTAATCATCGCAGCTAAATGATTTATTTGATTGTATTTTACTTTCAGGTAAAAGAAGACGAGTAAAAATGTTGAACTTTGCTATACCGAGCTGCTGGTCGCGGGCTTTAATTTTGTGTCAAAGCGAGCGCTAAATATGTCACTTCTAGCCTGGAAAATACAATTGACCAAGCATCCGAGCAAACAGAAGAGCAAAACATCAAAGAGAAACACGTGCCATTGTAACCACAGTTTGATTCATCATTTCCCAGCACGTGAATTGAAGCTCGTGTTGACTTCACTCCGCACCCAATCACAACCAACCTGCCCACTTTACGGCCGTCACCTACCAAATGGAAAAAATAATTTACCGTTAAAAGCCCCCATAAAACTATCCATCTTTTCACGCTGACAATGTCATTGCCAGCAACCTCAATATCAAACTATTTGTTTTGGCCGCACGACAAATTAAAGTCTACTGTTTTTAGCAGCCGTGTCTGAACGGCGCAGAGAACTTGTCGACCAATAGAATTTCAGCAAATTGAAATCTGCGAGAATTTACGCCATCTCTGTTGTTCTGTAACATACCATGCTGGGCAATTTACTTTTTCTAGTTTCAAACTACGAAAATAAGATTAACAAAAACCTAATGGCTAGCTCTCTCAATTCTATCTTCGTCGCAATTCAGTGTGTTTTTAACTTCTATTGAAAAGCGCAAACCGAAGTGTAATGCCTAATGGAGGCGCATCCAGTCAGATAGGAGTTAATCTGTTCAGATTGTTGAAAACCCATAAACGCGGATGCTTCAATGGAATGCGTACTCTGGGAGCTGTCAATTATCACGGAACATTTATCTCATCCAGGTGTATGAGCAATGTTTTCATTGCTGGAGACATCTTCTCATGTCACGTGACTTGTAACCTAGTTACGTCAACAATTTACATAACGCGGGACAATTTTCTAAATGTATTTTTACCTTCGTGTTTATTTATTTATTTCTGTTATTGTTTTAAAAGGCAATTGCTTTCCAAGTGAAAAGAGGCGAATATCGAAAATGAAGTTGAAATAAAGTGGCGTCTCAAAGAAGAACATATCTGGCATTTGATTCTATTTTATCTATATAATCGTGGAGGGAGTGGGGAAAGAGCGAATTTTACCAGAAACATTGAAATATTTATATTTATTTGCTGTTATTTATAGTGTTATAAGATTCGTCTGCATTAAAGTCTTTCTTTTTAACTTCTAGTTAGCCCAAGTCAATACAACGATGATTCTGTGAATTTCATCCTGTTCATTTCTGATTTTATTTTCCTCGCTTGTCGTAGATAGTGAATATGAAAAACATTTTGAAACACTCTCATGTAAAATATTTCATTTAAAACACTCACATGGAAAAGATTTCATTTAAAACATCCACATGGAAATAAATTTAAAACACTCATGTGGAAAACATTTGATTTAAAACTCTCATGTAAAATATTTTATTTAAAACACTCTCATGCTCTTTTTTTTTCTCTCAAGGTTTACACAGAGATCGGCGTATATAAAAGCCATTTTTTCGATTTAGAATCGCCAATGATACTTTTATATGTTTAACTTGAACGCGGGTCTTGCTCTTTATTGTTCGTATCCGATATGTGTGGAACTTGATCTAAACCACCATTAAATCATAAATCACTTTCAATATGTGTAGGTAACTATAAAGGGCTCTAAGCGAGTATTTTATGAGGAAGAAAACATCACTCTAACCACACAAGAGATGTAATTTTTTACCGATTCACAAAGACGTCTTGTGTGGAGAAACAGCCTTCGATAGAAGAAACAAAGGAAGACCCCTGCTACACTACAAAGATATCTGTAAACGGGACATGAGAGATATTAATTTAAATCTAGCTGGTTGGGAAGAGCTTGTTAAAGACATCAATGTGCTACTAGAAATGTGACTGACTGAGTTTGTTGCTATCCTGCAAGATGTTACTGGAAATGTCAATTACTGACTGATATTTTTGCTGTCATGAAAGATGTTACTAGAAATGTCAACAACTACTGACTGATTTTGTTGTTGTCCTAAAGATGTTACTAGAAATGTCAACTACTGACTGATTTTGTTGTTGTCCTAAAGATGTTACTAGAAATGTCAACTACTGACTGATTTTGTTGCTTGGCAACTTCTCTAATCTCAGTATTAGTTTGAAACCATATACTGATATGGGGAAAAAGTGTAGTCCCAAAACAAATTCTGAAATTCATTTGAGGCCCCTCGGATTGTGTGTCCATTGGCTATAGCTTATTTAGCTTAAAGGTAAAAATCGGCCCCTGCTTGTCTACCACTGATTATGTTGCTGCCCTGAACGATTTCACAACACTTGACTACCACTGACATTATTGTTGCCCTGAACAATGAAATTGTACGTGTCTACTACTAACTGCTTTGTGTGTCAATGACCACAGATAGAAGACAAGGACCATATATATATATATATATATATATATATATATATATATATATATATATATATATATATAGTAAATTGAAGCAAGCACTTATGAGTCTGTCAGGAATGCAGTGTGGTTGAACTCTTACACTAAGCAACCACGTTATATGAAGAATAATGGCGTTTTAATAACATGCGCAGTGTGTTATGAAAAGGGGCAAGTGTGGTTGTATGTCTACACGCCTCCGTTGTGTTGTATTACACAGGTTGACTGACAGAAACAATTTCTCAACTACTAACACAAGGGTCTGTTTACTTTGCTACGTCTTTCCTCCCTCCGGGAATTGTGGGAATTCCATCACACCAATTTTTAACCATACCAGCTCATGTCCTTCTCATTCGTGTTTGATTTTGTGCACTTAATTATCTGGACCTCATCTTAGCCCATCATCATCAGCCCTGTTATCCATGTTTTTACCCTCCCATCTCCTACGATGAGTGTCAAGAAGCGTCTCCAAATGACGCCAAACTTGTTAAGAAAGACCAGATTTAATTGGCTGAGACCTCAAGTGGGCAATAGCGAAAAGATGAATAGAGTGTCTGGCTTGCTAAGATGAAAGGCATGTATTGATTGGCTGACTGGAGAAGACTTGAAGAAAGCTGTCAATTGATTGGTTCCGAGAGCGGAGATGCAGAACTAGGTTTGGCTGAGAGGTTTCTAGCATCTTCAACAGAGGACAGGAGCAGCGATTCCCAGAGCTTGACCGGTTAGGGACAAAGTTGTGATTGTGTTTCTAGAGGTTTCGATGGCTGTGACAATAAAAAGATTTTATGTCCTACAGCCAAAATGCAATCACTTAACAGTGGCGTGTGTTCTTTAATTCCTTCAAACGTTTGACATATGAAACGAGTTGAGTTGATGGGAAGGGGGACACTTGGAACATGCCTGAGATTTCACTTACGAGGCAATGTCGTAATGGAATACAAAACAGAAATAACATAAATGATAATCAAGTGAAATTATTCTTTATCGAACTCACGCACTTCAAATAAGAGAGTGTGCTGGTTGGAGACAGGAAGGAACTAATAACATTTAAACAGGAAGATCATGGTAACATAATTTAAATCATAGTACCATGATGTCAAAGACCGTTAGTACCGTAGCGGTGAGGTACGGTAATGTGAATATTGGTTCACACGCAGCTTGGAGCTCTCCTGTCGATCCAATTAAGAATGGATTTGGCGTCTGATTCACTGAGTTGGGGGTGGTGGGTAGAGAAAAGACAGTAAGGGAAAGCATACGCCACGTCGCTTCCGAATGCTGTGGCTTAGCTTTTCACTCCACTACATGATCTATGTCGCATGGAACTACATAACGCCATTCGTCACTAAGATCTATCATCATCATCAAGTACTATGCTTGCTGGCATAGGTGATCATACCACTCCACAACTTCCGATCTCGACAGTTATTTATCATTTCTGTTGCTGACCTTCTGCCAAACCGTACTCTTAAGCTGTCTGGTATCTTTTCTCTTCGCCCCTGAACTTTCCCAGTTGTCACAATATATTCCAGCTGTTTCCTTCTCATTACATGGCCAAAAATGATGATTGTTTCTTCCTAATATTGGAAATTAGCTGTGTTAATTTTGCTTTGGCCTCTTTCAGAACGTTTTCATTACTCTTCTTAGCTGTCCATGGTATTCTCAACATTCTTCTTTAAAACCACATTTCTACAGTCTCCAGTGATTTTCTTGTCTGTTATCCTATTGTCCGCCATGATTTACATAAATATGATAAGACTAGCTCTACATAACATTTAAGAATTCTATTTCTTGTTTCTAAAGATCTATATGCAATGATAAAAATTCGCACAAGAATTGTGCACTACTTTCTGACGTATATTTTCTACAAGCTAGCGAGACATGTACTCTTATAATAAGAACGTTCCACAAAAATCCTATGTGTCTCCTATCTCGACCGTGATACCCATAAAGCTTTAACAAATATATTTGACAGCGTATAAGACCCTCTGAAAAGACCACGTCAAGAGCAGCAAATACAAGTGGTATAAACGGTAGAAGTGAGAAAGAGAGTTCATCGGTGCTGTATACAGCCAATTATGACCTATGGAAGCGAATCACGGACAGTAGACAAATAAATGAAAACACGACTAGAGGCCACAGAGATAGAATTTTTCAGAAGAATGTTGAAAGTTTCCTGGACAGTTAAAAGACCAAATAGAACATTCTCAAAGAGGCCAACACAAAAAGGGAGCTCTTAAGAAACATCAGAAAGTAACAATCAACAATTTCCGAGCACATTAAGAGAAAAATAAAAAATAAAAAAAATGGTATGTAAGAAGCTTTACGTGATAAGTGGACGACGCAGACTAAACAACGTTTCGGCCCAATAGGCCTTCATCAGGAACAAACAAAAAAAAAACATACACAAAACTAATAACGAAACAACCAAAACAAAAACAATCGAAATGTGTTAAAGAAAACAAAATTAACTATCCTCTCAAAACAAAAGGAAATAGCAACCAAGTGCGGCTGTCGTGAACGTAGAGAAACGTGCAAAAAAGTGCGCAAATGCACACAGAACCAGAGGAGTTCACACAGGGGTCAGTGTGCAAACACAAAGGAGAAAGAATCGAATAGTAGACTCGCAGGTGTTCAAAAGGCGGTAAGAGTGAGATGTCTGAGAGTGGGCTACAATAAAAACAAATGAGGGGTAAGGTGCACAGAAAAAAAAGGTATAGAGGAGAACACCGAAGTGTCTCATAAGGGACTAGAGGAGAAGAACTATAAATAGCATGGCATAGTAAGTAGACCAAAGAACTCAAATATGTGCAGTAGAGAAGGCTATGCAAAAGGGAAGGAGCAACCAAAAGGAAACTATGCGTATGAGTGTGATACATTCATACCTCTCGGGGTCAGCGAACCATACTGGACTATGAGGCGATTTTCCAAAGTATAGCGGCTGCGGTCGCCAGAGCGACACGGATGTCGTCTTTACCCTTGTGATCACATTAAGAGAAGAAGGAAGTTGGAATATTTGGTTACAACTGGCAAAATACCGGGAAAGAGACATCGCGGACGACAAAGAGAGAATATACTAGATAGTTTGGTGTCATGGGAGACAATCAACAACAGAATCGACACGATGCACTGTGGATAGGAAATTGTGGAAGGATATGATCGCCTACGTCAACCGGTATGGCACATGATGATGATAAAAGGTAACGGTGTCACATTGCAGTATTTTACTGACGTATGGCAGTGTCATGTAGTAAAAAGTCAAGTACCCCCGTCACGCCAAGTGGCGTATAGGGAATATGGTGTTAGTGACCATATATTTTACAGACCTTCGGCACATGATTTTTGGGGTAATGTGGTTGGTATTACGCCTGTACCGCGGGTACTTTCCCAGAAAAAAATCCAGTACCCATTAAAGGCAGTGTCATGTAAAGCATCCACTTTTTGGCACATTGAGGCAGCACTGCCCCATGCTGTATCCCCGATTGTCTGACTCCCCTGACCAACGGTCAGCAGTGTCGACTGGTGGGGATGAGTGGTACAGCCACATACAATGCTCGTCAGGGGGACTGGTTGGTCTCGAGGCAGAGGGTGTGAGTTCAAATCTCGGCTGCACCAGTTGGGGATTTTTTTATTTATGAATAAACAACCACCCCCTGGTCTCAGCAGCGAGGCTCGGCTTGAAGCGTCACTACTCATCAGCGGAAAAAAATATGAGTACCTCCGAAGATGGAGTTATCTGCCTGTGCAGAAAAACAAAAAGATTAACACGCAAAATTCAGTTGCCTGACTCTAGGGACTTCGGGGAGGTGAAAGCAAAAACAAAAAGATTAACACGCAAAATTCAGTTGCCTGACTCTAGGGACTTCGGGGAGGTGGAAGCAAAAACAAAAATGCTTGTCGTGACTTACAGAGACTATCTACAACGGAGCGGCAAATAGACAAAGACAAGAAAATGGGGAAAAAAAAGATGAGAAGTGAGTGTATATTTCCTTTCCTTCGTTCACTCGATGACTACTTCAGGAATTGTCATCTTCGTCGTCCGTTCTTAGAAGGGCGTACATACGTTGTGTTGTATTTGGAAGTAGAACTGTGATATTTACGCTTTTCGGCCCAATACATCCGATTTCAACATGATATTTTTTTAGTACCGGGTTGGATTCCCACTTAGATCCCTACTCGCTTGGCCAGACTAGACAGGTTAGTATACCTCTGAAGGCACCACGGAGAGGCGGATAAAAGTCTGGATGTTTTTTCCTGTTAACAAGTATCTCCCGGATAGGGTAGGGCTGAATACTTGCGTTGCAGACAAATATTTGTCTCCAAAAGTCTGGATGGTTCTGGTACACCGATACTGGTGCAAATCATCAGCTGTGGGTCGTTGACAGGTTATAGCACTGCTGCTGTGAGGCGTCTTTACCTTCATAAGTGAATATATAAGAAGAGGGGCAGGTCTCGACTTCGTCAGTTGACATTGAGCAGCCTCACAGAGTCTGTGCTCTGGACGGAACCATACTGAAAACAAACAGAACTGCAACAACAAACACAGAACTGCAACAACAAACACAATCTCTGGGATAAACTCAATTTTTCAACCACAGAAAAGTTCCAATAATCGCCATTGTCGTGTCATTCCTTCTATATACTGACGGTACGCTTCACCTTCATTCTCCTGTTTGGTTTCTTAGACACTCATAATTCTTCTTCTTGCCTTGCTCATTTGACTATAAGCGTCGAGGAGAGATATAACTTGCGATCCTTAGCTCATATGTTGGCTTTTGCTGTTATGTTTCCTAGTATTTCTAATATTTCGTCAATCCATCGTTTTAGTTGTCGACCATTGTGTCTGGTTTTCTCGCAACGTTTGTTGGAGGCTCGTTGTATTGAGTTTTGATCTTTCTGCCATATCACGTGGCCAAACCATTTTATCTGTTGTTTCTTTATATATTCCATGGTGGGGTTTGTTCCTAGCTTTGTTTCTCAGTTCTACATTCTGATCTTATCGTTCAGGCTTTTTACTTGTCATTCGTCTAACACACTTCCACTTCGTAAAAGATCGCATGTGCCGTCTAGTGATCTATCACGTGGGGAAACATCTCAGGGCTACCCCCACCCCCACCGGGTGTTTTAAAGTTAAGCAAACCCTTAACTTACGAGAGGTTTAGCGATCAGTAAGGGATAAACATTCTATGCTTAAATAAAAATGAAGATGACCACAAAAATAAAGTTGTAACCATCAATATATGAGGAATAAAGAACAAAGAAGTTGAACTTATAGAAGAAATGATAAAGAAGAAAATTAAAAACACAAAAATATTGATTTCAGCGACGGCGTTGAAGTACTGCGTTTTGTCATTGATATTTTAATTGTCTTGTCTTATTCGTTAATTCACTATCATCATGTGCCATACCGGTTGGCATACCGAGCATGTCCTTCCACAATCTTCTATCGACAGTGCAATGGTATGAGTTCTGCTGTTTTCCATAGCATGACAACAAGCTATCTAGTATTTTCTCTCGTTGTCGTCCTCGATGTCTCTTTCCCTGTATTTTGCTAGTTGTAACCAAGTATTGCAACTTTCCTCTTCTCATGATGGGCTCGAAAAATATTGATTGTTACTGTCTGTGATGTTTCTTAAGAGCTCCCTTTTTGTGTTGGCCTGTTTGAGAATGTTCTCGTTGGTTTTTTTTTAGCTGTCCAGGGAACTTTCAACATTCTTCTGAGAAATACGATCTCTGTGGCATTTAATCGTGTTTTCATTTGTTTGTCTACTATCCATGATTCGCTCCCATAGGTCAGAATTGGTTCTATATAGCACCGATGAACTCTCTCACTTCTAGTGACAGATTTGTTGCAAATGCTATTTTTTCCTGAGCAATTCTGCTTTTTTTTTTTATTTCTGCGGTGCATCTTCCATCTGATGTTATTATTGTGCCCAAGTATTTGACTGCGTTGCACTTGTTTCAGATTTGTCCTGTTCATTTTTATGCTGCATGATGGTGGTGATTGTTTCTTCGATATAACCATTACTTCTGTTTTCTTACTATTCAGGCTGAAACCGTTTTTGTTGCTTTCTGTTACTATTATGTCTATAATTTCTTGTTCGTTTTCTCTCTCTCTCTCTCTGCTATTAAAACTGTGTCATCGACATATTGCAAATTGTTTACTACTTTCAGAAATAAAACTCTAACAAACTTCTGTACAAGTTCTATTTTAAATGTTTAAAAAATGATAATTTCACGCCATCAATGTTTCTTCTCATAAACATTAAAAAAAATAAAGTACCCACGTCACGCAAGTGGCGTATAGGAAACATGGTGTTAGTGACCATAAATTTTACAGACCTTCGGCACATGATTTTTGAGGTAATGTGGTCGGTATTACGCCCGTGGCGCTTTATTTTCCCAGAAAAAAATCAGGTACCCGTTAAAGGCTGGGTGAACCGGAAGCCGTCGGTTTGGATCGAACCCTACCTCTTGTCCTTTATAGTCCAGCTCCATCTCATAAACATGAATCCACTAAAATGTATTCTTTCCTTCCTCACTTGCCCTTTAACGTATAGTTTGCGGTCTTTAGCTCTTCTGTTGGTCTCTCCCCCTGTTATGTTTCCTAGTGTTTCTTATATTCCATCAATCCATCTTTAGCTCTTCTGTTGGTCTCTCCCCCTGTTTTGTTTCCTATATTCCATCAATCCATCTTTATCGTGGTCGGCCCTTTGAGTGGTGTTCTCTAAACGTTTATTGAAGGTTCAACATCAACTGGTATGGTGCAACCAAACTAATCAACTAGGTCTGGTACTCCCTCCCTAGTAGTTTAGCTGCTCAATGTTTATTGTCAATGTTCTCTACAGCTCTACTCGTGGCCACATATAGTATTGCATATCTTGTATTTTTGACATTTGTTCTGTTCTCTACAGCTCTACTCGTGGCCACATATAGTATTGCATATCTTGTATTTTTGACATTTGTTCTGTTCTCTATTAAAATGTTAACACAACAAGTAATGAAGCTGGACAATGTTTATTTCTATGTATCGGAACTTCTTGATTAATCCCGTGCTGTTAGACGTCGCATAGGGCTTGTGTTTTTCGTCATCCATCTCTAGTCTGGGCGAGATGTTAGATCTTATCTATTGAGACTATGCCTGCCAACTTTGCTTCTCGTATAAATGTTCTTTTCAGTGTCTCTTTTGGTCTTCCTCTTTTTCTATATCCTGATGTTTCCCATAGAAGAGCCTGTTTTGGAATTATTTTATCGTCTCATCTCAGCACATGTCCGACATACGACCATCTTTTTTCTTAATTGTAGAGATCTTTGGTTGCATGACCAATTCTCTTATTTCAATATTGGTCTTGAATTAGATAACTGTTGAAAGAGTAGATAGAGAATGTAGTAGACTTGTATGCGGCAATCTTCAACCATAAACGATACACAATCTCGAAGATGACCTCTAAAATAGCACATCAAGAACATTTCAGTAGACGAAAATTAATTATTTTGTTCTGACCTTCACCCGATATCTACTAGAACAATAAATAGCTCTCATTGTAGTCCACCTTAAACGGACGTCAAATGGGCGTCAATACGTCGTGGTTTGCTGCTGGGCTTTGACAATGGAGTCTGTCAATCCAGAATATCCGACTTCAGCACATTTTAAAGTATTGGGTTACCTTCCCTATTCGATCCATACTCACTTGCCCAGAAGGACTTGTCTGTTTCTGGAAGCACCACTTGAAGGTAGAGTAGAGTCTGGATTAGCAGTTCCTAACTCCCTGGAGCACGTAGTCAGCTTGGGCCCTACAATTGACTTGAAACTGAATGTTACATATTGAATGACGGGAAATAATGTGAGCATTCTGGAGTTTGGCCATATTATTTATCAGTACTTTTGTATGGCTTTTCTTGTCTCTATGTCATGTTATGTTAGGACCATCATCACAGCACACCGGTGCTCCAATTTCCCATCAAAATATTGAGAAGCTCCAAGGAGAACCATGACATTCATGCACGAACTACCTTGCACGGCCTGTGATCCACCGGTGTGGGTAGATTTTGTTTTGCTGACCATTGTGCCTGGGCTGCAGCCATTTATTGGTTTACTTTTTTCTACTTTTAACTGCCAGAGGGTTCTTCTTGGCTGCCATTATCTGAAAATACCTAAACATAGGATCTCACTACCCAGAGACAAGGGCTAAACATAGGGTCTCACTACCCAGAGATAAGGGCTAAACATAGGGTCTCACTACCCAGAGACAAGGGCTAAACATAGGGTCTCACTACCCAGAGACAAGGGCAATGTAAAGCCACAAATAAAATAACGGATTAAATTTTCTTTATTTAAAATAAAAATTAATTTCCACTGGTGGAATTGAACCCAGGACTTTCCAGTCTAGAGGCTGAAGTCTTACCTCTACACAGCCCCCGAGGCCGAAGTCTTACCTCTAGACTACACAGCCCCCGAGGCCGAAGTCTTACCTCTAGACTACACAGCCCCCGAGGCCGAAGTCTTACCTCTAGACTACACAGCCCCCGAGGCCGAAGTCTTACCTCTAGACTACACAGCCCCCGAGGCCGAAGTCTTACCTCTAGACTACACAGCCCCCGAGGCCGAAGTCTTACCTCTAGACTACACAGCCCCCGAGGCCGAAGTCTTACCTCTAGACTACACAGCCCCCGAGGCCGAAGTCTTACCTCTAGACTACACAGCCCCGAGGCCGAAGTCTTACCTCTAGACTACACAGCCCCCGAGGCCGAAGTCTTACCTCTAGACTACACACAAATAACAAAACACAGCACCAGTTAATGAAAGGATCACAAATAACAAAACACAGCACCAGTTAATGAAAGGATCACAAATAACAAAACACAGCACCAGTTAATGAAAGGATCACAAATAACAAAACACAGCACCAGTTAATGAAAGGATCACAAATAACAAAACACAGCACCAGTTAATGAAAGGATCACAAATAACAAAACACAGCACCAGTTAATGAAAGGCTCACAAATAACAAAACACAGCACCAGTTAATGAAAGGATCACAAATAACAAAACACAGCACCAGTTAATGAAAGGATCACAAATAACAAAACACAGCACCAGTTAATGAAAGGATCACAAATAACAAAACACAGCACCAGTTAATGAAAGGATCACAAATAACAAAACACAGCACCAGTTAATGAAAGGATCACAAATAACAAAACACAGCACCAGTTAATGAAAGGATCACAAATAACAATGACACAACATTTCATCTTCTAATTGCAGAAGTGGTTTCTACAGATCATAAATAGGCCAACAACGTGCCCTTCACCCTGGCACTCAGACAACTAGACTAGACAAGTATATGTTGGGCTGCAAGCTCACAAACTACTTCCATAAAAGGACAACCAAAAACAATAAATAAAAATGCTCCCAATTTAAATTAATCCATGAAAATAATACTTCAAATAAAGAACAAATCACACTTTTTATTTCCTTCATTGATCCATCTTTTTTTTTAGCCAGGGGAAAGGGAGGGAGGATAAGGAACGTTAGATAATGGTGGTTAAAGGGGAAAAGGGGGAATGGCTAGCATCTAAATAAAAAGAGAAAGGTACATTTTTTTCATGAAAAGGCAAGACTTGCAAAAACACAGGAGCCCAAATCAGGACCAAATTAGCACTGTGTTAACTGTACTTAAGGCAGACTCATCGGTGCTCTAGCTCTCGAAGTAAATGATATGTGTTACAGGTCATGCAAGAGACAGATCACTCACATTCCATACCTGATCACTCACTTCCCTACAATATTATGTCTCAAATTCATGAGGTTATTAAAACCATGCAAGTACATCAGCTGTTATCTCTTTTACTGAATTTGTGACTGGACATGGACAGTACATTCTATTAGGAGTTTTGTGTAGACCAGATCTTTTCCTATTATACATGCAACAACATATTGTGAACTGTCAGGTTCAAATGCAGCAGGAGTCCAACATCTGGGATTCATGACACAGCTAGCCTCCAAAACTACATAAGTTCTTGTCTTAACATAAAACACATGAATACATGACCTAAAATAAAACACATGAATACATGACCTAAAATAAAACATGTGAAAACTTGACCTAACATAAAACACATGAATACATGACCTAAAATAAAACATGTGAAAACTTGACCTAACATAAAACACATGAATACATGACCTAAAATAAAACATGTGAAAACTTGACCTAACATAAAACACATGAATACATGACCTAAAATAAAACATGTGAAAACTTGACCTAACATAAAACACATGAATACATGACCTAAAATAAAACATGTGAAAACTTGACCTAACATAAAACACATGAATACATGACCTAAAATAAAACATATGAATACACGACCTAGCATAAAATATAAACATACTTTAGTTTACCATAAACAAAAATAAAGGCAAAAATTACATGAACATATAATATTACAAATAACAGCTTGCTGAACAAAAACAAATACAGAAGACCTAAATTATTTGGCCACAAGAAAGTAAACAAAACAATAAATAATTTCTAAATAAAATGGGCTGCACTCGTGTAATTTCTTTGTAATTTGAAAATACACAAACAATATACATTTTTGCATTTAAATTTCTTCAAGTTAAAACACAAAGTTGATGAGAGAATTGTCTTGACTTCAAATGTACCTGGTCATGGGAGAAGCAGACTAACAATTTGACCATCTCCATCCACCTCATTTGGGTAGCACATAATTTGGAATCATCAGGTTGCATTTTCTTTGCAGAATATTGCATTCAGCACAGCCTGTGTGAAAGAATCTCCATCTCTAGCCAGATCTCCAACAGAATATTGCATTCAGCACAGCCTGTCTGAAAGAATCTCCATCTCTAGCCAGATCTCCCACAGAATATTGCATTCCTGTCTGAAAGAATCTCCATCTCTAGCCAGAGCTCCCACAGAATATTGCATTCCTGTCTGAAAGAATCTCCATCTCTAGCCAGATCTCCCACAGAATATTGCATTCAGCACAGCCTGTCTGAAAGAATCTCCATCTCTAGCCAGATCTCCCACTTCATCTGTTGTTCTGTTCAAGGTCTCATTGATGTTTTGAAACCACCTTCTTCTTGGTCTGCCCCTGATGTGTCATCCATAAACCATGCCTTCCAATTATTGTTCTTTCCAGCCTGCTGAGTCCTTTGATGTGGTCATATTATTTTAATTTTATCTGTAGAATTGGGTTTATAAGCCAGTTCTTTTTAATGTTTATATCTTGTAGTATGTTTTCCTTGCTCTTTTTCATTATCCAAGGTATCTTAAGAATTTTTCTGTAGCATTTTGTTTCAAATGAATCAATTTTCTTCCCTGCTGTTTGAGAGATTGTTTCACAACCACATGTTGCTAATGGGAAGATGTGTATCCTCAGTAATTTTAATTTTACTGTCATGCTGATGTTTTGACACATGTTCTATGATGCATTTAATATATAATATTTAATATAATAATATGTAAAGGAAAGCTAAAAATAACATGTTTATTACTTATGAGTTTTACTCTTTTGTAATCAGAATAAACGTAGAAGCATGATTGATTACGCTGGACGTGTATGTTGGACATGTGATGAGAAGAGATATTAACTGAACAGCAATGCAAGCCCTCCAGTGTGAAACAACAGGTAGGAGGAAAAGATGAAGACCCAGAGAAACATTGATCAGAGAGGCAAAGGCAGCAGGAATCAGCTCCCTCAATGAGATCTAAATGCTTGCACAGAACAGAGACAAATGGTGCGATCTGATAAAAGATCTTTGCAAGGACTGCTAGAAAGAAAAATTTCGAAACAGGGAAAGAATATCTGAATCTATGCCCTATGGGTTGATTACGGCTCGAAAGGTCGATAGTGACACTATAGAGTCACTGTGCACACCGTGAGCTGTGTGTCTTATCCATTCTGATCATGTTTCGATATTCCAATTGTTTACGATGAATGATGATATCGTATGACAGGGAAAAATTGGCTGTGTTCACTTTCTGCACGGCTTCATCTTATGTCTTTTGGCGTGTGCTGAGACTGCTATAATGGGGACTACAGTTACCTTTCTTTGTTTGGGAGATGAGATTCGGATGATTACACTGGCACGGGTGGTTGAGCAATTATGTATTTTAATTCGTTTGCAGTGATACCGGGGCCTTCCATAACCAAATAACCAAAGGTAGATAGATAGATGATTGTTTAGAAGTGACAAACTCATTGCACTAAACATCACTCCAAAAGTGGCCAGATTTTTCAACAAATGGCAGCAAAGAGTCAGAAATGATTGTTCCAATGACAGCTTTTATGTGAGCCTCTATCCAGTATCAATTTCTACCCCGAACACACTTGATTCAATATTCCTGAAAAGTCACTTTTTTGTGGTTTCATTAACAGTGGTTACACTATACATGAAACAGAGTAAACAAATATGTCGTTTATACCTCAGATTTGAAATATTTTGATCTCCCTTCATCAATTCAAGTAGATTTATATAACAATATGAAACAGTAATATATAGAGTGCATAGAATAACAAGGACAATTACTTATAGGAAAAGGGAGATAATTAAATAATAACTTTTCCTTAGAAATAAACAAAACTGAAATATGGATAAACCATGTTGTGGGAAAGATAACTATGTTACATATTACTCAAATATGAATTATAAAAACAGTTTAGAGACAAGAGAAATCACTAATGAAAAAGATAGAACATTAAAGAAAATTGGACAATTCTGGCACCTTCTGGCTGTGAAATCATTTTCCACCACAAATGTTATTAAAGGATATCAAAAGCAAGAGGAGCATTCATTGCACTGAGAAACATATGGGAAGTCCACAGAAATTAGGTTAAATACAAACATAATAATCTTCAACTCCAATGTTAAGTCGATCCTATTGTACGGCTGTGGAACATGGAGAAAACAAAAATGACAATCACAAAGATACAAACCTTCATTAATGGATGCTTACGCAGAATAAAAGGATGGAAATGGCAGGACAAAATCACTAACATAGAATTATGGAAATATACCAGTCAAATGCCTGCGGATAAAGAGATACAGCGAAGACAATTGCACTGGATAGGACACACACTGCAGAAGCCAACTGAGAGTATTACACAAAAGGCCTTGGGAAACCCCAAGGAAAACGACAAAGAAGAAGACTAAAATATTCTTGGAGAAGACAGATGGAAGCAGAGATGAAGATGATGGGGAAGACATGGAATGATCTTAAAAGAATGGCAAGAAACAGAATGGCTTGGAAAGTGTTTATTGAAGACCTATGCTCTACAGGGAGCTGAAAGGTAGATGAAGACAAATGTTATTGAAATGTAACATTTGTCATGTGAACAATAGGCAAAACAACTAAAATATAAATAGAAAACTACTATGTATAAAGAATGATAGAATGAAAGCTTTCAAGAAATAAAAATAGACACTAAGCAATTTCAATAAGAGCTTACAAATATGGTAATAAATCAAATATTTAAAATTGTAACTAATGACATCATCAAGTAAGAGAACTTGATTATCATCGTGTGTTAAGCATTACAGGTGAGATCAGTTCCTTGTGCAGCCATCATCAGTCAGTAGCATTTTCCAAGAGGCAGACCAAGACTAACATGGACAAGTAACATCAAAAGATGGACAAGGCAGCCTCTGACAACCTGCACTATCAAAGCAAAAGACAGAGCAGAATGGTGCTTCATGATAGCCAACCTTCTGTATGGAGATGGCACTCAATGATGATTTCCCCAAGAACTCTGACATTTAGCCACAGACCCCACCCATCTTGTTTAATGTTTCCTCTTCTATCAATACTGTTCACTTTAAAGTGAGTCAAATACAAAAGCTGCACACATTTGATGTCTTAATGCAACCATATCAATGATTAGTTCATGACTTGTATATCTCTAAGTGACATTCTCAAATATGTATTGAGAACATTGGATTGGTCATTGACTATTGTCTAGGTTTCAGATTTCTGCACAGCAATGCAAAGCTATAACATTTTTTGCACATTTTATTAAACAAGCAAAAGAAAGATAACATTTGAACAAGATTTGACACAAACATTTCCCTAAGCAAGCAGAACAATTATCAACACTGATATTCCACCTATCAATCATATGTACCCAGAGCAAATAGATTTATTTATAAGGCATATAGTGTCTTGCCATGTAGTTTGGTTAGATCTTCAGACTCTTTGCTGGTCAATGTCTCAGAGTTGTCCTTCTTTTGACTTAAGTGTAAGTTCTTAAGTGGAATATTGAGTATTGCAGATGCCTGGAACAAACCAACAGTAATAATTACAAATTCATGAGTTTAAAGGAGCATTATTTTGAATTCTGTTTTTTTTGTTTAATTTGTCAATTAATTTAATTAAAAATAGTGAAGCACAGTACTAGTTTCTGAAGCTACTGATTTTATATTGATGTCTGCTGTATTTGTTTTATTTTATAGCTATTTCTTTTATGATTTATCGTTTAGTAGCATTACACCTTCCTGTAAGTTACCAAGGCCTCAATATGAGGGAAGTAAAGAATAGTGACCTTCCAGGCATGTTGTAAGAGGCGACTAAGGAGGTTGATTGATGGCTTGACAAGCTGTCATTGCAAAAAAATGTATTGTTATGGAAACAGAGCCATAGATTTTAGAAGCAGTGATCTCTGCAATATGTGCCATTTTGACACTCAAGGTTTCTGTTTTAGAGATTGTGGTTCTGCCCTAGGTGCCATCTTCGGCTCGAAAGGACAATAGATAGATAGAGATGGATAGCATTACACCTCCTCCGAGTTCTGAAAATTTAATTGCCTTCATAATATTGTAATTGTATAGCCTTAGGTGTCTTGATAGATGGTTGGTAGCAAGCAATCATGATAATTCAGTGGTAAAATATTAGTGTTTTTTATCTTGGATACTGTTTTGCTGAACAGCTTCTGTCATGGCTGAATCAGTCAATATTCAATGGACAGATTTGACCACAAAATGAATACGATGTATTTGTGGTGCCTGGCCTCAGTATTGTAATTAATGTATTCTCAAAAAACACAAAAATATCTCACCTGAGCCAAGATTTCTGCTAAGGTCAGAAATTCTCCTCTGGGATTCTCCAGAAGTAATGTCCCCTTCTGACCTTTGCTCTCTAAATTAGCATAATGACAAACTGGTCTGTTAACTGTGAGAGTAGAATAAGGGACTACACCATTTACAGCCTGAGGGGTGACAAAAATGGTTTTATTGGAAAGAGAGTCCACCTTTGTGTCAGCTGACAGTTCCTGTTTCAGCCCAGAGTCTTGAAACAAACGGAACTTCACTCCACGTAGGCCAAATACAGACTGCACCTAAATGTAAAAATTAAACAATTTGAAAAACTCAATACCAGTTAATAAACATGTAACATTTAAATGAATATAGAAGGTTTACAGTGTAAAAAGTAGCTTCAAATACTCAACAGTTACAACATTACAATGAATTTAATATATTCATTTGTTGAGAAATGTCACTATATGATGGTTATATGTTAAACAAATAAAATATAGAAATAAATAATTCAGAGGCTTTGCTCTATCAACTAGTGCTAACTAACTTAAACCACAATACAAATAAAACTGTCATTCTTTTAAAAAGTAACTTTCTATTGACTTAATCTGAATTCAATCATGACATAAATCTAAAAAAACTAACAAAACCAACAAATTTAGTCAGTACTTGTAAAAAAACTAACAAAACCAACAAATTTAGTCAGTACTTGTAAAAAAACTAACAAAACCAACAAATTTAGTCAGTACTTGTAAAAAAACTAACAAAACCAATAAATTTAGTCAGTACTTGTAAAAAAACTAACAAAACCAACAAATTTAGTCAGTACTTGTAAAAAAAGGCCTAATCTCTACAGCAAGTGTGAAATTCTCAGAAATGCAGATCAGAGTACAGCAATAGCTCTGAATCCACTTAAGCCCATTTATTGACAGTGATAATCATGAGAAAGAACAAGACTCACAATGAAGAACAGTTTATGAAGACAGATTATTAAGAAAGACTAAAATGGGCAAAATGGTACACATCTGTCAAGTACATGGAGGGTGTCTGTAAACTTGAAGCTGCAATAACATAAAATAATGTGGTCTATGTTTGATACAGATTCATATTTGTTTATGTGTCCAAGGCATGCAAAGACTGACTCCTTATCACACATTGAGAATCTAAATGATTTGTATGTACACACACACATACATATAGATACAACAGAAATATTCTAACTGCTCTTCCTAAATGTAAGTTTAGTAAACAAATAGCTAATAAGATGAATGATACATCACCACATATTTCACTCTCAACAATGGCCTCTCTTTGTCATGAAAGTGTTCAATGAATCTATGTGACTGATGTACATTTTTCTCTTACATTTTCTTCAGTGAATGCACAGCAATAACTACTATTTTCTTAAGGATAAAAATAGGTGTACAAATTATCTGCATACATAATATGTACACATTCAAGGTGGAGAAGCAATAAAATCTATGAGGCTCATTTGAATCTTGAGGTCCAGTCACATTTATAAAATAGGAAGCATTTTCACAAGAAGGGGTGGGAGAGGGAAGGGGAGAAACCATCCTAACACTTTTCCTTTTTGTGATATCATTTATATGACTGCACTTATAGACTACCTAAAAAAATAGACATCTAGATAACATGGACATACAACTAATATGTAATTTTTACTGGCAGCAAACAGCAATAATAAAATTTAACAAAGAGAACTCTACTCCCATTGATATAAAAAGAGGAGTAAGACAAGGATGCATCCTATCACCAAGCTTGTTCAGTATATACACTGTGCAAATCTTTGAACACATCAAAGAGATGTCAGGCCTAAATATTCATGGAAAGATAATCACTAACCTAAGATATGCTGATGATGCAGAATTGCTAGCAGAAAATCCTAAAGATCTACAATTACCTAATAAAATAAACCTGACAAGCAAAAGGTATGGATTAGATATGAATATCAAAAAGACTAAAACTATCATCATAAACAAAGATAATACTCAAAACCTACAAGTGGATATCAAGTTAAAGGAATAAACCTGGAGACAGTTCAAAGCTACAAGTACCTTGGACATACCAGTGATGAAAATGTAAAACTGAAATAAACAAAAGAATAGGAATGGCAAATCGTTATTTTAATGCCATGAAAAATATCATCATCATCATCATCAAGTACCTGGCCTGCTGGCGTAGGTGATAAAATGTCTCTCTACAACTTTCGATCCCGGCAACTATTTATCAGTTCTGTTGTTGACCTTTTTCCACGCCACTCTCTTTAGCTGTCTGTTATTTTTTCTCTTTGCTTCCACTATCTCTTCATCCCTCAATTTTCCCAGTTGTTACAATATATTCCAGTTGTTCTCTTCTCATTACATGGCCAAAAAATGATAATTGTTTCTTCCTAATATTGGAAATTAGCTCTCTTTTTGCTTTGACCTCTCTCAGAACATTTTAATTACTCTTCTTAGCTGTCCATAGTATTCTAAATATTCTTCTGTAAAACCACATTTCTACAGACTCCAATGATTTTCTTGTCTGTTGTCCTATTGGCCATGATTCGCATCCATATGTTAAGACTGGCTCTACGTAACATTTAAGAACTCTTTTTCTTGTTTCTATTGTCAAAAATGGATTGCATAGTATCTTCCTCATTTTTTGGAAAGCTGCTTTTGCCTGAGCCATTCTGCATCTCACCTCTTTGTACATCTTCCATCTAAGGTTAACAAAGTTCCCAAATATTGAAATTCATTTACCTGTTTTAATATTGTTCCACTTGTCTTTATTTTGCACTGAGGTGATGTCTTTTTCTTTGTTGTTACCATTACCTCTGTCTTTTTGCTATTATGGCTGAGTCCTTTATTTTTGCTTTATTTCACTATAATGTCCAACATTTCTTGTAACTCATTTTCACTCTTACCGATTAAGACTGTATCATCAGCATACCTTAGATTATTTATATAATGACCTCCAATTGTTATTCCAGGCATGCCCCGTTATGGATCTTAAAATAATCTCACTATAAATATTAAACAAACCTGGTGACAGCACACAACCTTGTCTAACACCCTGTTTTATTTGTTGAAACATTCCCAATTGGTTTCCAGTACATGTTCTTTATTATTCTTAGATCTTTGCTGTCTACGTTTATGCTTTCTAAAATTTTGATTATTTCTTGGTTCTTTACTTTGTCAAATGCCTTGGTATAATCTATGAAACATAGGTATAGATCTGTTTCCACCTCTATGGCTCTTTCTACTAAAGATCTTATGATATAAATGGCATTTGCTTGTTATCTCTAACAAAACCACACTGTTCATCGCTAATTTCTGGACTGATTTTGTTCTCTTGATATTTAATCTCTTATACTCATCTGTATTTTCTTTATTTCTTCTTCTTTTATCCATTAGCTGCAAAATGTCATGTGTCATCCATTTCTTTCTTGAATTTGTCCTCACTGGTGGTATGAACTCTTTTGATGTTTGTTGCATTGATTCTTTTAGCATTTCCCACTGTTCATCAATGCTTTGTATCTTCTCTATTGTATTGTACCGGTTCTGAATTGTGATTTTATATTTGTCTTGCAGCTTCTTGTCTGATTTTAGTAAATCTAAATTTAACTTGATGTTAACTGAGGCTCATTTTGTTGTTTTTAATTTTACCCTAAACTTTCCCACAACTGGTACATGATCACTATTGCAATCTGCCCCTGGTCTAGTTTTCACACACACCTGACTGTTTCTAAATCTATTGCTTATCATTATATAATCAATTTGATTATGTGCATTGTCCCCTGGACTTTTCCATGTCCACATATGTCATGGATGTTGCTTAAACCAGGTGTTTCCTATCATCATGTTGTGTGTTCTTACCCAGTCAATAAGTTTCTCACCTCTTTTATTCCTCTCGTCTAAGCCACAATGACCAACTACTTCCTCAACTCTTTCCTTTCCTACTTTTGCATTAAAATCCCCTAGAACTAATGTGTTTTCATGTGGTTTGCATTTATGAAGTGCCTCATTTGACTCATAAAATTTATCAATTGTTTCCTCTAGACTGTCTGCTGTTGGTGCTTAAACTTGTATAAGATTTATGTCTATTGGCTTTCCATTCAATTTCACTAAAAGGACTTTGTCAGATATTGAGTAAAAGCCTTTCACTGTTCTTGCTCTTTCTGCATCCAAGATGATACCTACTCCTCTTTGGTGTTCAGTACCTCAGAATAGATTATTTTATGTTTATCAGAATACATCTCCCCTGATCCGGTGTATCTAATTTCGCAAAGTCCCAGTAATTGTAAACCCATTCTTTTCATTTCTTGTATGATGTTTTCTAGTTTACCCTTCTGCATGAGCATTCTCACATTCCAAGTACCTATCTTTAGAGTTTGTTTTATCTTTATTTTGCTTACAGTGGCTTGATGACGATCGGGTATCACCTGTAGCACATGATGTCCCCTACCGAACGAGGGTTTTCCATTGGAATCCCCCTTAACGTTGTTGTTGTTATTTCTATTGTTGCGGTGATTCATGATTGTACAAAGAAGTTACGACTGTGGTTTTCTGTTGCCTTCTGTCGGTTTGTTTATGGTTGGCTCCGCTAGCCTTTAACTAAAAAGTCTCACCCACAAGGCAGCGGGGTTGTTTTACTTCGGAGTACCCTCCCTTAGCCTTTTACTCTCCCGAGCTTACCTGCAAGGCAGCCACAGGTTGTACTATTTACTGCATACAGTAGCAGGTGAATAATATATATGAAAAATATACTAAGATCAAAACAAATAACACCAGGCCTAAAACTAAGAATAACAAAATGTTATATTTTCTCAACATACCTGTATGGTGCAGAAACATGGACATTAGACAAGAAAACAGAACAGAAAATTTAAGCCTTTGAAATGTGGATTTATAGAAATCTTAAAACAGCTGAAAATGAAAGCGAACAACAAAACACAATTCAAACAAGACAAATTATATTTTTGGGGCATGTTAAAAGACTCAGCTGCCTACTAATGAAAAAGGGTATAGAAGGGGTATGGTGGAAACAGGCTATAGCAATAGTAAGTTTGAAACAGGAGATAGCAGCGATAGGAAATTAGTGAGTGAAGGGCAGAATGTAAACAAAGGGGGGATAATTAGGAAGGAGGGCTGAGAGGTGTTCAAGTGCTCGAGAAAATAGTGAACACGAGTCAGTCAGAGGGAGCTGAGAAAATCTCGTGAAATTAAGGGAGTGCGCATGTGACTAGTGAGTTGTCAGGAGTGCGCAAGACAAGGGTAGTCTGAGAGAGTGGGTCGAGACGGTAGGTAGACAGTGAGCCTTCTGGTCTTCATAGGAACTAGTCATAAGATTTGTGTGATAGTACAAGTAGTGTGTAGCCTAAGTAAGTGTAACGAAACAGTAATTAGTAGGGTAGATAGCCCAGTGAAATAGCTACCAGAAGTGCACGCAATACAGCAGTTATTAGGGTGGACAGCCCAGTGAAATAGCTACCAGAAGTGCACGAAATACAAACAGTGTCAATGAAGCAGTAATTTCTAACGAGGGAGACAACAGTACTCTGTCAGGCGAGTGTGCTGATAGTTAATTGAACTATTGGCAAGTACAAGAAATGCTGAACCATAGCGTTCAGTGATGTTAGACAGTGAGATCAATACTCACGTCAGCTAAATGTGTTATTATTGGCTGAACTTTGTAAACTACAAGGAAGGTGAGAGCAGGAGCGTTTATTTGATTTAATTATACATTGAGCTCACCACTCAAGTTAGCCAAATGTGTGTTATGTACTGAACTTTGTAAACTACAAGGAAGGTGAGATCAAGAGCGTTTCTTTGATCTAATTATACATTGAGTTCACTATGCAAGTCAGCCACGGGTGTGTTATTAATTGAACTGTTAAAATTGTCCATTGATGTGTGGCACGGGGAACGCGCCACTCAATTCCGGCAGTTGTCCGGTGGTTAACTGAATTCGATATTTATATGGAAGGTGTACGAAAGTGTTTAAAGTACATGGTGTATAATAAGCCCACGAATTTAGATTGGTGGAAGTCAATGTCAATGTGTTCCCTCGAAACTCGAGGGCATGTACTGTGAATGAAATAAAGGCTGAACATTTATGTTATCAAACAGTTGTTGTTGAGTCTATCGATCAGTCCAGCTGTATCCTTGACTGGCGGCGAACGAACTGACGGGGTCAGAGCGGTAACCACAAGATACAGCGCGAAGTACGAAAGAACCACAGAGATCACGGGGTTACATCAAGACGACACGGCAAGGCGATCAGCGACTACGGATTTCAATCAATTAAAAAGGGGGCATAATAATCCCCCTTCTACAAAGTTGTTGTTGAGCCCTGCTACAAATTTGTTGTTGAGCCCCCTCTACAATTGGCGCCGGTGACGACGTCAGGTCAAGTGAGTACAACTGCGCTGTGAGTGGGTCACAGGTACCTATAAGTTAGGGCACATTGACAAAAAATTCAATATGGATTATGTGTGTTAAATAGAACATGTGTTAAGCAAAGAAGGGAGATCACAATGACAGAGAAGTTACGACGATAATATATTGTAAATTGTGTAGGAGAAAGACATTCATGGACAAGAGATAGTGAAATTTCAAGGATCGTCAAGCAGAGTAATTAAATATGTTAAAGATTGTAATAATGCATTATTAAAATGAGTTTTTTTGCTCCACAGATGATAGATAAGAGTAAATTAGTAATAAGAATAGTTGTCAAAAAGTGTTTACAACAAATCGCGATCATGTGTGGCCAGTGAATTTTTTTTTAGGGTAGGAAGAGAAGGAATGGGAGAAACATTAGAGAGGGCTGACGAATATAAAGGTAAACACATAGGGGTTCAGTGTAGTAGGTTTATACGACGCAGGACACACATGATGGTGATGCTATAGAATGAAAACAATGTATGAGAAAAATGACAACAAATGTGAAGTGTATGAATCAGGAATTATAGAAATATACTGATGTTTACATTTTTTAAGGTAGTGGAAAGTGTTTGTGAGGTAGTGCAGGACGGTTGCAATACAACCATAGATGCATATTTTTTGTGGGGTAAGGTGTGTATGATGAGATATGTACTAAAATGAAAATGGTACAAACATAGAGATAGTTCGTGGAGATAATAAATCACAGGTAAGAGTGGGGAGGAAACTCAGGGGTATTGACATAGTGTATAGGAAGGAAAACTATTGAAAGTGAGTTGTAACAGTAGATTGATAGGAAAAAAAAAAGGCAGTTAAAGTAAGAGACAAGGGCGAAGAGTGTTAAACAGCAACAAAGATGGCAGCCAGAACTAATAGCTGCAAGATAATAGTAGAAAACTTAAAGAAGGACATAACAGAAGGACAGATTAGAGAATATTTTGGAAAATTTGGTCAAATCATGTATTGTAAATTCATAGTAAATGTAAGCAAGAGAAATAAAGCGATAATATTATATAGAAATAGCGAGATAGTGAATAATATTATAAGACAGGAACATAAAATAGCTAATGATAGAATAAAGGTAGGTATTTTTACACCCATACAAGTGAGACAGGAAGACAACCAAAAGATAAAACCATTATATGTAAATAGTATTGGAGTAAGAAGAGAGGGACTACATAATAAAATAGAAGATAGGTTGTATAGTATCAGTATAAACAAAAGGATTAGGGGACATAATAATACATTTATTAGGACAACAGACACAAGAGCAGATACAGTAGACAATGAATTTTTTTTGACGGCAGATGAAGATGCCATGAGTAAAGTAGAAAAGTTAGGTTCTAAGAAATCAAACAAGAGTAGGAAAGTAAGGAAGACACATGAGACAAGGGAAACACAGACAAGGTTAGCAGATAGGGACATGAGAAAATATATTGATGTAGGGGTTGGTACAGACAATGACATAGTTAGACAGAATGAAAAGGAACAAAAGTTTACACAAACTGAGATGGAATGCACAGATAGTGCAACACAGATGATAGAGAAGGAAACGAAGAATAGGGGGACAATGATGGATAAACAAATAAACACAGAGGATAGGGGAACACAGGTAGATAATAACGGAAGTTTATTAGTAGTGGAAGAAAAAGGGAACAAAGAAGGGCAAGATAAAGACGAAGATGGGATTAAAACTCAAGATACGAGGGAAAGGTTAGGCAGTGAAATGGAATGCAGTAGTGGCATAGAGGAAGATATATTAAAAGGTGCAATACATAGACTGGATGGAACACAGGTAGATAGTATTAATGAGAACATATCATTAATAAAAGAGAAAGAGGACGAACAAATGCAGGCGCAGGATAGGGGGAACAAAATGTTAAAGATAATAGAGAAATTCACGGCTAACATAGAGGGTATGTTGCCAAGTACAAGGTATAGGGTGGATAGAACCCATAGAATAGAAGCAATAACAATGAATAAAAAGGAGAGATCACAAGAAACAGAAAAGACACAAGAGGCAGAAAGTAAGGGGGGTCTGTGGAATCTAATCGCAGCCGACATAGAAAGACTAACAAGAGAACAAGAGGAGAGAATGTTTAAGGGTATATCTGATGTGGAAGAGAAGAGGCAACCGTATAATGGTAAGAGTAGAGTAAATAAGAGGGAAAGTTATCACAGATATAAGAGAAATATAAACGACGTAAGAGCGAATCAAACTGATGATTATGGATATAGAAACAATGATTTATACGGTGAACAAGATGATAGAATATGGAAGGATAAATACGAGGTGCAACCGGGTATTTATGATTTTAGAAAAGATAGGAAAAGGGATCAAAGGAATAATAGATATAAGCAACATTATGATAGAGGGAGAGATGATAATAAAGGTTATCACAGATATGATAGTTATGAGACAAAATACGGAAGAGATAAGTAAAAGGGTAGAAGAGTAGTGAGAGGAAAGGAAGTAAGGGTAGAGGAGATCCATGATAGGAGTTGAAGAGGAGAGGGGTGTAAATAAGAAGGGAATGAGAGTTAAAGAGTTATTAGAGGTGGTTAAATAACTCGGAGAAGATATAAGGTAGTGAAAAAGGGTATAGAAGGGGTATGGTGGAAACAGGCTATAGCAATAGTAAGTTTGAAACAGGAGATAGCAGCGATAGGAAATTAGTGAGTGAAGGGCAGAATGTAAACAAAGGGGGGATAATTAGGAAGGAGAGCTGATAGGTGTTCAAGGGCTCGAGAAGGGTGTGAGTAAGCAAGAATCACGGGGGGCAGGGAAAAAGCCAGAGGTGAGTGAACAAAGGAGAAAATTGAGAGGTTACTGTTAAGAGATCAGTGTGCGCAAGTCAGGTTGGTGAGAGGAGGGTTGAATTCATTCGATTCAGAAGTGTGTTCAGATGCGGACGTCTGTAGAAATACAGTCGGTACCGTGAACTAGTTAGGTTGGTGAGAAAGTTAGCAGCTATGTTAGTTGGAGGGCGACAGCCCCTCAAGTTAGTTGTGTGAGTTTCCTGGACACTGGACAGTTAGATGTGATTAGTTGTGATGCCAGATTAAGCTAGGCACAGTAGGGCTGTACTATGAATAACAGATAAATGTTCATGTTACAATTATCGCAAGGACTTGATTGTGAATCAGGTGGGTACAGCATCATGAGATTAGGAGATGTGTGTAATCGCCTACATTGGAAGATTGAATATAAATCATTCAATCGAGACATTAGCAGAGCGTGGAGAGCTCACCATATGTGTAGAGACGTATATATTAATTGTGAGTGTTCTCACCGCAACTTCAGTGAATTAGAATAGATATAGTCATGGAGAGAATTGACTACGAAGCTGGTAGCTTCTGATAACTCAGAGACTTTGAACCATTGTGAGTATTCAAGTTCACCTAGACAGATTGTGAATTATTGTGAGTGTTCAAGTAGCATATACTAGAGACATATATATTAATTGTGAGTGTTCTCACCGAAACTTCAGTGAAGTAGAGTAGAGATAGTCATGGAGAGAATTGACTACGAAGCTGGTAGCTTCTGATAACTCAGAGACTTTGAATCATTGTGAGTATTCAAGTTCACCTAGACAGATTGTGAATTATTGTGAGTGTTCAAGTAGCATATACTAGAGACATATATATTAATTGTGAGTGTTCTCACCGAAACTTCAGTGAAGTAGAGTAGAGATAGTCATGGAGAGAATTGACTACGAAGCTGGTAGCTTCTGATAACTCAGAGACTTTGAACCATTGTGAGTATTCAAGTTCACCTAGACAGATTGTGAATTATTGTGAGTGTTCAAGTAGCATATACTAGAGACATATATATTAATTGTGAGTGTTCTCACCGAAACTTCAGTGAAGTAGAGTAGAGATAGTCATGGAGAGAATTGACTACGAAGCTGGTAGCTTCTGATAACTCAGAGACTTTGAATCATTGTGAGTATTCAAGTTCACCTAGACAGATTGTGAATTATTGTGAGTGTTCAAGTAGCATATACTAGAGACATATATATTAATTGTGAGTGTTCTCACCGAAACTTCAGTGAAGTAGAGTAGAGATAGTCATGGAGAGAATTGACTACGAAGCTGGTAGCTTCTGATAACTCAGAGACTTTGTATCATTGTGAGTATTCAATTTCACCTAGAACAGATGTGAATTATTATGAGTGTTCCACTTAGCGTAGAACAGATACTTTGAATCATTATGAGTGTATACTTAGCATAGAACAGAGACAGTGGAGTTAATTTAACTGTGAGTGTCATTGGCACTAAACAAGTGCAGAGACTGTTGTATTATTGCAGGTCTCACTCATGTTGAGGAGACAAACATTATTGAGCATTGAACGTGTTGTCAGTGCGAGAGTCAGGTCGGAATGAGAGGTCACTATAAGAGTGACAGTGGACATTTTGTAAATTTCTGGGAATGGATTTGTTAGTGTTTAATAAACGTTTAACTGTTAACTCCAATGGTGTTGAAACATGTTGGAAATGCTAGCTGTGTTCTTGTTGTCTTGTCCTGACGGCGAACGGATTAGGTTGTCTTGAACCATAGATTGAACAGCGCGAAGTACTGCTAACGGTCAACAGGTGGTCAAGTCGTAACAGGTGGTCAAGTCGTAACAGGTGGTCAAGTCGTTGGCCAGTGCAACCGGCTGGTGTTCTAGCAGCGGGTAGGATTCACGAGGGCTCAGATCTCAACGAGCTTCCGTCCAGATATCCACAGAGGAAGGTCGAAGGAGAGTCAGACCGCCTTTAGCGGTAAGACGAGTTCTTAAAGTCAAGCAGGGGATGGCTCAAAATGGAGTGAGCTGTTTGTCTGCATCTTCTGTGTAAGGCTTATCGGAGGCAAGGCGTGGCAAGTCCTTCCTCCAGTAAAGCAGAGAAGCGGTCAAGTCAATGCGGGCAAGAGGGACTTGCCTACGACACTTCCGACAGTCCATATCGGCAGTGAAGGAGCGTCACAGGCGAGGCAAGGCCTGCGTCCACCACGTGTAGGGTGCATAGGGGGCGTTGATGTGGTGGTCACCATGTCGTCCTAGTGCATACAGTACAGGGCAGGCTTCTGGGAGAAGTCGGTTCAACTAGTGTGATCACGCCTTCCTGTGTTCATAAACCTGTTACATTATAGGTTAAAAGCCTGCTACACTAAAAGTAATCTTGGAAGGGAAAATACAAGGCAAAAGAGGCAGAGGCAGACCATGACTAAGTCAGCCTAAGACAACCTGCACTGAAAAAACAAGAAACAGAGTGGAATGGCGCTCCATGGTAATCAATCTTTGATGCGGAGATGAAGCTCAATGATGATGAAATCATTTATGGTGAGTTCTAATTTCTTACACTTTGAATTAATGTGTCAAATGTTCAATGATGATGAAATCATTTATGGTGAGTTCTAATTTCTTACACTTTGAATGAATGTGTCAAAAGAGAGTCCATTACGTCCTACTGGGTTGTCTAGAAGAAGAGTTGCAGTGACCCCGGATCGGCCTTCACCTGGTTTCAAACCACAGAGAGTCAAATTCACAAAACGTGAAAGTGGTTTTCCATTCTTGACTTCTGGAGCAGGAGATAGAGAAGCATCCACAGCACCTAAAACTGCTGATGGTGGTGCTGATGTTGATGCTGCTGATGTGAAAGCCTGCTGTGTTTTTGACCCCTCAGCCCATGTTAACGTCAGCTCAAGGTCATCAGACTTTATCTGCCACAAAAAAAGTGTTAACTCTTTAAAAAACAAAACATAACTTTATCGATGTAGGAATGGGCTATTTGAAACTGCTTACAACAATTTATTTTTGCGTCCGTCAGCATTCACCACTGGTGAAGTCCCTAGAGACTAGGAACTGAACTTTACATTAATCTGTTTTTCCCTGGCATCCGTGTGCACAGGGGTCCCTCGCAGCACAGGTGTAGAGGTCTAATATGCGGTGATCCCATATGTCGAATATGTAAACGCTATTTGTTTTTGGTGATTTACTTTCACCATGGCCGCGCTCAGTCATTGATGTAGACTGTCAAATTTGCGTACTTGGCGTTGTGTCAGGCTCGTTCGTTGGGTTGAATACAGCACACCTGTCTACATGACATTATTTGCACACGCAAGTCTCTCATATAACAGAATAGTAAGACTTTATTGGCATAGTACAACAAACAGCAATGCATCAATATAACAAAGCCCAGGGGCCTGGCCTTTCATCAACGCTCTGGTATCAAAGTACATGCTAAGGAAATATCATTTATCTCCGACTCTTGTAATCAATCTCCAGGCTTTCTCATCATACACTAAATCACTTCTCACTAAAAGAGCGTTTGCTTTGTTCTACTAACTTTGCTCAACTGTGTCTTCCTAGTTACTTAGTTTCCATTTAATTTCTCCACTTGTTTGGAAACTCCATCCTACCAACTCCTAACTAACAAGAACGTTTGCTCGATTACTCTTACAAGGGCCTCCCACCCTGAGGTATGTTTCAGAATTGAAATTACACACCATCTATACAAGTTGAGTTATGCAAGGAGTCATGGCAGCTAGAGTATTGTATAAAAAGGCTTAACATGCCTAGCAAATATGATCTCACATCAGTCTTGCCTTTGTTAATAGTTGGGCATCTGAAATCATGTTTTCATACTATGTTTATGCATTAGCTGGCAAATGTCATGAGACCTATGTTTATGGAGAGCATTTCACAATTGAAGAGGACTGAAACTTTGAGTTTGCACATATACATAGATTTGTCTTTGTTGGTGCTTCACTGTATTATCATGACAAGCATCAGTTAAATTGTAGCAATGCAGCTGATCTGAATGGCTATTGTTATAATCAACATTCATTCCTCAAACAAAGCAGTACCTATAATGAGGTGAACTGACTACATAAGAAAACTGTTTGCCAAAAGAACATAATAAAATAATAGATGAATGGCACCTACCGGCATCTTTTCTTCGATAATTACATCAGCCTTTTGTGGTACAGGATATACTTTCAGAGGCTGTTTCACAGTAGATGTGATGAAATCATTAAAATCCTCAATGATTTTTGTCAGCTTTGAGGATGCCCTATAGAACACTTCGATGTTGTCAGTTGGGACCAGCTTTGCCTACAAGATGGAATTTTCAATCCAATCAGTTTAAAATATAAAAAAACATTGCAAACATTGACAAAATGGTTTTGTTTCATCAGCTGAAAGGTGATGCAAAATTGTGGTTGTATATCATTCACTTTTCAACAACTACCGTTGCAATTAAAATACAATTTTGTATTATTTGTGAGATTTTTTCTGGTTTGGAGTTTCAACCTTCATCATGTCAGGTGTTCTTCCCCCAATGAAGCTCAGCTGCAATGGATTTCTCATGCTTGTCACCTATTTCTTACATTGTTATTAGATTTATGAATGACTATTATTAGATCCTCCTCTAACATTATTCTCCAATCCACATCACTTATCATCTTATTCAGGTCTACCTTTTCCCTCTAGAATAGTTTTCAGCACAAGTCATGTCTGTTATATGACCACACAAAATATTTCGTCTTCATCTTATTCTGTATTTCTCATCTCTGATACAATTAAGCTGCATTCAGTAAATAATTTTAGAACGTATTTATTTACATGTTACAATGATCTTCATAAATTTGTATATATTTTTAGACAATCAAATTCCTTTATTTATCTGGTTCACATGTGCTATTATCATTTGCTGTGTTCCAATAGCACAAATACAACTCTTACTTATCTTATGACTTTTCATTTATTTGTATAGATCTCTTGCTCTTTTTCTTCTGCCAATAAAGAAATTTGATTCAAACATTTTTTGTTCAAATTAAAAAAAAAACATCTTGTCTGAGTTAAAATTTTATTTTGCAAACAACAGTACTTTACATATACATAAAGTAAAAGTAAAGATTCCCTCCACGCCTTGCCAGGTGTATGGGGAATATGGTGTTAGTGACCATATTTTTTTATGACCACAGCACACTTTTGGCTGGTGTGATCAGTATCATGCCAGGTCACCTTTACTTCTCAGAAAAATATCTGGTACCCATTTTAAGAGGATGAGTAAACCTCAGAGCCTTGTTGGCTCGAAAAAAAATATGCCACTTCTGAAGATTGAACGCAGGCCCTTCTGATCAGGAAGGTAGCACACTAAACCACTCAGCCTCAGAGGCTGTGTACTTTATATTTACACAAATACACATTTTATTGAAATAACACTAAACCACTCAGCCTCAGAGGCTGTGTACTTTATATTTACACAAATACACATTTTATTGAAATAACACTAAACCACTCAGTCTCAGAGGCTGTGTACTTTATATTTACACAAATACACATTTTATTGAAATAAGCTACTTAGTTGAACATGATGGCTGTCAGAGATAGATATTACAAAATTGTTTTTCCCCCCACAAAAACTGCAACAATCATAAATGACCAGCTGTAATTCATCCTCTGCTGTCTCCCTCCAGCTTTTCTAATTAGAGGAATGTGTACACACACACACAAAATAGTTTTGTTAATTTAAAAGTCTCTTTTTTACTGTCATGTACAAAGTCAAGACAAACATATGGGTAAAGAGACAACTGCATTCTATAATAATATATTATTACAGTCAGGGATATTGACAATCAAATACAGCAAGAAAAAAACAAAACAAATTCAGAACTAACCTTTTTCCTCAGTTTCTGGACTCTGTTTATGACTTCCCTTGCTACTCCTTCATTGACCATCGTGTCATCTGGTTCAATGTCTAAGAGAACCAAGGTCTGAGCAAAGAATTATAAACCGTTGACCATTTATCTTTAAAACATGTCACATCCAAAAGTGAATAAATGTAAAAAATCAGTGAGAAATTTGAAATGTAAAAAAAAAAATCCTTGAATTAGAATATTATTTTGTAACAAATCTAGAAAATATATACAAGTTTAAAACTGTCACCTGATCACATCACAGCTGATTCTCCAGCTTTCTACTTGTAATGTACCCTACATCACAATGGAAAATGTCGTCAAAATACATTTCTACTGGTTTAAGACAAGTGTTTCAATTTCAATCATTAATAGCCCCCCCCCCCCCCCCCCAAAAAAAAAACAATAATAGAATCATGAGGGAAGAAAAAAATAATCAAAGCTATTGAAAAGCAGCTGTTTGTTCTTTCTTGTAATATTCTTGGTAGAAAGGGCAAAAAATAGGTATCATGGTAAACACACAAAAATAATTGCAGTGGAATTAAGGAAAGAAGTAAAACATATTTAATAGTAAAGTATAAATTTAAAGTTCACAACACAATTAACTGAAATGTCTTAAACAGCAAAAACATCAGTTCATGGTACATAATACAGTTAAAAATAAAGCAAGAGTAGACCACATAAGAATCTAGTAAAGAACAAAATAACAGACCTGTACTACAATATAAAGGAATGAAGAATCTGGCAATAGATTGTTGCACATGGAGAACACAAATAAGTAATGTCACAGAAACAATCAAGAAAGAGACAATGTTAAATCAGAAGACAAATGAAGTAATAGGTAGGAGATGACACCAAATGCACCATGCTCATTCTGTTGTAAAATCTGTTGATCAAAAATTGGCAGAATTAGCCCTGAGAAAGGTTGCTCCATAAATCAGTACCCAGCCTTACACACTAACGTACTACCAAATTATTGACAAATTAAGGTTCCTTGCAGTTAGCACAGACGCCAAAGGTCACATGCACGCACAGAGAGAGAGAGAGAGAGAGAAACAGAGAGAGAAAGAGAGAGAATGAAAACAAAATTGTCCCTTCAGAACAACAAAAGTTAACTCTAAACAGCCCTACATCCTCTTCTACTAACTCACTTCACTTTTTCTGAGTTAGAGAAAGGTGTACACCACTCTAAGTTTGGAAACAATGTAGATAAAAAAATAGGGACCATACATCACAATGACATGTCCACTGACTTAAGAGAGACATTCAAAGACTAAGGAAATGAAAACTAAATAGAAATACTTGCTGAACCTGAACAAAATTGACACTGGTTGACCAGGTGGCTGTGGGCTTTAACTACCAGCTGTTGAATGTGGAGAATATATATCCAGGAAAATAAGAGCAGCTTGTGTGATCACATCAGCAATATATTAAAATACATGATTAAGGAAATAAAAGATATAGGTGCAAACACTATTTTCTTCATATGTCAATGGTGTGATGAATGCCCCCCCCCCCCAAAAAAAATATATATATATATATATTTAACAAGAGACAGACAATGTATGTGATGATAATAATGAAGACATCACTTAACAGACCTCCATTATCCACCCTACAGGATAATATGTGGATGTGAAAACTTTCAAGTAAATATTTCCTCAACACAATACATTAACTATAAACCATGTAAGTGAAAAAACTGTGCCTACTTTGCCATCAGAGTGAGCCTCATAATGTTGAGGTGTGTCACCAGTCTTGTCAAAGTGGTACAGCACACGGAGATCTCCCTCCTCCATGGTGTATCCGGACACCTCCAGTTTCCCGTCTGTCTGGTACCTACACAATACAAAAGTATACATGCACTAGAAACACTGTAAATTCTCTCATCATTCTATGTAAAATAAAATGCATCACACAAAAGTAGTTTCAAGACAAGGAAAGCTCCCCCTACACCCTCAAAAAAAAAAATCTATTCTGAGCTAACTAAAAACTGTGACGCCAATAGTACACTAGTTGAAAATTTTTCTGCTGTATTAATGCACATCACCATCATCGAATGTCGTCTCCGGATCAAAGGATGGCTACCATGGAGCGCCATTCCACTCTTGTCTCTTGTTTTGATGGTGCAGGTTGTCATAGGCTGACTTGTCCATCTTTTTTTTGATGTTACTCGTCCATGTTAGTCTTGGTCTGCCTCTTTTATCTTGTATTTTTCTTACCAAGATTATTTTTAGTAGGCTGCTGTGTCTTTAAACATGTCCTGAAAATATAATTTGTCTTGTTTGAATTGTGTTTAGTAGTTCTCTTTTCAATTTTAGTTGATTTAAGACTTCATGGTTTGTTTTCTTTTCTTTAGATGTAATTCTTCCTATTCTTCTATAAATCCACATTTAAAAGGCTTCAATTTTCGGTTATGTTTTCTTGTCTAATGTCCATGTTTCTGCACCATACAGGAATGTTGAGAAGATGTAACATTTTGCCATTCTTAGTTTTAGCTCTTGTGTTATTTGTTTTGATGTTAGTATATTTTTCATGGCAATAAAATTACTTTTTGCAATTACTATTCTTTTATTTATTTCAGTTTCACATTTTCCATCACTGGTTATAGTATGTCCAAGGCAGTTGTAGCTCTGAACTGTCTGCAGGTCTATTCCTTCAATTCTTTATATCCACTTGTAAGTTTTGAGTGTTATCTTTGTTTATGATCATAGTTTTAGTCTTTTTATACATTCATATCTAATCAATATTTTTTGCGTCATGTTTATTTAATTAAGTAATTATTAAGATCTTTAGGATTTTCTGCTAGCAATACAGTATCACAAGCATATCTTAGGTTATTAATTATCTTTCCATTAATGTTTAGACCTGGCATCTCTGTGATGTTTTAAAGATTTGCTCAGTGTATAGATTGAACAAGCTTAGTGATAGGATGCATCCTTGTCTTACTCCTATTTTTATATCAATATTATTGAACTTTGAAAATGATTGCACATAGATCAAAGTTAATTTTCCATAAAACTTGATATTTTTGTAACGAGAATGGAGTAGTACATCTCTATATGTTTTACTGTCTACGAAATTTCCTGTATTTCTGTTGACTAGTGCCAAAATTAAAAGTATGATGTTGGTAACAAATATATGGCACAATTAAGTCATCAATAATTTTAAAGGACCATGCTGCATACCACCTATATGTAATTTAGTCAAATTCTATAAGGGATGAAAGGGGAAACTTTAACAAAAGAAACAATGTAATGTACTTTCATTGCTGTATTAATGAGGAGAGTCAAGCCAAAATAATTCAGTATAATGAGAATAAAGGAGAGGCAATATAATTCAGTATAATGAGAATAAAGGAGAGGCAATATAATTCAGTACAATGAGAATAAGGGATAGAAAAAATAATTTTCAATATAATGAGAATATCATCATGCAGCATAATAATAAACAGGACAAATTTGAAACAAGTGCAACACATCAAATACTTGGGCACGATAATAACATCAGATAGATGATGCACCACAGAAATAAAAAGCAGAACAACTCAGGCCAAAATGGCATTTCAGAAAATGAAAAATATCTTATGCAACAAATCTGTGTCAATAGAAGAGAGAAAGATAATTCATCGGTGCTATATAGAACCAATTGTGACCTATGGAAGCGAATCATGGACAGTAGACAAACAAATGAAAAGATGATTAGATGCCACAGAAATTGGATTTCCCAGAAGAATGTTGAAAGTTCCCTGGACAGCTAAAAAAAGACCAACAAAAATATTCTCAAAGAGTCCAATACAAAAAGGGAGCTCTTAAGAAACATCAGACATTAACAATCAATATTTTTTTAGCCCATCATGGGAAGAGGAAAGTTGCAATACTTGGTTACAACTGGCAAAATACAGGGAAAGAGACATCGCGGACGACAATGAGAGAAAATGCTAGATAGCTTGTTGTCATGCTATGGGAAAACAGCAGAACTGATACCATTGCACTGTCGATAGAAGATTGTGGAAGGACATGATCGCCTATGCCAACTGATATGGCACATGATGACAGTAATGATGAGAATAAAGGAGAGATGGAGAGACAAAATAATTCAGTATGATGAGAATAAAGAAGAGACTAAATATTTCAGTATAATGAGAAAAAAAGGCAAAATATTTCAGTAAGATGAGAATAAATTATCTATATCTATCTTTACGACACATAGTACCATTGTTGGTGTATGTCGGGGGGCAACGATAGAACCAGAGGGATAAAGGATGCTAGGTCAAGCAGTCGCCACGACGTGTGCGACTCAGGATTTTTATTAAAGATGAGAATAAAGGAGAGACAAAATACTACTACAGCATGATGAAAAGTGAAGAAAGACAAAACACTTAAGTAAAAGCTTACAAAAATTGAGGAACAAATTGTGGTTTGTTATTTTGAATTTATGAATGAGTTAAAGGTGTAAGACAACAAAACACAATGCCACATTCCCACAGACTACCTTTCAATATCTTCATCTCTCAGTTCCTTTATTGCCGCAGTCACCTTGCCAAGAGCAGATTTCAGTTTATTGCCAAGTTGTCTATGTTCTGGCTCAGCCTTCAGAGTGACACCATAGGAGCTCTTGTCCATTGTTATTGTCAGCTTGCGGATATTCAGTTCCTGAAACAAGATTACTTGTTCACTCATTATCTTATTATTACACAGGATTAATCAATGTTTCACTCATTATCTTATTATTACACAGGATTAATCAATGTTTCACTCATTATCTTAGTTTTATACAGGATTAATCAATGTTTCACTCATTATCTTAGCTTTACAGGCGATTAGCTATGTACTAATAATCTTAAGTTTACATAAAAGTGTCTACCAGCAGCAATATGTCACAAATAAAACTGATAAATCTAGTTACTGCTGTTTAGACCAGTTATATAGGGTGCTCAGTGGTGATATTTAATTTGAATACATTTATTATAATTTTGAATAATGTGGGAATAATTTTAAAATAATCATATTAGATGAGAAATGAAGAAAAAAGATGGACAGCAATAATAATTGTAGCAAAGTTCTAAAACAAATTAATTTAAAAATAAAAGATTAATGAGAGAGAGAAAGTAGAAGAAACTGGTGCAACTCACTTCCAAGATGTACTTTTCTAGTGATGTCAAGTCATTTGCTGATTCCTGATCTTTCACAATGGCCACAACCTCCTTCAGAGGGTACTGTAGATAAACAAAACAGCTGATAGAACATATCATACATTTTAATCATCTTTGTCTAGAACCAATCAACATAAAAGAAAAAATACAAAATACGTGTACCATATTTTTTATTGTTCTTTATCCACTTTTGTCTTTCAGCATTGAGGGGAAAATGGAGTATTCTTGAAAATGTCTTATTTTTTTGTTCGCCTTATACATAGTAATCCTCTACCTCTTTTGTTGTTACATCTGGTTGTTAATGCTTTCTTGAGGGATGTTATTTCCTGATACATGTTGTTACGTGCCAAAAACATTTCATTTATTGTATAGCCGTTCTATTCCTGCTCTCTTCGTGGCCAGCTCTTAAATACAACAGCGGCCCTTTTAACTGCACTTGAATGGACTTGACTGGCACACACCTGGTACCAGCACACTTGTACTGGACATGATGGTGTCTGAACTCCCTAACTGCCTTGATGAGTTGACGGGCACATCCCTTCACTGTATCGAGGCCACATGCCGCGACGACTTGCGCCTTGATGACCTGTGTTGATTGATAAGTTGAGTCGACCTCTGCCTGTGATCAGTGGTTACTGCTCGGGACTGTCGCCTCATTTGAAATCTGCCCTTGTGTGGCACCCTTGGCTGGGTGATCGCCTAATTTGGTACTCTGTGCTGCTTCGTGTTACTACCGTCGGTTATCTGCAGACCAGCGTGCTGGCCCCTTCCAGTGTTCATTCTTCGCTAGGCACAGACAATTACAGCTAGCGCTCGAGAAAGCATTCACTGAACACCAGGTAAAAATAACACACCTGAGGTTTTATTCTCAAAAGTCCATCGCACACAACACGCTCACAATCACAACGACAATGGTATGTTAGCAACCTCTCACACATTGCCTGCTAACCTTGCGGCATCCCCCTGTGTTATCTACAACACCGCAGAGGTATACTGCAGCACTCTCTCAAGCCACTCTGGCCTCGCCTACCTTCCTCTAAGTAATAGTTGTTTAGGAACTCCTCCACTAGCACCCCATAGCAGCCATATTGCTCGTCACGAAGCTGGTGATATCGTTCTCACTCAACCTCACCTATACTGTTGTTTCTTGGAGCGTCGTACTCCGTATTGAGCCCTTTTCTTGGTTGATAGGAACTCTGCGAATCTGTCTCGCTCAGCGCCACTTACATTGCTAGGTGTCGCTGTCTGCACATCCCACTCTAACGTCATGCTCCTACACAAAGCCTGACTTATTGATTTCTCTCCCCTACTGTCACTTGAATGGTCGTAGCTGCTGAACTGCACCACTACCTTCTAACTCTCTGCTCCTAATGAAGCCTCCTTTGGTGAGACTAACTCACGGTTTGTCACTAATTTGTTCGTTGCTGCTAACATGCACAACTATGTTTTGAATTCACACTTCTGATGAAGCCTAACTTGGTGAGACTAACTCACGGACTGAAACTAAATTGTTCGTTGCTGCTACTTGCACAACTATATTCTAACTTCGTGTTTCTGAATTAGCCTACCTTGTGAGACCTTCTCACTGACTGTCACTACATGGTTGGTGCTGCTAACTTTCACAACTACCTTATCAACTACTCTAAGACGCTCCTACTTACCACTGCTCCTGGAAATAGGTCTGTTCCACATAGCGACCACACACCAACTAACTTACTCGATCACTTTTTGGTGAACTAACCCAACCCTGCTCATGGTACCGGTTGCAACACAAACACACAACTGTCCGTATAGAGCCATCGTCTCATCTCGAATGATCTTCCCAACCTATCCTTTGTCTAACCTTTCCTCCCTTCAACCAATCAAACCCTATTTTACATTTATGCCTCGCTCCTACATTGTGTCTTACAATTTCCGTGAGTCGCGATGTGTTCATCCTGTTTACTTCTTAACCCTTCTACCTGTGAACCCCATGATTCTATTTCACTCAACCCTTCTCATCTCCCCTGGATTTCTACTACCTCACTCCCATCTTAATGTACACTCTTTAATCACTGCTACCTCCCTGCTTCAATTGTCTCTGCGTGTAGTTCAGGACATGGTGTTGCTCTAACTCTTATCCTAATTTCTTCATTTCTAATTTTGTCTTTTAATAACACATTCTTTAAAAGAATCACATTTCACTAGTTGTGGCCTTTCTCTTTTCTTTGCTGTTAATGTCAATGTTTGGCACTGGTGGCATATTGATAATAGAAATACAGAAATGTATATTGCTCTTGATTTTTTTCATTTGTAGCCATAATTCTTTTAAAGCCTTTAACTCTTTTAATCCTTTATTAATCCTACATTTTTATTTATTTTAGCTCTTTGTTCTTAATGACAACCTAAGATTTTTACATCTTTTCTGTTTATGATCTTAACCTCCGTCTTTTCTATACTAATCTTCATTTTAAGTTTCTTGCAGGTTCCATTCGATTTGTTCAGATATTGTAATTCATTTTGCTACTATAGCCTGGACACCTGCAAATAGGAGCTAAGAGTGTTGCTATTTTTGCTAGGGTTGTTGGTTTACATACAAGGTCTCTATACATGTGATGAATAGAAGGATTAAAACTACACATCCCTGTGTAACTTCTGATGATGATAAAATACCTTAGAGCAACATTATCTACACTGTCATGGAGTTAGTCAACAGATCATCATCAAAGCAAATCAGACAACTCTATAATTGCACCAACTCTCCTCAATATATTTTACTCGTCCTCTTGGCTCCCTGAGCAGTGCTTTCTTTCAGACACCACCTCGATTGATTGGATGTTTTTGTAGTTTAGTTAAGGTTGTAGGTTCATTCCTGCAATTATTTCTTTGTCCTGCTTCCATGAGGACATGCCCCAGCCCAGCCCAGCCCATGGGTTACCCATTCTCCAAAACAGCCATGCCAGCAGGCATGTCTACTAGTTGATTTCCTCTTACACCTACGTTTACACAAAAATAATGCAAATCTCTGCCAGCTCTGACCTCTGTAGAGACACCAACAACTACTTTTGAGCCTTCTATTATGATCTTCCTGAGCATATTTACTGAATTATGGAGCTAACATTGTCTAATAAATATTTGTAATGTTTATATTTAGAGTTATTAAGAACTAACGTTAAACAAAATAACTGGCCATGTTTGAACATGTAATAATTAAAGGAACATAGTAGACTGGAGTTGAGTTGACTTAATGCCACGAGATGATGCGGGTAGGGTGCCCTTTGACTCATAGATGTGGTGGGTCGTAATGGCTTTCTTGACATTCCCGGCTCTTACTGGAGAGGTTAGAGTTCGTCTATCCCAGGCTATGCTGGGAAACTACTAGTCCAGCCCAGAGGTACTGCAACAATGGGTCTTCTAAATCAGTAACAGCCACCACTACAGGGAACATGGTGATCCTAGCTTCTGTTAGCCACTCTTTTTTTATGCAGACTGTTACCGGAGGATACCACGTGGAGGTAGAACTGCTAGGCTTTGGTCAGCTGAGGGTGCTCCGACTCTGCTATTGCGACCACAGGTCGCAGGCGCTTCAGCTCCCCCAGTAGACTGGAGAAATAACAAAGAGAATATATAAACAGAACATAAGAAAGCAAATGAAGAAAATAGTTCTAACTGTCCAGCAATTGTTGTTACCACAAACAGTATGAAGAAGATGATCTGATTTACCTTGAGGGGAAGAGTTTTTCTGTCCCTGATGACTCTGCCAAGTTCAATGACTGACTGCATACGAGCAACTGCATTCTCAATCTTCTTATGGATCATGAATTCCCTGATGGCAAGACGAATGTTACAATCCATTATTTTACTACTTGTTTTAATGAGGGATTCATAAAACTGATTTACTTAGATCATAATATTTTGAGAACAGCATTATAAAAACTAATATTAATAAGTGAAAAATAAAGGCAAGTGGAACAATATTAAAACAGGAAAATGAATTTAAATATTTGGGAACTTTGTTAACCTCAGACGGAAGATGTACAAAAGAGATGAGATGCAGAATGGCTCAGGCAAAAGCAGCTTTCCAAAAAATGAGGAAGATACTTTGCAATCCATTTTTGACAATAGAAACAAGAAAAAGAGTTCTTAAATGTTACGTAGAGCCAGTCTTAATATATGGATGCGAATCATGGACAATAGGACAACAGGCAAGAAAATCATTGTAGTCTGTAGAAATGTGGTTTTATAGAAGAATGTTTAGAATACTATGGACAGCTAAGAAGAGTAATGAAAATGTTCTGAGAGAGGTCAAAGCAAAAAGAGAGCTAATTTCCAATATTAGGAAGAAACAATTATCATTTTTTGGCCATGTAACGAGAAGAGAACAATTGGAATATATTGTAACAACTGGAAAAATTGAGGGATGAAGAGATAGAGGGAAACAAAGAGAAAAAATAACCGACAGCTTAAGAGAATGGCTTGTCAGAAGGTCAACAACAGAAATGATAAATAACTGTCGTGATCGAAAGTTGTGGAGAGACATGATCACCTACGCCAGCAGGCTCGGTACTAGATGATGATGAATATAAAAACCAATTTGATACTTTTCAAAGTCCGAGTCGACCTCACAGCCTTGTTCCGCCTCCACATGGTGGTCTCAGAGATAGGCTACTCATTTGGATACTAGAGTAGGGACTGAATAGGAAAAGGTAAACCTGGTTCTAAAAATATGACATGATTGATAGTTGATTGTGTACTTTGTTGTCTGGGCTTTGCCATGTCCACCATAGTCATCTAGGGTGTTGCTTGAACCAGGTGTTACCTATAATCATTTCATGTGTCTTACTCAATCTATCCCCTTCAGCATTCATCTCTCCTAGAACATGTCCTCCAGCCACATTTTGTACTTTAGCTGTTCCTACCTTTGCATTGAAATCCCCTAATATAATAGTTATTTCTTGGGATTTACACTGTTCCATGGTCATCTCTAGCTCATTGTAAAAGGTGTCAATGTCTTCTTCGCTGTTACTTGTCGGTGCATTATCTTAAATTATGGTGATATCTATTGGTCTACCTTTCAATTTCAGTAGCAGAATTTGATCTGATCTTTGCCAAAATCCTTTCACTGTTTTGCTTCTTTCTCTATATAACATGATGCCTACTCCTCTTGTGTGTGTGGTTCCCCCAGAGCAAATTACATTTCCACTGTCATATTGTAATAATCCTGCTCCTTTCCATCTCATTTCACATAGTCCCAAGATGTTCAATTTCATTCTCTTCATTTCTTGACTGATGTTTTCTAGTTTTCCAACCTGGAATGCTTATCTAATGTTCCAAGTTCCTATTGCTAGTGTCTCTTTATTTTTGATCTTGTATACAGTAGCTTGATGATGATCGGGTGTCACCTGTAGCATATGACGTCCCCACTAACGTCATTAACTGTAGATATTAAATTGTAATCCAAATAGAAGAAGAAGAGTAATGAAGATGTTCTGAGAGAGGTCAAAGCAAAAAGAGAGCTAATTTCCAATATTAGGAGGATACAATCATCATTTTTTGGCCATGTAATGAGAAGAGAACAACTGGAATATATTGTAACAGCTGGAAAAATTGAGGAGGAAGAGATAGAGGGAAGCAAAGAGAAAAAATAACAGACAGCTTAAGAGAATGGCTTGGCAGAAGGTCAATAACAGAAATGATAAATAGCTGCCGAGACCGAAAGTTGTGGAGAGACATGATCACCTTCGCCAGTAGGCCCGGTACTTGATGATGATTAAATTGTATTTTGAAATAATTTTACTTGGCAATATAAGAGAGTAGTTTACAATTCCTTTCCTTCTTGGCAATGACTGTACTAGTCAGAGATCGCAGCCATTGTTTCAACAACTGACATCCTCTGCCTGCATTCATGGTGTTGGGACCATATCTGGCACTACATGCCGGCTGCTCCAACAACACCATTCACCACCTGTTCCAATGACTAGCTTACAAACACTCACATTTAAGGTAATACTATATTTGGAAGAATATTAAAGGTACTTTTACTCCTGTCTTCATGTTCTTGAAGCAAATGATGGTATTTCTCCTCGTCCTGCCAATAACAATGACAAATGTAAGTGATTACCGTGGTTTAGGAAGCAACAGAAAGTGCACACTTCGAGTGTCTGGCTCATCTGAGAGGTCCAGCATGTTTTTCAGTCCCTGGTAGATAGTTTCTGTCAGGAATGGAGTGAAAGGTGCCTGTTGAGGAAACAGAGTTGTCTTTTAGCTTCAAGTTTTGAATAGCAGATATAGGGTTATATAGATGAACAGAATATATCTCAAGAAAGGAAACAAAGACAACTTTAGACAAATTTTGAATGAAACAAATAAAAACTACTGAAAGAGGTGATGAATACAAAAAAAGATTTACGTGGCAGATAAAGAGACAATGATGCAATGCTAAAACACCTACTGAAGGGCAGGATGATGGCAATGGATTGGACAGTTACATCATGAGAGAAAGACAAACAGTGATCTGATAAAATGAACCAATGATGCAAAAGATTCACAACAGTGAAGATACACTGCAGGTAATGTCTACATTGACAACAGTGAAGATACACTGCAGGTAATGTCCACATTGACAATAGTGAAGATACACTGCAGGTAATGTCTACATTGACAACAGTGAAGATACACTGCAGGTAATGTCCACATTGACAATAGTGAAGATACACTGCAGGTAATGCCCACATTGACATCTGTTCCAACACTGTTCATTACTGGTGGTTTCAAAGTAAAAGCCTACAAAACAAAAACACAATATTTCTTACCATTATCCTGGTGATAACAAATATAACTGTACACAATGTCTCCAGTGCCTTTTTGCTCTCAGCCTTGCCTGCATCTCCCTGTTCAAATGAAATGTTCAACAACAAATTTTGATAACACAAGAAAGCAAAAAGATAGAAAGTATCATCTATGAGCGCAATTCTTATATTATAACAGCTCACAAATTTCTGCACACTAAATATGTACAACGATCACCACTATCTATTATGGCATGGTCTCTAGACACCTGTGAATTCATTTCATGCAAAGAGCTGCAGCTTGTGTCAAAAAAAAAAAAAAAAAGAAAGAATAATTTGATATTTTTGTAACAGCAAATTAAATTTTTGTTCAAAATATGAAAGGTAAAGGTAAAAGTACGAGACTCGAATCAGTGTCTTAGCACCTCTGATGGAAACAAACTTAAGAAGGTACGAAATAAATTTTAATAAAATGCACACACACACACGGCTACAAGACAAAACTTCTGTGGCTACTGAAATCAATAATTAACTAAACTTAGCAAAACTTAAGAGCCAACCTTGAGCCTTCTCCTGTTCATGCGGACGTACCAGTTCGTCAGCTGATCTACGAACTTCACAAGTCGTGGGGTGACAGTGTACAAGCAGTAAGCTGACGATAATTTAAAACTCACCATTACAAAATTTCACCTACAACTCAAATGTTAAAAAAAATTATCAAAAATGTACATAAATCATAATTTCTATTATATTTTTGCCATTTGTAAACCTCCATTGGAGCACAGACCACCAATAAGAACTCATTGCTTTTTCAATTTTTTTTTTACTGTTGTCCAGATATAATTTCTTAGTGACCTCTGTCACAAGGTTTCATTTTTGTGTGTATTAAGGTCTTCCCTGTTTCCACTGGGCTTCAGGTGAGAGCTTGCCTAGTAATATTCATAGCTGGCTTTCAAAGCATGTTATCCATCCCTGCTGTCTTTTATTTATTATTTCATCCACTGTAGGTTCATTTGCTCCTTGCCACAGCTTATCATTCGCACAGAAACGGTTGAATTCCAAAAATAAAATGTTTCGAAATGGTAATTTTTATGACATAGTAGTATTCTAGGGTTAGGCAGGTGTTAATATAAATCTGAAGTTTCTTGTACTCCTTGTTGATGTCCATGTTTCTGATCCATACAATAGGACATGTTTGATATTTTTATTAAACAATTCAAGTTCAGTTGGCTTTCCAGATATTCTTAATCTGTGCAAACCATTCTCTTCCCACCCAACTGGATAGTCAATTTTTTCTGTAGATGTTACTGTTTCTGCCACCCTTCTCTGACAGTGAGGCTACAAAGATAAGTTAACGCATCCACATCTTCCTGTTTCTGCCACCCTTCTCTGACAGTGAGGCTACAAAGATAAGTTAACACATCCACATCTTTCTGTTTCTGCCACCCTTCTCTGACAGTGAGGCTACAAAGATAAGTTAATGCATCCACATCTTTCTGTTTCTGCCACCCTTCTCTGACAGTGAGGCTACAAAGATAAGTTAACGCATCCACATCTTTCTGTTTCTGCCACCCTTCTCTGACAGTGAGGCTACAAAGATAAGTTAATGCATCCACATCTTCCTGTTTCTGGTCTTTTAAAGGAAGTGAATTTGTGTCAACTGTTTACTCTAAAGTTTAATCTATCTATCTATCTATCTATTGTCCTTTCGAGCCGAAGACGGCACATAGGGCAGAACCACAATCTCAAATACAGAAACCTTGTGTGCCAAATTGGCACATATTGCAGAGATCACTGCTCTAAAATATATGGCGCTGTTTCCATAACAATACTTTTTACAATGACAGCTTGTCAAGTCATCGATCAACCTCCTTAGTCGCCTCTTACGACATGCCTGGAAGGTCACAGTGTCACTATTCTTTACTTGCCTCATAATGAGGCCCCGGTAACACACAGGAAAAAGGTTGAAAAAGTTTAATAGGTGCTGATATTTCTGATACAAAATTAGTCTTTTCTTGCTTTAGATATACTATACATAACAGCTCATTCTTATATAAAATATGCCAAGTTGATAAAGACAGCTTTACTTGATTAAATGACATGAAATGTCAAACATCATCATTTTTGTTAAAATGTAAAGGCAACAAAAGGATTACAGAACAATGGAGACAAATATAAGAAATAGAAAATCAAGGAAGTAAAGATGTGAAGAGAAATGATGACTAACCTGCCATCTCTTTCTCCACAAACTTGACCAGAGACTGTGTGAATGACAGGATCCACCTATCCATGTAGTTGTCTGACATTTCTCTTTGTTTTTCATTCACAAGAAACTTCTCTCCTGTTTCCTGTGTACAAGAACACAATTTATACAGTACATAGCTATTCATAAGAAAAATTGTAAGAATTCAGTTTTAGAATTAAAAGACAAAGTGGATCATAAAATAATATATTTAGGTAGTCTAAAAGAGTGTGTGTGTGTGTGAGAGAGAAACTATTTTCTCCAGTAGCTTGCCCACGGTGTTCTGCATTGTGATGATTCTGTTGGCACTGATCTGAGAATGGTCCTTGTTTGGCTTCGGTAGCAGTAGTAAGTAGCTGTGAAACCCTCCTTAATCTGGCCACTCTGAATGCTGGCATTAAACTCTTTGGCCAGTTTTTTGCAAGTCGTCGTCAGCTAAATCGCCTATGTCGCTGTACTGAACATCATCTTGACCAGGAGCAGTGTTGTGTGACCTTTTAAGTGTTGTGCGAATGTTATCAGTTGTGATTGTGAGATCTTCTCCCAGCACTACATCCTCACACAATTCTGAAAGGGACCCCCCATACCCTCATTCTTACAGCCTCATTTTTTTGGTCAGTCTGCTCAATGTAGCGGGCAAGCAGGGCTTTCCCTTTGCTCTCATCAGATCTGTGCCATATCTGGCCTGTGCTCTGGTATGCCTCTGTGTCGTGTTGTGCCATTCTTGCTCTGATGAAGGCGGCTAGCGATTTTTTGAGCACACTTTTTTTTTTTTACAGAAATCATCCCACTTAGCATCCTTAGTCTGCTTAGCTCATAATTTAAAGTGCATCATTTTTTTGGTTGATCTCTTGTTTCAGACGCTTCAAGAGCTCAGGTTGTGTTCTTCCATTCCTTCTGGCTTTCTGCCATGTCTTGACTGTTAGTCTCTTGTTTCGCCGCGCTTCCTCGACTTCTGTGTTCCACTAGGACGGCTGCATCCGTATCTCCTGCCACCTGTGAGGGGCGCCCTGTTTACTATGTCTGAATATGCTAATCAATTTTGTTGGAGATTAAGGAGCTTCAATAGATATCACGAGAATCCAGTTAATGTAAGAAAAGTATAGATATCACAAGAATCCAGTTAATGTAAGAAAAGTATAGATATCACAAGAATCCAGTTAATGTAAGAAAAGTATAGATATCACAAGAATCCAGTTAATGTAAGAAAAGTATAGATATCACAAGAATTCAGTTAATGTAAGAAAAGTATAGATATCACGAGAATCCAGTTAATGTAAGAAAAGTATAGATATCACAAGAATCCAGTTAATGTAAGAAAAGTATAGATATCACGAGAATCCAGTTAATGTAAGAAAAGTATAGATATCACAAGAATCCAGTTAATGTAAGAAAAGTATAGATGAAACAAAACCTTGGGAAAACAGATCCTTGCCAAGTTTATGGTGATAACCCATGAATGTCAACTTGTAAGAGACTTATTGACATCACAGACCAATTACCAACATTATGAAGACTGGACTGTTTGGTTATATTTGACTGTTGTCAGTTGGAGCAACATAATAAATATAATAAGGCTGTGGGAGTGGTGAACAGTGTTTTCATTATCACACACTGTGATGTCAGCCCAGCTATCATTAATCTGATCTTGTCATCCCTATAATACCTTGCACATGATTGGGCAAAGTATGATCTGGCCTTGTGTCACATGACTGCTACAGTAGCCATTAAGGCCAGCCTGAGTCACCTCAAAATGTTCTGGCTAACAGGGCACTGGAGAAGCTAAGATAGGCCAAGCAAATTGTCAGTGGATAATAAATTGCTACAAGAAGTATATTGAAATACACAGTGAAAATAACTTGCTCAAAATTTGATGTTCTACTATTCTCATGTTTAATGGTAGTGATAGTCAACTCTATCCAATGTTATCTTTTATTGTCAATTTCATAATGAACATATTTTTACCAAAAATTAACTTAAATGCATCTGAAATATTATAACTGTTCTTCTTCAGTGATCAATTTTTGCTATACACATAGACAGAAAAGGGTAACGACTAGGACATTGTGCTTGAGGTCTTGCTAGTTCCATTTAAGTTTGTTATGCAGGGTTGTTTTGTAATTGTAAAAATTCTACAGCAGAATTTACTAGCAACAAAATTATAACATATGTATGGGAGTGAGGTAGGGTAAAACATTCATAATAAATCAAATGTAAGTTTGGCACAGAAGTGTCCCAATTTGGTCTAACCTGTTCCCATATAGTGACATACTGAGCCAGGAATTTGAAGGCATTGTACCATGGCAAAAACACATCCTTGAGGACATCCCTGACACCTTCCTCCTTGAAGCGAAGGTTCTCAGCTCTCACAGCTGGAGAGTTGATCAGATACAACCTACAAAACATGATCAAGATTTGCAGAGAGCTATTAATGTGAGTACTACACAAAAGATATTTTGAACAGTTCAATTACAAATATGATTCTCATTTCTTTACTGCAAACATTATTGGCTACATTGTTTTCTTTAAGTAATTATATGAAAACCCTATTTTTTGTTTTGTTTTTTAACTTATGTATTTTTTTTTTCTTCATATTTCAAAGATGTTACCATACATTAATTTTTTTTTTAAAACTCCAACTTTGACACTTAGATGGGGAAATTGGGTGGTCTGGAGGTAAAATATTGGCCTCTAGACAGGAGGATCCTGGGTTGGAATCATGCCAAAGGTGGTGTAAATTTGTTACTTAAAAACCATCAATTCTTTGTAGTCTCAAGACAGATCCAATTGATAAACAACCCTCTTGAAAAACAGCAAAAAATAGGAGATCCTATGTGTACTTGCTGTTAAAGAACCCATGGCAGTTAAAAGTGTAGGCCATAAAGGTCACTGCTTGGGAAATTTTGTTAGCGCACATGTCCCAGGCTGAAAGATGCTGAATCTACAGCTTAGCCTTAAACTAGCGACACAACTCATCCATGCTCACTCAACATGTGAATGTTAACGAATAGAAGATAATTAGATCTACATGCCCTTTTTCCAATTCTCTCTTACCCGTAATATCTTGTTATTCTTTTTAAAAAAAATGTGAATACTCTGAATACACAAATGATACTCTCTCTTTAAATTGTGAACTGGTTGTAATGCACCATGAATAGAGAAGAATGATGGAAGAAAGAACCTCATCATGACCTGTAGCACAATGGGAATATGGAGCTAGTGCCCATGTCTTTTTATTTCTTATAACCCAGGGCATATTTTTGGATATTGTTTTTGGGTTATTTGCGGGTCATTATCACTGCACTCTCAACAAATTTATAGGTGCTCAGATCCCCTCCTCAGCAAGTCCCAGTGTCCAATGACTGACGACCCCCCAACTCACCTTATAGCATCAGCTCCATATTTGTTGACAACAGAGATAGGGTCCGGGTAGTTCTTCTTTCTTTTACTCATTTTCTGACCATCTCTGTTTAAAATAATGCACATAAGATAATAACAAACTCAATAATGTAGTGGTTTCAATAAGACAAAACTTTAGCAACACTAGTAATAGATAAACTAAACATGTAAATAGCTTAATGCTCATCACATCATGAACTAAAAAATTAACATAATCAAAAAAAGTGAATTGTCATGAATGAACAATGAAACAAATAAATGACAAATATATCCAAATATTAATAAAAGTTTTAAAAAGTCAATGGCAATCTTATTCATTATAAGAGCAATAGTTCAGTGCAATAATTAGTAGTATTTGGCTCAACAGAAATACATCAAATGCCACTTACTGGAGCTGTTAAAGACAACCTTATTCACAGAAAGACAACTTTGTAGATTATAGGCCTATATCTTATCAATCAAATGGAGGATGAGAAGCAGAGTGGTTAGTGTGCTCACTTCCTGATCATAAGGGTCCTGGTTACATCCCCAGAACTTGAAGATTTTTTTTTTTCAGACCAACCTGTGAGGTTCACCCAGCCTCAAAGATTTCTGTGGTAAGCAAAGGCAGTCTGGCAATTTACTGACCATATCTCTCCAACAAAGGCAGTCTGGCAATTTACTGACCATATCTCTCCAACAAAGGCAGTCTGGCAATTTACTGACCATATCTCTCCAACAAAGGCAGTCTGGCAATTTACTGACCATATCTCTCCAACAAAGGCAGTCTGGCAATTTACTGACCATATCTCTCCAACAAAGGCAGTCTGGCAATTTACTGACCATATCTCTCCAACAAAGGCAGTCTGGCAATTTACTGACCATATCTCTCCAACAAAGGCAGTCTGGCAATTTACTGACCATATCTCTCCAACAAAGGCAGTCTGGCAATTTACTGACCATATCTCTCCAACAAAGGCAGCCTGGCAATTTACTGACCATATCTCTCCAACAAAGGCAGTCTGGCAATTTACTGACCATATCTCTCCAACAAAGGCAGCCTGGCAATTTACTGACCACATCTCTCCAACAAAGGCAGTCTGGCAATTTACTGACCATATCTCTCCAACAAAGGCAGTCTGGCAATTTACTGACCACATCTCTCCAACAAAGGCAGTCTGGCAATTTACTGACCACATCTCTCCAACAAAGGCAGTCTGGCAATTTACTGACCACATCTCTCCAACAAAGGCAGTCTGGCAATTTACTGACCACATCTCTCCAACATGTGCAGTGGTCGTGGAAAAATATGGTCATTAACACCATATTCCCTGTATGCTTAACAAGGCATGAGGAATCCTTTACTTTTTGCTATTTTTGTTAGTGTTTAGTCATTAGCTCTGACATTTTTCACTTTATCCCCCTAATTCCACAGCAACGAAGAAAATGACTGAAATATTTTTGCAAATCAAAAGCAAATTAAATATCTCACGCTCAACACTGCATTAATTATAAAAATATGTCCACATACAAACTTACGCAGCTAGAACCAGTCCATTACAGACCAAGTTTTTGAAGGGAGCTTTACCGTACATAAGTGTGGACACAACTATCAGAGTGTAGAACCTGCAATTTGACAACATGATTCTAATGATGCTCACAGAATCACAATATAAAAACAGAAACAGAGTAGCATCCAGCACTTTCATTTCAACTGTTCTCTATATAATTTTATACATATAAGTTTTGTATTAGATTACTCCTCACATATTCATTTTGTCCCTAATTATTTTATTAGATTACTCCTCACATATTCATTTTGTCCCTAATTATTTTATTAGATTACTCCTCACATATTCATTTTGTCCCTAATTATTTTATTAGATTACTCCTCACATATTCATTTTGTCCCTAATTATTTTATTAGATTACTCCTCACATATTCATTTTGCCCCTAACTATTTTATTAGATTACTCCTCACATATTCATTTTGTCCCTAATTATTTTACTAGATTACTCCTCTACTCCTAACATATTCACTTTGTCCGTAATTATTTTATTAAATTACTCCTCACATATTCGTTTTGTCCCTAATTATTTTACTAGATTACTCCTCACATTTTCATTTGTCCTAAATTATTTTATTAGATTACTCCTCAGATATTCATTTTGCCCCTAACTATTTTATTAGATTACTCCTCACATATTCACTTTGTCCCTAAATATTTTATTAGATTACTCCTAACATATTCATTTTGTCCTTAATTATTTTATTAGATTCTATCTATTGTCCTTTTGAGCCGAAGACGGCACATAGGGCAGAACCACAATCTCAAAAACAGAAACCTTGCATGCCAAAATGGCACATATTGCAGAGATCGTTGCTTCTAAAATCTATGGCTGTTTCCATAACAATACTTTTTACGATGACAGCTTGTCAAGCCACCAATCAACCTCCTTTGTCACCCCTTACAACATGCCTGGAAGGTCACAGTGTCACTATTTTATTAGATTACTCCTCACATATTCATTTTGCCCCTAACTATTTTATTAGATTACTCCTAATATATTCATTTTGCCACAAATTATTTTATTACATATAATGTCATCTTTTCAAGCTATAATTGTTGACTAATAAGGGCCAAAGATTAGAGACAAATTTACAAAGTGAATTTGTAAAACTCTTTAGGTTATAAAGTGTCTGATATGTCCTCACCATCCTCGGGTTTGATCAATTCCCTCTGCAACAAAGTCTGCAGGAAATGAATCCTCAAATTCTTTGCGGTTTTCAAAGGGGAAGTGAGATTTTCCAAAAGGCATAGACCCAGACTCAAACCAACAGTCAAAAACCTCAGTGACCCGACGCAGCACACCACGGCCAGTCTTTGATGGTATGGTAACTGGATCAACACTGGTTTGATGAAACAGACAAAACATAAGAGCAGTCTTTAATTTTGAAAAAAAAAAATATTTTACACTTATGTGATTAAAATATGTTTAACATAGTGCACTTCTCATACAGAGAAACAATCGTATGCAACAGCATTGAAAAACAATAGAATTTTTAAAAAACCAGTTTCTTTCTCTTTTTTTTTTTCTTGTGTTCACTAGCTTTCACCTCTGGAGAAGTCTCTTGAGACTAGGAACAGAGTTTTGCATGTTAATCCTTTTTTCCCCTGGCAGCCCTGTGCACAGGGTCCCTTGCCGTACAGGCAGATAACTCAGACTTTGGAGCTACTCATATTTTTTCTATTGATGAGGAATTAACATTTGAAGCTGAGCCTTGCTGCTGATATCAGGGGAGGGGCAAATGCTGCAGACAAATCATCAATAAAAATCCCATATGCTGGCGCAGCCAGGATTTGAAATCACACAACCTCTGTCTCGTCTTGCCTCGAGATGAACCAGTCCAAAGATGAAATTGTCACATAAAACTGCCCAACAACATACATATATCAATATGCTTACAATTCTCTATGCAAATCTTCCATTTTTACACCTGATAGCTCTTCCAGCTCGGCTATAGAACCCACACACACAATCTGTGGACAAGACAGAAAGACAAATTAAAGGTTAAACTTTTGTTTCTATTAAATTGAAACATAACAAAAATGGGCTCCATCATTTTATTATGCTTATAACATAATTATGCTGCATACCTGCTTCACATAGAAATGTTGAGGTCAGGCATGTCAGCTTGTCTCAAAATTGACATCAAGAGCATACCAAGGTAAAACTTATCTTCTTAGCATATACCTGTTAAGTAGGCATGGATATGTTGTGTCACAAGTTTATGGAAAGCTGCAATATTGACACCTTTAGGGCTGACATATCCATCTTCGGAATTGCTTGTTTTGCTTAATAAATTATTGTCTGGGCAGTGACAGTTTTTGGCCTACTCTTTCTTTTACTTTTAACTGCCATGAGTTCTTTAATGTGCAGAGTGCACATGGACGTCCTATTTTTCACTGTTTTCCAAGAGGGAAATCAGATCCCACTAACCAGAAATCAGGAAAGGGTAGAGAACCAGAAGGAAATCACAGATTCAACGTGAAAAATTCTCATCGCCTGTGGCAGGATATGAATCCGGGACCTTCTTGTATAGAGGTCAACCTTTAGCCTCTAGACCACACAATCCCCCTAAGGTAAAATAAAAACCAGAGAGAAAAAGCCAGTCAAAAATCTATCCAGGAGGAATATATGAGTCCTGGTTGACTACATATAAGATGAAAAACTTGCAGGAATTATCCATTTGTATGATAAGTCAGCCTTCTCATCATCATCGAGTGCCTTCTCCGCAAAGAAGGTTGGCTACCATGGATCGCCATTCTACTGTTTTTGGCTTTGATGGTGCAGACTGTTATAGATTGACTTGTCCATCTTTTGATGTTACTCGTCCATGTTAGTCTTGGTCTGCCTCTGCCTCTTTTACCTTGTATTTTTCCTTCCAATATTACTTTTAGTAGGCTGTTATGTCTTTTAACATGCCCCAAAAATTTCATTTGTCTTGTCTTAATTGTAGTTAGTAGTTCTCTTTTTATTTTCAGTTCTTTTAAAACTTCATCGTTTGTTATCTTTTGTTTCCATCCAATTCTACCTATTCTTCTATAAATCCACATTTCAAAGGCTTCAATTTTCTGTTCTGTTTTCTGGTCTAATGTCCATGTTTCTGCACCATACAGGAATATTGAGAAGATGTAACATTTTGCCATTCTTAGTTTCAGCCCTGTTGATATTTGTTTTGTTGTTGGCAGTCAGGCCTTCTAGGAGAGATAACTCTGATTACAAACAGATGCTTCCTTTCAGGAAGATCAAGAATAACCAAAGGTTAAAAAGAGCAGTCTTAAATAAATACATAGGAGTGTACCAGACTGCAAGGTGCAAATAGTGTAGCAATATGAATGCAAAAGGAAAAATATATTTTCAAAAAACCTACAACAAAATGAAATCATGTGACAAGTACCTCTTCTCCATCATCACTGACCCACAGTGGAATAGGAGTTCCCCAGTATCTATTCCTAGAAATGGCCCAGTCTCTGGCATCCTTCAGCCAATTTCCAAACCTTTTCTCCTTGACAAAATCAGGAACCCTGTCAACAAATTAAAAATGCCAGTGTCAAGCTAAAAATAATAAATTCCCTAGCCAGTACTAAAGCAGCATAAATCATGACATGTCTAGCAAGCACATTTGCTCCTAACTGCTCATCCATGCAGCACATTTAGAACCTCTAACAAAACTGTTAACTCATGGAAGACACCAATTCCTCATGTTTAAATCTTGTGAAAAGTCAGTAAGATTACATAAATGAAAATCTAAGGCGTAATCTTTTTGATGACAGATTATTTTAAATACATTTATTCTATCTATCTGTCCGGACAACTGTTTCAATGACACCTGTTAGTGGTGCTTATCACCTGGGTTAGTGATATCTCATATCTTTGTGTGCATGATTATGTTAGTCATATTTCATATCTTTGTGTGTGCATGTCTGTGTTTGTCCCATCTCATATCTTTCTGTGTGCATATCTATGTTAGTCATATTCTTATCTTTGTGTGCATGTCTATGTTAGGCATGTGTCATATCTTTGTGTGTGCATGTCTATGTTAGGCATGTGTCATATCTTTGTGTGTGCATGTCAATGTCAGTTATATCTAATATCTTTATGAGCATGTTTATGTTAGTCATGTGTCATATATCTTGATGTGTGTCAGTGTTAGTCATGCCTTGTATCGCTGTGTGTATGTCTGTGTTAATCACATCTCACATCTTTGTGTGTGCATGTCTGTGTTAGTCACATCTCACATCTTTGTGCGTGCGTGTCTGTGTTAGTCACATCTCATATCTTTGTGTGTGCATGTCTGTATTAGTCACCTCTAGTGACTCGGGCAGATGGTGCTCGGAAACCTGGGAGGGCAGACCATCTAAGGGCAGAATCCCCCTACAGAAAAGACAATCTGCTGCCTTGCAGGAAGATGGGGACAATCAAAGGCTAGGGAAAGCAAACCCGAATAAAATGCTGGCTGAAATCGGATGCACTGGGCCACTGGCGCAGAACACAGTGCAACATTTTAACGGGTGCTCAATCAGAGTGGATCTGGCGAACTCTACTTGTGATGTTCTGTCTGTGGGGGCGATCAACACACTTAGCCTGACAGCTGACTTCATGTGAGGGTCTGGAATCCTTACTCTGATTGAGTCCTGATCGCAGAGAGAGAGAGAGACTATCTATTGACCTTTCGAGCCATGGCCGGCCCATAGGGCATAGACCCTGATACTCTTATTCAAAATTTTTTTTCTAGCAGTCTCAATCCTTGCAAAGATCTTTTATCAAATTTCTCCATTTGTCTCTGTTCTGTGCAAGCATCTCAATCTCATTGAGGGAGCTGATTCCTGCTTCCTTTGTCTCTCTCATCAATGCTCTTCTTAGTGTCTCTCTGGGTTGGTTTCTTTTCCTCTTACCTGTTGTTTCCCACATGAGGGCTTGCTTTGTTATTCAGTTATTATTTCTTCTCATCACATGTCCAAGATATTTCCATCGTCTTTTCTTGATTACTAATGATATTATTGGTTGCTTGGCGATTTCTCTAATTTCCTCATTTGTTTTGAATCCGTTCCAAGCTGTGCGAAGTAATTTTCTTAGATATCTATTTTCAAATGCATTCAACATTGTCTCTATGTCTCTTGTTGTTTTCCAGCTCTTGCATGCATATGTAAGGGTTGATAGTACGTTTGATTCAAATAGTCTAAATTTTGTTTTTGTGCTAACGCACAATAATAATAATAACATAATTTAATAAATACATTAATTAACATTACCTCATTCAGGAACTGTCATCACCACTAGTGTTGCTTTATTAATGTTTTGTCTTGCAGCCTGGGTTAGTCCAAATACTGCGACCCACTCGATGTGTTCAGGAAATCACTCTGAATATGTTTTAGGAGATTCATGACATTTTTCACACCCGCAAATTCAGGTATTCAAATATATTTTTCTTTTCAATCTCTAACTCCATGTCTCTAATTTATGTTGAATGCTCAATACACTCATGTAAATAAAAACATGCACACACAAATGTCTCTTTCCATGTTTCCAGTTAGCCAGGAGCAGTGATCAGTTGCCTTTCTTTGTTTGGATCCTTCAATAAGATGAGATTTTAATTTGGATGATTCCACTGGCACGGGCGGCTGAGCAATCATGGATTTTAATTTGTTTGGCGTGATGCCAGGGCCTTTGACTAACTACAACTATTACTAATGATCTTGCCTTTTGTCTAACTTTCAACCATAAAGTAATTTAACAGAACTCTAAAGGATACCTACTTACCAGTATGTTTGTTTTGTTGAGTTTAATAGATTGTCAACTGCATGCTCCACCCTGATGAACCAGCTAGGGACTGCTTTGTAGATAAGTGGTGTCTCTGACCTGCAGACAGTAAACAAGCACCATTAGAGCCTACACAAGCAGCTGAAATAACTTATTTTTCTTGGAAAAGTGTAACTAAACTACTTTAGTGTTCTTCCATAGGTTGGATGCAAATTGTTCACCAATTGTATAAAAGTATCATAAATGATATGTTATGACTTTTATAAGCTTATATGTTTATGCTTATATGAAAGTAAAGTATCACACCTCCAGCAGAATGGGTAATTATGTTTCAGGGTACCCTGGTGGACCAGTCTGCCTTTTGCTTTCAAGGTCTTCATGATTTCCTTATCAGCATCCTATAACCAAAAAAATTAATAAATTATTTCACAGGCTCTCTAGCAATTCACAAGACACTAAAAGAAAAGGCAATTTTCATTAATAAATGAGGAAATATACGCTTCCCAAATTAAATTTATGCAAGCGTTATTTTAAAAGATATTTGAAATGATCACCACAACGTTGGAAACTCTGATATAAAAGATGTAGTGTTGTACTATAAATACAACAAAACAGATTCAACATCCAGCAGAACAGGAGGGAGGGTGGAAGGGGGAGAGAGAGAGGTCACTTCTGCCACATTAACTGGGGCCTTACAGCTAATTAATTGTTTTATGTTACAAGACACACCTCCATGGAATTAATAATCAATAACTCATAAAGTGAAAAAATATGATTGAATTGGTTCAAATACTGATCTCTATTTATGATTTACAATTGTGAAAATATGGTTAAATATAATGTATTCTACTCCTTTCAAGTTGAAGATGGCACATAGGGAAAAATTCAAGACTCTATGTCTGACAATTTTATGGGGAGAAAAAAGATCTATCTTTTTTGTTTTTCTCAAAATAAAATAGCACCAATTACTAATAAGTCATAAACATGATTCCAAACAAGGAATTGGGTGTAGAAAGATTATATATCTCATTAAAAAAATTGAACAGAACTACACAATAAAGTTGTGTTAAATTATTTTTTTCAAATAATGCACAAGAATAAGAGGACACGGTTATCAAGAATGAGAGAAGATGGAACAAATAATTGCAGCAAAATGTTCCATATTTTCCCAAACAAAATTGGCTTTTTATTTTTGTGTGTGATATAATGTGTGTGCTAGAGATTCTACATTAAAGTGGTGTCATCAATTCAACACATCTTCAAAGTCATTATACAGGGCATGTAATTAGCATTTCACCTCTTACCTTCACATACATTCCCTTGAAATCTGTGATCTCCTCTGTAAACCTCCCACTGGGGTCAACAGGACACACCATCTTCATGTCCCGAGTGATGATACCATTGGCCAAGCACACTCTCTGGTCATCCTACAACACAGAATCAATTACATATCATTACTTATTTATATATAACCACTTCTTAACATTAACACTAACTTTATATTCACAAACTATTACCACTACCAGTGGAATCTCCAAACAACAGCACAAAGAGTTTCAAAACTGAGCGTTATGAATAAACTCTAACACCTTTGATCTACCATTTTCTTTTCACTTCTGCTTATACCCCTTCAGGTGTCAAGGGAGATACAAAAATTATAATACTGCCCTTCTGGTAGCCTCAACCATTGTCAAGGAATGTTGCAGCATTTCTTGGATGTTGTCAATCATTTTACTGAATCAACTATGGGCTCTTCTTTCATCTTCTCTTATAATTTATGTTTTGTCTGCTATAAAATATCTTGGCATTCTTTCCAGACAAGCAAAACCATTTCATTTTGATCAATCATACTGGAAGAAAGGTGACAAAAAAAGAATAATGGTATGGGCCTCAGCAACCGTAACCAGTCTAACACAGTAAGGTAAAGGTAAAGTACAAGACTTGAATCAGTGTCTCAGCACACGAGTTTTCACCTATATGTGCTCGGCCACCTATACAGAAGTGTTCTGAGACTTCTAGATAGTGTCGTTTCATGCATCGAAACTCACGATGAGGGGCGGAAATCCTCACCTTCCTAGAGTGCTACTCTGGTACCCATTTCTAACACAGAGAATGATGACCATTGATTGCTAAATACAAAATAAAAACATTGAGTACACTATGGCACAAATTATCCTGGTCTGTACATACATTTAAAAAAAAAAGAAAAAAGAAAAGAAAACAGAAAAAAGAAAAGAAAAAAAGCAGAATGAATGTTTTTTACATGCGCTGCCTGAAAGCTCATCATGCAATCTTCTGGAGATAAAGTAATAATCTATATCTAGAAGCAAGCATGTTCACTTCCTCTAACAAAATCATTTAAGATGTCAGGGTCACCTGCGTCAAAGACCTCCTACATGGAGTGACAGTCTATGGTAAAAAGACAAAGGAGGATTCCCTTCTGTGATACAAATATGGCTGCAAACAGAACATGAATGTGACTGACATGAACACAACTGGGAGGTCTTTACAGGACATATCCAGATTGAGGCAAACAGGAAATGACAGCCTGAAAGCAGGTTAACCCAAATGTAGAAAAATTGCTAATCTAAATATTTATAATAGAAGAATATGTCACTTCTGACAAGATCCTTAAAAAGTAAAGGTTCCCTCCACACCTTTCAGTCATATGAGGTAGATGGCGTTAGTGACAATATTTTTCACAAATGGTACACTTCTGGTTGATATAGTAACACGAGGATAATACTTATCATTGGTTTATATGACCAGGTCACCTTTACACCCCCCCCCCCCCCCCAAACCAAAATCAAAATTAAAATCTTTGGTACCAATTTTTAGAAGCTGGGAGGCTTACTTGTTATTCTATATATTATGAATCATAAACAAATGACATAACATTAGGTCAACAGTGAGGTGGCCACCATCATTTATAAAAAAAAAAAAAACATATTTATCCCATTATAGATTTTATTAAAATGTCACAAACATATGTAGAAATGCACAATAAATCAAAACATAATTTTGTTTTTGAGAACTCAGTTACTTTACTGACACGATCAATTCAAATTGGTGCAAATCACAAAATTCAGTAAAGCGTTTAACATGATTGTCGTTTTCAATGTAGGGTTTGGTAATTTAAATTGCCAGAGTAAAACTATTTCATCACAGATTTATTTCAAAGTCCACACATTTATGAAGGTACTCACAATTAATACAAAAAAATCCATATTTGTTTACTAAATGTGAGTAGTTTAATGTGCAATTGCTACAAAATATATAAAATACCTATCTAGAGTGTGTAACAATGGCTATAGCTTGAGAACTGCTTCATCTAAATTTTTATGGAATTTTTCAATACTTCAGAGATTCCCAGCCCTTGATCTAGACGTATAATAGTAACATAACATATTGATAACTTTTAGAGGAACTCTTTTATCACAAAACTTTTTTATAATTCCTTTGATTTCATCCAGGAACTTCTAGTGCATAAACAAATTACTAATCAGACTGGGATAAATTGATTTTAGTTTCATTTTCACATTTGCCAAAGTACTTAAGCAATAGATCTCATACAGTTTTGTGTTAAGTCATACTTATATATTTAAAGGCACAATGTATATAACCGACTACAAATGATCTCTCTATCAGATTGTGTCTAGCCTTAGATATGTGAGATCACTCAAATATGTTATAAATTAGCTATAAATAGATGCTTACCTCACCAAAGTAGGGAGCCTGATGGACTATACCTACACCTGCATCGGTTGTAACATAGGAGTCTACCACAACCCTGAATGCTCCAGTCAGCTCTTTGTACTGAAAGTGTCCAGACACGTGGTAATATTATTATTATTATTATCTTGTAATTTCTATATCTAAGAAAATTGTCTTCTATGGAATGCTATTTTACTTTATCTGATGCTTTGAGGCGCAATTGTGCGTTTCCGGTTGTTTCCAAAATGGAGGAATTATTTTTCTCCGGCTTGGTATAGAACCGTTGATCAGAGGTTTAACAAGCCGCTATCGTAAAAACGATGTTGTTAATGAAACGTAGACCTGATACAGAATGTGTAAATTAGCAGTAGATAGTAGTGATAGTTTTTTCGGCCCTAAAACAACAACAAAAATAGGATTCTGGAATGTGCGAACAATGGCCGCTCCGACGAAACATGCACAGGTCGCGAGCGAGATGGACAGATACGATCTAGATATTTTAGGATTAAGCGAAATGCGCTGGCCTGGAACAGGTAGGAGATCTATTGATAATAAAATAGTAGTTTTTTCTGGAAGGGAAGATGGAAAACACCGTGAAGGAGTAGGCATAATGATGACAGACAAAGCTGCAAGAAGTTTATTAGAATGGGAACCGGTAAATAGCCGTCTGATACGAACACGATACAAAACAAAACATGGAAGACTTTCAATTATTCAATGTTATGTGCCTACTAACGAAGCTGATGATGAAGTTAAGGATGATTTTTATAACCAACTGCAACAACTTATAAACAAAATACCAAAACACGATCTTTTAATTGTAATGGGAGACTTCAACGCCAAAGTAGGACAAGATAACGCAGGAGTGGAACATGTGATGGGGAGAGAAGGCTGTAATACAACAAGTCAGAATGGAGAAAGATTAATAGAATTATGTTTAATAGAAAATTTAGTTATAGGTGGGACATTATTTCCACATAAAAATATCCACAAAACAACATGGATATCTCCTGATGATAGAACATCAAATCAAATTGACCACCTATGTATTAAACAACAATTCAGATCATCATTAATAGATGTAAGAGCATACAGAGGTGCTGATGTTAATAGTGACCACAACCTGTGCATTGGGAAAATAAGATTAAAATTTAGAAACCAACAGAAGAGGTCAATTACACATAAAATTGATAGTCATAAACTGAAAGATGAAGCAATAAAGGAAAAGTTTAACATAGAGCTAAGTAATTGTTATTCAGCACTTGGTGAAATAGACTTAGATATCAATGAAATGTGGGACTCACAGAGCAAAATACTAATGACAGCAGCAGAAGCAAGTGCTGGACTGAAGAAAATGGAAAAACGAGCTTGGATCTCAGACACCACATGGAAATACATCAAAGAAAGAAGAGAAGCGAAGAGAGCCATGACTAATGTAAAGACAGATCTTGGAAAGGTTCTGGCAAAAGCAACATACAAAGAATTAGACAACAAAGTGAAAAGTTCGGCAAGAAGAGATACAAGAGCTTATATAGACAACTTGGCAGAGAAAGCAGAGACAGCTGCAATTACAGGAGACAGCAGAACTCTTTATACTGTACAAAAGATGCTGACAAACACCTATACATCCAGTGGAACACCAATTCTAGACAAATCTGGATTAATGCTAACAACAAGCGCAGACATAAAAGCCCGTTGGGCGGAACACTTCAAAGAAATTCTTAACCGTCCACTACCTCACAGTTTAATAGATTTTGAAGCTGAAACACCAGCAGCAGAATTAGATGTAAATTTAGATGACTTCACCTTGAGTGAAATAGAAACCACCTTAAAGCTAATGACCAATAACAAGGCTGCTGGAGAGGATAAGTTAACAGCTGAGATCCTCAAGGCAATTGATAGCCATAATTTAATACATCTCCAAAAAATGTTCAACATCATTTGGAAAACAGAGAAGACGCCTCATAAATGGAAAAAAGGAATCATTGTTAAGATCCCAAAAAAGGGCAATCTTAGAGATTGTAACAATTGGAGAGGCGTGACACTTTTGTCAGTTGCCTCAAAATTATTCTGTAAAATCATCCTAAATAGAATAAAGGATTCAATAGATACAGTAATGCGTGAAGAACAGGCTGGGTTTAGAAAAGGGAGAAGCTGTCTTGACCACATTTTCACTCTACGACTTATATTGGAGGAACACATTGAAAAGCAAAAACCTTTTGTACTTAACTTCATCGACTTCAAAAAAGCATTTGATAGTATTCATAGAGATTCTTTGTGGAAAATTCTGAAGCAATATGGCTTACCATCAAAAATCATAAATATTATCAAAGACATGTATGATGGTTACACATGTGCAGTTCGAACAGAGGAAGGACTGAGCGAATGTTTCCCAATAGAAACTGGGGTTAAACAAGGATGTATTTTATCGCCCTTGTTATTTGGAATTGTTATGGACTTCATAATGAAGAAATGCTGCACTGGTAATAAAGGCATCGAATGGATACAAGGAGACCATTTGGAGGACCTGGACTTTGCTGATGACATAGTTCTCATCAGCAATCAGATAAAAACGATGCAGGAAAACACAAATGAACTATCATCAATAGCCAGCAAAATTGGGCTTGAGGTCAATCATGAAAAGACTAAAGTCATGAAAAGTTTAATTCCAACAAGTGACAAAATATACATGGAAAACAAACCAGTAGAAGAGATCGATCACTTCATCTATCTTGGAAGTCACATTGATCGAGAAGGGGATACAAGCAAAGAAATTAGAATCAGACTGGCTAAAGCAGCAATGTCTTTCAGAAGCCTTGAAAAGTTGTGGAAATCAAAACTCATTAGCACAAACACAAAGCTTAGGCTATTCAAATCAAATGTACTATCAACCCTTACGTATGCGTGTGAAAGCTGGAAAACAACAAGAGATATAGAAACAAAGTTGAACGCATTCGAAAATAAATGTCTAAGGAAAATACTTGGTATAGAATGGAACGAATTCAAAACAAACGAGGAAATTAGAGAAATCGCCAATCAACCACTAATATCTTCAGTAATAAAGAAAAGACGATGGTCATACGTTGGACATGTGATGAGAAGAGATAATAATCGAATAGCAAAGCAAGCCCTCATATGGGAAACAACAGGTAAAAGAAAAAGAGGAAGACCCAGGGAGACACTGAGAAGAACATTGATGAGAGAGGCAAGAGCAGCAGGAATCGGCTCCCTCAATGAGATAGAACTGCTTGCACAGAACAGAGACAGATGGCGAGATTTGATAAAATATCTTTAAAAGAAAACTGCTAGAACAAAAATTCATATAGGAGAAGGTGTATCTTGGTCTCAGCCCTATGGGCCGGTTACGGCTCGAAAGGTCAATAGATAGATGCTTTGAGGGTGCACACTGTCACAAGTCTCCAAATAAATGCTGTCCAAGAGATGACGTTTTGGTGGATTAAAGGCTAAAGAAGTAAAATGTAAACAATTCACTATAAACCATATATATATATGGTTTTAAGTGAATTCTCTAGACCTTCCAGCCCCCCTTTATTAAGGACTGTATATATATATATATATATATATCGATGCCAGCCTCTAAACAGGAAGGTCTCTGGTTCAAATCCTGCCACAGGTGGTGAGAATTTTCCTCTTTAAATCCATGGTTTCTTCATGGCCTTACACACTAGGTCTCGGGGTAGTGAGCTCTGATGACTAGCCCTCTCTGGGTAGTGAGCTCTGATGACTAGCCCTCTCAGATAATGCTGAAAAACGGAGTTCTCATGAGCACTCCACGCATGTTAAAGAACCGTGGAATTTAAAAATAAAAAAAAGAGCAAAGTTAAAAATTGGCTGCTGCTCTGCTGAAAAGAAAAAAGATTAAGAAATCTACCCATGCCTAAGATAGATGTGTTTGGTTGATAAGCACAGATATCATGGCCCGATGTAAACTAGCAACAAAATGCACCCATGTCCACTTAACCAGTGAAAGAGTAGAAGTTCTTAATAATTTAATGCCAGGCATAATCATATACAGTAAAAGAGGTGGAGTAATGATACACTCAAAATATGGATGGTTATATAAAGAAAAGAATAGACCACCATCACCCCAAGGAATAACATATCCAGAAGATGGTTCACAATCACATAAGACAATTAACAACTTTCCAAGGAATAACTAACCTTCCCCCCCCCCCTTTTTCACCTTGGACAATATTTCTTTCAAATAATAGGGGAAAAAGCAACTTCCAATGATGCATCGATGAGTGCAACAACCAAGTTCTGTACAATGTGATGACAGTAAAGTGATATTTATCCCAAAAAATGTGAACTCAAGAGGTCACAGGTAATTGAATGATCTGCTCATTTATTCAATTACCCCCAAATATTTTCTCTGATATTTTGCCATTTTTAACTTCTATTACTATGCTCATAAAAAGCCTAACAAAAGTGGAATGTCTCTTCCTAGATCAAACAAAACAGCTTATTATGCTGTGACCTCTGGTCTATTTTAAACATTATCTTAAAAAATGTTGTTATTCTGAAGGTATATAATTTTATTAATTATTTTCAATGAATTTTCTTTTCTGTACACAAATTGAGTTGCTGTATAGTAGTTCTTTTTTTTTTTCATCTTGTAGTCCAGAACATCCATCTTTATCATACATTTACTGGAGTCTGCCCAAGCCATGAGTAACTTTACTAATTAAAATATAGCAAAAATAATTTTGTAATTAAAACTGCATGCATGATTTTACAGTTAATATTTTAACAATTTCAGTAAGAAATAAGTTATCAGCAAACAGCATTAACTTACCTGCTTAAAGTAATCAAACAAGGGTATGTACCTTTTGCCATCCAGTTTTTTGCCAGGAAATCTGGGAAAATGGCAAATACAACCCAAATGGGAAACAAATAATGCAGATTTATGTAAATATCAATTAATCTTTCATTTTGTATTTGCCTAATAATTGCTCCTCATTGTCTGCTCTTGAAATGATAAATGACATAAATATATCTGTGTTATGGTTTTCAACAATCTTTATATCTACACTTTTCAGCCTGAAAAGATCTACTTCAGCATGGCATTTTTGGACACCAGACTGCCTTCATTCTTCTTTTCCTTTCTGGACAGATTAGTTAATTTGTTTCCAGGCCGAGGAGGTGGAGCAGGATCTTGATCAGGTCAGGCTCCCTGGCGAGGCATCACAGGCAGACCACAAAGAAGATGGTTTCAGGACATTAAGGAGACCATACAGCAACAGCCAATATTATAGTTTAAACCCAATCCATCAATTGTAAGCTGGTAAGTCATTAATTCTGGACTCTATTCTGAACAGAGACAAATAATAATAAATGAATATCTCTCTCTGCGATCAGGAGGCGATAATTCAGCGAATCATAGAAGGAAAAGATATGTTTTAATTTTCGGCTTCTCGTGGCAAGGCGATGTGCCAAGGAGTACGGTTTCGATCCTGCTTTGGACCATATTTTGTTCTTTGTTCTTTTCTGTTGTTTATTTGCCATTTTTTCTGAGTGCTGTAAAAACATACCTCTTCCTCCTATGACTCGCTCTATTCTGATTACATTTACAGGTTTGTTGTTATTTTAATTGATTCTATGCTACTTAACTTAACTAAAACAATTATTCTTAAAGCAACTGATTTTGACCTGACAAAATGACTTCATATTCCACTATAAATGGTTAGGAAAAAAAAGTGTCCACATCAAAAGTGTTGAAATTCACATAAATGATATAAATATAGATATGCCATATGATGAAAGAAGCTTAGTGCTACCGTTTGTAGGATTCATTAGAGTAATGTGGCAAGTGAAAATTGTATTTCCATTTAATTTTTTTGTTTTGATTGTAGTTTATTTATTTTAGCACATATGACATGTCTCTTACATTATACAAACACCGTATACCATGGTGAGTAATAAGAACAACCATTCAAAAAATGTTTGCATACAAGACACGATTAAGCAATGATAAATAAGTAGCAAATACATCCACAAATTTATCACAGTTGTCATGTGTGAAGGTTTGTGTTGAAAAATGGCATAGGAAAGATAGTGGTTTTATCACGCACTAAAAGTTAACTGACATGAAACTTTTCCCCATAGCAATCTAGAAGACTTCAAATTAGCTTTTGTTTAATGCCTTTTGCTGTAACTAACAAAGAAATAAAAATGTACATTACTTCTCTAATATGGTGTACTCTTCCTCATTCTTGAACAGTGCTGCAAGCCTTAGTTCCATCATTATGTACACCTTTTTAGTTGAGTTCTCTGGTGATTTCAAAATGCTCAAATTATCAAGTTTTACCATCATATATTTAGCAATCAAATTTTAATGTGTCTTACAATGAACATTAAACGGTTTTACTAAGAACTTGCTATCTGACAATATTAGTATTATTTTCTTCCTCTTTCTTTCACCATGGCTATATCTGTAAAGTTGTCTTATCAATGGATTTGGGTATCTGTAACAGCTCCTGTAGGTGAGCTGTACAATGTTGTGTTTAGTCTAGTCCCATTTGGCAGTTGACAATTTACATCACATCATACTAGGTGTTTAATTGTTTTATTACAATAACTGTTAGGTTAAACATGCTGTGATTATAATGTGCTGATTTATGTTATAAACATTTTCACATTTGGAGTGAATAAAATTTAAAAAAAAACAAACAAACATTAAACAAATATTATACAAAGTAAGGCTAAGATATAGTAAATGTAAGAAGAAAACAGAGCAACTGTAATTGACCTCCTTTGGAAAGCAGTGCAAAAATCATGTGTCTCTAATTCAAGAATTCTTTTCAAAGAATTTTGTTTTAAATAAGATGTTCATCATACATATCAATGAAAATTAGCTCATGTTTCACTTGCAAGAAATATAAATGAAGACACTTGGACAAATGTTCATATGTTGGATTGGCAATTGATTCAGCAGTGTTTTAGATATTGCCATGTGATTCAATGCCCTGCTTTCAAATGTCCACAAATTGTTTTGTTTCATATAGATAATACTAAATTCATGAGGTAGAATCTAAAATTTACAAACATTTGAAAAATAATCACAATATTCATTCAAAATATACACTAACCTTTGACCTTGACATATGTGAGGTCAGGATGCAGACAACATGCCAAGTTGCTAGGCAATGTCCAAGGAGTTGTTGTCCAAGCTAAGATAGAGACCTCTGGATCATCCTCCAGTGGAAAGGACACAATAACTGTGAAGGACCACACAATATATTTAGTAGATACAAAACTATTCTGACTAAAATAACTATATGAACCTCTACTTCATCACCAGGGATCACATTGTTTTCTTAAACATCTATAATATTTTTTTTATTTCCAACTTCTTGTTCTGCTCTCTTCTACAATTCTGTCTTTTTCTTAGAACCACAATCACCATACCCTAACAGTAGCCTTATTCATTCTATCGCCTTCCTGATAAGACAGATAGATCTCAGTGCACAAACTGCACAGCCAGCACCAGTGAAAGCCCAAAGTAATTTAAGAAAAGCTTGTTAACTACTGTAAGGGCAGAAGTAATTTGGATTTTCCTTTTTTACTGTCTGTCTCTGATAGAACTAAGTGTTCAGTGACATCTATCTAAACATTAGGGACCACTTCAAATTTGATTAAAAGTAAGTACCTTCTGATTTTGAGCTGAGCACCTTAATCTCAATATTGTAGTGACCTTCTACCACATTTCTATACTTCTCACTATTACTGTAAGCCATGACAAATTTTTCATTTAACAATTTAGTCTTTTCCTTAAGAGAAAGGTAAAACCAAATCTGATTTCCTTACTTTAACAGTTGCATTCTGATTTATATTTCATCATTGTCTTTATTAGTTTCCAATTAGGAAAGATCGGCCTTTTATTATTCAATAACTATTTATTATAATCCTGCAATGGGGCAACAGTTGATATATAAGACATACTGTTTAACTATATGCTACAGTTAAATTTACATGTAACAATAACAAAAATGTAAAGGTATATATTACATTACATATGATATAAGGTAAATTTGTGAAGCCAGACACCAGACATAATAGTGAACTTGCAGCAGTGAACACATTCACATAATTGGGAAACAGCATCACCAGATGGGAGAGCTAACAAATGTATTAACAAATAAGGCTAGAACAACTCTTTGCCAGTCTGAACATCATTTGGACTCAAGATTTAAGAAAGCTGTTTACTGTTAGTGCTAGTTTTTTATCATTGTTAAGTACCAAGCCTGCTGGCATAGGTGATCATGTCTCTCCACAACTTTCAATCTCGACAGTCATTTATTATTTCTGTTATTGACCTTCTGCCAAGCCATTCTCTTAAGCTGTCTGGTATCTTTTTTTTTTGCTTCCCTCAATCTCTTAGTCCCTCAATTTTTCCAGTTGTTACAATATATTCCAGCTGTTCCCTTCTCATTATATGGCCAAAAAATGATGATGGTTTCTTCCTAATATTGGATATTAGGTTTCTTTTTAGATAATAGACATAAAAATGCATGTATGCTTGAGAATAATGGAAAAAGAAATGATAATACTTTTATCATTTTACACAATAAGGAGATAAAGAAAGAAACTGTCATTCAATGGAGAGAGTGGTGAAAGATGGGCAGACCAAGCTCAAGGAGAAACGTTGGAACATGAACAGTTTGGGGCAGACTTGAATTACTCTGCAAGGAATGGCCACAAATTAGAAATATTTTCTTACAAGATGCCACAAAGTCTGTAATTTATTCATTGTTGTCAGGGCCAAGAAAAGAAGATGGATGAGTTCAAACTTCTCTAGCAGCCTGGTGCATCAACTGGGTTCAAGAAATAAGAGCTTCGTACTGACCCAGCCCTATATCATTAACATTAAACTCACCTCAACTAATTATGTAGTTTTTTTGGGTATCTCTTATTCTAGTTTATGTCAATAGAAGTGAGAAAGAATTCATCTGTGCTATATAGAGCTAATTCAGACCTATGGAAGCGAATCATGGACAGTAGACAAACAAATGAAAAGATGATTAGAGGCCACAGAGATAGGATTTCTCAGAAGAATGTTGAAAGTTCCCTGGACAGCTAAAATGACCAATGAGAACATTCTCAAAGAGTCCAACACAAAAAGGGAGCTCCTAAAAAAAGATCAGAAATAATCAACATTTTTCAGGCACATCATGAGAGGAGGAGAGTTGGAATGCTTGGTTGTGGCTGGTAAAATATAGGGAAAGAGATGCCCGATGACAAAGAGAAGATACTAGATAGCTTGATGTCATGGCAAACAATCGACAACAAAACTGATACGATGCACTGTGGATAGATGAATGTGGGAGGACATGATGGACAGACCAGGATGGCACATGATGATCTCTTATTCTAATTTAATTTATTTTGTTCACCTGATAAGTGTTTATGTTTTTATTGCTTTGATCCTTATTGTAATATACACACTGACCTGTACCTCTTTTAACAGATTGGCTATAGTCAACCAACACAACACCAGTGTTATTAGTTGCTACACTTTGGGATATACTTCAGTAGTTCAGAGGAAATCTGAGTGATGGGAGAACTGTCGACTAAACTAAACTATGCCGTAATCACTCATCAAAAATACACAAAACTTAATCTAGATTTTACGTGCTCTACATACCAGCAGGATCAACAACCTCTTTGAAATTCTGCCCACATTCAAAGTTGGACAAGGGAGTATTGCAGGCAGTAGAGTAGGGCATCACCTATGAGAACAAAGGCACAATTCTATGGTTTTTTATTAAAGATACCCATGCAATGATAACTATACAAGGTTGAATAAAATACCTCATCATATATTTATTATAGGTTTATAGGTATATATTCATCATAGGTTTGCTCATTTTTAAGTCAGAGTCAGGGTAGATCAGTGGTTAGTGAACTGGAAAATAAGGACAAGATATCACTCCAGCTTTATAAGGATACATGATTTTTCTGGGGAAAGTTGGGAAGCCTGGCATGACCCAATCACCCATATATGGTGCCACTGGTCATTGAAAAATATGAGCACTAACCCTATTTTTCCCCATATGCCTTAAGTAAGCTCTGGAAGAAACCCTTTGCCCCCTCACATTTTATTGTTAGAATACACAGGTATTATAACTCCATTGTATATTTACCTTTTGTGATCTTAATTTTATAGTAAAAAATACAATGCTGTTCCACAGTATAGTAGAAGTGTACAGTGGTTTAATAATTCAGTATTAAATCACAACATGTGGGGATGAGAGGATCAGTAATTTTCCGTGTAGTTGTTATTTTACCCAACTCTGATATACAGGTACCCTTTTTAACAGTTTGATTAAACGAAATGACTTTCTTCAAGACCTGAACAAACATAATTGAATTGTGAAGATTACAACAACTACGCCACTTTCACAGTAATATTAATTACAAAGAAGCTAATTATTTCCCATACAACTGGGAACATGGCAGGGATAGATATTTCTAGGTGTATGGACAGTATGTTGGCTCACACAAGCAGAACATTTGTAATTATTCTGACCACTCAAGCCTTTTGCTTGCTTGTGTTCACTTGATGACAAAAGCAATAGTTGTTTTCCTGGATTGTTCTGGTTTATCAATCCCGATGCAGGTTTTCCCTCTTCATCATCCACCATTAAAGGATATTATGCATTGTGTCATTGCTTGCTGTCAAACTGTTATATGTGCACCTTTTGGCCCAACACATTTGTCTTATGCATGGCATTTTTGAATACCAGGTTGCCTTCCCTCTTGATTCCTACTTGCTTAGCTAGACTAGACTAGTTAGCCTGTTACTAGAGGCACAGCGAAGAGGTGGCGTAGGGTCTGGATAATTCTGTTTCACTTATCCTGCCACAATCCATCAGTATGATCACTGGCAACTTCAGCTTTGTTGCTATTGGGCTTCTTTGCCTCCATTTAAGCATTTTTATTGCCAGACTCTGGAGATTTTTGTTCCTTTGATTTTATCAGAAAGTTGGAACATAGTCAGTAATATAGCATTTTAATGTGCAAATCATTTTCAAAAACTCTTGTAATAGGTGGTAACTGCATACTCTTCTAGAATACTAGTCCAAACTCACCTTATAACCTTTGTACACCAGCCCCTTGTCGTAAAGTTGCTTGAAGACCCACCAAATGGATTCCATAAAGCTTGGGTACATCGTGCGGTAGTCATTGTCAAAATCAATCCAGCGGGCAAGTCGTCCCATGATGTCCTAGCAATTAGTACAACAATTTGCACCACAGAATATAAAACTAATATGACAGCATGAAAACATATTCAACCAAATAGATGCAAGGGAAAAAAACAAGTTTAAATTGCAGAATTACAGAACATTATTCTTTAGATTTATTGCAAGGGATTGTACAATGCAGTTGTTGCCATATAAATTTCATTTTTTAAAACCATTCTTATTCTTGTTAAGAAGTTTCATTATCATCTCTACACACAGCTAACATATAATACATGACATATTAAAATGCATTGGCATGCTCACTTTTATCAGCAATAATATTTATTCTTTTCATTTGTACAAAGTTCTGTACTCTTAAAATAAGAATACTTTTTTTTTAACAAATAGATTACCATATCTTCTCTAAAGATAAAGTCCTCTCATTATAAACATGGTCATATGTGTTAATTACTCTTTCTTCTTGTGCAATCAGTGACATTCTTTCTTTGTTTCTTGAGCTCTTTTGTATCAGGTAAAGTGGTGATCCTTTACCACTAGCATTTTGATATAACCAATGTGCATGCCTATAAATCGCAATTGGACTTGACAAAACCCATCTTATTGGATGGATTCAAAGAAAAGATCAGAAAGACAACATTTGAACAGGCCTTGACTTTGTCAGCTTACAAAGAGCAGCAGCAAGGTTAAATAGAGGAAGCATTCCTTTGATCCTACTTTTCAGCTGTTGTAACAAAGTAATTTCCTAGTTGTAATAAAATGGCTCCTACAAATTTGATAAAGAAGAAATGCCAAGAAATCCATAAATTTATACAAGAATATTCAGGAGAGCCCACCCTGATGAAGTAAAGGTTAAAGAAGAACATAAACATAGATCTTTGCTGCAGGAGCCAAACAATCCTGTCAGACATGAAAAAGAAAATTGATTAATATTCATTCACTGCTTTCTGAGAAGAGACAGCTCTAACTACAAACAACTGATGTTGTACAGGAAGGTCAAAGAAAATCAAAGTCTAGGGAATAGTCCCAACAAGTGATGACAGATGCATTGAGTCACCATGGAACAAAACTTATCATGCATACAAAGTGTTAACTCATTCAAGAAAGACTGAAATGTACATTCTGGTGCAATAAATGTATGTGCCCTTTTTTCACATTAACAGTGTATGGCACACCTTAAACTACAACTTTGTTGCAACTAAACTGTTTTACTTCCAAAACCAAATATTTTCAGCACCCATATAAAAGCAGAGGTGAGATGCAGAATCATCATCATGTGCCATCTCCGCAACGAAGGTTGGCTACCATGGAGCACCATTCTGCTCTGTCTCTTGCTTTGATGGTGCAGGTAGTCATAGGCTGATTTGTCCATCATTTGATGTTACTCGTCCATGTTAGTCTTGGTCTGCCTCTTTTACCTTGTATTTTCCCCTCCAGGACTACTTTTAGTAGGCTGTTGTGTCTTTTAACATGGCCCAAAAATCACATTTGTCTTGTTTGAAGACGCAGAATGGCTCAGGCAAAAAAAGCTTTCTAAAAGATGAGGAAGATACTGTGCAATCCATTTTTTGACAATAGAAACAAGAAAAATAGTTCTGAAATGTTATTTAGAGCAAGTCCTAACATATGGATGTGAGTCATGGACAATAGGAAAATAGACAAGAAAATCACTGGAGACTGTAGAAATGTGGTTTTACAGAAGAATGTTGAGAATACCATGGACAGCTAAGAAGAGTAATGAAAACGTTCTGAAAGAGGTCAAAGCAAAGAGAGAGCTAATTTCCAATATTAGGAAGAAGTAATCATTATTTGATGGCCATGTAATGATAAGGGAATAGCTGGAATATATTGTGACAATTGAGAAAGTTCAGGGACGAATAGATAGAGGGAAGCAAAAAAAAAAGATACCAGACAGCTTAAGAGAATGGCTTGGCAGAAGGCCAACAACAGAAATAATAAATGACTGACGAGATCGAAAGTTGTGGAGAGACACAATCACCTATGCCAGCAGACATGATACTTGATGATGATGACATAAATGCATTCGATTTGGATTGCATTGCCTCTATTTGTAAGTAGCGACCAACGGTTTAATAGATTACAACTAAGACAAATTATGACATAAACGCAATCGATTTGGATTGCATTGCCTCTATTTGTAAGTAGCGACCAACGGTTTAATAGATTACAACTAAGACAAATTATGACATAAACGCAATCGATTTGGATTGCATTGCCTCTATTTGTAAGTAGCGTCCAACAGTTTAATAGATTACAACTAAGACAAATGATGACATAAATGCAATAGATTTGGATTGCAGTGCCTCTATTTGTAAGTAGCGACCAATGGTTTATAGATTACAACTAAGACAAATGATCACATAAATGCAATAGATTTGGATTGCAGTGCCTCTATTTGTAAGTAGCGACCAACGTTTTAATAGATTACAACTAAGACAAATGATGACATAAATGCAATCGATTTGGATTGCAGTGCCTCTATTTGTAAGTAGCGACCAATGGTTTATAGATTACAACTAAGACAAATGATGACATAAATGCAATAGATTTGGATTGCAGTGCCTCTATTTGTAAGTAGCGACCAATGGTTTATAGATTACAACTAAGACAAATGATGACATAAATGCAATAGATTTGGATTGCAGTGCCTCTATTTGTAAGTAGCGACCAATGGTTTATAGATTACAACTAAGACAAATGATGACATAAATGCAATCGATTTGGATTGCATTGCCTCTATTTGTAAGTAGCGACCAACGGTTTAATAGATTACAACTAAGACAAATGATGACATAAACACAATCGATTTGGATTGCATTGCCTCTATTTGTAAGTAGCGACCAACGGTTTATAGATTACAACTAAGACAAATGATGACACTTAGGCAGTAAATTAATACATAATTACAGAAATAAGAAATAACAGCATATTTTCTTATTGCCAACACAGATGAGATTGCAAATCATATTACCAAACTGTCATTCAAGATGAAAGCCTACATACCTTCCACTCTCCACTATATCTCTGAACAATTTTACGACATTCATCATTGTAGGCCTTGATCCCCATCTTTGCAACATCATCAGGACCGGTAATGCCAAGTGTTTTATCAATTTCATACTCCTATTTTGATGTTTTCAAAAATAAAACAACTACAATGAAAAACAACACAAAGAGATAAGCATTATTTTAAAAATGTCACAATGAGCATTATAACTCCATGTTTAAAGATTTTGCAGAGACACAAATCAGTGAACTATTACATCATGTTCACTCGTGTTCTGAAAATGAACTATTACATACATATGTGTAATACATATATTACTATGAACATATTTTCCCCATCTTTATTAGAGTGAAAAAAGACAGAACAAAAAAGTAGATTAAATGAATTAAACAGTTACTGGGAAATGTTTCTTCCTGTCTGCATTTGAACAAAAACATAGTACAGATCAAAAAGGTGATAAACACACAAACAAATTTAAAATGTATCTTTGTGGTTTAGGATTAAAAACTGAACTGCATACACTGCTAACAGTATGAGGTCACTAATTATATGTTGTCACTTTGACCGTACGTGTTATCATTTAACCAGGCTTCTAAATCAGAAAAGTTAGCCTACAATAGTTTACCTATGATTGTTGAAGTTAATGTTTCAATCGCTAAAATATGTGTGGCAAGGGTATATGGCCAATACATGCCATAATTAAAATATCAATTTTAACACTTTCTACATGACTATATTTTCATGTAACAAATTCTCACCACTGGCAAGCCATGACAATCCCATCCAAAGCGTCTTTCAACATGAAATCCACTTTGATTTGCCCATCTTGTTACAATATCCTTTATAGTTCCGGCAAGTATGTGCCCATAATGAGGCAATCCAGTGGCGAATGGTGGTCCATCATAGAAAGTATACCTAGAATACAGTAAACATATAAATAAATATAGCATTAATATATTATTTATGTCAATGATTTTTGTGCATCTTCACTCCAGATGCATAAAAGGATGGGAGAGGAGACTAAAAGTAAGTAACATATTGTTTACAGAATATTGATATTACTGCAGCCATTTTTAGCTGTGTAATTGTCCTGTGTGTTACCGGGGTCTCATTATGAGTAAAGAACAGTGACACTGTGACCTTCCAAGCATGTCGTAAGAGGCGACTAAGGAGGTTGATCGATGGCTTGACAAGCTGTCATTGTAAAAACTATTGTTATGGAAACAGAGCCATAGATTTTAGAAGCAGTGATCTCTGCAATATGTGCCATTTTGACATGCTAAGTTTCTGTTTTTGAGATTGTGGTTCTGCCCTATGTGCCATCTTCGGCTGGAAAGGACAATAGATAGAATTGTCTAGGCCTTATAAGTCAGTGATTCGCCATTGCCCTCTGGTGGTAGGGCGCTGTCCTGAGGATGGTAATCCCACAAATCATGATTTCTTTAAAAATCACACTCAGTGGGACTCGTTCCTCGGACATCTACTACAAAATTGTATAAATGATGGAAGATCAAAAAACTTTATATAGGATGGGAGATTTTAAAAAAAAAACTGTTTAAAAGATTGGAGACTTCAAAATATACAAATGATGGGAAACCTAAAACTATAAAAGATAGGAGACTGAAAAAAATATCTTTGATTATACAAGACTATACATTATCTATAACTATTCTAACTCTTAATGTCCGCGTTTTTTCTACCCAGTCACTAGTGTTTTGCCATAATTTTTTCTTCCTGAAAATACTACTTTCACTAAATCTTTCATATTTTCACTATAACACTTCATTGATATATATATTAGGCATCAAATTGATGGGAAAAGGACACAGATTCATAATAGAAGCAATATATTGAAAAAAACAATTGAAGGATAAGAATTTAAGCAATTAAGAATCAAAATTTTTAGAAAAACATTTTTTTTAAATATAAAAATTGGTACTCACCTACCTAAAGTGTGTGTACATTTTAATCCAACAGTGTTGGAAATGAGTTTCCATGTAAATATATAAAATTGTGAACAAATTAGGATTTACATAGCCACAGAATTTTAATTAATTTATTTACAAGTCTGAATCAAATATGGACTTTGTGTGCTGCTAGCCCCTTTTCACTTATAAGCACGAATCAGCTGATTGAAGAATAGAAAACAAAACAAATTTCAACGATTTTGTGAACAAATTAAACCTATGTTGAACAGTCGAAGTGTGTCTAAAGAGAGGAAATTCTATTAAAGTTAAATCCCTTGCGGATGTGGTAGCTTAAAATGTGTAGTATATGCTGTAATGAAACAAAATGAAAGTGACCATGTCAGAGTTCGTGTGGCAAAATGTAAGTAAATAAGTAACCATGACAGCGTTCCCACAGACATTAGGAATTAATATACAACTGGAATGTTAGTACCAGTTAAACGGTCATTACATAAGATCAAGTGTCTACTCATATCAAAGACAGGCAATAAAAAAGTAGGTTCTATTAACAAAGTTATTGAGTTATTTGCGGGTCATCATCATTGCACTCCGAACATGTCCATAGGTGCTCAGATCCCATCCTCAACAATTCCCTCAGTGTCCAGCGACTGACGACTCCAGTTCTATGTTGGTTGATAAGTCTTCTTACACGGCCACTAAGTTTCTCATTTCTGGCTGTGCCCACCTTAACTCCCATTTCCATCATCCGAAGAAGTGACGTGGATCTGTGTTTGTCGAAGTCCTGTGCTCTTCCCACATCTCGGAGGGCATTGATGATGTCCGCCCGATCTATTGGTTGCCCAACCTCAACGACAGTGCAGCTAGCCAACCTGTCTGCTCTTTCATTTCCCCGTACTCCCCCATGTCCAGGGACAAAGACAAAGGTGACCTTACGTATTTTAGATTTCTGAAACTACTCTACCCATTGCATGCGTACAAAGCCCGCCTCCACTTTTTTTATCATGCTCATCGAATCACGCAGTATACATGCGTGGGTGTAGTCTTGTGACTAACCATTCGAATGCCTTGGTCACTGCCATCACCTCCATTGTCATGCTACTCATGGTCATGACGTATGCACCACAGTCTTCGTAGACTATTCTGCCTGCCGAGCGTGCTGTAAATGCCCATGCACTTCTTTGGTGTCGTCTTACAGATCCGTCTGTATAGATGACTGCATCTTTCTCATCGATGTTATCACAGATGAGACCGCTGACCTCAGCATTAACCACGACCGGGTTCTGTTCCCTACTTTTCCTGTCGAAAGTGACAATACACGAGAAATCCCTTTGAAAGACGTAGACACCAGTATCCACTCCTCACCAACGCTGATATTGGTAAGCCCACAGACCTGTTTGATGACATCTTCTGCTCGGCCCACCCATGATTTGCCTCTTTTTAGCCTGCCCTTCCCTGAGTTGAGCACTTTAAAAGTTTAATTCCAACAAGTGACAAAATATACATGGAAAACAAACCAGTAGAAGAGATCGATCACTTTATCTATCTTGGAAGTCACATTGATCGAGAAGGGGATACGAGCAAAGAAATTAGAATCAGAATGGCTAAAGCAGCAATGTCTTTCAGAAGCCTTGAAAAGTTGTGGAAATCAAAACTCATCAGCACAAACACAAAACTTAGGCTATTCAAATCAAATGTACTATCAACCCTTACGTATGCGTGTGAAAGCTGGAAAACAACAAGAGATATAGAAACAAAGTTGAACGCATTCGAAAATAAATGTCTAAGGAAAATACTTGGTATAGAATGGAACGAATTCAAAACAAACGAGGAAATTAGAGAAATCGCCAATCAACCACTAATATCTTCAGTAATAAAGAAAAGACGATGGTCATACGTTGGACATGTGATGAGAAGAGATAATAATCGAATAGCAAAGCAAGCTCTCATATGGGAAACAACAGGTAAAAGAAAAAGAGGAAGACCCAGGGAGACACTGAGAAGAACATTGATGAGAGAGGCAAGAGCAGCAGGAATCGGCTCCCTCAATGAGATAGAACTGCTTGCACAGAACAGAGACAGATGGCGAGATTTGATAAAATATCTTTAAAAGACAAATTGCTAGAACAAAAAAATTCATATAGGAGAAGGTGTATCTTGGTCTACGCCCTATGGGCCGGTTACGGCTCGAAAGGTCAATAGATAGATAGATAGAATCTTCAGGTATGCTCGTGCTCTCCAGATCTTGATTCTGTCATCCCTGGTTGGAAAGTCAAGAAGATACCTCATTGCTACACAGGGAGTGTACCTTGTACATTCCAAGATAATGCGCATGCTTCATTTTGTATTTTCTCCAGTCTATCAATTTGAGTCACACTGACAGTAAGAACTGCCAGGGCATACTCGATTGGTGCAAGGACTAATCCCTGGAACAAAAGAGTAAGTAGCCTCTGCTCGATGTTGGCAGCTGCCATGACCTTCAAGGCGGCTAATCCTTTGCGGGATTTTATTATCACATGGTCGACGTGGTTCCGAAAACACAGGCTGCGATCAAACTTAACTCCGAGGTATGTCATCAACTTGTCCCTGGTCACCTCATCAGCTCCCATTCATACTACCGATGTGGTCGTATTAACGATATGATTGTTAAGGGAGAACCATGAAACTGATGCTTTATTAAGATTAACCAAGGCACCTGAAACCCCACACCAGGAAGAAATGCGATCGAGTTCGTCTTGCATTGTGGAGGCGATTCCCCATCTGTCTCTTCCGTGTCGATATAACAGACTATCATCTGCAAAAGTCATAGTTCTTCCCCTCCCATCCAGCTGTTGTTCCGAAGTCATTATTGTGTACACATTAAATAGAACTGGTGACAATGGTGAACCTTGTGGCAGCCCTGGACAAATGGATGTTGGCTCGGAAGACCAACTTCCACATCTGAGTACCACCTTCCTCTGAAACAGTGTCGCGGCGATCCATCTAATGAGGAAGGGGTGCACTGCCAGTTTGAGGAGCATTTGCATGAGATATTCAAATGGTACCCTATTGCATGCATCCTCCAGATCTATAGCAGCAGCACATGTCTCCCCTCGTCTGTGGATGCCTTCAAAGACGTCATAAGTAAAGACTGCCACGTTGAGCCATGTCTCTTTGTTATATCTATAACCTCCGAGTGTGGGTGGGAATGCGCATTTTTTTGTTCAAGGTGACATGTGAGGACACGGGCAACTATTTTCTCCAGCAGCTTGCTCGCAGTGTTCTGCATTGTGATGATTCTGTAGGCACTGATCTGAGAATGGTTCTTGTTTGGCTTCGGTAGTGGTAGTAAGTAGCTGTGCAGCCACTCCTCCTTAATCTGGCCATTCCGAATACTGGCATTAAACTCATTGGTCAGTTTTGTCAAGTCGTCGTCAGCTAAATCGCCTATGTCATCGTACCAAACACTATCTGGACCAGACTGTGTGACCTTTTAAGTGTCGTGCAAATGGTATCGGTTGTGATTGCGAGATCTTCTTCCAGCCCTACATCCTTACACAATTTTGACAGCGATCCTCGTATCCTCATCTTACAGCCTCATTTCTTTGGTCCGTCTGCTCAATGTAGCGGACAAGCAGGGCCTTCCCTTTGCTCTCATCAGATTTGTGCCATATCTGGCCTGTGCTCTGAAAGTCTGGTATGCCTCTGTGTCGTGTTGTGCCATTCATGCTCTGATGAAAGTGCCAGAATGTGGCTAGCGATTTTTCTGAGCACACTTTTTTTTACAGAAGTCATCCCATTTGGCATCCTTAGCCTGTTTAGCACATAGTTTAAAGTGCATCATTTTTTGGTCGACCTCTACTTTCAGACGCTTCAAGAGCTCAGGTTGTGTTCTTCCATTCTTTCTAGCTTTCTGCCATGTCTTGGCCGTTTGTCTCTTGCTCCGCCAAGCTTCCTCTACTTCTACGTTCCACCAGGGTGGCTGCGTCCATCTCTCCTGTCTCCTACGAGGAGAGCTCTATTTCCTATGTCTGATTTTGCTAATGACATCCTGGTCTGTTTTCTTGTAGTGGAATGTGTGGAGCTTCCTTTTCTGGCTTCTATTTCTGCTTTTCTCAATTAGGAGGACACATGGATAGTGATCACTTCCGTGGAACCCCAGTGCACTCCACCTGCAAACCGGTGCGAAGGTGGAAGACACCAGTGCAAGGTCTATGACACTATCAGAGTCCCCTGTTTGAGTGGCCATTCTTGTTGCCCTTCCATCATTCAAGCACACTAAATCGACTGACACTAGTGCATTCTCTAGGTCTTCTCCCTGCTTGTTGGTTATGACGTTACCCCACTGGTTTCCTCTAGCATTAAAGTCTCCGTAGAAAATGACGTTCTCTTCATCAAACTCGAAGAGATTCTGCCATTATTGTGTGTTCACCTTCCTATTATAGGCATACACATTTACAATCATGAAATGAACTGGGGTCTGCACCCTAACCGCATGTACCTGCAATTCTGCATTGTCCCACGCAGACATATCAACCTCAGCTGCCACCATATTGTTGCGCACAAGGATTGCCTGCCCAAGGTGTCGCCTATTGTAGAAACAATGAAAGCCAGGAGTACTTACTGTCCTGTCATCAAGAAGAGTTTCTTGCAAAACCATCTATTAAAAACCATTGCTAAATAGAAAATTGCCCAAATGCCAGGTTAATGTTTATAAATTTTGCCAAAATTATGCCAGGTAAATTTCTAAAAACCATGACCTTTCTACCATGTGTCAACTACATTAGACACATGGCCATTATTTCTTAGTCCCTAAGCTAATCCCCTTCAACTAGATGGACCTCAAAAATGGAACAAATACTGTTAAGATATAATATTTAATAACAATTATCTATCTATTGACCTTTCAAGCCGTGACCGGCCCATTGGGCATAAGCTCAGATACTCTTTCCCTGTTTCAAAATTTTCTTTCTAGCAGTCTCAATCTTCAGTAAGATCTTTTACCAAATCTTGCCATTTGTCTCTGTTCTGTGCAAGCATCTTGATCTCATTGAAGGAGGAGATGATTCCTGCTGCCTTTGCCTCTTTGATTAATGTTCTCTGTGTTTCTCTAGGCTGGCCTTTTTTCCTCCTACCTGTTTGTTTCCCTCTTGAGGACTTGCTTTGCTATTCAATTATTATCTCTTCTCATCACATGTTCAACATATGTCCATTGTCTTTTCTTGATTACTGATAATATTAGTAGTTGATTGGCGATTTCTCTAATTTCTTCATTTGTTTTGAATTCGTTCCATACTATACCATTTATTTTTTTAGGACATTTTTTTCAAATGCGTTAACCTTTGTTTCTATGTCTTTTCTTGTTTTCCAGCTCTTGCATGCATATGTAAGGGTTGATAGTACGTTTGGTTTGAATAGTGTAAGTTTTGTTTTTGTGCTGATGAGTTTTGATTTCCACAACTTTTCAAGGCTTATGAAAGACAATGAAGGAGAACTGAAAAAAAAAATAGACAAAATGGTATGGTAAAAGCTTTATGTGATTAGTAGAGGACACAGATTTGAACGACGTTTCAGCTCAATAGGCCTTCAGCAGGAACAAACAACACGCACACACAGATATGTAAGTAAATAAAACTAATCCTACATAGCTAACTAGTAACGAAACATCCAAAACAAAATAATCAAAACTGGTTAAAGAAAAGAAAAATGACTTCCCTGTGTCGTGGACTGTGGTCAGAATGGGAAAGAAATAGTCACACAGGTGTAGCTGTAATTATACCCTCTGGTCAGGTGAAGGGTGCTAAAAATATGCGAGTTGGGGGATCGCTGTCTAGGTTACCTTGACTGCAAAGACACTGACAATGTCTAAATGTATCTCATCGTCATCATCAAGTACCGGGCCTGCTGGCATAGGTGATCATGTCTCTCCACAACTTTCAATCCCGGCAGCTATCTATCATTTCTGTTGTTGACCTTCTGCCAAGCCATTCTCTTAAGCTGTCTGTTATTTTTCTCTTTGCATCCCTCTATTTTCTTGTCTGTTGTCCTATTGTCCATGATTTGCATACATATGTTAAGACTGGCTCTACGTAACATTTAAGAGCTCTTTTTCTTGTTTCTATTGTCAAAAATGGATTGCATAGCATCTTTCTAATTTTTTGGAAAGCTGCTTTTGCCTGAGCCATTCTGCATCTCACCTCTTTTGTACATCTTCCGTCTGAGGTTAACAAAGTTCCCAAATATTTAAATTCATTTATCTGTTTTAATATTGTTCCACTTGTCTTTATTTTGCACTGAGGTGATGTCTTTTTCTTGGTTGTTACCATTACCTCTATCTTTTTGCTATTAAGGCTGAGTCCTTTATTTTTGCTTTCTTTCACTATAATGTCCAACACTTTTTGTAACTCATTTTCACTCTTAGCTATTAAGACTGTATCATCAGCATACCTTAGATTATTTATATTATGACCTCCAATTGTTATTCTAGGCATGCCCCTTATGGATCTTAAAATAATCTCACTATAAATATTAAACAAACCTGGTGACAGCACACAACCTTGTCTAACACCCTGTTTTATTTGTTGAAACATTCCCAATTGGTTTCCAGTTCTTATGGCCGCTGTTTGCTGCCAGTACATGTTCTTTATTATTCTTAGATCTTTGCTGTCTATGTTTATGCCTAATAAAATTTTGATTATTTCTTGGTGCTTTATTTTGTCAAATGCCTTGGTGTAATCTATGAAACATGGTATAGATCTGTTTTCACCTCTATGGCTCTTTCTACTAAAGATCCAAAAAGTATCTAAGTGCCCATAAATACATGTATACACACAGATGTGTGTATACATATATACATGTACAAACAGACATGCACATACTTATACATATCAACACACACACATATATATATATATCAATACCCATACATATAAACACATACATGCATGTGCACACCCATACGGGGACAATCATATATGTGTAGAAATGTGCGCATAACGCCCACATAACCAAACAGAAGAGTACACACCGGGGTCAGTGTGCAAACACAAAGAGAATGAATAGAACAGTAGAATAACAGGTACTCAAAAGGTAGAAAGAGTGAGATGTCAGAGAGTGGGGTACAATAAAAACATGAGGGGTAAGTAGCACAGAAAAAAGGGGTATAGGAGAACACCGAAGTGTCTCAGTGGGGACTAGTGAAGGAGAACTACGAATAGCATGGCATAGTAGATAGACTAAAGTGCCCAAACATGGGCAGTAGAGAAGGCTATGCAAAAGAGAAGGAGTAACTGAAAGGAAACTATGAGTACGAGTGTGATACATTCATGCCTCGTGGGATCAGTGAACCAAACTGGACTGTGGGGTGATTCTCCAAAGCAAATCAGCTGCTGTCGCCAGAGTGACAAAGGACAATGCCAGTGATATGGATGTCATCTTTGTCCTTGTGGTCTGGGGAGTTGAAATGGGAAGACACTGGAGTGCCAGTATTCTGTTGAACATCTTGTAGATGTTCACAAAATCTTTCTGCTAATCGTCTCCCAGACTCACCAATATAAGCCATGTGGCATCATTGGCATATGATGCATAAATGATGTTACGGGACACACATGTGAAGCCATGCTTGATCTCGAACCGTCCATTAGGGAATAAGACAGAGTCAGTGGGGAGCACATAGGCACAGGTGATACAATTACGACCACAAGGGGATTTTGATGGTCGGAGAGAGGGAAATGACTTCTAACCAGAATATCTCCCAAATTCCTGTCATGCTTGAATGCGATCATCGGGGAATCACTAAAAAGTAGACGGGTAGTGGGATCAGAGAGGAGAACGGAACGGTAGCGGTTGAGTATCTTCACAGCTGCTAAGTTGTGAGGATGATAGGTGAGGGTGAGTATAGTTCTCTCAGGGGGGGGATTGTTGGAAGGAGTGAGTGTCTCGGGATGAGAGATAAGGAAGACCTGCTTGAAGGCAGACTGGAGGACCGAGACTGGATAAAGCCAGCGGCTGAAGAAACCTAACATAAGGTGAGCCTGTTGGAGGAAGTCTTGGTCAACCTGGCAGATGCGACGGAGACACAATAACTGTGAGAACGGTATTGAATCATGACAAGAAGGTTAATGTGATGAAGTATAGAGAAGATAACAATGGACGTCTGTGGGTTTATAGAAAACCGAGGTGTGGAGGCCAGAAGTACCCAAAGAAACAATAAGATCTAAAAAGGTAAAAGAGGAGGTGGATACATAAGATGTGATCTTGATAGCTTTGTGATAGCTACCAATGTAGTCGATAAACCTGGAGAGGTCATCCTTTTGAGTACCTGTTATTCTACAGTTCTATTCTTTCTCCTTTGTGTTTGCACACTGACCCCGGTGTGTACTCTTATGGTTATAAAACCATCATAAGTTGATTATATATATATATCATCATTGAGTGTCGTCTCCGCATCGAAGGTTGGCTACCATGGAGCGCCATTCCACTCTGTCTCTTGCTTTGATGGTGCAGATTGTCATAGGCTGACTTGTCCATCTTTTGATGTTATTCGTCCATGTTAGTCTTGGTCTGTCTCTGCTACCTTGTATTTTCCCTTCCAATATTTCTTTTAATTAGGCTGTTGTGTCTTTTAACATGACCCAAAAATTTCATTTGTCTTGCTCTAATTGTGTTTAGTAGTTCTATTTTCATTTTTAATTGTTTTAAAACTTCCTCGTTTGTTTTCTTTTCTTTCCATCCAATTCTACCTATTCTTCTATAAATCCACATTTCAAAGGCTTCAATTTTCTGTTCTGTTTTCTGGTCTAATGTCCATGTTTCTGTACCATACAGGAATATTGAGAAGATGTAACATTTTGCTATTCTTAGTTTTAGCTCTGGTGTTATTTGTTTTGATATTAGTATATTTTTCATGGCATTGAAATTACTTTTTGCCATACCTATTCTTTTATTTATTTCAGTTGTACATTTTCCATCACTGGTTATAGTATGTCCCACATAGTTGTAGTTCTGAACTGTCTCTAGATGTATTCCTTCCACTTTGATATTTAATTGTAGGTCTTGAGAATTTCCTTTGTTTATGATCATAGTTTTAGTCTTTTTGATATTCATATCTAGTCCATATTTCTTGCTTGTCATGTTTATCACGTTAAGCAATTGTTGTAGATCTTTAGGATTTTTCTGCTAGTAGTACTCCCATTAATGTTTAGGCCTGGTATCTCAGTGATGTTATTAAAGATTTGCAGTGTATAAGTTGAACAAGCTTGGTGATAGGATGCATCCTTGTCTTACCCCTCTTTTGATATCACTGGGTGTAGAGTTCTCCTTGTTATATTTTATTATTGCTGTTTGCTCCCAGTACAAATTACATATCAGTCATATGTCTGTGTCATCCAGATTTATATCTTTTAGGCAGTCTATAAGTTGATTATGGTGTATTCTATCAAATGCTTTGGTGTAGTCTATGAAGCAGGCATATATTGGTTTGTTTACTTCTATGTACTTTTCAATCAATGTCCTCATGCTGAATATGGCTTCTTTTGTCCCACTGTTTTTCCTGAATCTGAATTGATGCTCATCTAATTCAGTATTAATATATTTATAAATACAGGAAAAAACAAGCACACATAAAATGACAAAACAAATTATACCTGGGCCGTCCCTTTGACAGTTTCAATGATGTTTGGAATGCATCAATTTCCTTCCAAAGTTTCAGTACTCGCTCTTCCTCCTTAACAAAATTGATGCTGTCTGTTGCTGCTGCTTGATCCATATCTATTTTTCAACAAAAGTCCCCCCTCTTGTTGAAGTAATGTAAGCAGCAATGAAAGGCTATTTTACAGTCACAAATCTGTGTTAGATGATTTCAGAACAGTGTTAAAATATTATACTTCAATAGTATTTGTAAATGTTAACAAATAGTAAGTGTTCATAAATCTAAATATCTTAATGTCTGCATCTTCATGTGATAGATCCACATATGTATCCATTCCAAATTCTTTTTAATTACACTATTATTTATTTTTAATTAATTAATTTTTTATTTACAAAACTGGAGAGAATTGTTGCTGATAAATTATTCTATTACATGAACATGGTGTCAGTTACATGTTTTTCAAGCGATTGATCTCAGATTGAATAAAACATAAATCATTAACAATGTAATTATTATCCATTATTATTAATATACATACACTTTTGCTATATAACTTTTTCAAATTATAAACTTCATTTCAGAACAAACACTAAAGCATGTAAAAAGAATAAATAAACTCCTCAATGAAATGTTTTCTTGTTTAAATAAGCCAATGGAACATTAATAACTCTTTTCATTATTTTTTTCCCTACAGACTCGAGAAACACTTATAAACAATCAGTAAATAAATTATTAATCTAGGAAGGGTACGGAGTGAAACTATGAAAGTATGTATCTTGAAATTGATCAATCAGTGACTATTTATGTTTGTGAAAATGGTGTAGTATTTTATTAAATTTGTAAGAAATGCTATAATTAAAAGTAATTCTAAAGTGCTTCAACCATCAGAACCAATTAGCAAAGTCACAGGGGTTAAGGGTTTCTCATTTCTCATTCTAAACATCAATCAGGGTTCAAAACCTTGAATATGTTCTCTCAGATGGGTCACTGAATCAAAAAAACATCAAAATCACAACCAACTTTTTCACAATGGTAGCTTACCTTATCTAATGCTAGAAAAAAATGTGCGTGGCTAATATGTAATTGAAGTAAAGTAAAAAGCCCCGTCACGTCACGTGGCGTATAGGGAACATGGTGTTGGCGCCCAGGTTTTTTTATATAGACATGATTTTTTGAGTAATGTGGTTGGTATTATGCCTGTGCCACTTTACTTTTCCAGAAAAAAATCTGGTACCAATTTAAGGTTGGGGTGAATCTGGAAGCTATTAACCAAGATCAAAACTGACCTCTTCTCCTTAGTAGGCCAGTTCACTAATCTCTAAGCTATCGCGGATCCCAGCTAACATGTATTTAATATTTAAGTGCAAAATGCTCCTTCATGAGCTGACCTCTCCTCTTCATACTCTTTTACTTTCTACTTCTACCAGTATGCTATCTTCTGCTATTAACTGAAATTGTAGATAGTAGAACAGCACCTCAGTAGTTCTTGCATTGACTCAGATTTTTTTTTTTCGTTCACCAGCTTTTACCTCTGACGAAGTCCCTAGAGACTATGAACTGAATTTTGCGTATCAATCCATTTTTCCCTGGCAGCCATGTGCACAGGGGTTCTTCGCAGCACAGGCAGATAACTCCGACTTTGAAGGTACTCATATTTTTTCTGTCAATGAGTAATTGACATTTCAAGCCGGGCCTCGCTGCTGAGACCAGGGGGGTTGCCACAGAGAGAAATCACAAATAAAAATCTCAACCGGTGCAGCCGGGATTTGAACCCACAACCTCTCTGTCTTGAGGCAGGTGTCTTGCCTTGAGGCCAACTTGAATATGCATGTAGTATTGACAGAAATGGTGGCTACAATCAGTCACAGAGACACCAGACAAGAGAAGAGAGACAAAATTGTCTGCTTGCATGCATGCCAGGATGCATTATTGAAACTGTTCTCAAAGGAGTTATCTGGCGCATTGGTACACATTTGTTTTGGAGCCATTTAACTAATAGGTGGGCGAGACATGGCTTTGTTTCACAAACCTAATCAATATTGCTTTCTAAACTAATTATTGATCATATTTACATATTGCAATTTAATCAATCATGGTCATTACTGTAGTGATAGAGAATTTCACTTACTGGCAGTCAAAATGATGACCAAAACTGAAATGAACACAGCAACAATGAGCATATGGCTGAATAGACATTCATTCAATATGCTGTTTACCTGGCAAGGCAAAGCAATAAGGAGAACTTCTTAAAAACTAATTGGATTACCCCCTTGTTGAAACTTCATTGAAAAAACGTAGTAAATTATCATCATGTGCCATACCAGTTGGCGTAGGTGATCATGTCCCTCCACAATCTTCTATCTACAGTGCATCGTATCAGTTCTGTTGTTGACTGTTTTCCATGCCATGACACCAAGCTATCCAGTATTTTCTCTCTTTGTTGTCCGCGATCTCTCTTTCCTTTTTATTTTGCCAGTTGTAACCAAGTATTCCAACTTTCCTCTTCTCATGATGTGCCCGAAAAATGTTGATTGCTTCTTTCTGATGTTTTTTAAGAGCTTCCTTTTTCTGTTGGCCTCTTTGAGAACTTCCTCATTGGTCTTTTTAGCTGTCCAGGGAACTTTCAATATTCTTCTAAGAAATCCCATCTCTGTGGCCTCTAATCGTCTTTTCATTTGTTTGTCTACTGTCCATGATTCGCTTCCATAGGTCAGAATTGGTTCTAAATAGCACCGATGAACTCTCTTTCTCATTTTTATTGACATAGATTTGTTGCATAAGATATTTTTCATTTTTTGAAATGCTATTTTGGCCTGAGCTATTCTGCTTTTTATTTCTGTGGTGCATCTCCCATCTGATGTTATTATTGTGCCCAAGTATTTGAAACGTTGCACTTGCTTCAGATTTGTCTTGTTTATTTTTATGCTGCATGATGGTGGTGATTGTTTCTTCGATATAATCATTACTTCTGTTTTCTTACTATTCAGACTGAGACCTTTCTTGTTGCTTTCTTTTACTATTATGTCTATCATTTCTTGTAGTTCATTCTCTGTCTCTGCTATTAAGACTGTGTCATCCGCATATCGCAAATTATTTATGTTGTGACCGTTGACTTCAATTCCTTTTTTGTCTACTATTGATCTCATAATTATATTCGCTGTAAAGTGAAAACAAATCCGGTGACAGCCTTGTCTGACTCCTTGCTTTATATATTGGAATTGTCCTGTTTGGTTGTTAATTCGTATAGCTGCTGTTTGTTGCCAGTACATGTTTTTTATGATTCGCAAATCCTTGCCATCAATGTTTAATTTCTCCAGCATATTGATTATTTCAACATGCTTTACTTTGTCAAATGCTTTCGTGTAGTCTATAAAGCACTTATATAGATCTTTCTTTACCTCTATAGATCTTTCTATCAATGTTCTTAAGATGTATATTGCATTATTGGTGCCCTTTCCTTCCACAAATCCACATTGTTCCTCACTTATTTCTGGTTTTATTTGTTCCGTACACGTCTCATGATTATTCTTAGTAATATTTTAGTCATATGGCTCATGAGACTAATAGTGTGATGGTCTTCACAATCAGTGGCTCCTGACTTCTTCGGTATGGCTACAGCTGCAAAGATAGATTTTAGTAGATCTTCAGGTATGTGTCCAGTGTTATATATGTCATTGAGTAATTTTGTTACGACTTGTACTCCCAGCTCTCCTAATGCATTTATCTCTTCGATTGTTATATTGTCAGGACCTGGAGCTTTGCCTCTTTTCATGTGTTGAATTGCATCCTCCACTTTACTCTGCATTATTGGTGGTCCTGTGTCTTCATTTGAATTATTTAATTCTGGTCTTTCATCATCATAGAGTTGACTGATATATTCTGTCCATCTTTCCATTGTCTTCACCTGTCCCATTATTATATTTCCTTCCATTGATTTCACACCTCCTGACACTTTGACTTCTTTTCTTCCTGTTAATCATTTAACTGATTGTGCATACATTTTGAGTCTTTCTTTTGTTGTTTTTCCATTTCTTCACACTTCTGTTTTAACCATCCTTTCTTTGCTTCACTGCATTTGTTTTGGATCTCTTTGTGCAATATTTTGTATGTCCGTTCTTCTTTCTTATGTTTTCTTCTTTCGTCCATTAGTTGTAATATTTCTTCTGCCATCCATTTCTTTTTGTTGATTCTTTTAGTCACTGGTATTACTTCTTTTGATGTTTGTTGAATTGATTGTTTGAGCATTTTCCACTGCTCCTGGATGTCCTGTATTTTCTCAATAGCATTATATCTATTTTGTACTATCGTGCTGTACTTATCACTCATCTGTTTATCTACTCTTAGCATATCTAGTTCTAATTTTATATTTCTTGGTGATTTCTGTGCCTCCCGCAGTTTTATTCTTATCTTTCCAACTACTGGTACATGGTCACTAATGCAAACTGCTCCTGGCTTGTGTTAACAGATGTTAGCCCATTTCTGAATCTTCTCTGTACCAGTATAAAATCAATTTGATTGTGTACTTTTTTGTCTAGGCTTTGCCATGTCCATAGTCACCTAGGGTGTTGTTTGAACCAGGTGTTACCTATAATCATTTCATATGTCTTTGCCCATTCTATCAATCTATCCCCTCTGTCATTCATCTCGCCAAGGCCATGCCCCTTAGTCACATTTTGCACTTTAGCTGTTCCTACCTTTGCATTGAAATCCCCTAATATAATAGTTATTTCTTGGGATTTACACTGTTCCATGGCCGCCTCTAACTCCTCGTAAAAAGTGTCAATGTCTTCTTCTTCGCTATTACTTATTGGTGCATAAACTTGAATTATGTTGATATCCATTGGTCTGCCTCTCAATTTTACTAGCAGAATTCTGTCTGATACTGGCCAAAATCCTTTCACTGTTTTGCTTCTTTCTCTATCTAACATGATGCCTACTCCTCTTTCGTGTGTGGTTCCCCCAGAGTAAATTACATTTCCACTGTCGTTGTAATAATCCTGCTCCTGTCCATCTCATTTCACATAGTCCCAAGATGTTCAATTTCATTCTCTTCATTTCTTGGCTGATGTTTTCTAGTTTTCCAACCTGGAATGCTGATCTAATGTTCCAAGTTCCTATTGCTAGTGTCTCTTTATTTTTGATCTTGCATACAGTTGCTTGATGACGATCGGGTATCACCTGTAGCACATGACGCTCCCTACCAGACGAGGTGGCTGTGAAGTCCCCATTAACGTCGTTAGCTGTAAATATAAGGTTGTGATTTGTCATTATTCCAGGCAATTTAAGAAGGTAGTTTGCCATTCCTTTCCTTCTTGGCAGTGACTGTACTAGTCGGAGATCGCAGCCATTGTCTCTATACATGAGATCCTCTGCCTGCCATCGCGGTGTGGGGACCATAACCGGCACTACTTGTCGGCTGCTCCCACAATACCATCCACCACCTGCTCCAATGGCTTCACATAACCCTGATAGGGGGGCTAAACGGGAGCTCCACCTTGCCCAGGTGTGTCCCAAAGACTAGCGGAGGAAAGGAGACGTCTTACTCCTCTTTTAGTAGGGCAGAACTCTACCCAGCTAACTATACATTTTTCATGCACTGTTGAAAAAAATACCACCCTGTACAAATTTGAAAAAAAAAAAAAAAGTCCTGCATAAAACTGATAAAAAAAAAACACATTTGAACAATATTGTAAAAAAAAAAAAAAACTGTCCTCTACAACATTAAAAAAATACTGTCCTGTACAAAATTTGTTAATCTTTTCCCTAGTCTGGTGTCTCTGCGACTGATTGTGGCCACCAATTCTGTCAATACTACATGCATATTCAAATCAGAGTCAAGGCAGGAACTACTGAGGTGGAGTTCTACTATCTGCAATTTCAGCTGGGAGCAGAAGATAGCAAAAGAGTATGAAGAGGAAAGGTCAGTTCACAAAGGATCATTTTGCACTTAAATATTAAATACATGTTAGCTGGGATCCGCGATAGCTCAATGATTAGTGAAATGCTTTCCAACAAACCAAAAGCCCAGGGAACTTCTTAGCATGCAAGCTCTTATGTCAAAAGCCATCTAATGTGTTTGATCGCCCGTATATGATAAGGATGTTGTGCTTTCAACATGTCCTTCCTGAAGCTATACCGAGGTTATCTCACTATTTATATATAAAATGGAAGGTCAGGAAATCCTTGACATTATATTATGGAATATTCCCTCTAAATTTAGACAAAAAGGTGTTCTCCAGTTACAGCTGCTTTTATGCATTATAGTCAAGTTTTTTGTTTGTATACATTTTATGGCAATTACACTGTAAGATCATTTTAAATGAGTAAGCCAATTTATAACATTTCAATTTTTTTGCAGCTATTCATAAGTGTGCTAAATTTCAAATTGATCAGACCAGCAACACTTCTCTATAGTAGGCCAGATGTTGTGAACTACAATCTCATAGTACAGCTCATGTCATCTAGACTGTCTTTGTGTACTATATGTGTCAAATAAATGATAGTGTCAGTAAAACAGCTAAGATCGAAAAAGGTATTATGGATTTTCTGATTTATTGAACATTTCTATACCTCAAACGTGTGAAATTTGAACAAGATCTAAGTAGTTATGCAATTCACAATTATTGTGAAACCACTAAGAAACCCACAGGGCATAGCAAATGAGCTATTTATGCAACAAAACAAATAACTAATTTCAGAAAACATTTTACTTTTAGAGACATACTATTAATAATCAACTGTAATGCAGGTGATGAACACTTACTATACTTTTAATAATCAACTCTAATACAGGTGATGAACACTTACTATACTATTAATAATCAACTCTAATACAGGTGATGAACACTTACTATACTATTAATAATCAACTCTAATACAGGTGATGAACACTAACTATACTATTAATAATCAACTCTAATACAGGTCATGAACACTTACTATACTATTAATAATCAACTCTAATACAGTTGATGAACACTTGACTTACTATACTTTTAATAATCAACTCTAATACAGTACAGGTGATGAACACTTACTATACTTTTAATAATCAACTCCAATACAGGTGATGAACACTTACTATACATTTAATAATCAACTCTAATACAGTACAGGTGATGAACACTTACTATACTTTTAATAATCAACTCTAATACAGGTGATGAACACTTACTTACTATACTATTAAAAATTGCATGCTCCTGTGGGATACTAAATTTATTATATTAATTGTTAGCTACATCATGTTGATGACGCTATTCTTCATGCTGATAGTGATAAATCCTACACAGATGATGCTTTAACTTTAACTATTATGCAACACTTTCACAAGTTAGAATTGAATATATGTTATTTTTATCTAGAAATAAACCATTATGATTTATAAATTTTATAATTATTAGTTAAGTTAGCATATAATTATGTCTAAGTGTAATTTTTGTTACTACTTACTTCAACTTCACAATAATGCACAACACTCATTCAATCAATGAGGTTGGTTGTGCATTAAAATTATCATTATTATTCAAAATTGACTCATTGGCTGATTGGGCACACAATTTAATAATGACAATGTGACAATGTATTATTATTGAATTGCTTATTTTATTTATGTTTTTTTAATTTCAAATTAAATTCACAGTACAAATTTAAACTTAAACAGATCGAATTTGTTTCTAATTACTAATCTTCTCTGTAAAAATTAATGATCTGGCTCTTTCTTACTTTTCAGTGAACTTTTCTCATCTGAAGAAACCAAGGTTAGTCTAACACAGTTACTAACAACTGTCATACTCATTGCTACACACAAATGTAGCTGTCCCCGTCCAGCTGTACCTGTCACAAGTCACAGTGTCCGAGTCAGTGAGGAGTGTCCCCCTTATCCCTACCTGAGAAAATATAAAATAAATATAACACTTCACGCTGTCACTCACTGAGTACCGTAACAGTACACTAACCAGACAGTACAGTACAGTGATTTGAGTCTGTCGTTTCCGTTTTTCTTAAAATTAAGTTTAAAACTAAAACAACTTCATGTAACAATGAAGATGAACTAAACAATCATTATATTTAACCTATTTATATATGGTATGCCTGTAATCTAATTTCTTGTATCTGTGAAAGGATATTGCTTTACCGATTATTGCATCATATCAGTTTGTTGCTGGTAGTTGTGTTAGTTATGACGAAAGAGAAGGTAAGCAGACGGGACACATGGAACAGCTTTCCGGTCTTGGAACCGACGGTGCCACATATTCACTGGCACTTCAAGCCAGAATTAATATAAAACCAAATATTTATGTGAACATTAATTTCATTGCTTTTGATTTAATGCTCTTCTTTTGTAATTTTACTTCATAAAATTAGTTAGCTATAAGTTACTACCGTTCGGGTGTTGCTTGTTATTGTATCAATCTGTGTTTAACAAGAAACCCCGACGTGACATATCCGATACTTCTTTGTAGAGCCAATCAATGCCAATCATGGCTTCGTGTCAACTACCTTCTGTGGCTGGTGGTGTGTCTGTGTTCTCATGTTGACACTCATTTAAGTCTAGCACACCGGCGAAAATTGTAGTTCATAAAGAAAATGACGAATGGTTTGTTGTAACTGGTCTTGGTCATTGTAATGTTGTTGATGCAAGATTCATTTGTAACCTTTCTTATGACTTATATTAGACTTTATTAGTCATTTTACTAATTACTGCGTTAGGATACTTATTTTACTGAGTAACTTTAGTAACGAGTATACAGACTCTCTCAGTGTAAACAAATGATGACGACGAAGCCTTAGCTGAAGTTAGCTCTTAACTTAAACTTAAAAACTAAATATGAGAAAACTACTAAACACAATTCAAACTAGACAAATGAGATTGTTTGGGGACGTTAAAAGACACAGCAGCCAACATACGAAAACAATATTGCTTTAATTAATAATTAATTGTAATAAATAAATATAATATTATATTATTGTAATTACATATATAATATTAACATACATTTGATACATCGGTCTCAGAATTGTTATCAATCTCAATCATCACAATGACTTAAGTCTAAAGACATATATGGTATTATGGAAAGTTGGAAAGAAGACAGATTATCATTAAATGAGACTTCAGAAGAGTGGAAATTAAATAAATATATTTTTCTACTTTTGAATCCTGAATTTTTGACAGTGTAGTTGAGTATCATCATCATCGAGTGCCGTCTGCGCATCGAATATATTGGCTACGTCCATGGAACACCATTCCTCTCTGTCTCTTGATTTAATAGTGCAGATTGTTATTGTCTGAATTATCCATCTTTTGATGTTACTCGTCCATGTTAGGCTTTGGTCTGCTTCTTCTACCTTGTATCTTCCAAGATTACTTTTCCGAATTTAGCAACACTTACTGACAGAGACTGGAATAATGATACAATATAAACTTTGGTACAACCATAGAATCAAGAAGCCAAGTTTGTATTGTTTACATAAGATAGTAGTCCTGAGTGGCATGTATTAACTTAATTAACAAAATAATATTATAATACACTAACTTGACTTCCTACTCTAAAACTAATTATACCATTACTGTCTAAACATTTCATTATCCCACTGAATTATTATAATTTGAGTAATGTTATACTAATACGTGCTCTCCTGTGTGTTACCGGGCCTCATTATGAGGGAAGTAAAGAATAGTGACACTGTGACCTTCCAGGCATGTCTTAAGAGGCAACTAAGAAGGTTGATCGATGGCTTGACAAGCTGTCATTGTAAAAGTATTGTTATGGAAACAGCGCCATAGATTTTAGAAGCAGTGATCTCTACAATATGTGCCATTTTGGCACGCAAGGTTTCTGTTTTTGAGATTGTGGTTCTGCCCTATGTGCTGTCTTCGGCTTGAAAAGACAATAGATAGATAGAATACTTGCTTCTTTTTGTGGCTTATTTTTTTATGATGCAGGATAGTCAGTCCCATGCCTAACCCACCTTAGTCACCTCTTAAGAACATGCCTGGTAAGGAACAGCGCTACATTCCTATACTCCCTTTTTGGGCCCCAGCAGCACACAGATGGAATTAAACTTTGCTTGCAAATTAATTAGAATTATTAGGAAGAAGGAAATATTTTTGTAATACTTTACTGCATCTTCTTCTGTTCCATGAATTAGTAAAGATCAACAGATACACAACCATTCTCATTAACTTTGCTGTCTTTCATTTTGTATGTGATCTGTTGAAATTATTATGTTAAGATCATCATTACTGCACCCTGGATGAATCCATAGGTGCTCTGATTTCTCATCAAAATATCAAGAATCTCAGAGGAGACCCCTGACCCACATGCACGAACTCCGTAGCACAGCCTGGATTCCATTGGTGTGGGTAGATTTTTGCTGACAGTTTGTTCCGTGGCAGCAGCCATTTTTTGGGTCTACTCTCTTCAATTTTAACTGCTTTGTTTTTTTTTTTAACATGCCAGTGCATACGAAACCTACTGTTTTTTTGTTTACCGTTATCCAAGAGGGCTAAACATCAGATCTCACTTCCCAGTGACTAGTGGAGGTTAAAGCCATGAATAAACCACAGATTCCATTTTCTTTATTTTGAAAAATATTCCCACTGGTGGAATTGAACCCAGGACTTTCCTGTCAAAGAGACCAACATCTTTGTCTAGACTACCCAGCCCTGGTGAAATTGACTACGTTATCTAGTTTCTAACCCTTGTCTTTTACATCATTTGATTATCAATTTGATACCATTTGGCTTTCATTTATTCACCATGGTGAGGAGATTTACATATAAATCAGTTTTTTTTTTAAAATTATGTGCTTCTCCTCTTTGTTGGTATGTGGTCTAATAAGAGATGCCCTGGATCTTACAAAAACAAACTAGGCTTGCAGTTTTTTTTCAGAGTTTATTGATCTTGATTTGATTCTAAATGCTATAAATATTCTATCAAGACTTCTGTTAAACTTTTTCACATCAACTGTGATCCCATTGATGTCATTATAAAGTTTGGCAACTTTTTTACCTCCAAAGTTACAGTAACTTCAAAAAGCTCAAGTGACTATGCACCTGCAGTCACAATAGCTGGGGTAGCAGCCCATCAGTTGACCAAGGCTCATCCTGACCTCCTAGCTGGTCCAGCATCAAAACAGTTTGGCTAACATAAGCAAGGATCACCATATTTTACATGGTCGTGTGATTCACTGCTAAAGAAGACTAGTATTGAAGGACCTCTAGACAGAACAGGTCTCAGCTTCTCCAGTAAAAGTCATAAATGAAATAAAGCTATTATAATTCAACACATACCAATTTTGGGTCTAAAAGCTTGCACGTGTATCATCCTGTGGCACTAAACATGACAAATAAGACTCATGAGTTTACCTTCTTCTTCTTTCCTTCCTCATCTGCCTTTCAGCGTCGAGGGGAAATATAATTTGCGGTCTTTTGCTCTTCTGTTCGCCTCTGCTGCTGTTATGTTTCCTAGTGCTTCTAATATTCCATCGATCCATATTTTTCGTGGTCGACCCTTGGGTCTGGTGTTCTCACAACGTTTGTTGAAGGCTCGTTGTGTTGTGTTTTGATCTTTCTGCCTTGTCACATGGCCAAACCATTGTATCTGTTGTTTCCTTATATATTCTATGGCGGTGGTTATTCCTAGCTTTTTTCTCAGTTCTTCATTTCTGATCTTATCTGTCAGACTGTTTCCTGTCATTCGTCTAACACATTTAATCTCTGTAGAGGTTATTTTTCTTAATGTTCTTGCATCTAGGTCAAGGTCTGGCATTGGTAGCACAACGTTGGGATGAAGATTATATTGTATAGTGCTCATTTTGCCTCCAGAGTTATTTCCTTGTTGGACAATAGTGGTGATAACTGTCCAATGATTTGACAAGCTTTGTTGCATCTTGATTCTATCTCTGCTGTTTGAGAATTATCGTTTGTCATTACACTTCTAGGTATTTTAATTCCTCTACTTGTTTTAATTGCCTTCCTTCTATAGTTATGTTGATGTTCTGTTTATTTTTGGCGACATTCATGACTTCTGTTTTGTTGATTTTCATGTTGTATTCTGTGCCTGAGCTATTGAATTTGTTTAAGTGTTCTTGTAGGTCTTCTATTGTTTCATGTATTAGTGCCTGATCATCTGCAAATAAAAGCTGACCATGAGTTTACTATTATCAAATGGCAAGATTTGATAAAACATCTTTAAAAGAATTGAAAACTGCTAGAACAAAAATTCAGATAAGAGAAGGAGTATCTTGGTCTATGCCCTATGGGCCGGCTACAGCTTGAAAGATCAATAGATAGATAGATGAGATTACCAAATGCATAATTCTTTTAAGGAATATGTTTAACAAAGTAAACAGTATCAGACAAACAACCTTTTCTGATTCCCACTCAGGTTCAGAAACACTTTACCTGATTTTCATTGGTCAGAACTGAACTTATTTGTATAGAACTATTAACATAGTAATGGTTGCAAGACAACCCAGGAGAAATAATGTTTGTAAATATAGAAGTAACTCTCTTACTTCCATTGACAAAGACTTGAGTATAACATTTTTAATTTTCTGTTTAATATTTCAGTTTTTTAAATGGAAGTAATTATGATTACAGCAGTTAAATATTCACACATTTCGATAATTCATAAATGTGTTTTGTTTTTCAGCCTATTCATTTGAGGGCATTCTTATAATAAGTCTTCTGGTGATATGTACATGTGCATACATAAGAAGAATTCCCAGACTGAGACAGTGGTTCTTGTCTGAAAGAAAAGGCTTTTTGGGAGTATTTTACAAGGGTAATCACTTATCATGAAATCATGTGGCTTTTAATTTTGCTTTAAATATCCACAAGAAGTTGCGGTGCAAAATCTGGCCTATGGGTGCTGAACTAAGGCAGAAACTGTAGGGGAGCCATCGCAACCTAGAAAGAACTGTCAACTTCAGTGTGGAAACGGGGTGCAGATCTAACCCCAAGAACTAAAGTTCAGATGGAAGGCCTCTCCTATCAGGATGGGTTGGGTGGGACTGTTGCATCAACTAATAAACATCCCATTTGTTCAATGATGGTATAAGCCAAGAAAGTAAGAGCCACATTCAAAGCTCGATCCTCGGAACACACCAGAAAATAACCACTGCTGCCTGGCAGTTACCGTAAAACTCCTATGTGAAAGCAAGATTCAGCCTGCCAAAGATAGAGCATGTCAGTTACAGTTCAGGTTTAGAGGAAAAATCAGGACACGCACATATGCATACAAGTACTGACCATGTAACCAGCTCATATTGTGTCATGATGTTGTTCTTACCCTTCCATCATGAAACAGGACAGAGTCAATGTTGCATGATCAATAAACTGGAATGCTGAAGAAGAAACTCTAAATACTACAAAAGTAAGAAATGAAAGATACTATAAATGTAACTATTTGTGTAATGATGGATATATCAAAAGGAATCTTTCCTGTCCAGCTATTCCATGTAGTTTTGTGTGGAGTTGCAGTTTCATGAATTGGACCAGTTGTTTCTCACTGACAGTTATTAACTTGTGCCAATGCCACATTTTTATATTGTTTGTTTTATCTCACTATTGATCTTCCTTCATGCCTAAAATCTTCTTGCTGCTCAATCAAAATATCAAATACTTTTCCAGCAAGGTAAACAATATATTTGTAACATTTAAAAAGGCATGACAGCATATAAAGCACCATTTTAGAAGCAAAAGTACACGAGAGACAGAAGACAGGAAAACGCAAGTGTGATAACATTAAGAGTTGGATTGAGAAATTAGTTACAATGCATGCCATCAAAGTAAGTGTCTCAGGATAAAATGACATTTAATAATCACAAACCTTCAGTGCAGAGTGAGCAGAGATGATGGAAAACTCAGATTATCGGTACAAGGTATCCCTTTCCGTACCATTATTTTTAGTATCAGCAACCCCTCTTTTTATTTTTTATAAACAATTTTTGGTACCTTCTTGACTACCTGCATGTAGTCATTAGCAGGATTGGCTCCAATCTTATGACTTTACATCCTACAGACACCTTCTCATTCAATCTACTTCTGGCTCACCCCTCTCCATTAATCCACTTCTAGTACACCAGTTCTTTATACTTCTCTATATCTCCACTTCTGGTGATAAGAAATCCACCTCTCCCTAATTTCTTTGTTCGACATGTAGCTATAGATATCTGTGCCTCACTGCTTGTTGTCATTGTCCCTGTCTTCTGAAGAAGGCCATAGGCTGAAACGTCAGTATTTTGTTGTGTTCCTTATTGTAAAGCTGTCACCATACCTTTGAGTGAAAACTACACCCCACTACTGGTTCCCTCCATTCCTATGAGTTAGCTAAACTAAATAATTTTTTGTTTTTCATTATGTGTGATCAAGGTGTGGTTCTAACATTTGTTTTTCTTCATGTTACAGGTATTTCTCAAGTTATCTCACCTCACATATGATCTTTTGATGAGGAACATATATTTCATTGATAAAAGAGAGATTGCAAAAATATACAAATTATCAAATATTTGGAAAGCTATCCCTATACTTCAAACCAAAGCAATACCTATTACCACATACATTACCAAGAAACATCTTGATTCTGTTTCTAGCACCGCTAGATGTCCCATAGGGCTCATAGTGTCTTCTTGCCATCCATCTTTATTCTGGACAAGATGTTCGATGTTTATTCAATGAATCTATGCCCGCCAACTTGGCTTCTCTTATAAGTGTTTTCTTAATTGTGTCTCTCTAGGTCTTCCTCTTTTTCTGTATCCCAATGCTTTCCTTAGAAGAGCATCTCACACTACAAGTTGGTTTCTAAGGCAGAGATGATGGAGATGTATTGTTTGTTTTCAGTGCTTTCAAGGTAATAGGTTCATTTCTTATTGTGGATAAGTAGTGGTGTTTATATTGATCATAATGTTATAGTAGTATTGTTAAAATATAGATTTCACCAAAACACTGCAAGGAGAAATGTATTCAATGCAATGATTTATTAGATAATGAGATTTTTAGACAACAATGAACCTTGAACAGTTGTTTTTTTTTTTTTTTTTTTTTTTTTGCATATGTCAGGTTTATATCTTTAGTGAAATTCCGAGGGACTGAATTTTGCGTGAAGATCACTTTTCTATTTTTCACACTGACACTGTCGTATGCTAAGATGTCCCTTGCAATACAGACAGTTATTCTCCAATTTCAGAGGTACTCTAGTTTTTTAGATGGTTTTGGGTATTATTTTTTTCCTTTAAACTTTGTCCAGGCAGTGGCTGTTTTTGGCCTACTCTTTTCGATCTTTAACCATCAAGGGTTCTTTAGCTTGCACAGAATGCAAATAAGGTCTCCTATTTTTGTTGTTGCTATATTCTGAGGGGGCTAGACATCAAATCTCACTGCCCAGAGACCTGTGGAGGGTAAAGGAATGAAGAAACCACAGGTTTGACATGGAAAACCTACCACTTGTGGTGAGATTCAAACCCAGATCCATCTTGTTCACAGGTTGATGTCTTACCTCTAAACCATCAAGCCCTCTTCCCTCCACACCCCCCCCCCCCCCATTTTTGTCACCAAAACATGTATCACAATGGCTGTCATGGTCAACTAGTGACTTGCTAAAGAAAAATGTGACTTGCTAAAGAAAATGAACTACTTTTGAGCTAATCTAAATCTAAAATTTGTAGCAGATTTAACTGCTCAGGAAAACCTAGAATGATGACAGAAAAAAAAAAGTGGTATCGCTTGTCCACGCATAAATTATTCAGTTTCTTATTACTTCAAAAGCACTTTGATTAATTTTATTTGATCTTTTTCTGTTACAGCTTCTGTGATTGGGACACGTCTTCACATTGCAGTGGCATTGACATGCAGTTTAATGGCCTTTTATATCATGTTACTCAAGTGAATTACCTTTCTCATTGTTCCTCATTCATTTTTCATTGTTTATTTCATTTTTGGTACATACAAAAAATGTATATTACTAAAATTTTGTTTTTATAAGAATTATCAATGTAAGACTTGTATTAAGTTTGTAATCATTCTTTTTTTTTACTGCTCTATGAGGGGTGTATATAGACTGTTGATTATTCATATAATTAACTATGAGCTATGCATACAGACTGATAGTTGTGGTGCATTTTTGTGTGTACAATGTAGATACAATTTTGAAGAATGCTTTGAGTAAATGCATAAAATAAAAATAAAAAACCAACAGTTAAAAAATTCAGAGGAAGACTGAATGTGAAAATTTAGTGGATAATGGTGAAGTTTAGTCTTAATTATTTCAGTCCAACTGATGGGCTTTTTAAGCTGTTATCACATTATATTATGATAAAATTTGTGCCATGACATCAATAATAAAGCGTGAAGAAACAGGAAAATTAAAAAGAAAAACAGAGAGAGCTTGCTCCAGCTGTAAGAATAGTGTTTACACTTTGATGAAGGTGATATTTTTTCACCATCATCAAGTGCTGTGTCAGCTGGCAATAGTGATTATGTCTCTACATAACTTTCTATCCCTACAGCTGTTAAGTGAGTTGTTTTTTTTTTAACTTTCAACCAAACTATTCTCTTAAACTGTCTTGGATCTTCTCTCTCTGTTTCCCAATATCTCTTCTTCTGCCAATTTTTCCTATTTCACATTGTCGTTCAGTTACTCCCTTCTCATTGTATGACCATAGAATGATCAATGTTTCCCTTAATGTAATGGCTGTGGCCTCTTCTAGAACATCTTCAATATTCTTTTTATCTGTCCATGGTATTCTCAACATTCTTCTGTAAAACCACATTTCTGTGGCCTCAAATGATTTTGTTGTCCAAATGTCCATGATTCACACACCAGAATGACTGTCAAGACTGATGCCATATAAATGCTGAAGAACTGTTTTTCTCATTTGCATTATAAAAAAATGGGTTATTTAAAATATTTCTCATTTTTATTTAATTATCATTTACATTAGCCACGGGTGCCTCGGTAGCCTAGTTGAGAAAACCACCAGACTGGACTACCGATGTTCGGACAACCTGTGTTCGATTCCTGCTGGGAGCTGTGTGAATTCTACTCGTGGTTAGAAAAAAAATATACCCCCACGATCGACCCAGCCATTGGCAGAAGTGGGTACCAGGGTATTACCCTGGGAAGGTGAGGAATGTCGCCTCGCATCTGAGTTTCGATGCTTGAGGCGGCCGAGCACATATGGGTGTAAACTCGTGTGCTAAGACGCCAGTTCAAGTCTCGTACTTTACCTTGACCTTAGCCATGTCTGGGAATTGAACTCTCTGGTCAGTGGCCGAGACTAACCTCCCAGCCACCAAGGCTTTGCACAATTAGTTACACAGCGACACAACATCTTCTATGAAAACTAAAAACCACTTTATAAATGCTCACACCAATTGGAACGTCCTCAACTTCTGAGTCCAATTTTTTTTCATCTACAGTTCCTTTCATTTTTAATCTTCACTTCATGGATATTTCCTTGATCATAAATTATTTTAAAAGTTCTCATGCCACTTCTTTTAAAGCAATCATTTATCTTGTTTGTGTAATAACATCTGTGTGTTTTCTGGGCATTTCCACATTGTGCTTGATTCATTCATGACTAGGGACTGGTTAGTCTCAAGGCAAGATGCCGGCCTTGAGACAGAGAGGTTGTGGGTTTTAATCCCAGCTGCATCAATTGGGAATTTTTATTTATGATTTCTCTCTGCGGCAACCACCCCTGGTCTCAGTTGCGAGGCCCGGTTTGAAACGTCAATTACTCATTGACGGAAAAAATATGAGTACCTCTAAAGACGGAATTATCTGCCTGTGCGGTAAGGGGCTCCTGTGCACATGGCTGCCAGGGAAAAACGGATTAACACGCAAAATTCAGTTCCTGTCTCTAGGGACTTCATCAGAGGTAAAAGCTGGCGAACGCAAAAAAACATTCATGACTAAATTTATTGTTTTCAATTTTTTTTTTTTTTTTTTTTTTTAGTCAGTAGTAAATAAAAAAATATAATGTCAACTTTTAGATAAACCAACATCTTTTAACCGTTTCCCTTCTGTAGAAGAGGTTGATAATAAGTTGAATAACTAAACAGAAAATTGTGATATGTATCAGTTGACGGTATGATGGTGAGTCTATAGACTCACTTATTCATTTTAAATTTGCAATTTCTTTCTTTCAGTTTGTTCCAATTTTGACAGTGTGATCTTAACACTTAATTGTTTCATTATTTTTTGTATGCGGTTTCATGTGTCTTTTGAATTGTTTGACTGTAATTGAATAAACAATTATTTTATATATATGGTTATGGAAGGCCCCGGTATCACTGCAAACGAATTCAAATCCATAATTGCTCAACTGCCCGTGCCAGTGGAATCATCCGAATTAATATCTCATCTCCCAAACAAAGAAAGGTAGCTGCAGTCCCCATTATAAGCAGTCTTAGCACACACCAAAAGGCATACGGTGAAACCACACAGAAAGTGAATACAGCCATCTGTTCCCCATCATATGTGATCATCAGTCATCGTAAGCAATCGGAATATCGAAACACGATCAAAACGAATGGAACACACAGCTCACGGTGTGCACAGAACACTTAATTCAGTAGCTCCGGCAACAAGCCAGACTTGGAATATGAGGAAACTGCAATAAGGAATACTTTTCAGACACAGCCTTTAATGGTTCCTGCTGTCTGTCCACCATATTGGAAGTTCAATTTATATATATTAAATAAGAATTTATATATATATATATAAAATGTCATTATCAAATATTGTGCCTGCTGGTATAAGTGATCATGTCTCTCAACAGTTTTCTACTTCTACAGTCTTTTTTGTTTTTTGCTGTTGACCTCCTACCAAACTGTTGTCTTTTACTTTCTTATATTCTTTCTCTCTGCTTCCCTCTATTTCTTCTTCCCTCAATTTTTCCTATTTTTCTCAGTATACTCCATTTGTTCCCTTCTCATAACATGGCCAAAAGTTGATGATTATTTCCTCTTGATGTTTGAGATAAGCTTTTTTTTTTTTTATGCTATGTCCTTTTGTAGAATATCATTATTGCTGTATTAGATGTCCATGATATTTTCAACATGCTTTTGTAAAACCACATTTCTATAGTCTCCAACAGTTTGCCTGCTGTCTGCTTGACCAGGATTCGTATCCATATTAAAGTGAAGTATTGTTATGGAAACAGCCATAGATTTTAGAAGCAGTGATCTCTGCAGTACGTGCCATTTTGGCACGCAAGGTTTCTGTTTAGAAGATTGTGGTTCTGCCCTATGTGCAATCTTTGGCTTAAAAGGACAATAGACATATATATATATATATATTTAAACTCAAGCACTTTAGAATTAGTTTTTAAATTAAATTTGTTTGGAGCCATTTTTTTCCCATTTATTGAACACTCAAATAAAGTGGATAAATACTATTTTTGAGAGAAGATAAATGTAATGTTTAAGGAGATTAATTTATCTTTGGTTAAGATTGTTCCTTCTCTGGAAATGTGTTTTATTTTCTGATTAGTTTACTACTTTCTTTGTGTATGTGCTGTAGTAAAGAATTTTTATTTGAATTCATAACTATCTGCTTCTGTATCAAATTATAACCTATTTTTGTTTTGGCCTATTATTCTATTACCCCGTTATCTCATTTGAGCTTTTGAACATACTATATCAGATTTTAAGATTATTTTATCAAAAAGAACAATTTTACTTTAATTAATCAACCATGCATGTTAAATATTATATTAAATTTTTCTCAGCCTGTATAGCTACATCATTCTTAATAATTGCATTATTTAGTTCCTAGTGAGCTGTGAACAATTACTTTTGTGTGTTTCGTTGAAATCTTCATTGATTGACAATTTCAGGAGCACACCCTAAAAGAACACATTGTCATCAATTTTATTTGCTTATTTTTGCTTTAGTTTATTATTATCCAGTTTGAATCAAGTGTGAAACAGTTAGACTTTTTTTTTAAACTGATCTCTAATCTATAAATAGATGAACTTGAGTATAAAGTCATTTACCAAAGACATCAGCTTTACATCCACTAGAGTTTCTATTGGTTAAAAAGACACTGAGAAAATCTTGGATGTAAGATACAACACAACATTTGAAAATGGAGTTAAAATAATATAGAGATGACAATATGATATAAATTTGCTTTGTTCATTCTACTGCCCACCTGGCATTCAAATATTGACAGTATTGGACATGAGAGATGTTTCACACCAAAACTGTGCCTGGCAGGTACAGCCAAAGAGCAAGAACAGCCTGTTTCCAAATGTCTGTAAAGGCTTAAGAGGCCATCGCATATTTTTACTCATATTTGTGGGATTTAAATGGTTATTTTTGCGTTCTTCCTCAAGTGTTTATGTCAGTGGAGTACACTGTCACCAACACGGTTGTTAATTTTAGTGTCACCAGTGTAATTGTTTTTTTTTTTTTTTCAAATATTGCCATGTGATTATAGAAAACACATTGATTATAGAAAACACATTGATTATAGATAAGGTAGATAGACTGAGACCACTCTAAGATCACCACTTACACTAGGACATTGAGCAAGTTAAAAACAATTGAAAGACAAATCGTGTGTTTAGCCAGTGAGCTACTGGAAACATTAACATGCATTCCCTTTTTTTAATTGGGGAATGGAAAACTTGTTAAGCTAACTTAAATACAATGAGGTCAGTCCTGTCACCTAATTGCTATTTTTAAAAACCATTGTTTGAAAAGTAACGATAATCTTTGACCACGTCATCTATGAGTGTAAATAACCAGACAGAATGAATGTGTATTTGTGAGGAATATTTGTACATAAATTGTGGGAATAAAGGAAACAGGTTATATTGATGATTATTTGATTTTGCATTATTCTTTAAACCATCTAAATAGAGACTTAGTTTTCATCACATAAAAAGTTAGCTTCACTCCTGTATTTTCATGATCTTTATTATTCAGTTGTCAGAATATTATTAACTGGAGTCGTCAGTCACTGGACCATGTGGGACTTGCTGAGGAGGTGATCTGAGCACCTATGGACATGTTCGGAGCGCAATGATGATGACCTGCAAATAACTCACTTGTCACAATGTGTCATTTCTTGTGCTCGACTAAACTGCACAATCGTTAGACTTTCTTTCAACTTTCCTGAACTCCTCATTAAAACACTGTGCCCATGTAAATTCTCATCAATTCTAAACTCATGTACCAGTTGTCCATCTTTCAACTAGTCACAACTAAAGACTACATAAAGCTCAAAATTTGCTTCCCAAAATCTTAATGTGCTTTTTGTATTTGGCTTTTATAACTCACCTCTCACAAATTGTGTGGCCTCGCAAGACTGATATTGACCATAAGGGCTGTAATCTTCTTATGGGCACCCTATAACAATTGGCTCCAGCCAATATTGAGTTTTTGCTAATCTACAATTGCACCTTCATAGATTGACAATTTCATTTGATGAAAGCATAAACGTAGACAGCAAAGATCTAAGAATAATAAAGAACATGTACTGGCAACAAACAGCGGCCATAAGAACTGGAAACCAATAAAACAGGGTGATAGACAAGGTTGTGTGCTGTCACCAGATTTGTTTAATATTTATAGTGAGATTATTTTAAGATCCATAAGGGACATGCCTGGAATAACAATTGGAGGTCATAATATAAATAATCTAAGATATGCTGATGATACAGTCTTAATCACTAAGAGTGAAAATGAGTTACAAGAAATGTTGGACATTATAGTGAAGGAAAGCAAAAATAAAGGACTCAGCCTTAATAGCAAAAAGACAGAGGTAATGGTAACAACCAAGAAAAAGACATCACCTCAGCGCAAAATAAAGACAAGTGGAACAATATTAAAACAGATAAATGAATTTAAATATTTGGGAACTTTGTTAACCTCAGACAGAAGATGTACAAAAGAGGTGAGATGCAGAATGGCTCAGGAAAAAGCAGCTTTCCAAAAAAATAGGAGGATACTATGGAATCCATTTTTGACAATAGAAACAAGAAAAAGAGTTCTTAAATGTTATAAAGAGCCAGTCTTAACATATTGATGCGAATCATGGACAATAGGACAACAGGCAAGAAAATCACTGGAGTCTGTAGAAATGTGGTTTTACAGAAGAATGTTGAGAGTACCATGGACAGCTAAGAAGAGTAATTAAAACGTTCTGAAAGAGGTCAAAGCAAAAAGAGAACTAATTTCCAATATTAGGAAGAAACAATCATCATTTTTTGGCCATTTAATGAGAAGAGAACAACTGGAATATATTGTAACAACTGGAAAAATTGAGGGACGAAGAGATAGAGGGAAGCAAAGAGATAAAATAACAGACAACTTAAGAGAATGGCTTGGCAGAAGGTCAACAACAGAAATGATAAATAGCTGCCGATATTGAAAATTGTAGAGAGACATGATCACCTACGCCAGTAGGCCCGATACTTGATGATGATGATGACAATTGCACCAACTGAAGCTGAATTACTTAAACTTCTAGTCAGCACCCAAATGATCCAACCTGCTAAAGACTGAGTGTATCAGCCACAGTGCAGGTTTAGGGGAAAATGAGGATATATGCGCATATACGAGTACTGACTATGCAACCAAATCATCATATGTCATGATATTGTTCTTAACCCTCCATCATGAAACGGGACAAAGAGTCAAGTTGACATGATCACGAGACTCGAATGCCGAAGTAGAAGAAACACCCAAATATTGATTCCTGTATCATCTATTAAGGAATTTGTCATACATCATTATTACCAAGAAATGTTTTATTCATGCCACTGGTGTAATGTACACAGGTGGTTTCTCAATCATCCCTTACTGAGATTTATGTTATTGTTTTTAGCCTTGTGATCTCTTGTTTTCTTGCAGGAGTCAGACTGATATGGGCGCAACTAATACTCAATCAGCAGTGGACTCACTTGTGGTTTATTAAGTTGTCAGATGGCTGGTTCAGACTGTCAAGCTCTCTATGAATTTATTAGCATTGTTGCATGTTATTTAAGTATCATTCTCAATATTTTTAATTCAAAACAATACCTGTCAGACTTGCTTCCATTGTGAAATATGATCCCTACAAACTGGTGTTCACTTTCTATCCAACTTTGTAACGAGCCTCTAAGGTTTTAACACTGTCAGAACATACCCCAAAAATCTCATTTGTCTTGTTTGAAGTGTGTTTAGTAGTTCTCTTTTCATTTTTAGTTGCTTTAAGACTTCATAATTTATTTTATTTTCTTCCCATCCAATTCTTCGTATTCTATAAATCCACATTTCAAAGGCTTCAATTTTCTGTTCTGCTTTCTTGTCTAATATCCATGTTTCTGAACCATACAGGAATGTTGAGAAAATATAACAGTTTGCTATTCTTATTTTTAGCCCTGGTGTTATTTGTTTTGATGTTAGTATATATTTTATGGAATAAAAATTACATTTTGCCTTTCCTATTCTTTTCTTTATTTCAGTTTTATATTTCCTGGTCAAACCAGTAGGAATAAAAAAGGAAGGTATCTGTTATTCAAAAATGCTTCACTCGGATGTTCTTGGCAGAAAGGCGCAAAATACCGGAGGTTGTTTATAAATGACAAAACAACGCATCTACGCGCAATTTTAATGGTGAACAATGACGAGCTGTTGGTCGAAACCTGAAGAAGAGATAACCAGAAATTAACTTCAGAAATTGTTAGCAGATCAAGGGGAGTAACTATACAAATTTAATGGAAAGATTTTTAGAGTAGTATTTCTTGACTTAATTCACTTTATTGAGGAGTAAAGGCTTAAAGATGCACCAAAGAGAGTTGAAATACGAAGCTACTGTAAAGCTGATGATAATAATGAACATTTAAAAAAAAGGAAAAAGTGGTATGGTAACAGCTTTACGTAGGTGAGAAAGAAAACAAGTAGAACAACTCTTCGGCCAGGAAGGCCTTCAGCTGGAACAGAACAAAAATATATGGATATACACAGAAATCTAACTACATCGCGATAATATGCTAGACAATCAAGAAAGGGAAGTTCTTCTTCTGCGATCATGGCTCATTCAGACTAGGACTCCGGACTCTCTTGTGAAGGTAGCTGTTTAAGTAATTCGGTTGCCCCGTCTAGTTTCTCTTCCAGGGAGGTGGGTGTGGACCACATTATCCTTCTCATGTCTGTGTAGGGGAGCGGTGGTAATTTGGCGCAGAGACTTATACATTTCAGAGGGTAACAAATAACTATCCAATACCATGTTTTATAAACCCCGTCCTGACGACGCTACTGTCCCCCACAATAGGCAGGTCCAATCTAGCATCAAGGAACTGATCCGTGACCACCTCCTTCCCCCTAGCGCGTCTCGCCTTATTATCCCGAATAGTGGTCTTGGGAAACCATCTTTCTATATGCTCCACAAAATCGACTAACCAGGACGTCCCATCGTGTCTGCGTGTGCTTGCCCGACTGAACACATATCTGACTATCTAGACAGTGTCTTCCAGCCTATGGTTGCCAGTCTTCCTTCATATGTCAAGGACACAAACCATGCACTTAATATCTTCTCTTCTATCTCTCTCTCCCATGGTCGCTCATACCGACTTTTCACCCTTGATGTTTGCTCCCTCTACACCTCTATTCCTCACTCCGACGGCCTCTTGGCTCTACGTTTCTTTCTTGACCAGAGACAACACCCCTCTGTGGATACTGCCACTCTTCTCCGCCTTACTGAGCTTGTACTCAACCTCAATACCTTTGAGTTCGATGGTAACTTCTATGACCAGGTTAGTGGAGTAGCCATGGGCACCAAGGTGGGCCCCAGCTATGCTTGCCTGTTTATGGGCTACCTTGAGTACCAATTTCTCAATTCATATCAAGGTCCCCTTCCCATCATATACCTTCGGTACATTGATGACTGCTTCGGACTTTCCGATCTAACTGAGGATGACCTCTCCAGGTTTATCGACCACATTTGTGGCTATCACAAAGCTATCAAGTTCACATCTTGTATATCCACTTCCTCTGTCACCTTCCTAGATCTTATCGTTTCTTTGGGTACTTCTGGCCTCCATACCTCGGTTTTCTATAAACCCACAGACGCCCATTGTTATCTTCTCTACACTTCATCCCATTCACCTTCTTGTCGTGATTCTATTCCGTTCTCTCAGTTATTGCGTCTCCGTCGCATCTGCCAGGATGACCAAGATTTCCTCCTACAGGCTCACCTCATGTTAGGTTTCTTCAGCCGCCGGCTTTATCCAGACTCGATCCTCCAGTCTACCCTCAAGCGGGTCCTCCTTATCTCCCGTCCCGAGGCACTCACCCCTTTCAACCGCCCCCCTTCTGAGAGAACTATACTCACCCTCACCTATCATCCTCACAACTTAGCTGCTGTGAAAAGATGCTCAACCGCTACCGTTCCATTCTCCTCTCTGATCCCACTACCCGTCTACTTTTTAGTGATCCCCCGATGATCGCTTTTAAGCGCGACAGGAATCTGAGAGATATTTTGGTTAGAAGCCATCTCCCTCGCTCCCACCCTCAACACTTCGGTACGGCCCCTTGTGGTCGTAACTGTATCACCTGTGCCTATGTGTTCCCTGCTGACTCGGTCTTGTTCCCTAATGGACGGTTCGAGATCAAGCATAGCTTCACATGTGTGTCCCGCAACATCATATGCCAACGATGCCACATGACCTATATTGGTGAGTCTGGGAGTAGATTAGCGGAAAGATTTTGTGAACATCTACGTGATGTCCAACAAAATACTGGTACTCCGGTGTCTTCCCACTTCAACTCCCCTGATCACAAGGGCAAAGACGACATCCGTGTCACTGGTATTGTCCTTTGTCACTCTGGCGACCGCAGCCGCTATACTTTGGAAAATCGCCTTATAGTCCAGTATGGTTCGCTGACCCCGAGAGGTATGAATGTATCACACTCATACGCATAGTTTCTTTTTGCTTGCTCCTTCCCCTTTGCATAGCCTTCTCTACTACACATATTTGGGTTCTTTGGTCTACTTACTATGCCATGCTTTTTATAGTTCTTCTCCTCTAGTCCCTTATGAGACACTTCGGTTTTCTCTATACCTGTGCTCCTTACCCCTCATTTGTTTTTATTGTACCCCACTCTCAGACATCTCACTCTTACCGCCTTTTGAACACCTGTTAGTCTACTATTCGATTGTATTGTAATCCTTTCTGTTTGTACACTGACCCCTGTGTGAACTCCTCTGGTTCTGTGTGTATTTGCGCATATTTCGGCACGTTTCTCTACGTTCACGGCAGCTGCACTTGGTTGCTATTTTCTTTTGTTTTGACAGGATAGTTAATTTTGTTTTCTTTAACACATTTCGATTGTTTTTGTTTGGGTTGTTTCGTTATTAGTTTTGTGTGTGTGTGTGTGTGTTTGTTTGTTCCTGATGAAGGCCTATTGGGCCGAAACGTTGTTTAGTTTGTGTCGTCCACTTATCACGTAAAGCTTCTTACATACCATTTTTTTATTTTTTTTATTTTTCCTCATGTCTGTGTACTGGGGGCAATCCTGTAGAACATGTTTTGTTGTCATGCTATCCAGGGTACAGTGGCATTGGCTGGTAGTTCCTATTTTGAGTTTGGTGAACATGTGGTTTCTCATTCTGTTGTGGCCAGTGCGTAGGCGAAGTATGATGACTTGATCCCTCATTGATAGTTGGGCCCGTCCCTCTCGTTATACTTTGGGTGTTCTTGTTTCCATTGTTCATGGTACTGGCCTTTGATGATGGATTTTGCTTCATCGTAGCTGACCAGATGGTTCACTTGTGGTAATCTCCCTTCCTCTTTAGCTAATTTTTCTGCGCGTTCGTTTCCGTGTTTATTACAATGTGATGGTATCCACTGGATGACCACTCTTTGGAAGTTATTGCACAGTTGGTCTAGGGTTGTTCTCAATTCATGTAGCTCACTGTTCCTGGGGGTTATTAGAGCTGTTAGGACTGATAGTGCATCAGTCAGTATCACCAATTTCTTGTGCACGCTATTTTTGTATTGGATAGCCAATTTTTCAGCGTCTTCGAGGGCTTCAGTTATAGTTTATAGTTGTTTGAGAATTTCCCAGTAGCTATTGACTTGGTGATCTCTTCCTGGTTATTCAGCCTCAAGAACACACCTCCTCCATTTCTGGTGGCGTTTGTAGCATCCGTGTATATGTGTGACCAGGAGTCCTGTGGGTAGTTGTCGTTTATGTGTTTTTCTGCTATGTTATTTCTCTCTGTGTCTGTTTGGGTGCCTTTTTTCATGATTCCTATTATGTCTTCCTTAAGATCTGGTAGTTTATGTTTCCCATGAGGAGTCATATCAGATGGGCATAAGAGTTTCCGTAGTATTTGGGACAGTACTGGGTCACTAGTTGCCAGTTCTTTGGAGATTGCAGCGAAGTTGCTCCTCATTTAGTCTTCCTTTTCTGAACCAGTTATTATTTGGTGCATGGGGTGGTTAGGGAACCTTTTATATATTTCTCCGCTTGTTGCATTACTTTAGTTTTATCTTCAATTTTGCAGAGAATGTGTTTCTTGATAGGCTGAAAATTGTGTATGTAGTGTTTTTTTTTTCGTTAATTGGTAATAGCCAGGTGTTTCTTCAATTTTTCAAGTTTTCCTAGGGCATCTTGCATTCTGGAGATAGCCACTGACATCGATTCTTCATGTGCTTTTATTCGCCAGGTCGTCTGCGTACATTGCTGAGTGTATTCTGCGTGGTTCCCCATTACGATGTCATTTATGAAAATTAAAAAGAGCGTTGGGGATAGGACTCCACCTTGTTCGATTCTGGTTTTCTTACTTAGTTGTCCATGTACTTGTACTCTGGCCGTCCTGTCTTGTAGGTATTGAGATATCCAGTTTAATAAACGGCCTTGGATGCCAAGTCTGAGAAGCGCGTTCTTTAATCCTTCTCTCCATACCCTATCAAAAACCTTCTCCATGTCGACCCACACTGTCTGTGTGTGTTTCTTTTCGTGTAGGGCATCCTCTATTTCATGTGCGATGTAGGTAATCAGGTCTTTAGTTGATCTGTGCTGACGGAAACCACTTTGTTGTGGTATGATTTATTGTTGTCTCCAAATGCCACATGAGTCTTCTGTTGATCAGCCTTTCCCTGAGTTTGCTCAGGCAACTCAGTAGGCTAATTGGTCTGTAGCTACTTGGGTCCAATGGATATTTTCCATGTTTGAGGATGGGCGCCATAATGGCTTCTTTCCAGGTTGCCGGCATTCGACCTCTCTTCCAGCTGGCATTTATTATCCTTAGGAGCTGGCCCTTGGCTTTCTGTCCCAGTTTTATGAGCATCTCGTTGGTGATTCCATCTTTTCCAGGGGAACTCTTGAGTTAAAATCCTTTTTGGGGCAACATCTAGTTCTGTTGGTGTAAAGATGGTCGTCTGGTGTTCTTCTGGTGCTAAAGGCATGTGTTTTGCATCTCGGTTTTCCTTTCTTGCAGCTTTCTGTTGGTCTTTTGGAATGTTTATCCTACTTATGTTTTTGTAAGTTCCTGTCAGTATGTTTGCTGCTTTTTTTTGCCGGTGTGGATGTTCTGATTGTGTGCTAATGTTATTGTAGGTCGGCTGTTGTTCTCATCGCTCAGAGCTTTCGCAAGTTCCCACAGTTTGTGTCCATTTTTATCTAGATTGCGGCTCTCTGCTTTGTCTTTCCAGCTCTGTCTTGCTGATATCTTGACCTCTCTTCTGTATTTGGCAGAGGTTGCTTCATAGGCTATGTTGTTCTCGGTGCTTTGTGATGTTTCAGCGAGTTCTCTGGCAGAGTCCAGTTCCTCTTCTAGTCTTTGTATTTCCTTGCTCCAGTATGGCTTGTAGTTTCTTCTTGCTCCTCTAGGAATTGATTCTTTAGCAGCTCTCAGGATTGTCTTTGTTAACTCCTCTATCACATTATTGACTTTCTTTTCTTGGGTGTTGATAGACGCAGTGTAGGCATCAGTGAGACTGGCTAACTTTTCCCAGTCTGCTCTCCTGTAGTTCCAGCGGGGAAGTGATATTTGCATCTCCAGTTTGTGAGCAAGATCCACTGAAAGTTTGACTGGTCTGTGCTCACAGTCACCAAGTTAGTTCAGTACTATTCTGGTTATTTTCTTGGATATGTCTCCTGTTGCGAATGCTAGGTCGGGAGTTGATGTTGTTGTCCATCTTCTTGAGTAGAAGGTTGGTGGGGAGGGGGTGGGGGTGTGACCTCTCTAGAGTTAATGAGGAATAGGTTGTTGTCTATTTCCCATTCTTCCACTTATTCACCATGAGCGCTGGATTCCTTATATCCCCATCTTTCAGAGTGGCTGTTAAAGTCTCCTACTACCAGACACTGTGTAATGGTATTATTTCCATTGACTCCAGCTTGAGCAATTTATCATTAGGACAGTATATGTTAAATATCTTTGTGCTATTAGAGTTGATGTTTAGGTCTGTGCCAATGATCTCTGCCTCTCCGTTTGTGACTACTTCTATCTGTTTTACTGGGATGGTATATTAATAAGTATAAGAATTCCACCCGTGTGACCTTCCCTGTCTTGTCTAAATGTTTGGTAGCCCCTAATCATAAATCTATGCTGATGATTAAGGTGAGTTTCTTAGATGCAGGTAACGTATCTCCTCCTCTGCTAGTCTGACTGCTACGGCTTGTTTTTTTTTTTTTTTTTTTTTTGTGGTATATACCCTCCGTATTCCACTGTATTAATTTCAGGTGTTTCTTGAAGCTTTTCCAACCAGTAGTAGTTTCCCTCTGGTCCCATTTCTTGGCTCTCCAAAATGGGTCAGGGTGACCACTACTGTGCTAGGGGTGGATCCCTTCGAGGCATGGGGCCCGGCACTCCACCTGCCTGGGGGGACTCCACAGACAGAGCTCCATAACTAAAGTCCGTTAGAACGTTGCACTATGTTCTGTACAAATGGCCCAGTGCATCCGATTTCTGCCAGCATTTTATTCGGGTTTGCTTTCCTCAGCCTTTGATTATCCCCAATCTTCCTGCTAGGCAGCAGATTATCTTTTCTGTAGGGGGATTCTGCCCTTAGATGGTCGGTCTTCCTTTGTCAGGCACTGAATGGACCGAAACTAATATGGCCGGCACACAAAATGGACACAGGTGTGAAATACAGTAAAAGAGAAGGGTTCTAAAAATATGTTGAATTGGGTACAAGATCCCAGACTCTACAACTGGAGACGTTTATATGAGTTGATTCTTAATAAGTTAATCCACGTGGACATGTGTTTGCCTACCCAAGCGAAAACATAAAACTATATTTATCTGCAAACGGAAAAAAATATGCAAAAATGCATGCGCATGTAACCATACATTCATAAACGCATACGTCTTACTCAAACAGGGGCCTCGGTAGTCTGGTTGGGGAAATCACCCGTCTGGGCTACCGACGTTCAAGCAACCCGTGTTTGAGTCCCCCTGGAAGCAGTGTGAAATGTACTCGTAGTTGGAAAATAAAATACCCCCGCGGTCGACCCAGCAGCTTGCAGAAATGGGTACCAGGGTGGCCGAGCACATATGGGTGAAAACTCGCGTGCTAAGACGCCGATTCAAGTCTCGTACTTTACTTTTTACCTTACGCATACGTCTGTATATATTACCACAAAATATTGAGACATGAAAAGAACTCACCAATATGGATATAATCGACTGTTTCTCCTGTCCTTAAAAGCGTGTGTTTAAAACAATCGGTGATGAGACATTTTTAGTATTTCGTTTGCCAACAAAAGAACATCTATACTTTACTCAGCCTGTGGTCATCATTTTCAGTGTGGCCTAAGTCTGAGCCATACTCTTCATAAGGTTGTCTTTAAAAAATTATATCTTTAGCAGCATTCCTTCCTGAGTCAACTATATCTCAGTTCTTGTAATGATCGTTTGATATCGTCATAATAGAAGGCTGGTCAAGTCCCTGCAGCTGTCGTATATATTTCCTCATTCAAGGACACATGAATATTTCTTATTTGGGCACCTCGGTAGCCTAGTTAGGAAAACCACACGAATAAGCTACAAATGTTCGGACAACCCGTGTTCAATTCCCTCTGGAAGCAGCGTGAGGTTTACTCGTGGTTGGAAAATAAAAAATACCCCCCATGGTTGACCTAGCCACTGGCGGAAATGGGTACCAGGGTATAACTCTGGGAAGGTGAGGAATGTCGCCTCTCATCGTGAGCTTCGATGCTTGAAGCGACACTATCCAGTAGTCTCCGAACACTTCTGGATAGGCTGTCGAGCACATCTATCTATTGACCTTTCGAGCCGTGGCCGGCCCATAGGGCGTAGACTCAGATACTCTTTCTCTTATCTAAATTTTTATTCTAGCAGTTTTCAATCCCTCTAAAGATATTTTATCAAATCTCGCCATTTGTCCCTGTTCTGTGCAAGCAACTCTATCTCATTGAGGGATCTAACTCCTGCTGCTCTTGCCTCTCTCATCAATGTTCTTCTCAGTGTCTCTCTGGGTCTTCATCTTTTCCTCTTACCTTTTGTTTCCCTCATGAGGGCTTGCTTTGCTATTCGGTTATTATCTCTTCTTATCACATGTCCAACATATGACCATCGTCTTTTCTTTATTATTGAAATTAGTGATTGATCGGCGATTTCTTTAATTTCCTCGTTTGTTTTGAATTCGTTCCACATTATACCAAGCTGACGACTAACTGTGTGTCTACATGTTCGGAATTGGAGTCAACAACGATGGCCTAACATCATCAAGCGCTATATATATATTTTTTTTAATACGACGATCATCATTTTTAAGAGGACGTGAACCTTCGGTATATGATGGATAGGCGGCGGGAACAATTGAAGGCTATGCATGAAAAGTGTTCCTTGTTGCAGTTTCCTCATATTCAACACCCGAAAGCAAACCCGAATAAAATGCTGGCTGAAATCGGATGCACTGGGCCACTGGCGCAGAATACAGTGTAACGTATTAACGGGTGTTCAGTCAGAGTGGATCTGGCGAACTCTACTTGTGATGTTCTGTCTGTGGGGGCGATCAACACACTTAGCCTGACAGCTGACTTCATGTGGGAGTCTGGAATCCTACTCTGATTGAGTCCTGATCGCAGAGAGAGAGAGAGAGACAGAGAGAGATATTCCAAGTCCGGCTTGTTGCAGGAGCTACTGAGTTAAGTGCTATGTGCACACCGTGAGCTGTGTGTCTCATCCGTTTTGATCATGTTCAGATATTCCAGTTGTTTACGATGAATGATGACATCGTATGACCGGGAACAGTTGGCTGTGTTTACTTTCTGTGCAGTTTCACCTTATGTCTTTTGGCGTGTGCTGAGACTGCTACGATGGGGACTACTGTTACCTTTCTTTGTTTGGGAGATGAAATATTAATTCGGATGATTACGCTGGCACGGTAGGTTGAGCAATTATTGATTTTAATTCGTTTGCAGTGATACCGGGGCCTTCCATAACCAAATAACCAAATATAAAAAAAATCACCCCAAATGCCCAAATGTGCAAGTACGCATGCAGACAAATATACACACATGTATAGGTACTGGTACGCTTGAGGGTAGGCAATGTGTAGCAGCTATCCTATGTGTATGAGAGCGATATACTCATGCCTTGTGGGGACAACGAACCCAACTGGACTATGATTCCTAATTTACTGACATTTTAGAGTTACAGCGGGTGGTCGAATCGATAACTTGTCGGGCCCCAAACCAGAAGAACGCAGCTACGAATCCTGGTAGGGTCAAAACTTTTTTTTTTTCCTATCGGGTCATAGAAAAATAAATAAAATATTTTTAAAAATTAGACTAGACCACCTCGTGGCGACCTGACTGGACAAGCGGCCCTTATTCTCCGATAATATTGGTCTCCCCCCCCCCCCCCAGCAGACCCGGATAAAGATTGTTTTTGAGTTAGAATGATCCAAACGTCTGGTCACATTGCAGTCACGTGATTTGGCTAAGGGGCCTTCTTCCAATGTTTTCATTAAGGAGACACATATTTCAAATATATTAAATACCACGTAGGGTGACGTGTCTTAGGGACACAATATTTGAACAGAAAAAAAGAAGTAATTAAGATAATAGCGCCCCCCCCCCCCTCGCCATAAACTCTCCAAATACTTGGACGTTCAACATAGTTTTATAATGTGGAATTTCCAAATTGGACTAATGGAAGTGACTCAAGGGGGAGGTAAGGTTAGTAAGGGAGCGTAATCAATGCTTGTATTGGGTGGGAGGGGGGAGAAGGGGGGATGGCAACGCACAATCTGTCACAAGATGGCAGTAGTAAATAGTAGTTTCTCTTCCTAGAGTATGCAGCACTCGCATGCTCATGTCGTATTCATATCAAAACCATGGCCGACTCAAGACCACTCTCCATTCTTCCCAGTATGTTTTAGCTCGGCATGCTTCTAAATCAGGTTTATCGTAGTAGTGATTGGAGCGTGTTTTAACACTTTTCATTGTAGTTCAAAATGGAGGGACTAAAGAAACGCCGCAGTGCAGAATAAAATCGACAAAACCAATCTAAACGGGTAGAAAGCTACTGTTTTGTTGAACATAACTGCAAACTACAATGTATTATTTGTTGCCAATTTTTACGGTTTCAAAGGGGAAATAATACTTTCACTGTTTTAACAATCATATAGAAACTAAATTAAGTCAGCAACCACGTGACCTTAAAGAGAAAACGTATGATTTTCAGGCAGATTTACTCTCCCAAGCTAAAGTGTATTATAGTGAATCATAGAAGAAAGAGGTATGTGTTAGCACTCAGAAAAAATGACAAACAAAGAACAATATATGGTCCGAAGCAGGATCGAACCCGTACTCCATGGCACTGCGCCTTGCCACGAGAAGCCGAATGCTTGGTACACTGCCACTTAGCTAATTTAAAAATTAGCTATTGTGAGCAGTGTCTTACACGAAGGCGTTCTCATGACTATAGCATACGGTTACGATCACAGATCGGAAATAAATTGTAATTCTGAACTTTTTTACAGTAGGGCTGAATACTTGTGCTGGAGACAAACATTTACTGGACGAAACTGCACGAATAGTAGTTTCCAGTGGTTGTAAACTGGAGACAAATAATAATTAAAAAAAAAAAAATTGTCTCCAACACAAGTATTCAGCCCTACTGGGAGATACTTGCATTAATAGGAAAGTACAGAAATACAATTTATTTCCGATCTGTGATCGTAACCCTATGCTATAGTCATGAGAACTTTTTCGTGTAAGACACTGCTCACAATAACTAATTACATGTATTTAATTAGCTGAGTGGCTGTGTACCATGCGTTCGGCTTCTCGTGGCAAGGCGCAGTGTCATGGAGTACGGGTTCGATCCTGCTTCGGACCATATATAGTTCTTTGTTTTTTTCTGTTGTTGTTTGTTTGTAATTTTTTCTGAGTGCTAACACATACCTCTTCCTTCTATGATTCCCTATTATCGCCTCGGAAGTTTCCCCTATTTAATAATATTTATTTATTATTATTTGTCTAAAGTGTATTATAGGCCTTTTCCATAGCATTTCCGGAGGATCTTGATAAAAAATGTTTTTTCTAGGTTACACAAGATTTCTATTGAAATACTATCGATATATTGTCATACACAGTGAGTCCATCAAAGTGCATTTCATTTTTAAAAGTTAATTTTAAGGCTTATTTGACCCAAGAAATTTAAGAAAAGTGTCATTTGTGAAGAATCCTGCTGATTGCAATTTTCTAGTTTCTGAAGGGATGATGGAAGCATTATTTTACATTGGTGCCTACTTATTTCATTAAGTCAATCTATAAGGCATTATTGTAAACTGAAAAGTCTGGCAGTTACTATAGACCCAGATGTGACTGAGTGCACCCAAGCTGCATTGGTCGTGGTGTGCTCAACTTCTAAACTGGTAAATATGTTGCTATTTATAGCGCTTGCAGTCACTCAAAGAATTTGTCCAACAAGTTTGAAGCGAAATGTCAATCTTGCGTGCATCGTAAAAAAAAAAAAACTGCTGAAGCAAATTACCATAGCCAGCGTCCAGCAACACCATGTTTGTGAAGTGTCTGGTACTTGTGAGAATGGTCGTCCCAAGATGAAAATTGCTCTAAAGATCATTCATATTTTGTGCAATGAAAATTGTAAAAACAATTATAGAAAAAAAGCAGAATGAAAAAAAGTACCGATGAAATTAACACAATCGATGACAAATATAATCAAAAATACGTAGTCACCTTAGTCTACGTCCCTGGACATGCGGGAGTACGGGGAAATGAAAGAGTGGATAGGTTGGCTAGCTGTACGGTCGTTGAAGATGATCAACCAATGGATCGGGTGGAAGTTATCTATGCCCCCAATGATGTGGGGAGGACACAGGACTTCGACAACCATGAGTCTACGTCACTCTTTCGGATGAAAGAGATGGGAGTTAAGACGGGCACAGCCAGAAAAGAGAAACCTAGTGGGCGTGTAAGAAGACTTATCAACCAACATAGAACTGGAGCCGTCAGTCGCTGGACACTGAGGGACTTGCTGAGGAGGGGATCTGAGCACCTATGGACATGTTCGGAGTGCAATGTTGATGACCCGCAAATAACTCAATAACTCGACACACTCAAGAGCTAATCAAAGAAAAGTGACAATATTTTACATTTAAACCTCCAACAGTTTTAGCAAGACTATTTGTTTTCCTTTTCTAAGTCTTTGATGTGCTTAAGAATGTGTTACTTTGATGCACTTCACTCACGTTTCGAGTTAAGCATTAATTCCGCGCCATCATTCAACCGTAGCCTATTGTAAGTCATGATTGGGTACTAAAAATAAAACTTATGTCCTTAGAGTGTGTACACTGAAGCAAGTTACATTAGTTATGCTTGTGCCGTGTAATATCTGACCGAGTCTTGTTAGTGACATACTTCAGACATGCTAATAATTAGGTTTATTTGTGTCTTGACACTGGTTACATACAGCAAGCGCACATTTTCGTGAATGCATGGCCAAAACAAATAACACCAAGACTAAAACTAAGAATAGCAAAATGTTGTATCTTCTCTATACTCCTGTATGGTGCAGAAACATGGACATTAGACAAGAAAACAGAACAGAAAATTGAAGCCTTTGAAATATGGATTTATAGAAGAATAGGTAGAATTGGATGGAAAGAAAAGAGAACAAATTATGAAGTTTTAAAACAACTGAAAATTAAAAGAGAACTACTAAATACAATTAGAAAAAAGACAAATGAAATTTTTGGGGCATGTTAAAAGACACAACAACCTACTAAAAGTAATGGAAGGGAAAATACAGAGTAACAGAGGCAGACCAAGATTAACTTGGACGAGTAACATCAAAAGATGGACTAGAAAGCCTATGATAACCTGCACCATTAAAGCTAGAGACAGAGCGGAATGGTGCTCCATGGTAGCCAACCTTCGATGCGGAGACGGCACTCGATGATCATGGCCACTATTAACGTTGCCATTTAATGTCAACCAGTCCTAATAGTATAAATACAGTAGTATAAACATAGTAATATCAATATGATAATATCGATGGCTTGACAAGCTGTCATTGTAAAAACTATTGTTATGGAAACAGAGCCATAGATTTTAGTACCAGTGATCTCTGCAATATGTGCCATTTTGGCATGCAAGGTTTCCTGTTTTTGAGATTCTGGTTCTGCCCTATGTGCCGTCTTCGGCTCGAAAGGACAATAGATAGATAGAATATAAATACAGTAGTATAAACATAGTAATATATATTTACTTTAGTTTTCTTGTACATTTTTGTCCATGAACATTTTACAAAACTCATGTCGCATGCACTACAAACACGAATAGCCGGGTGAATAGTAGGACCACCGGAACGACGTCACCTGTCAATATCCCGCTGAGCCGACGTGCTTATTTCAGTAGGGCGGTGCACAAAGCATTCTTGTTAAAATGACAAAGATAAACAGTCTCTATAAAAACATCATGATCTACTTTATGAAGAAGTTTTTGAGAAACAGGCTGATTAAATATTATAGAAAAAAATATAGCGCTGAAAAAAAAACAGGTGTGTTGATCAAAGCCACCTTACAACTTTAAAGTGTTTGTAGAACTTCGTCGACATATCAAAGAAAATCTTGTGGCTGCCATTCATGTCGAGTTACACAATGATAATCGGATTAGGGTTCGTCACAGTGTGGGCTGACACGCTATTCTTTGTTGATTTAACTATTGTTAAAACTTTCCATTTTAAAGATTCATCGTTATTATTCGTTCTTGTAACTATTGTTAAAACTTTCCATTTTAAAGATTCATCGTTATTATTCGTTCTTGTAACTATTGTTAAAACTTTCCATTTTAAAGATTCATCGTTATTATTCGTTCTTGTAACTATTGTTAAAACTTTCCATTTTAAAGATTCATCGTTATTATTCGTTCTTGTAACTATTGTTAAGACTTCCTAATTAAAAGATTCATTGTTATTATTCGTTCTTGTAACTATTGTTAAGACTTCCTAATTAAAAGATTCATCGTTATTATTCGTTCTTGTAACTATTGTTAAAACTTTCCATTTTAAAGATTCATCGTTATTATTCGTTCTTGTAACTATTGTTAAGACTTCCTAATTAAAAGATTCATCGTTATTATTCGTTCTTGTAACTATTGTTAAAACTTTCCATTTTAAAGATTCATCGTTATTATTCGTTCTTGTAACTATTGTTAAGACTTCCTAATTAAAAGATGTATTCCTATTGTACGTTCTTGTGAATGTTGTTAAAACTTCACAATTAAACGATTCATTGCTATTATTCATTATTGGGAATGTTGTTAAGACTTCACAATTAAAAGATTCATTGCTAATATTCGTTATTGGGAATGTTGTTAAAACTTCCCATTTAGAAGATTCGTTGCTGCTGTTAGTCACTTATATCTGACTTTTGTGCTGCTTTGTTGTTACATAAGACTTTTATAAACTGTCTGTATAAAGATTTAAAGGTTATTGGTACCTATGCGATTTTCAAACTGCCAGATTTTCAAATAATAAAACATGTATGATATTGTATTTAAATATTAATATGTATGCTAGGATCATCATCACTGACACCGAAATATTCCATACGTGCTCTGATTTTTGCCTCGAAATATCAAGGATCTCGTTCGTTCGTCCATTCCATTGTTAATATCCCACTGTCCCGTTTTTTTGTCTCATGAAAATATGACCAGCTTCAATTACCACGGAATATTTGCATCTATGATTATTTCTTTAAAATTAACTCAATCTTATTCTATTCTATTTATTTATAAAATCAGTCTCATTTCCTATGGGGCATCCCCATACACGCTCCACCGCCCTTCCCAGTATTCCACAAAGCGCATACAAACTGATTGTTCCTGGGAGGTGATGATACATCTGCTTTTCCCCCTAAACACTCCGAATCGACCAGACCCTTTTCCCACCTTTAGCCTCATCAGTCTCTCAATAAATACATCATTGTACCACCAACCGACTAAGGAGGGTTCGACATGGGAATGTCTATCCAGTACTGTAAAAAAAAGTAAGCCGCAAAAACGTCACAAACATGGACAAGTCAAAGAAAAGAATAAAAGTAAATCCGCCATCCAGGAAAGATAAAGGCTATCTAAGAGATGTATGACGCAATCTGGAGAAAGTCTTAAGGAGTCCGAGTTGCCAACTCACCTTTTGTCTACTAGGAAATCCTCCAGAATTGGCACCTGGAATGTACGTACCCTAAATGAACAAGGAAAAGCCACACAGGTAGCAGCAGAAATGAGAAATTACAACATAGATATACTGGGAATGTGTGAAACAAAATGGCTAGGAACGGAGAGGATAAAACTAAATACAGGAGAGATTATTTTATCATCAGGACACCAGGAACCTGGAGCACAACATAGTGAACGGGTAGCTATAATGTTATCAAGGAATGCACAGAAGACACTAATAGAATAGGAAGCAGTTGGGCCAAGACTAATGAAAGCAACATTTGAAACAACAAATAACAAAATAAAAATACACATTATGCAATGCTACGCACCAACCTTAAGGAGACGTCTCCGTATCATTGGACGGCAAAGGTATGTCTATACCTTCCTTGGGCTTAGGGAGTGCTTCTCTTTCTATGGGAAGTATGCAGTTCGTAGTTTTTTTGCCCTTTTAATTTGCAACTTTTCTTAAATCGTGTTTTGATTCAGCTTATAAGTCGTCAAAGTTTTACAGTGAGTGCCGAAATGGCCGTTGTCTCTGGATCAGCGTGATCAGTCCTAGACTGACATCTTTCAGCACATTCATTGCTGTACAGGGCCTCAATCAGGAATAAGAGGAGCTCATGAAAGTGATATACGAGCTCAACTACAAAGGCCGTTAGTTTAACAGGAAACAAACAATAATAAATGAATATTGTTGAGGAGAGAAACTTCCGAGGTGATAGATCAACCAATCATTTCAGGTGAAGAGGTATGTTTACAGCACTCGGAAAATAATCACAAATAATCATCATTAGGTGCCGTCTCCGCAACGAAGGTTGGCTACCATGGATCGCCATTCTACTCTGTTTCTTGCTTTGATGGTGCAGGTTGACATAGATTGAATTGTCCATCTTTTTTGATGTTACTCGTCCATGTTAGTCTTGGTCTGCGTCTTTTATCTTGTATTTTCCCTTCCAGTATGTACTTTTAGTAAAAAAGTAGTTTCTTTTAACATGTCCCAAAAATGTCATTTGTCTTGTCTCTTAATTGTATTTAGTAGTTCTCTTTTATTTTTAGTTGTTTTAAAACTTCATCGTTTGTTTTCTTTTCTTTCCATCTAATTCTACATGTTCTTCTATAAATCCACATTTCAAAGGCTTCAATTTTCTGTTCTATTTTCTTGTCTAAGGTTCATGTTTCTGCACCATATAGAAATATTGAGAAGATGTAACATTTTGCTATTCTTATTTTCAGCCCTACTATTATTTGTTTTGTTGTTAGTATATTTTTCATGGCATTAAAATTACTTTTAGCCATACTTTTTCTTTTGCTTATTTCAATTTTACATTTTCCATCATTGGTTATAGTATGTCCAAGGTAGTTGTAGTTCTGCACTGTCTCCAGATGTATTCCTTTAACTGTGATATTTACTTGTAGGTCTTGAGAATTTTCTTTGTTTATGATGATAGTTTTAGTCTTTTTTTATATTAATATCTAGTCCATATTTTTTGCTTGTTATGTTTATCACATTAAACAATTGTTGTTGGTCTTTAGGATTCTCTGTTAGTAGAACAGTATCATCAGCATATCGTAGGTTATTGATTATCTTTCCATTAATGTTTAGGCCTGGCATCTCTGAGATGTTTTTAAAGATCACAAATAACTAACAGAAAAAAACAACAAAGTACAACCAGTGGTCCAATGCAGAATCGAACCTGATCTTTTTCATGAAATCTGATTTTGTAACCGACCTTCAGATTTTATAACATTTAAGTACAAAGGTAGTCTCTCTCTCTCTCTCTCTCTCTCTCTCTCTCTCTCTCTCTGTGATCAAGTCTCAATCAGAGTAAGATTCCAGACTCTCTTATGAAGTCAGCTGTCAGTTTAAGTGATTCGATTGCCCCATATAGTTTCTCTCCCAGGGAGGTGGGTGTGGACCACATTGTCCTTCTCATGTCTGTGTACTGGGGGCAATCCTGTAGAACATATTTTGTTGTCATGTTATCCAGGGTACAGTGGCATTGGCTGGTAGTACCTATTTTGAATTTGGTGAACTTGATTTCTCATTCTATTGTGGCCAGTGCGTGTTCAATTCAGCAAAATACTTAGTTGCAAAGTCTAAAAAGTTAATCGTAGAAGCACTCAAGTAGATTACGCCCCTGAAATTGCATTACCGGTCAGCTGTTAAACTCATTAGTCCGACCTTGGTCATTAGTTGGCCAAGCATTGAGTAAGTTTAAGTTACCACTAGTTTCAAAGAAATTGTAGGTCTACAGTAACGTTGTCATGAATAAAAATAACTATAAACCTCTGTCATATCTCTACTACGCACGAAAAAGTCACGCCCCTGTCATAAGCCCCACTAAACGAAGGTATTACAAACAATGGCTACAAGGAAGGAAGACGACCGTGGTCACTAGATGGATCAGATGTAAAGTCGATCACTTCCGTGAAATTCTAATACACACCAACTCCTAACTCTTCTACTCATGAAAGTTACGCCTCTGTCATAACTCTACTAAACGAAAGTCATGTTAGTTCTACAACTACCACTACACCTTTCACTACTACTACAACAACAACTACTACTACTTCAACTACAAGTTACAATGGAGGGAAGGATGGAATTCTAGTACAGGCCAAGTCCTAACTCTACTACTCATGAAAGCTACTTACTTTCCCTTGTCAAAACAACACTAATATAAAATACTACTACTACGCATGAAAGTTACACCTCTGACATAAGCACACTAAAAGAATAGCATCGTCCATTAATTTACCGTCTCTCTAAAACAACGCCACAACACAAGACAGCTGATAAACTTATTAGCGCGCCCCATCGGTCAGTCTCGCGGTTAATTTATCCTTTAATGTCCTTTTGCCGTTCAGGTGTTAAACTCTTTAGCGCAGCCCAAGTAGACGACTAGGCTGGTTTAAGTTACTCAAGCGAAATTTTTACCGAGAAACGGATCTTTGACGGCGTACCTGCTAAAGTCAATTTGGACATTCATAAATTTCATGATGCTGATGATTCCACGTGTTAAACTCATTAACGCGCCTTCGTGTACATACCTAGGCATGTGTAAGTGTTGCGAACAAGCACTGAGTAAGTTGTTGTCGACATGTTAGCAATAGATGCAAAGAAATTTTAGGTATACATTAAAAGTGTTCTTGAATAAGACTGTTTTGAAAGAAAGTACAAAATTATGCCACGACGAGACATCACAACAGGTCACCCACCCCATTCCCCACACGAAACATAACGACGAGAGATCACCCCACCCCATTCCCCCTTTGACGCGAGGTCACCCCGCCACGACGAAAGGTCGCCACGACCGGCCGCCCATGTTCGGGTAGACTAATTATATAAGGAAACATTCTGAACAAGTTCGTGTAGACTTATTATATAGCCAAAAATTTCACCGGTGGTGAAACAAAAAAGGTCTGTAGTGCTGCATCTTCTACTACTCGTGGTTACTTCTATCCAATCCTTGCCAGCCCTAATGTCATTCAGATCACATACTCTCGTGGTGAATTCTTACACCTCATTCATCTAGAATCTTCCTACGTCTGAGACGTCTCCCTTTTCGCACTACTTTTGGCAGTGTATGTATTGAACAAAGCAGGCGTCCCTTGAGGCAACCCCGGTGATATATATCTCAGCTCAGATGTCCAGGAAACGTAGCTCAACCTACCTGCACATCAACACCAATGCCATCCAGCACATGGGTCGTAGGTCAAGGCCTGTTTCATTAAGTAGGTGTACGAGTGTGCCATAGTTCACGTGATTGTATGTATCCTCAAGATCAAGGGCAGCCAGTGTCAAATCTTCTTTCATTCGAAACGATTCGTAGACGTCATTACCAATAAAAGAAACATTGCAGTAGTATCCTTGTCCGACCTATAGCCACCTAGTGTGTTAGGCAACAATCTTTTGATCGCAAGATGCACCGCATACGTTTTGGAGATGGCATTTTCCAGAACCTCGTCATTGACATTCGGCACAGTAATAATGCAATATCTGCTCAGTGTGGACTTTTTCACAGCTCACTAAAATAGTTTTATCCTGGTTCAGTACAACGATGGAACTACCAAAAGACTATGCAAAAGAGACTAAATATGGCTAGTACTGGTTGAGTGAGACGAAAGAAAAATATCACAAGCTTTGGGACATACGAAATGTGGTAGAGTTGAATAAAAGATGTCAAAATGGATAAGTGTAAAATAATCCACCGAGATTAGCGACAAAGCATTGGCCTGCTCTAACTGTCTCAGACACGACCAATCCGATTTGACATGCAACATTATAACTTAACAGAAGTTCTACTAAAATACGGGGTTTAATGCATTAAAACTTTAGAGCACCTATACAAATGTCCATATCTGATGTGCCTCCACCTCAAAGTGGTAGCGTAGCCTGTGTGCCCATATCCCAAGAGCTGTTATAGTGGTAGCAATGCTTTCAAGGGAACACCCAGGCTAGACAGATCAAAGGGGTGGAACCAGAAAAAGGGAGATACAATAATATTGAAATCGGATGCACTGGGATTCTTGTCTAAAATAAGAGTGCAACGTAAATATCACCATGGTGACGTCACATTCTAAAATAATACGATGCTCATTCCGTAAAGTTACCCCCACCCCCCTCCGGCAGTGAGAGTGTTGGCCACCTCCTGTGTTGTGAAGCCAAGGTACAGAGAGGAGGACCAAGAGCTATTGACCAAACAGGAACGATGAACCGAGACGGCTGTTGTGTCCATCATCGGTACCAAACCGGAACAAGCTGTTCAGGAGATGTCACCAGCCTTGAGCTACCAAACGCTTTCTTAGAATTCATTAATTTTGGCGTCTAAAGATGTACGGTGGAGAAGAAGAAATAAAGAGAAAAGTAATAATGTACAGAGTTAAAGAAACAAAGAGCTTTATCATTCTCAGCTAAGAACTTTTCTCTAAAAAAAATAAAACTTAATGACGTAAAGGCAGTCAGTGCTAATGTTGATTGCGAAACCTTTATTATTATATATTATATGGACTGCGTTTCCGGTGCCACCCAAAATTGATGTCTTTTCGCCTGTTCGTTGGCAAGGAAGTGTAATTTCATTGATGTGTGTTTCTAAATGAAGAACATGGTAAGCTCACGGTGTATCCACGTGCCGAAGAATAGATTTACTGGTGTTGGCCAGTCTATAACGTGGAAAGGGGTTCTGTACCGTGCGACTGAGTGAGTGCACGTGAGTCTAGACCATCCACAGCATCGACTTTCAGTGACAAAACCAACAATAACGACAAGAAATATTCTGATGAAGCCTAAACGACAACATCGAAGAAGGAATAGGAGAAAATTCAAACGTGATTGATTGTGTACGAAACGGTAGAAATGCGAGAGACTACATCCTTGGACATGCGGGAGTACTGGGAAATGAAAGAGCGGACAGGTTGGCTAGCTGCGCTGTTGTTGAAGATGGTCAACAAATGGATAGGAGGACATCGCGGTACAGGACTTCGACAACCATGAGTCCACATCACTCCTTCGGACGAATGAAATGGGAGTTAAGATGGACACAGCCAGAAACGAGAAACTTTGTGGGCGTGTAAGAAGACAAAGCCGCTATAGTAAAAACGCTTTTGTTAATGAAGCGTAGACTCCCTCAGTCAGATAGAGTTGCTTGCACATAACAGAGACAAATGGCGAGATTTGATAAAAGATCATTATAAGGATTGAAAACTGCTAGAATTAAAAAAAATAGATAAGAGAAAGAGTATCTGGGTCTATGCCATGTGGGCCAGCTACGGCTCGAAGGGTCAATAGATAGATAGATAGATAGATAGATAGATAGATAGATAGATAGATAGATAGATAGATAGATAGATAGATAGATAGATAGATAGATAGATAGATAGATAGATAGATAGATAGATAGATAGATAGATAGATAGATAGATAGATAGATAGATAGATAGATAGATAGATAGATAGATAGATAGATAGATAGATAGATAGATAGATAGATAGATAGATAGATAGATAGATAGATAGATAGATAGATAGATAGATAGATAGATAGATAGATAGATAGATAGATAGATAGATAGATAGATAGATAGATAGATAGATAGATAGATAAGAAGTCTATTAACCAACACAGAACTGGAGTCGTCAGTCACTGGAACTGCGGGACTTGCTGAGGAAGGGATCTGAGCATCTATGGATATGATAAGAGTTCAGTGATGATGACCCGCAAATAACTCAATAACAATATTATGATATGCCAGCGTGGATGAGTGCGCATGTGTGTGTGACATATTTAGAAAATTGTGAAAACTGTATTTCTTCATTTCCTACTTAGAAGTCCTTTTTAATAGCGTTATTACTTTCTTTTAGTATACTATAAAATATGTTATTGTGTGATTTTCCAAGATTCGCATCAATAAATCAAGACTGGATCAATATAGCACTGTCGAACTCTTTTCTCTTATTTCAATTAACAGAAAGAAGTTGCAAAGTATTTCTCACATTTTCCTTCTATGGAATGCAGTCTTTGCCTAAGATATCTTGCACCTCGATTCTGCCCTTATTGACTCACATACATGTAGCTGATTTAACATTTAAAGATAACATCGTTGGGAGTTATTTGAAGCACTTTAATTTAAAAAGAAAAATTATTTCCGTCTCCATGATGGCGGATCTAGTTCACGTCCTCTCGATCGCTGCAGGAAGTGCATTCGGGTCTGATTAATTTCTGTTTTCCATTGCATTTTTCTGCGTTAAAGTAAAAAATTATGATCTACTTATTACATCTGCACCGCTAAAGCGAAGTCGTACGCCGGCTACTGTCCCTTGTTGACAAATCAAGTGTTGTGAATGCGACCTTCCACCGTCTAGACTTGATCTGCGCTTTACGTCACATTGGTGCTGTTCATGACCTTTGTTGGAATTCCTTGACGCAAGTTATTTCCATGTTACTTATTAATGTGAAATGCTTCGTCAGCTGCAGTTTTATCTCTTTAGGGAATTTGCACTGTGTTTTGTTCGTCGTAGGCTGCATTCATTAGAGTAATCAAGAATCTAAAGGGCGCGTCATTGCTGTGCTTGCGACATTGCTATGTGTGCTACGTCATCGTAATGGCTCATCGTAAATCCCTAGACCGGCCTTACGCTAATCTTACGGTCTGTTGTTTGATGTGCGATGGGGATGATCTGACGACTAACTGTGTGTTTGTATGTTCGGAATTGGAGTCAACAACGATGGCCTAACATTTTCAAGCGCTATACATTTTTAAAGTAGTATGACGATCATCATTTTCGGGAGGACGTGGGCTTTGGGGTATATGGTGGATAGGCGGCGGGAACCATTGAAGGCTATGCATGAAAAGTGTTCCTTGTAGCAGTTTCTTCATATTCCCAGTCTATGGGGAACTTGTTGGTCTCAAGGCAAAACGCCGGCCTCGGGACAGAGAAGTTATAGGTTCAAATCTCGGCTACACCTGTTGGGATTTTTATTTATGATTCCTCTCTGAGGCCACCACCCCTGGTTGCAGCCGCGAGGCCCAGCTTGAAACGTCGGTAACTCATTGACGGAAAAAAAAACATGAGTACCTCCGAAGTCGGAGTTATCTGCCTGTGCAGCGAGGGACCCCTGTGCACACGACTGCCAGAAAAACATGGATTAACACGCAAAATCCAGTTCCTAGTCTCTAGGGACTTCGTCAGAGTTGAAAGCTGGCGAACGCAACAACAACAACAACAATTAAAAATGCACACACACACACACACACACACACACACACACACACACACACACACACATATATATATATATATATATATATATATATACAGTTTAATTGTTAAAATATAGCATTTTTAATAATAAATAAAACATAATTTAACCTCCCCCCCCCTCCCTCCTCGCCCTCTATATATACAAGTACATGTATTATTGTACATTTAGCCGCCATTATAGTCCCAGCATAAGTGATAATTACGGCTTGGCGATCTCTGATTGGTTGAAATAGTAACTTTTTGCACAAGCAAAACTTTCCCTTGAACCAATGGGTAAAGGTTTTTTTAAATTTCCAATCCACGTGACTGAGACAATATTGGGAATTGGTAGCTTCTCATAAGTTGATAGCTGGGTATATAACTACATTAAGATTATGTGGTCATTTTGTGGAGGTATTTCTGAGAGCCACGTGCGACATATTCTTGACCATCACATATAGAAGTGTTGACTTTTCTATTGCAGGATTTACTGAAATCTCCAACAATGAGTAAGAGGGGACTTGGAAATGATGATGATTATTACGATGATGACGATAACTTCGACCATAGTGAAGAGAATAAACGGAGGAGAATTCAAAACGACGCAGTAAGTGTTTTTTTTTTATTTGAGCGCATATTTTTAAAAATGAATATTTCTCTTCAGTCATTTCTCTATCTTAAAAAGTTACTTCCAATAATGGTCTTTTATCTACCTTTTCCTACTTTAGCATTCATATCACCTATTACAATCAAGATGTCCGAAGACTTCATTTGCCTCATAACTTTAATTAGATCTTCATAGTATGTCTCTATTTGTTAATCTGTATAGTCTTCAGTTGGTGCGTATGTCTGTATTATTGCTATGTCGAATAGTTGTGTCTTCATTTTGAGTATTATAATTCTTTCATTAATGTCCAGTGGGTATTTATATATTTTTATAGCTCATTAGTATGCCTACCTCTCTTTGATGTTCTTTTGTGTTGCCTGAATATATAGATGTATATTTTGTGTCCTGTAAGTATCCACAATCTTTCCATTTTGTCTCTGATATGCCTACAATATCTATATTTAATTGTTCTGCTTCTAAAATAAGATTTTCCTTCGTGGTAAAGAGTCCTAACATTCCATGAACTTATTTTTAGATCCTTACTCCGACATAAGTTAGAATTTCTCTCCATGGCTTTCTCTGGAATAATACATGATGAGGTTCAAATCTATTTCACGGCGGTCAGCCACATTCGTCTTTTGTATCCTGAATATGCCTCTTTGTGTATCACACACTTTGCTGTTTGCGCTTTCTGGGCCGTTGACATATCTATATTGCTGACTTATCCAGACTTTGTACAATTTGTGATGGACATTCCAGTCTGAAAAACAATGACCTATCGGTGATAGGTCTATCTCGATTGAAAATAAGATAAATATTTACTTAACAACGAGAATTTCCACCGTTCACCAGCCTGTCAGGAAGTTAAACAACCGCATCAGGCATGAACAGAACTTTAAATACAAGCAGCACACCGCGTGCAACCGGCGTATTTCGAAATAACACACGCTGTAACGGAAAACACTGTCCATATGAGGACGCAATCATGGACCATATTTATATTTTATTTTTATTAATATATAACCAAAGAGAAATCTACGTATAGTAAAGATTTAGAGATTCTAGAGATAACTAGAGTTATATTTATTGATATCACAAGAGGAGTAAGACAGGGATGGATCCTATCACCAAGCTTGTTCAATCTATACACTGAGCAAATCTTTAAAAACATCATAGAGATGACAGGCCTACAAATTAATGGGAAGATAATCAATAACCTAAGATATGCTGATGATACTGCATTACTAGCAGAAAATCCTAAAGATCTACAACAATTGCTTAATGAAATAAACATGGCAAGCAAAAAAATATGGATTAGATATGAATATCAAAAGTATTACAACTATTATCTTAAACACTGATATTACTCAAAGCCTACAAATGGATATCAAAGTTGAAGGAATTGACCTGGAGACAGCTCGGAGCTACAACTATTTTGGTCACACTATAACTAGTGTTGAAAGATGTAAAACTAAAATAAACAAATGAATAGGAATGGTAAAAAGTAATTTTTTTTTATTTCCCAGGAAAAATATACTAACACCAAAATAAATAACACCAGATCTAAAAATAAGAATATCAAAATATTATATCTTCATAACATTTCAGTATGGTGCAGAAACATGGACATTAGACAAAAGAAACAGAAAATTGAGGCCTTTAAAATGTGGATTTATAGAAATCACTTCCTCTTTCTGTGTCCAAACAATTTATGTATACATAATTTGCTAGCAAGAACACTCTTCCCATTCATTAGCTGTGTAGAAATTCATCATTTCTCTAATCAATGACATTATGTATGGCCTTGACATTACTTTACATAGTTACCCGCAGCTAATGATAGATTCATCTGCTATTTTACCAATAACGCGCTGTTTTAAAATAACAATTTTGTCTGTTTCTTGACAAATCTTTTGGAACTTGATATATTAGTCCATGTGTCAGATTGACCAGGGTGTGGGCTTGCTTGATAATAAGTGGGGTCTTTGGAACCCTGATGACGTTGGCCGCTTTAATATTAAAGAATACGGTAAAAATGTTACTGACCGTATGACAGGGACGAACAAAAATACAGTATACGCTGGGTCTGGTGGACGAAAGTATCATTCTTGTTGTAGAGTCGATGCAGACGAAACAAATCAAGAAAACGAAATAGTATTTGATTGGGCGGATGGGTGAGATAAAGTTTGGTGAAGGGACGAGTATGTATCGTTGGAGGTGAAGGGAAACAACTTGTCTAAACAGTGGCAGCGGAGGACAGTAAGTGTCCATAATCTTGACTGAGGAATGAACAGTAAATTGTCCCGTTAATCTAAGGAGAAGTCCCGGATAATATCAAGCTCGGGAAAGTCGGAGATCCCATGACCAATGTTATGGTGATACATAACTGAGATGGGGCTCTGGTCAGAGAAGAGAATGTGATGCTAAAGGTAGCTCATGTAAAAAGTAGGCATAACTCGAAACGATCTAAATACTCATCACCATACCACTAGTCTGGTTCAAGAATTGGCCATCAAATTCAAACGAACAAATTGTTACTATTAGCTCGCCCAGACGAAGATGTGCAGATGTTGAAACTGATTGTAGGCTTTTGCAGTCCAACTAGAACTCGAGGGATAGTGAGCGACTGAGGTATTTAGACAAATACAAAATACCACCAAATGCTTAATTAATTAAATATCATTACAACAAAAGATGGCTAGAGAAGTGGTGGTTATTGAACATGTCTACTGTAAAGATAAAACATTAATTAATTAATTTTTACAAAAATTTCTTTCTTTTCAGATGAATATTCAAACAGCTGCTGCTCTCATAGAAGCATTCAGAGAACTAGAAGCCATGATACCAGCATTTGAAAATACTCACGATTTGAAATCCGTAGGCGTACTTCTAGAAGCTGCGAAATATATATATTATCTAGAGAGTGCTGTCCCTCCTGGAGATGTAGCCACCCTTAGTAATATTGTAGTGGAGCTCGTCAGGACAAAGTACCCACCTGTGTTACCAGGGACTGCTAATGCATCGCAGCTGGAGACTTTACGAAGTGTTTCCAGAGCAAAAGAGTATATTATATTTCTCAAGAAAGCTATTGCCGCTATGTCTACGAACTTCATTCCGTGGCAGGACCTTCTTGAGTGAGTTGAGAAAACAACAATTTTGTCCATTTTTATCTTATTGAAGAGAATGAAGATAATTGTTTTGTAATATTACAATTTATTACTAATTCCATCAGAGATTCCGCATTAATAATAACTGTTTAGACCCCTTTTTTGGAACATAGTTACAGGCAAGGTCTCTCCATCCATCCCTATTCTTGGACATTTTCTCTACTTCTCTCCTGTCTAGACCACGGACGATGTCACTCCGTCCATCCCTATTCTTGGACATTTTCTCTACTTCTCTCCTGTCTAGACCACAGACAATGTCACTCCATCCATCCCTATTTGTGGATATTTCCTCTACTTCTCTCAAGATAATTTAAATGATGTTCATGTGGGTTTCTGTTATTTCTCCTCTTTCTTTGGCATTTCCTTGTCTTCTCTTTCTCCATAGGCTCCACGACTTCCCCTATACTAGCATCAGGTTTTTTAGTGTGACCAACCCATCTCCATTTTCCATTCATAATAACAATCGTTTACAAATGTCTGTAATTTGTTTAGTTGTATTATGCAACATTTATGTCTGAGTCATATAGAAATACCTTTGCATGCACATTAAATAGTATTTAAACTATTACATTTGGCATTACAATACCATTTTTGGTTAAGCTTGTTAATACTTGGATAGTACAAGAAATCTCTTATTATTTTATCAGCTATGCTGACGCCATTAATGATATTTATTGCCAGTTCGTGAGTGGTTTCAACAATTTTGCTGCCCAACAAAGTTAGAATGTTTCTCAACACTATTTGATATAGATGTAAATGTTTCTACGGCAGAGGTACAAATATAAGTTACTGACTTGCAAGAAGAAAATATTCTGAAATCAATGTGGAGTGACTCGATGATATTTGATTTCTAGACATCTTATTTCCCACGTGAACAATATCCAATGATATCTCATCAAATGCTCACAAATGTTACTTCATCGTTTAGTTGAACCTATTTATGTGACCAATTGTTTCCAAAATTTAAGTGGACTAAATCAAAAGCAAGAAATCGATTTAGTGACACAAATTTAGAAGAATAAAAAATACCACGCTTTGCTACTAGTTAAATATTACCAAACATGTACAACCTTATGTGTGAGGTTCAGGAAATCGCTCTTATTAAACTGATAAGCTTTCTATTTACATTTTTGTTGCATTTTTCTCCCTTACCCCACCCTATTTTGTGTATCACACCTCTCTCTTCCATTCCACCCTCTTATATTATAATCGCTGATGAAATCAAAATGATGTATTTTAAACAGTGGCTTCATTATGTGACGGTATATGGCCTTAGGAGACTTCATAGTTTTCAGATCCGAACATCAGATAATTGAAGGTTGCCTGCCCCTGGCTTAAGACCTTCGGCATCTTCATATTGTTAGATGCATTTAGTGTATGAAACGTCATTCCACGGGATAGATTCACCGTAGAACTGTCAGAAAGCTTAAAAGCGATAACATTTTAATGTCATTAAAATAAATTTAAATAATTGATTTAATTCACTATTTCTACTGTTAAATAAAGACATTATTTGTGAACTATATTGCATGTATCAGTATGATAACTCTAGAGCTAACCTTTACTGTTATTTCTTTATCTTTCATCAGAGTTATCAAATGTCAGCCAAGAAAGCGAAATCGACAATTTAATTGAACTCTTGAAGACAAAAATCGAGACATTGAAAGATCTGTCAACCTAAACCAAGCACTTATTGAATTATGACTCATTTAGAGAGATACACAAACAGAATTATGTGATCAATTTATTCTATACTTGTTTATATTCAATAAAAAAAAAATAAAGCAATAATTGTCTTATTATGTCTATCTTGTGTTGTCGTGATAATGTTGTCATGTTGGAATACTTGGTTAAAAAACTAAAAAAAAAAAAACTATCTTTACGTCACATAGTACCATTGCTGGTGTATGACCGGGGGGGGGGGGGGGGGGGGGGAATTCAACGATAGAACCAGAGAAATAAAGGCCGCTTGATCAAAGCAGTCGCGACGACGTGTGAGACTCAGGATTTTTATTTCACCCCCGATAGAAAAAATCCGTTCTGTTTACCGCGAGCTTCGAACACCGAACGTCGGCTTTTCAGCCAGCGGAATAGTGGTTTTAGCCGCACGGCCACGCTAATACTTGGTTACTATTGTAAAATACAGGGAAAGAGGTGCCGTGGTCGACACAGAGAGAAAATACCAGATAGCTTGGTGTCATGTCTCAACGGGTAATATGCGCTATATGATCAAGCACATTTACGGTGATCGTGAGATAAGAACACATGCAAGAAATCTGCCTCGATGTGACGTTATGTGGAGCGAGGAGGAACTTCCCCAAACGGATATACCACAAAGAAGGTGTTCATACATCGTTGTAGATACATCATTGGAACAAACTGACAATAACTGTCAGCTTTTAATAGTTTCAAGAATTTACGAGGATCCACCAGAGGGAATAAACCACAACAAATCCAGATACAGGGATATATATACAGGGTGTTTTTAAAGTTGCAGTGCAGTGAATATTTCTAATATTCAGTAAATGACGTAATCATCATCTACGTACCACAATTTTGTAAACCACATTTATGAACAAACCGCTGCTTCCTTTAAGGTTTTATTTACGTAAAGGACGGGCAAACTAAAAAATTAGCTTCGTAGGCAAAGTCCTTTCGCGAAGGCTTTCCTATGACTTGACTATAGCATAAGGCTGCGATCACAGCTCGGAAATATTCTTCCCTGTTAAGACAAGTATCTCCCGGATAGGGTAGGGCTGAATACTTGCGTTGCAGACAAACATTTAGGACGAAACAGCACGAATAGTAGTTTCCAGTGGTTTAGACTGGAGACAAATAATAATAAATGAATATTATTATAGAGGGAAACTTCCGAGGCGATAATCAGTGAATCAATTCAGAGGAAGAGGTATGTTTACAGCACTCGGAAAAATGACAAATAATCAACAACAGAAAAAAAATATGGACCAAGGCAGGATCGAACCCGTACTCAGTGGCACAGCGCCTTGCCACGAAAAGCCAAACGCTTAGGAACTCTGCCACTCAGCTAACTAAAAAATTAGCTTCGTAGGCAAAGTCCTTTCGCGAAGGCTTTCCTATGACTATAGCATAAGGCTGCGATCACAGCTCGGAAATATTCTTCCCTGTTAAGACAAGTATCTCCCGGATAGGGTAGGGCTGAATACTTGCGTTGCAGACAAACATTTAGGACGAAACAGCACGAATAGTAGTTTCCAGTGGTTTAGACTGGAGACAAATAATAATAAATGAATATTATTATAGAGGGAAACTTCCGAGGCGATAATCAGCGAATCAATTCAGAGGAAGAGGTATGTTTACAGCACTCGGAAAAATGACAAATAATCAACAACAGAAAAAAATATGGACCAACATATATATATGGATATACAGGGTGTTTTTAAAGTCGCAGTGCAGTGAATTTATACTCTCTAAAGAAAAAACGTTACCAGAAATGCGGTTAACTAATGCGTCACACAAATTGTAAAATAAATGGTATTATTCAAATATACTTGACTGCTATCGGCGAGCTTATAATGGGTAATGTTGGTATTAACACAATAAAGTTGTGCCTAAAGCATATGTTGAAAATGTCCACCACGGGCCTCAAGACATGTCGTGATTCGTCTTTCCATATTTGCGAAAACCTTCAGAATAATGTCTGGTGATATTTGTTTAATCTTGTCTACTATTTCAGTCTTTAGGTCATTAATTGTCTGCGGATTATTTTCATAAACTTTCCCCTTCAATGCCCCCCACAGATAATAATCTGGGGGTGTTAGATCTGGTGAACGAGCAGGCCAGATTCCACGTGAAATAATGCGATTTGCAAATATTCTTTCTAAATATTGAGTGTTGTTGTGGCTGTGTGTGCTGTTGCCCCATCCTGCTGAAACCAGGATTCCATAATTTCCCGTTCTGTAAGGTGTGCTATGAACGGTTCCAGAATTAAAGTACGGTAACGTTCTGCATTTATTGTTTCATTAAAAAATATAGGTCCTATTATCCGCATACGACTTATAGCGCACCACACTCCGACTTTTTGATCGTAAAGCGGCACTTGATGAAATTCATGGGGGTTTTCACTGCTCCACAGCCGATTGTTCTGACTGTTCACATAACCGGATAAATGAAACCAGGCCTCATCAGTGAAAAAAGTGACGTCAAGGATGGCAGCGCCATGTTCATAAATAAAATTCTGAAACCACATGCAGTAGTTTAAACGGGATTCATAATCTCTTTCTTGGAGTTGAGACACTTCAGTTAATTTGTATGGACGATAGTGTAGTTCACTCCTTAAAACCTTGTGAACAGAACTCTTAGACATTTGCACCTGTTGAGACAAGTGGTTTAAAGATGCATTTGGACTCATTGTAATTCTGTCTTGGAGTTCCATAATTTGGTCTTGTGAAATTGAAGGTCTTCCAGTTCGGTATGCATCTACCACACTACCGGTTTCACGAAACTTTTTGATCAATTTTGTAACAGACTTTCGGTGAGGGTAACTTGAAGGTGAAACTTGTGAGTCTGGAAATTTCCTCACGAATTGTCTAATGACCTCATCCGTATATTTACCGCCATTACGAAAGACATGCTCAACCAGAAATACCCTGTTTTCAATCGTCAACACCATTTCCTTCAAGCAATGAGACAGTGAAAGTAGCGTAGTGCCCGTCCTTTACGCAAATAAAACCATAAAGGAAGCAGCGGTTTGTTCATAAATGTGGTTTACAAAATTGTGGTACGTAGATGATGATTACGTCATTTACTGAATATTAGAAATATTCACTGCACTGCGACTTTACGAACACCCTGTATATATATATATATATATATATATATATATATATATATATATATATATATATATATATATATATATATATATCACCTTTAGCGTGTAGGAGACGCTGACAGCAAGCAATATTGCTAAGTCATAAGTTTGGTAAAATATTAATGTCTTGTGCTGGATGCTATTTTGCTGAACAGCTTCTTTCGTGGCTGAATCTACAATCTTGAATAGACAGATTTGACCTCAGAATGAATAAGGTGTTTTCGAGGTGCATGATCTTATTTCCTTTATCTTGCGTCTTTTGTCTTCTGAATTTGATGTCAACGCTGCCTCGGAAGTTGCTGTGTCGTTTTTTTTTTAAATCTTTGTTATACGTGTGCTACGATCTGGAGCCAGATCCTCCCAGTTTCTTTCACGGACAGAGAATTCACCCAAGGAAGCCCAGCAAACATCCTGTATCTCAGCACTCTTCTTGGCCTCTTTCCATCCCTGTGTTCATCATTGAGTGCCGTCTCCACATCGAATATTGGCTAATTTAGAGCGCCCTTCCGCTCTGTCGCTTGCTTTCATGGTGCAAGTTGCCATAGGCTGATTTGGTTATGGTTATGAAAGGCCCCGGTATCACTGCAAAGAAATTAAAATCCATAATTGGTCAACCACCCGTGCCAGTGGAATCACCCGAATTACTATCTCAGCTCCCAAATAAAGAAAGGTAGCTGTAGTCCACATCATAGCAGTCTCAGAACACGCCAAAAGACATAGGGCCAAACCGCACAGTAAGTGAACACATCCATCTGTTCACCATCATACGATATCATCATTCATCATAAATAATCGGAATATTGAAACACGATCAAAACAGATGAAATGCACAGCTCACAGTGTGCACAGAGCACTTAACTCAGTAGCTCCTGCAACAGGTCGAACTTGGAATACGAGGAAACTACAACAAGAAACACTTTTCTGACATAGCCTTTAATGGTTCCTGCCGCCTATCCACTATATTGACCGGCAGTTCACCTGAAAATTATGATCGTCATATTTTATTACAATTGCATAGCGCTTGATGATGTTAGGACATAATATTTTGACACCAAATCCGAACATATTAAACACAGTTAGCCGTTGGAGTATCCTCGTCCCACATCAAACAACAAACTGTAAGATCTCCCTGCAATGTGAATTTGTGAAATTATAAATCTCTGGGAGGAGCCCCGGTACTGCAAAGTTATAAACGAAACTCCATTTCGCCTGTCACCAGATTGTGTACTAGAGTACGGCCGTTTTAGGAATATACAATCAGCCATTGCGATGACGTAGCACACATAAAGATGGCTGCGCCAATAAATTCCCGATTACTCTAATAAATGCAGCTAACAACACACAAAAAGATGGTGCAAAATCTCTAAAGTGAAAACTTCGGTTGATTTGGCAGAGCAGTCCATATTAATGAGTTGTAACATCTATACAATTGGCGTAAAACAATTCCAACGACGGCCTTGGAACAGCACTTATTGTGTTGAAGCAAACCGCATATCAACTCTAGACAGAGGAAGGTCGCATTCACAAAACTGGACGACAATGAGGAGCATTGAGGTGTGTACGACTCAGCATCATCGGCGACAATTTGTCATCTGGTTGACTTTAACGCAGAAAATTGCATTGAAGTACCGAAATTAATGTCCCCAAATGCAATTTCTACAACGGTCGAGAGAACATGAACTTTGTTCCCTGATTTGTCTATCTTTTGATGCTACTCGTTAATGTTAGTCTTGGTCTGCTTCTATTACCTTGTTTCCCTTCGGAGATAACTTTTAGGTGGCTGCTGTGGCTTAGAAGAATATGCCACAAAAATCTCATTTCCCTAACTTTGCACTATAATATTTTTTTATTTAAATACAATTTTTTGCCATTCTTCTTACATGATCCAGCCACTTTAGTCTATGACTCCTAAGAGTTGCCATTAAGGGTGGAGGTTTGGCACGTTGTTTGACATTAGAGTTGGTTACTTTGTAATGCCATGTGATGTTCATAATCTTTCGAAAACAAAGCACATGAAAACTGTTGAACATTTTCTCCTGCCTTGCATAGGTAGTACGGGTTTTCGATCCAGACTGAGAATAGAGATCAGGAAAGATCAGATACAAACAAACAAGGTATCAGTAAGTCGAACAGAGGAAGGGGGTTGGCATTACCGACTGCTCTTTCTTTTGAAGAAACTCGTATACGTCATATGCAAAGATGGAGACATTAGCAGCAGATTTGCTGTCCAATCTATAGCCACATAGTGTTTTTGGCAACAAGATGGGCGCTAGCACTTTGTATCTGGCATTTTCGAGAACTTTTCAATAGACATTCTGCATATTAATAATGCGAAATTTGTATAGTGTGTAGTTATTTTTGCCCGGCTTAGAGGGCGGAACCAGATAGCTATTTAACCATTCTTGTGTGACGTTCTCGGTCCTGATTGAAGTCTGCAGTAATTCTCTGCACAATGTCCAGACCGGCCTCCTTTATAAGACTGTACCTGAAACCATCCAGCCCTGGGGTTCTGTCTGTGGCATTCTTGATCCTATTAACTACATCCTCAAAACGATATGTTTAAGTGGGGGAGTACTTGTCCTAATGACGTCAATAACCCAAACACCCAAGCAGAACTGGTCAAATGGCTGTAACAATAAAAAGCGAGACACAGAAATGTTGAAATCAGATGCACTAGGATTCTTATCTTAAATGATAATGCAATGTAAATATCACCATGGAGACGTCCCAGTCTAGGATAAAGCAGTGCTTATCCCGTGTAGTTCCGCCAGGCAGTTAAAATGCCCCCCCCCCCCAACCCCAGAAAGGTCCAGCCAATGCTACTGTTGGTCACATTCTGTGTTGGGAAGCCTAGGTACAGAGAGGAGAACCAATGAGCTATTGAAAACAAATACCAACGATGTTTGGCACGGCTTTCTTGGAATTCATTAATGTTGGCGTCTAAGATGTACGCTGAAGAGGAAGAAATAGCAATACCAGGTAGTAAGGCTCAGAGTTAAAAAAAAACAAAAGCCGCGATAGCTCAGTGGTTAGTGAGCTGGACTACAAAGGACAAGGGGTAGGGTTCGATCCCAATCGACGGCTTCCGGGTTCACCCAGCCATAAATGGTTATTTGATTTTTTCTGGGAAAGTAAAGCGGCACGGCCGTAATACCGACCACATTGCCCCGAAAATCATGTGCTGAAGCTCTGTAAAATGTATGGTCACTAACACCATATTACCTATAAGCCACTTGGCGTGACGGGGCTCTTTACTTTTTTGAAGAAATAAAGAGCTTTATCATTCTCTGCTTATAACTTTTCTCTCACACAAACAGAATTTTGTGATGTAAGGGTAGTCACTGCTAATGTTGTGGATTGCTAAACCTTTATTATTATATATTAGATGGATTGTGAAGCCTTTATTATTATATATTAGATGGATTGCGCTTCTGGTACGGACCAAGATGGTGGTGTCTTTTCGCCTGTCCGTTCGCAAGAAAGTGCGATTTTATGTGTGTGTGTACTTGTAAATGAAGAAAATACAAAAACTCACGGTGTATCCACGTGCCAAAGAGTTGATTGACTGCTTTTGGCCAGTCTATAACGTGGAAACGGATTCTGGACTGTGTGACTGAGTGAGTGCACGTGAGTCTAGACCATCCACAGCATCGACTTTCAACGACAAAATCAATAATGACGACACAAATATTCAGATCAAGCCTAAACAATAACATCTTAGAAGGAAAACAAGAAAAGTCATAATTGATGGAATGTGTATGAATCGGTCGAAATACTAGAGGCTAGGCCTAAAGTATGTGCGCGTTACATACTGGAACTGAGCTTCCATATATCAACGACGGCACATTCTTGAACAGCTACTGTCCGGCGCCAATGTAATGATTATGCAAGAATCACTTCTTGGTGATAGGAAAGTTAGTGTCCCAAGATTTCACTGCTACTTCAACAGACTACACTTTGGACAGACCATCCTTGTGCGAAACAGCATGGTGCTATCTGAGGATGATATGCCTTCGTGGGGCAGTTAAGAATCGCATAACATGCGATTAAGGTGCAGACTCCAGTTCCTTTCGTTGTTGTAAATGTGTATGCCTGTAATTGGAAAGTGGAAACACAACAATGGCAGCATCTCTTTGCATTCGAGGAAAACGTCAATTCAGCGGAGACTTTAATGCTAGAGGCAACCAGTGGGGTAACGTCATAACCAACAAGCAGAGAGAAGACCCAAAGAACGCACTGGTGTCGTCCGATTTAGTGTGCTTGAATGATAGAAGGGCAACAAGAATGGCCACTCGAACAGGGGACTCTGATAGTGTCATAGACCTGGCACTGGTGTCTTCCACATTCGCACCGGTTTACAGGTGGAGTGCACTGGGGTTCCACGGAAGTGATCACTATCAATGTGTCATTCTATTTGAGAAAGGCAGAAATATATGCCAGAAAAGCAAGCTGAACACATTCCACTATGAGAACACAGACCAAGACGTCACTAGCCAAGTCAGACATAGGAAAGAGGGCGGCTCAGGCAGGAGGCAGAAGAGATGAACTGTTTTTTCTGTTTTCTATTAACAGAAGGAAGTTGTGATGTGTTTGTCTCGTTTTACTTCTTTGGAATGCGGTCTTTGCGTAAGACATCCTGCATGTCGCCTCTGTTCTTAGTGAATCACAAACATGTAGCTGACTTAACTTTTAAAGAAAACTTCGTTGCGAGTTATTTGAAGAATTTTCATTACATATATTCACACACACACACACACACGCGCGCGCGCGCGCACACACACACACACACACACACACATATAGCGTGAATGGTACAACACGACACAAAGGCATAGCAGATTTTCAGAGCACAGGCCGGATATAGCACAAATCTGATGAGAGCAAAGGGAAGGCCCTGTTTGCCGGCTACATTGAGCAGACGGACCAAAGAAATGTGGCTGTAAGAATGAGGATACTGGGATCGCTGTCAAAATTGTGTAAGGATGTAGGGCTGGAAGAAGATCTCACAATCACAACCGATACCATTCGCACGGTACTTAAAAGGTCACACAACACTGCTCCTGGTCCAGATGGTGTTCGGTACGATGACATAGGCGATTTAGCTGACGACGACTTGACAAAACTGGCCAATGAGTTTAATGTCAGCATTCAGAGTGGCCAGATTAAGGAGGAGTGGATACACAGCTACTTACTACCGCTACCGAAGCCAAAGAAGGACCATTCTCAGATCAGTGCCTACAGAATCATCACAATGCAGAACACTGCGGGCAAGCTGCTGGAGAAAATAGTTGCCCGTGTCCTCACCTGTCACCTTGAACAAAAAAACGCGCATTCCCACCCACACTCTGAGGTTATAGATATAACAAAGAGACATGGCTCAATGCGGCAGTCTTTGCCTATGACGTCTTCGAAGGCTTCCACAGACGAGAGGAGACATGTACTGCTGTTATAGATCTGGAGGATGCATACAAAAGGGTACCATTTGAATATCTCATGCATATGCTCCTCAAACTGGCAGTGCACCCCTTCCTCATTAGATGGATCGCCGCGGCACTGTTTCAGAGGAAGGTGATACTCAGATGTGGAAGTTGGTCTTCCGAGCCAACATTCATTTGTCCAGGGCTGCCACAAGGCTCACCATTGTCACCAGTTTTATTTAACGTGTACACAATAACGATCACGGAACAACGACTGGATGGGAGGGGAAGAACTATGACTTTTGCTGATGATATTCTGGTATATCGACAGGGAAGAGACAGACGGGGACTCGCCTCTACAATGCAAGACGAACTCGATCGCATTTCTTCCTGGTGTGGGGTTTCAGGTGCCTTGGTTAATCCTAATAAAGCATCAGTTTCATGGTTCTCCCTTAACAATCATATAAGTTAATACGACCACACCGATGGTACGAATGGGAGCTGATGAGGTGACCAGGGACAAGTTGATGACATATCTCGGAGTTAAGTTTGATCGCAACCTGTGTTTTCGGGACCACGTCGACCATGTGATAACAAAATCCCGCAAAGGATTAGCCGTCTTGAAGGTCATGGCAGCCGCCAACATCGAGCAGAGGCTACTTACTATTCTGTTTCAGGGATTAATCCTCGCACCAATCGAGTATGCCCTGGCAATTCTTACTGTCAATACGACTCAAATTGATGCTGGAAAAAATACAAAATGAAGCCATGCGCATTATCCTGGGATGTACGAGGGACACTCCCTGTGTAGCAATGAGGTATCTTCTTGACTTTCCAACCATGGATGACAGAATCAAGATCTGGAGAGCACGAGCATACCTGATGATTAGTACAGATACAGAGCATCCATTACACCACGTGCTCAACACAGTGAAAAGTGCCAGGCTAAAAAGAGGCAAATCATGGGTGGGTCGAGCAGAAGATGTCATCAAACAGGTATGTGGTCTTACCAATATCATCGTTGGTGAGGAGTGGATACCGGTGCCTACGTCATTCAAGGGGACTTTCTCATGTATTGTCACACTCAACAGGAAAAGTAGGGAACAGAACCCGGTCGTGGTTAATGCCGAGGTCAACGGTCTCATCTGCGATAACACTGATGAGAAAGATGCAGTCACTCTATACAGACTGATCTGTAATACGGCACCAAAGAAGTGCATGGTCATTTACAGCACGCTCGGCAGGCAGAATAATCAAGGAAGACAGTGGTGCATACGCCATGACCACGAGTAACATGACAATGGAGGTGATGGCAGTAACCAAGGCATTCAAATGGTTAGAGTAACAAGACTACACCCACGCATGTATACTGAGTGATTTGATGAGCATGATTAAAAAAGTGGAGGCATGCACTGTACTCATGCAATGGGTAGAGTCGTTGCAGAAATCCAAAATTCGTAAGGTCACCTTTGTCTATGTCCCTGGACATGCGGGAGTACGAGATAATGTAAGAGCGGACAGGTTGGCTAATTAATAACTCAATAACATATATATATATATATATATATATATATATATATGCTTTATAATAGTTTAACTTTTAAAATATTGGACTTTTAAAAATGTAAATAATAAATAACACAGAATTGTAACACCCCCACCCAACTTTCCACCTTCCATATCATCATCATCATCATCATCATTGAGTGCCGTCTCCGCAACGAAGGTTGGCTACCATGGAGCGCCATTTTGCTCTATCTCTTGCTTTGATGGTGCAGGTTGTCATCGGTTGATTTGTCCATCTTTTGATGTTACTCGTCCATGTTAATCTTGGTCTGCCTCTGCCTCTTTTACCTTGTATTTTCCCCTCCAGGATCACTTTCAGTAGGATGTTGTGTCTTTTAACATGGCCTAAGAATCGCATTTATCTTGTTCTAATTGTGTTCAGAAGTTCTCTTTTCATTTTTAGTTGTTTTAAGACTTTGTCGTTTGTTTTCTTTTCCTTCCATCCAATTCTACCTATTCTTCTATATATCCACATTTCAAAGGCTTCAATTCTCTGTTCTGTTTTCTTGTCTAATGTCCATGTTTCAGCACCATATAGGAATATTGAGAAGATGTAACATTTTGCTATTCTTAGTTTTAGCTCTGGTGTTATTTCCTTCCATATATACAAGTATTATTGTACATTTAGCCGCCATTATAGTCCAAGCATAAGTGATAATTACGGCTTGGCGATCTCTGATTGGTCGAAATAGTAACTTTTTGCACAAGCAAAACTTTCCCTTCAGCCAATGGGTAATGTTTTTTTTAAATTTCCTGTCCACGTGATTGGGACAATATTGGGAATTGATAGCTTCTCATAAGTTGATAGCTGGGTATATAACTACATTAAGATACATTAAGATACATTACGATTCGTCGGTCAATTTGTGGAAGTGTTTCTGAGAGCCACGTGCGACATATTCTTGACCATCACATAAAGAAGAGAAGTGTTGACTTTTCTATTTCAGGATTTATTGAAATCTCCAACAATGAGTAAGAGGAGACTTGGATATGATGATGATTATAACGATGATGACGATAACTTCGACCATAGTGAAGAGAATAAAAGGAGGAGAATTCAAAACGAAGCAGTAAGTGTTTTTTTCTTATTTGTGCGATAATTTTTGTTAATACAATCTATCTATCTGTCGACCTATCGAGCTGTAACCGGCCCATAGGCATAGACTCAGATACTCTTTCCCTGGTTTTTTTCTAGCAGTCTCAGTCCTTACAAAGATCTTTTATCCCGCCATTTGTCTCTGTTTTTTTTGGTAGCAACTCGTTTTCACTGATGGAGCCGATTCTTGATGCCTTTACCTCTCTGATCAATGTTTTTCTCAGTGTTTCTCTGATTCGGCCTCTTTTCCTCCTACCCGTTGTTTTCCACTTTGAGGACTTGCTTTGCTATTCATTTATTATCATTACATGTCCAACATACGTCCATCGTTTTTTCTTGATTATTGATATTAGTGGTTGATTGGCGATTTCTCTAATTTCCTCGTTTGTTTTGAATTCGTTCCACGCAATACCAAGTTTTTTCCTTAGACATTTATTGTCAAATGCGTTCAACTTTGTTTCTATGTCTTTTGTTGTTTTACAGCTCCCGCATGCATATTAAGGGTTGATAGTATGTTTGATTTGAATAGTCTAAGTTTTGTGTTTGTGCTGGTGAGCGTTGACTATTATCTACTGCTAATGTACACATAGAGAACAACAAAATTGAGAATCATGAAGATACAGACTTTCATTAATTGATGCTTACGCAGAATAAAAGGATGGAAGTGTAACTGTCAAATACCAGTGGATAAAGAGATACAGCGAAGACGATGGCGCTGGATAGGACACACACTACGGAAGCCAACTGAGAGTATTACACAACAGGCTCTATTTTTGGAATCCCCAGGGGAAATGACAAAGAGGAAGACCAAGAAATTCTTGGAGAAGACAGATAGAAGCAGAAATGAAGATGATGGGGAAAACATGGAATGATCCTTAAAAAATGGCAAAAAACAGAACGACTTGGAAAGTGTATGTTGAAGACCTATGCTCCACTGGGAGCTAAAAAGGTAGAAAAATTTACACATTCAGTATCTACTTTCCATTAACTAAGGCATTTTACGATAACGGCTTGTTAGATCAACAGTTATTTGACAAGCGGAAGATTTATTTAATATTATTCTATATATTTGGCACCTTAAATGTGTGTTGATTTTATTATTGTTATTATTTGTTGCGATCAGGTAAAATGTTCGCATTTCCTTTTGTTTAGCAAAAAATCATTCTAGTTCTATTTTATGTTATATATTTTTGTGATTTTGCTAATATCGTTTCTTAAATGAGCTGTTCCAGATTGATTGCTGAGACATGCTTTAACAAAATCATTTATATCACTTCCTCTTTCTGTGTCCAAACAATTTATCTAAACATAATATGCTAGCAAGAACACTCTTCCCCGTCATTAGCTGTTTAGAAATTCATCATTTCTCTAATTAATGACATTATGTATGGCCTTGACATTACTCTACATAGATTATCATACCCGCTGCTAATGATAGTTTGATCTGCTATTTTACCAATCACATGCTGTTTTAAAGTAACGCTTTTGTCACTTTCTTGAGAAATTTGTTGGAACTTGGTATATTAGTCCAGTGTCAGATTGACCAGGGGGTGGCCTTATTCGATAAAAAGTGACTTATTTGGAAACCTGATGATGTTGATCCCTTTAATATTAGTCAATATGTTACAATTTTACTGACACTATCAATCTATCTATCTATCTATCTATCTATCTATCTATCTATCTATCTATCTATCTATCTATCTATCTATCTATCTATCTATCTATCTATCTATCTATCTATCTATCTATCTATCTATCTATCTATCTATCTATCTATCTAATCTATCTGTCTATCTATCTATCTATCTATCTATCTGTCTAAGTGTCTGTCTAAGTGTCTGTCTGTCTGCATATTTGTATACCTATCCAAAAAGATCGAGATTATTTATCTTCTTCTTCTTCTACCTTTTTAGCTCCCAGTGGAGCATAGGTCTTCAAAAAACACGTTCCAAGTCGTTCTGTTTTTTGCCATTCTTTTAAGACCATTCCATGTCTTCCCCATCATCTTCATCTCTGCTTCTATCTGTCTTCTCCAAGAATTCCTTGGTCTTCCTCTTTGTCTTTTCCCCCTGGGGATTCCAAAAAAGGGCCTGTTGTGTATTACTCAGTTGGCTTCCGTAGTGTGTGTCCTATCCAGCACCATTATCTTCGCTGTATCTCTTTATCCACTGTTATTTGAGTGGTACATTTCCATAATTCTATGTTAGTGATTTTGTCCTGCCATTTCCATCCTTTTATCCTGCGTAAGCATCCATTAAAGAAAGTCTGTATCTTCAAGATTGTCAATTCTGTTGTTCTTCATGTTTCACAGCCATATAATAGGACCGACTTAACATTTGAGTTGAAAATTTAATTATTTATCTTGCTAACTATTTATCCAGTTATCTATTGTCCTTTCGAGCCGAAGATGGCATATAGGACAGAAATTCTAGACTCTTGTATCTGACGATCTTTCAACTCTCAGACCTTGCACATAAAGCGAATTCTGCCTCGCCACACTACTGACCTTATAGAAGCTTATAAATATAATAGCAGCACCAGTATTATTGTTGTATGCACCTGCAGTCGCAATAGCATGGTCAGATGACTAAGATCTCAGAATTCTATTTCCATGTAAATCTGGGGCGAACAAAAATACAGTATACGATGGGTCTGGTGGATGGAAGTATCATTCTTGTTGTAGAGTCGATGCAGACGAAACAAATTAAGAAAACGAAATAGTATTTGATTGGGCGGATGGGTGAGATAAAGTTTGGTGAAGGGACGAGTATGTATCGTTGGAGATGAAGGGAAACAACTTGTCTAAACAGTGGCAGCGGAGGACAGTAAGTGTCCATAATCTTGACTGAGGAATGAACAGTAAATTGTCCCGTTAATCTAAGGAGAAGTCCCGGATAATATCAAGCTCGGGAAAGTCGGAGATCCCATGACCAATGTTACGGTGATACATAACTGAGATGAGGCTCTGGTGAGAGAAGCGCATACAAGATACCACCAAATGCTCAAATAATTAAATATCATTACAACAAATGTTGGCTGGTGTATGTACAATGTAGAAGTGTCGGTTATTGAACATGTCTACTGTAAAGACAAAACCTTCATTTATTTATCTATTGTTATTTCTTTCTTTTCAGATGAATATTCAAACAGCTGTTGCTCTCATAGAAGCATTCAGAGAACTAGAAGCCATGATACCAGCATTTGAAAATACTCACGATTTGAAATACGTAGGCGTACTTCTAGAAGCTGCGAAGTATATATATTATCTAGAGAGTGCTGTCCCTCCTGGAGATGTAGCCGCTCTTAATAATATTGTTGTGGAGCTAATCAGGACAAAGTACCCACCTGTGTTACCAGGGACTGCTAATGCATTGCAGCTGGAGACTTTAAGAGGTGTTTCCAGAGCAAAAGAGTATATTATATTTCTCAAGAAAGCGATTGCAGCTATGTCTACGAACTTCATTCCGTGGCAGGACCTTCTTGAGTGAGTTGAGAAAACAACAATTTTGTCCATTTTTTTCTTATTGAAGAGAATGAAAATAATTGTTTTGTTACATTTCAATTTATTACACTGTCTAATTCTATCAGAGATTTCGCATCAAAAATAACTGTTTAGACCCCTTTTTGGAGCATAGTTACAGGCAAGGTCTCTCCATCCATCCCTATTCTTGGACATTTTCTCTACTTCTCTCCAGTCTAAGCCACGGACAATGCCTATTTGTGGATATTTTCTCTACTTCCCTCAAGACTATTTTAATGATGTTCATGTGGCAATGCCTTGCCTTCTCTTTCACCATAGGCTCCACGACTCTCCCTATACTAGTATCAGGTTTTTTTTAGTGTGTCCAACCCATCTCCATTTTCTATTGATAATCTGTTCTCAATTGACACTTATTTTATTTTGAAGATATCTCATTTTTAATCTTATCTTACCATCTGATGTCCAAAATTGACCTCAAACAATCGCTTACAAATGTCTGTAACTTGTTCAGTTCTATTATTCAACATTCATGTCTCTGAGTCATATAGGACTACTTTTACATGTCCATAAAATAGTCTTTTCTTGGTTTCTGATCTCACCTTCTCGCTACTTTCACAGTTACTTTCACAGTTACTGGCACAGTTACTTGCACAGTTACTTTCACAGTTACTGGCACAGTTACTGGCACAATGGTGTCCGCTAGGGCAGACGATCAAGATACGCGACCAAACCATTTCATTGTTCAATTCTTCACGATAGTCAAACGATCACCATGTACTCCCATTGTTCAATTCTTCACGATAGTCAAACGATCACCATGTACTCCCATTGTTCAATTCTTCATGATAGTCAAACGATCACCATGTACTCCCAGTTGCCGGTTGTATAAATAGGAGAACATTATAATACCACTACAATACCATTTTTGGTTAAGCTTGTAAAGGCTTGGATAGTAGAAGAAATCTCTTATTATTTTATCAGCTATGCTGACGCCATTAATTATATTTATTGCCAGTTCGTGAAGGGTTTCAACAATTTTGCTGCCCAACACAGTTAGAATGTTTCTCAACACCATTTTATATAGATGCAAATGTTTCTACGGCAGAGGTACAAATATAAGTTACTGACTTGCAAGAAGAAAATATTCTGAAATCAATGTGGAGTGACTCGATGATATTTGATTTCTAGACATCTTATTTCCCACGTCAACAATATCCAATGATATCTCATCAAATGCTCACAAATGTTACTTCATCGTTTAGTTGAACCTATTAATGTGAACAATTGTTTCCAAAATTTAAGTGGACTAAATCAAAAGCAAGAAATCGATTTAGTGACACAAATTTAGAAGAAGAAAAAATACCACGCTTTGCTACTAGTTAAATATTACCAAACATGGACAACCTTGTGTGTGAGGTTCAGGAAGCCGCTCTTATTAAACTGATAAGCTTTCTATTTATAAGTTCAGGCACAACCCTCTCATTAATCAGGTCAGATTTATATTTATTGGTGAATTTTCTCTCTTCCCCAACCCTTTTTTGTGGATCCATTTTTCCTCTCCATTTCATTGCGCTCTCTTACATTACACTCGCTTATGAAATACAAATGTTATACATTAGTTGATGATATCTGGCCCTATCTGTCTTCATAGTTTCAGATCTGACTATCACGTAATGAAAGATTGTCCACCCCTGGCTAAAGGCCTTCAGCATCTTCATATTTTAGATGTGACATTTAGTGTATGAAGTGTTGCCATTGCTCGCGATAGATTCCCTGAAGAACTGGGTGCTTGGAAGCTTATAAGCGATAACATTTTAGTGTCATTAAAAGAAATAATTGATTTAATTCACAATTTCTATACTTAAATAAACATGTTATTTATGAACTACATTGCATATAACATTATGATAACTCTAGAACTAACCTTTACTGTTATTTCTTTATTTTTCATCAGAGTTATCAAATGTCAGCCAAGAAAGCGAAATCGACAATTCAATTGAACTCTTGAAGACAAAAATCGAGACATTGAAAGATCTGTCAACCTAAACCAAGCACTTATTGATTTATGACTCATTTAGAGAGATATACAGACAGAATTATGTGATCAATTTATTCTATACTTGTTTATATTCAATAAAAAAAAAAAATAAAGCAATAATTGTCTTATTATGTCTATATTGTGTTGTCATGCTAATGTTGTCTTGTTGGAATACTTGGTTACTATTGGAAAAATACAGGGAAAGAGGTACCGTGGTCGACACAGAGAGAAAATACCAGATAGCTTGGTGTCATGTCTCAACGGGTAATATGCGCTATATGATCAAGCACATTTACGGTGATCGTGAGATAAGAACACATGCAAGAAATCTGCCTCGATGTGACGTTATGTGGAGCGAGGAGGAACTTCCCCAAACTGATATACCACAAAGAAGGTGTTCATACATCGTTGTAGATACATCATTGGAACAAACTGACAATAACTGTCAGCTTTTAATAGTTTCAAGAATTTACGAGGAAGAAATAGAGGATCCACCAGAGGGAATAAACCACAACAAATCCAGACACACACACACACTTATATATATGGCCTTTAACTTCGTGACTGATGTTGGTAGCAAGCACTGATTGTAAGCCACAAGTTTGATAAAGTATTAGTGTCTTGTGCTGGATGCTATTTTGCAGAACATCTTCTCTCGTGGCTAAATCTACAATATTGGAAAGACATATTCGACCGCAGGATGAAGAAGGTGTTTACGAAGTGCATTGTCTTATCTCCTTTATTCTGAGCCTTTTCTCGAATGTTACAGTGTCGTTTTATTTATTATTTTTTTTTGTTATACGTGTGCTAAGATCTGCAGGCAGATCCTCCCAGTTTCTTTCATTGACAGAGAATTCACCCAAGGAAGCCCAGAAAACATCCTGATATCTCAGCACTGGTCTTGGTCTCTTTCTATCCCTATGTTCATCATCATCATTGAGTGCCGTCCCCGCATCGAATATTGGCTAATTTGGAGCGCCTCTGTCTCCTTCATTAATAGTGAAGGTTGTCATAGGCTGATTTGTCCACCTTTTATTGTTACTCGTCCATATTAGTCTTGGTCTGCCTCTACCTCTATTACCTTGTATTTTCCATTCAGAAGATTACTTTTAGTAGGCAGCTTTGATTATGTCCCAGAAATCTTCTTTCCCTAAGTTCTCACAATAATATATATATATATATTTTTTTTTTTTGGGGGGGGGGGTACAATTGTTTGCCTTTCTTCTGACATGATCCAGCCACTTTAGTCTATGGCTCCTAAGAGTTGCCATTATGGATGGAGGTTTGGCACGTAGTAAGACATTAGTGTGGGTTACTTTCTCCTACCATGTGATGTTCATAATCTTTCAAAAGCAACACACATGAAACCTGTTGAGCCTTTACTCCAGCCTTGCATAGGTAGTCCCCGGTCTCGATGCTCTGACTGAAGTCTGCAGTATTTCTCTTTACAATCTCAAGATCGACCTTCATTAAACGACTGTACCTGATACTCTCCGGTCCTGGGGCTCTGTCTGTGATATTCTTGATCTTACGAACAATATTCTCAAAAATTGATTGGATCCTCGGGGAGTACTTGTGACGTCAATATGATGACGTCAATAACTCAAGGAGATAAGGAAATTTTTCACATTTCACTAGCACTGTTCAGCACACCGATAGAACAACTATTTTTATCGGTACCCATTTTCAGAAATTTAGGCAAGTCTAAAACGTCATTTCGGTCAAAAAGTAAAATTTGCACCTGAGAACTGACCCAGCACGAGATTGTGCTGGTTGAGTGAGACGAAAGAAAAATGTCCCAAGCTTACATACATGACATACGAATTGCGGTAGAGTTTAATAAAAGATGTCAAAATGGATAAGTGTAAAATAATACACCAACATCCCAATTAGCGATAAAGCATTGGCATGCTCTGTCAGCCTCAGCCATGATCGATGAGATTTGACAAACAACATGATAACTCAATAGATGATCTACTATACAATGAGGTTTTATGCATCTAAACTTTACTAGTAGAGCGTCTGTACAAATTTCCTTATCTGATGTGTCTCCACCAATGGCGTATACTGGTTTTGGGGTCTGGACTACCGCTGACATAATAAATAAGCCATACATTATATTCAGTAGGCTAACATAAAGTAATATTTTCTAATGACATCACTACATTTTAAATTACTTACTTGTTTGGGACGAAAATGCCTTGATGACTTTTTCATTGAAAGTACTGTTGGGTTGGTTTCTAAGTTTCTGAGGGAAGGATTTCTCAATGGACATTAATGCCAAACCAGATAAGCGTTCTTGTGTCTGAGTTGAGCGAGTAATATTTGATTCTCTTGAGAGCAGAAAAAAGTTCTTTCTACAGATGCTGATGCGCATAACAATAGTTATAAATAGCTATGGAAGTTCCGGTAATCAGACATTGTTTCACTTTTACTTTGGACGATTCTGATTGGCTATAGCTAAAAATTCCCATGAAACCACATTTCTCTTGCGGCAACACCCGCTGTATATTTTGACTCCCATTTTTGAATGTCAAGGTCGTTAATACAAGGTCCGGATAGAGGAAAAATGTACCGCTGGCTTCTAGAGGTTTCAATGTATAGTAGTTTTTGTTTATTTCACAAACGTTATAGTGGCCAGAGGAAAACCTTGCTTTAATAAATGCAAATCAAAGCAAATAAATCATATTGGCCCACGAAATGTGTTATAGAATATTCGAAAATTTGTAATATAATTATTTTTTAAAATATAATACATTATCATTTCCTTTTGTATTTCGTTAATATGTTCAGGCTACAGGCGGTAGCTGCGGTATCATAGAGAATACGCCACTGGTCTCCACCACAAAGTGGTAGAGGAGCCAGTCTGCCCATATCCCCAAGAGTTGTTCTAGTGGTAGGATGCTACCAAGGAAACACTCAAGCTTGACTGGTCAAATGGCTGGAACCAGGAAAAGCGAGACACACAAATTTTGAAATCGGATGCACTTGGATTCTTATCTAAAATAAGAATGCAACGTAAATATTAATATGGTGACGTCACAGTCTAAAAGAAAGCAGTGCTCATCCCGTGAAGTCTCGCCAGGCAGCGAGAGTGTCGGCCCTTGCCTCGGAATGGTCCACCTAATGCCACTGTTGGCCACCTTCTGTGTTGTGAAGCCAAGGTACAGAGAGGAGGAACAAGAGCTATTGACCAAACACCAACGATGAACCGAGACGGCTGTTGTGTCCATCATCGGTACCAAACCGGAACAAGCTGTTCATAAGATGTCACCAGCTTTGAGCTGACACACGCTTTCTTCGAATTCATTAATTTTGGCGTTTAAAGATGTACGCTGAAGAAGAAAAAATAACGATACAAGTAATAAGGCTTTGAGTTAAAGAACAAAGAGCGTTATCGTTCTCAGCTTGTTTGTGTGTGGGTGTGTGTGTGTGTGTGATATCATCATCATCAAGTACCGGGTCTAGTGGCGTAGGTGATCATGTTCCTCCACAACTTTCGATTTCGGCAGCTATTTATCATCTCTGTTGTTGACCTTCTGTCAAGCCATTCTCTTAAGCTGTCTGTTATTTTCTCTCTTTGCTTCCCTCTATCTCTTCGTCCCTCAATTTTTCCAGTTGTTACAATATATTCCAGCTGTTCTCTTCTCATTGCATGGCCACAAAATGATGATTGTTTCGTCCTAATATTGGAAATTAGCTCTCTTTTTGCTTTGACCTCTCTCAGAACATCTTCATTTTTCTTCTTAGCTGTCCATGGTACTCTCAACATTCTTCTGTAAAACCACATTTCTACAGACTCCAGTGATTTTCTTGTCTGCTGTCCTACTGTCCATGATTCGCATCCATATGTTAAGACTGGCTCTACGTAACATTTAAGAACTCTTTTTCTTGTTTCTATTGTCAAAAATGGATTGCATAGTATCTTCCTCATTTTTTGGAAAGCTGCTTTTGCTTGAGCCATTCTGCATCTCACCTCTTTTGTACATCTTCCGTCTGAGGTTAACAAAGTTCCCAAATATTTAAATTCATTTACCTGTTTTAATATTGTTCCACTTGTCTTTATTTTGTACTGAGGTGATGTCTTTTTCTTTGTTGTTACCATTACCTCTGTCTTTTTGCTATTAAGGCTGAGTACTTTATTTTTGCTTTCTTTCACTATAATGTCCAACATTTTGTGTAACTCATTTTCACTCTTAGCGATTAAGACTGTATCATAAGCATACCTTATATTATTTATATTATGACCTCCAATTGTTATTCCAGGCATGCCCCTTATGGATCTTAAAATAATCTCACTATAAATATTAAACAAATCTGGTGACAGCACACAACCTTGTCTAACACCCTGTTTTATTTGTTGAAACATTCCCAATTGGTTTCCAGTTCTTATGGCCGCTGTTTGTTGCCAGTACATGTTCTTTATTATTCTTAGATCTTTGCTGTCTATGTTTATGCTTTCCAAAATGTTGATTATTTCTTGGTGCTTTACTTTGTCAAATGCCTTGGTGTAATCTATGAAACATAGGTGTAGATCTGTTTTCACCTCTATGGCTCTTTCTACTAAAGATCTTATGATATAAATGGCATTGCTTGTTCCTTTATCTCTAACAAAACCACACTGTTCATCGCTAATTTCTGGATTGATTTTGTTTCGCACTCTGCGCATGATGATTCTTAGTAATATCTTAGTCATGTGACTCATAAGGTTTATTGTGCGATAGTGTGTGATATAATGATGTGAAAACCGTATTTAGCCAATTCCCAAGTAGAAGTCCACTTTGAGAAGGCTTCTACCTGTCTATAAATATAATATATACAATATTTTCTTGCTCGTTGTCTGATTTTCCAGACTTCACATCTATAGGTCAAGACTGGACCAATATAGCAATGTCGAACTTCTTTTCTTATTTCTATTGACAGAAAGATCCATATGGGGCATGCCTGGAATAACAATCGGTGGTCATAATATAAATAATCTAAGGTATGCTGATGATACAGTATTAATCGCTAAGAGTGAAAATGAGTTACAAGAAATGTTAGACATTATAGTGAAAGAAAGCAAAAATATAATGGACTCAGACTTAATAGCAAAAAGACAGTAGTAATGGTAACAACAAAAAAAAACATCACCTCGGTGCAAAATAAAGACAAGTGGAACAATATTAAAACAGGTAAATGAATTTAAATATTTGGGAACTTTATTAACCACAGACGGAAGATGTACAACAGAAGTGAGATGCAGAATGGCTCAGGCAAAAGCAGCTTTCCAAAAAATGAGGAAGATACTATGCAATCCATTTTTTACAATAGAAACAAGAAAAAGAGTTCTTAAATGTTACGTAGAGCCAGTCTTAACATATAGATGAGAATCATAGATAATAGGACAGCAGACAAGAAAATCACTGGAGTCTGTAGAAATGTGGTTTTACATTAGAAAGTTGAGAATACCATGGACAGCTAAGAAGAGTAATGAAAATGTTCTGAAAGAGGTCAGAGCAAAAAGAGAGCTAATTTCCAATATTAGGAAGAAATAATCATCATTTTGTGGTCATGTAATGAGAAGAAAACAAACGGAAAAATTGAGGGACGAAGAGATAGAGAGAAGCAAAGAGAGAAAATACCAGACAGCCTAAGAGAATGGCCTGGCAGAAGGTCAACACTAGAAATGATAAAGAACTGTCGAGATAGAAAGTTGTGGAGTGACATGATCACCTACGCCAGTAGGCCCGGGTCTTGATGATGATGGTTGCAAAGTATTGTATTTATTTTCTATCTTTGGAGTGCAGTCTTTGCCTAAGATATCCTGCCATTCGCCTCTGATTTTAGTGATGCACATACATGTCGCTGATTTAACATTTAAAGTTAACATCGTTGTGAGTTTTTTCAATTATTTTCATTTTTTTTAAATATACATATATATCTATGTTTATTTATGTTCGTTATATTGTGTATATAACAATTTAACTTGCAAATAATTTGTTTTTAAAATTGGTCAGTTCACAACACAGGATTTTAATACGCCTTCCCATTTTTTCCCCATATACAAGTATTATTGTACATTTACCCACAAGCATAATCAAGGTGATAATTACGGCTTGGCGATCTCTGATTGGTTGAAATAGTAACTATTTGCACACGCAAAACTTTGCCTTCAACCAATGGCTAAACGTTTATTTAATTTCCTACCCACGTGATTGAGACAATATTGGGAATTTTGCCGCTTTGCTTTGTCCTCTTAAGTTCATAGTGTGCTAATCCTGGGTATATAACTACATTTAGATACATTAAGATTCCGTGGTCATTTTGTGGAAGTATCTCTGAGAGCCACGTGTGACATATTCTTGACCATCACATATAGAAGAGAAGTGTTGACTTTTCTATTGCCGGATTTATTGAAATCTCCAACAATGAGTAAGAGGAGACTTAGATATGAAGATTATTATTATTATGACAGTGACGATAACTTCGACCATAGTGAGGAGAATAAACGGAGGAGAATTCAAAATGTAGTAGTAAGTGTATAGTTTTATTTTTTTTTTAAATTTGCTCGCATATTTTTTTCTTTAATTTATAAAATACTGGTTTATATATTTGGCACCTTAAATGTGTGGGGATTTTTTCTTTGCGATCGTTTAAATGTTCATAATTCATTTTGTTGTTGTTGCAAAAAATCATTCTGATTTTATTTTATGTTAAACATGTTTATAATTGAAAAAAATATCATTTCTTAAATGAGCTGTTCAAGATTGATTGCTGAGACATTCATTAATATACTCATTTATATCACTTCATCTTTCTGTGTCAAAACAATTTATCTTTACATAGTGTGTGAGGGGAATTATTTCTAACTTCACAAGCTGTGGCGAAATTCATCATTTCTCAAACAGTTGACATAGTGTATGTCATGGACATTACTTGACATAATTTATCATCATTGGGTGCCGTCTCCGCATCAAAGGTTGGCTACCATGGAGTGCTATTCCGCTCTGTCTCTTGCTTTGATGGTGCAGGTTCTCATAGGCTGACTTGTCCATCCTTTGATGTTACTCGTTCTTATTAGTCTTGGTCTGCCTCTTTTACCTTGCATTTTCGCTTCCTAGATTACATTTAGTAGGCTGCTGTGTCTTTTAACATGCCTAACAATTTGTATTTGTCTTGTTTGAATTGTGTTTAGTAGTTCTCTTTTCATTTTTATTTGTTTTAAGACTTCATCTTCTGTTTTCTTTTATTTCTACCCAATTCTTCCTATTCATCTATAAATCCACATTTCAAAAGCTTCCATTTTATGTTATGTTTTCTTTTCTAGTGTCCATGTTTCTGCACCATACAGGAATGTTGTGAAGATATAACATTTTGCTATTTTTAGGTCCTTCAACTTTGATATCCACTTGTGTGTTTTGAATATTATCTTTATCATAGTTTTAGTATTTTTGATATTCATATTTAATCCATATTTTTTGTTTGTCATGTTTATTTCATTAAGTAGTTGTTGTTGTTGATCTTAAAGATTTTCTCCTTTTATTACAGTATTATCAACATATCTTAAGTTATTGATTATCTTTCCATTAATGTTTAAGCCTGGCATCTCTGTGATGTTTTTAAAGATTTTTTCAGTGTATAGATTGAACAAGTTTGGTGATAGCATGCATCCCTGTCTTACTCCTCTTTGTATATCAATGAGTGTAGAGTTTTATTTGTTATATTTTATTATTGCTGTTTGCTCCCAGCATAGATTACATATTAGTCGTATGTCTGTATCATCTAGATGCATATCTTTTAGGTAGTCTATAAGTTGTTTCTGGTGTATTCTATCAAAACTTTGGTGTAGTCTATGAAGCAGGCATTTACTGTGTTGTTTACTTCTGTGTATTTTTCGATTAATGTCTTCATACACAATTTGACTTCTTTTGTCTCACTGTTTGTTTCTTTTCAAAATCAAAATTTTGTTCTTCTATTTCAATATTGATTTTATTTTGAATCCTTCATTGTATAACTTTTAGCAAGATTTTTGTTGTATGACTCATCCTATTTTATTGTTCTAATATCACTAAATTCAACTGCACCATTCTTTTTAAGGCAATGCAATAAAAGTTTATATTTTTAGTTCATTTTGTATGTAATATTTATGTTATATATCATATGTCTGTGATCATTTCAATGTCAAAATCTTCTAGTGCCTTTATCATCTCTATATGTGTTTTGTCAGGTCCTGCAGCTTTTCCCATTTTCATTTTTTGCATAGGCTTTTCCATGTCAGATTTTAAGATTTTATAGCCTGATGTACATTTTACAATTGGTTTCTTTTCCTTTTGTCATCAAGTAATTATAGAGGGCAGCCAACTAAAACAAGTAGAGGAATTCAAACACCTAGGAAGCCTAGTGACAAACGATAATTCTCAAACAGCAGAGATAGAATCAAGATGCAACAAAGCTTGTCAAATCATCAGACATTTATCACCACTATTGTTCAACAAGGAAATAACTCTGGTGGCAAAATGAGCACTATACAATACAATCTTCATCCCAACGTTGTGCTACCAATGCCAGACCTGGACCCTAGATGCAAGAACAATAAGAAAAATAACCTCTACAGAGATGAAATCTGTTAGACGAATGACAGGAAACAGTCTGAGAGATAAGATCAGAAATGAAGAACTGAGAAAAAAGCTAGGAATAGCCCCCGCCATAGAATATATAAGGAAACAACAGATAAAATGGTTTGGCCACGTATCAAGGCAGAAAGATCACAACACAACGAGCCTTCGGCATTCGGCAAACGTTGTGAGAACACCAGACCAAAGGGTCGACCACGAAAAAGATGGATCGATGGAATATTAGAAGCACGGGGAAACATAACAACAGCAGAGGCGAATAGATGAGCAAAAGACCGCAAATTATATCTCCCCTCGACGCTGAAAGAAAGTAAAAGAAGATAAAGTAACTGTGTTAAAATATTCCTGCCGCCGGTTCATTATACAGTATATCCTTGTTGTCTGTTAGCATTTTTTTTCCGTTTTTGTTTGCAATACATCCACTTTCTGTGGCTTTAACACATTTTTCCTAGTCATTCTCTTTATTTCTGTGTGCATCCCTCATAAATCTTGCTTATTTTCCATAGTTTCGATTTCTAGACATCTTTAGATCAGCAAGTCTTCTTTTGCCCTTTTGTACATGTTGCGTATTTCAATCTATTTTGTTGTATTGGGCAGTGTTCTTCGCTTGACTTCTATTTTTTCCAAGATGGCGTCAGTTATACATTTCTGTTTTTTTGTTCTTTTCCTTTTTGGGTAAGATGTCAGAAGTTTCTTGTGTGCTTTTCTTTATGCATTGCCATTTGGCTGTAACTTTTTCACCAGGATTTTCACTTCTGTACTTCTCAATCCCTTCTAGCAGCTTCTGGTATGTGTTCTTTACTTGTATTGTATAAGTTTCTTTAATATCTTTTTGATTTAAAGCTGTTATGTCTAGTGGTATTGTTGATAAATTAGTTTTTTGTTAGTTTCTCTTTAGTTTGACTTTCATTTTAATCATTACATGATTGTGATCTGAGTTAATATCTGCCCTGGATAGGTTTTGGCTGCCATGATGCTGTTACGGAACCTATCTTTTATCATTATGTAATCTATTTGATTCCTGTTCTTTTATCCAGGGCTTTTCCATGTGTATAGTTTCCTTTTCTCTTGCTCAAAGTAGGTGTTACATATTATCAGCCTGTTTTCTCCACAAAACTGTATTAATCTTTTTTCTCTTTCATTTCTTTTTCTTAAACCATGATTGCCTATAATAGTCTTATTCTTTTTATTATTTTAGCATTCATATCACCCATTACAATCAAGATGTCCGAAGATTTCACTTGATAACTTTTTTTTAGATCTTCATTGTATGTATCATTGCTAATTTGAATGGTTTTGCTTTCATTTTGAGTAGTATAATCCTATCACTGTATGTCTAGTGGGTTCTTAAATATTTTTGAAGCTCTCTCTTTATTAGTATACCTACACCTCTTTGATGTTCTGTTGTGTTGCCTGAATATATAAATATATTGTTCATCCTGTATGTGTCCATATTCTTTCCATCTTGTCTTTGATATGCATACAATATCTATATTTAATTGTTCTGCTTCTAAAATAAGATTTTCCAGTTTTCCTTCTTGGTAAAGGGTTCTAAATTTCCATGTACATTTTCGTAGTTCTTTCCTCCGACATAAGTTAGAATTTTCTCAATGACTTTCATTGAAATAGTACGTGATGAGACTCAAATCTCTTTCACGGTGGTCAGCCATATTTGTCTTTCGTGCCCTAAATATGCCTCTTGTGTACCACACACTTTGCTGTTTTCGTTTTCAGGGCCGTTGATCATTTCTGATTCTCCCTCCCAACACCGTCACATACATTGTATATTCGGAAGGGGCATTCCCGGTAGGCGCCATTGTTCCCAAAATAGATGTTTGCCTGTCGAACCGCGAAGTTTATCATACCCGCGGATAATAAATCTATCTATCTATTTATCTATCTGTCTGTCTATCTATTTGTCCTTTCGAGCCGAAGACGGCACATAGAGCAGAAGCTACAGACTATTGTACCTGACGATCCTTCAACTGTCAGACCTTGCACAGGACCTGCATTTTGTCTCGTCACACTATTGACTTCATAGTAGATTAAAAATAGAATAAAGCGCCAATATTAAATTTGTAGGCAACTAAAATGGTGGATGTTTAGCGCATGCGGTCGCAAGAGCATGATCAGATGCCTAAGATCTAAGAATCAGATGCCTAAGATCTAAGAATCAGATGCCTAAGATCTAAGAATTGTACCTCCTTGTAAATCTGGGGAGAACAAAAATACAGTATACGCTGGGCCTGGTGGATGGAAGTATCATTTTTTTTTTTTTTTTTTGCGAGTGGATGCAGAAGAAAAATAACAGAGATGAAATAATATTTCAGTGGGAGGAGGGGTAAGATGATGTTTGGGTATGGTACGAGTATGTATCGATGAGGGTGAAGGGAAACAACTTTCTTTAAAAAGTGGCAGAGGAGTACAGTAAGTTTTCAATAATCTTGACTGAGGAATGAACAGTAAATTGTCCCATTAATCTAAGGAGAAGTCCCGGATAATATCGAGCTCGGGAAAGTCGGAGATCCCATGATCAATGTTACGGTGATACATAACTGAGATGGGGCTCTGGTGAGAGCAGAGAATGTGATGTTAAAGGTACCTCATGTAAAAATATGCTTAACACATAACCATACCACTAGTCTTGTTCAAGAAGTGGCCATCAAATTCAAATGAATTAATTATCAGGATTAGCTCGCCCAGACGAATATGTGCAGATGTAGAAACTGATTGGAGGCTTTTGCAGTCCAACCTGATCTCGAGAGATAGTGGTAGAATCGAGTATTTAGACAAAATACGTAGAGGAGCAATATTCTGCCCCTAACCTCAGCGCCGATATTTCAAGTTAAAACCAAATCGTTCCTTCCTATCCACTTGATGCAAAAACTAACATTCATGTCGAGATGATCCCCTGTAAAACGATATAGAATTATAGGAAGTGAGTGGAGAACTCACAGTTATTTCACTTTTAACACGATGATACTAATGTTTACTTGAGGCGCGTGCATGATACCACCAATGCTCAAATAATTAAATATCATTATAAAAATAGATGGCTGGTGTATGTACAATGTAGAAGTGTCGGTTATTGAACATGTCTACTGTAAAGACAAAACCTTCATTTATTTATCTATTGTTATTTCTTTCTTTTCAGATGAATATTCAAACAGCTTTTGCTCTCAAAGAAGCAGTCAGAGAACTAGAAGACATGATACCAGCATTTGAAAATACTCACGATTTGAAACACGTAGGCGTACTTCTAGAAGCTGCGAAATTTATATATCATCTAGAGAGTGCTGTCCCTCCTGGAGATGTAGCCGCTCTTAATAATATTGTTGTGGAGCTCACCAGGACAAAGTACCCACCTGTGTTACCATGGACTCCTAATGCATTGCAGCTGCATACGTTACGAAGTGTTTCCAGAGCAAAAGAGTATATTATATTTCTCAAGAAAGCGATTGCAGCTATGTCTACGAATTTCATTCCGTGGCAGGACCTTCTTGAGTGAGTTGAGAAAACAACAATTTTGTCCATTTTTTTCTTATTGAAGAGAATGAAAATAATTGTTTTGTAACATTTGTATTTACTACACTGTCTAATTCTATCAGAGATTCCGCGTCAATCAAAGTTGTCTAGCCCCTTTGTGGAGTAAGGCTGCAGACAAGATCTCTCCATCCACTCATATTCTTTTACATTTTCTCTACTTCTCCCCAGTCTAGACCACGCACAATGTTACTTCTTCATCCATCCCTATTTGTGGATATTGTCTTCTTTTATTTCAAGAATAGTTTAATGTTCCTGTGGTTTTTTGTGATTTCTCCTCTTCTTATATTCTTTGGCACTTCCTTGTCTTTTTTTTTCATCATAAGCTCCACGACTCTCCTTATACTAGCATCAAGTTTATTTAGTGTGTCCAACCCATCTACATTTCCTATTGATAATCTGTTCTCAATTGCCACTTATTATTTTATTTTGTTGTTGTTGTTGCGTTCGCCAGCTTTCAACTCTGACGAAGCCGGGCCTCGCTGCTGAGGCCAGGGGTGGTTGTCGCAGAGAGAAATCATAAATAAAAATCCCAACCGGTGTAGCCATGATTTGAACCCGCAACCCCTATGTCCCGAGGCCGGCGTCTTGCCTCGAGACCAACCAGTCCCCTATGGACTTGGAATATGAGAAAACTGCAACAAGGAACACTTTTCAAGCATAGCCTGCAATGGGTCCTGCTGCCTATTCACTATATATCGGAAGTTCACGTCCTCCCGAAAGTGATGATCGTCATATTTCTTTAGAAATCTATAGCGCTCGATGATGTTAGGCCATCGTTATTGACTCCAATTCCGAACATATAAACACACAATTAGTCGTCAGATTATCCCCGTCGCACATCAAACAACATATTTTATTTAGAAGATATCTCATTTGTAATCTTATCTTACCATCTGATGTCCAAAATTGACCTCAAACAGTCGCTTACAAATGTCTGTAACTTGTTCAGTTCTATTATTCAACATTCATGTCTCTGAGTCATATAGAACTACTTTAACATGTACATTGTCTAGTCCTATCCTGGTGCCTACTTTTATGTTGCTTTGCTGATCGTGATTAATTGATTTGTATGAAAGCTCCTTCTCCTGTGTCGACAACGCTGCTCAAGTCAAATGTGCTCCGCGTCTTCAAATGGTGCTCCCTCAATTTCTATTTTTTGTAACAATTCTATTGTTTGACATGATATTAAGTATATCTTTCAGACTATCATATATCAACTGCAGATGACGGTGTGTGAGAACACTCCTAAAATACTCCACCTATCTTTTCATCCGGTCATGTTCTGACGTTAACACGTTACCTTCTTTGATTTTGATTGTCACATCTGTCACGAAATATATGAAAACTATTGTATTTATATACCTCTATTAGATGTACAATCTTACATTTATCTGGGCAGTAATATAGATAAAGAGGGAGGAACAGAAAATGATACCAAAATAAGGATATCAAAAGCAAGAGGAGCTTTCGTTGCACTGGGAAACGTATGGAAATCCAAAGAAATTAGGTTAAATACAAAAATAAAAATTTTCAGCTCAAATGTTAAGGCGGTCCTATTATATGGCTGTGAAACATTGAGAACAACAAAATTGACAATCACGAAGATACAGACTTCCATTAATGGATGCTTACGCAGAATAAAGGGATGGAAATGGCAGGACAAAATCATTAACATAGAATTATGGAAATGTACCAGTCAAACACCAGTGGATAAAGAGATACAGCGAAGACGATAGCGCTGGATAGGACACACACTACGGAAGCCAACTGAGAGTATTACACAACAGGCCCTTTTTTGGAATCCCCAGGGGGGGGGGGAAACAAAGAGGTAGACCAAGGAATTCTTGGAGAAGACAGATAGAAGCAGAGATGAAGATGATGGGGAAGACATGGAGTGATCTTAAAAGAATGGCAAAAAACAGAACGACTTGGAAAGTGTTTGTTGAAGACCTATACTCCACTGGGAGCTAAAAAGGTAGAAGAAAAAGAATTGTATATATATATATATATATATATATATATATATATATATATATATATATATATATATATATACACCTATATAAACAAGTGGAACAATATTAAAACAAGTAAATGGATTTAAATATCTGGGAACAATGTCAACCTCAGATGGTAGGTGTACAATAGAGGTGAGATGCAGAATGGCTCAGGCAAAATCAGCTTTCCAAAAAATGAGGAAGATACTATGCAATCCATTTTTGACAATAGAAACAAGAAAAAGAGTTCTTAAATGTTATGTAGAGCCAGTCTTAACATATGGATGTGAATAATGGACAATAGGACAACAGACAAGAAAATCACTGGAAGCTGTAGAAATGTGGTTTTACAGAAGAATGTTGAGAATACCATGGATAGCTAAGAAAAGTAATGAAAATGTTCTGAAAGAGGCCAAAGTAAAAAGAGAGCTAAGTTCCAAAATTAGGATGAAACAATTATAATTTTGTATGGCCATGCAGTGAGAAGGGAACAGCTGGAATATATTGTGACGGCTGGGAAAATTGAGGGACGAAGAGATAAAGGGAAGCAAAGAGAAAAAGATACCAGACAGTTTAAGAGAATGGCTTGGCATAAAGTCAACTACAGAAATGATAAATAACTGTCGAGATCGAAAGTTGTGGAGAGAATTGATCACCTACGCCAGCAGGCACGGTACTTGATGATGATGGCTGTAAATAAACACCTAATTTGTGAACTATATTGCATGTAACATGATGATAACTCTAGAGCTAACCTTTACTGTTATTTCTTTATTTTCATCAGAGTTATCAAATGTCAGCCAAGAAAGCGAAATCGACAATTTAATTGAACTCTTGAAGACAAAAATTCAGACATTGAAAGATCTGTCAACATGAACCAAGCACTTATTGATTTATGACTCATTTAGAGAGATATACAGACAGAATTATGTGATAAATTTATTCTATACATTTTGATGTTCATTAAAAAAAATAATACAAGAATTGTCTTATGTCTTGTGTCTTATATCTTGTGGTGTCATGTTAATGTTGACAAAATGAAATGGAATACTTGGTTCATCATAATCGAGTGCCATCTCAGCATCGAAGGTTGTCTACCATGGATTCCACTCTGTGTATATTTACATATATGGCCTTTGGCGTCTTAACAGACGTTGGTAGCAAGTATTCATGATTAGTCAGTAGTTTTAAAAAAAATATTAGTTTGTCTTATGCTGGATACTGTTTTGCTGAATAACTTTTCTCTTGGCTGAATCTGCAATTTTAGATAAACAGATTCGTCCACAGAATGAACAACATGTATTCGTGGTTCCTGGGCTCTTCTCTTTTCTCTTGCGCCTTTTGACTTCTGAATTTGATATCAGCACTACCTCGAATGTTGCTGTGCTGTATTTTTAATCTATATTTTTGTTCTCCATATGCTACGATCTGCAGCCAAAACCTCTCAGCTTCATTCACTGATAAATAATTCACCCAAGGAAGCTCTGCAAACATCTATATCTCAGCACTTGTCTGCCCTTTGGTCTCTTTCCGTCCCTATGTTCGACATACAATATTTGTTTGGGAATACGAAAGTTTGTCATTCTTCTCACATGACCTAGCCACCTTAGAAGTGTTGCCATGGTGGATGGGAGTTTGACTTGTTGTAAGACATTAGAGTTGATCCCTTTGTCCTGCCATTTAATGTTCATAATTATTCTAAGTCAGCGCACATGAAAGCTGTTTAACCTTTTCTCATGCCTTGCGTAGGTAGTCCCCGTTTTTGATCCAGATTGGAAACAGAGAGCAGGAAAGGCCAGATATATACAACCGATGTATCGGTAAGTCGAACAGAGGAAAAGAACGAAGAAGAAAACGTTCAAACAAGAGAATCTTAATGATAATACCAATACAATAGAGAAAGGACAAGGAATTATGAGAAAGAGATAACAAACAACATATGGAGAGTCTCGAGGAGGAAAGAGATTCCGTAAAACAGAAACTAACACAACAATACAGAGATGGGATATATACAGAGACCGGGTAAATAGAATTAGAAGGAATACAGAAGAATACGGAAATGTGCACAGTATGGTGTCAAGTGAGACATAAGTGTAGAGAATTAGGAGCATATGAGAAATAGTCTCCATGGCTTGTAAATATGAATGTGTACATAGTTGGTCTAATAATGCAATAGTTACTTACATATCGTCCCATCGAATGCAATTATTGGGGTGATAGCGTCCCCTGTAAAACAAGTATTTGTGGTAATAGCGTCCCCTGTAAGACAAGTATCTGGAGTGATAGCGTCCATGGGGAGTCAAGTATCTGGGGTGATAGTCTCTTTGGTAAGGCAAGTATCTGGGGGTGATAGTCTCTTTGGTAAGGCAAGTATCTGGGGTGATAGTCTCTTTGGTAAGGCGAGTATCTGGGGTGATAGTCTCTTTGGTAAGGCAAGTATCTGGGGTGATAGTCTCTTTGGTAAGGCAGGGATCTGGGGTGATAGTCTCTTTGGTAAGGCAAGTATCTGGGGTGATAGTCTCTTTGGTAAGGCGAGTATCTGGGGTGATAGTCTCTTTGGTAAGGCAAGTATCTGGGTGATAGTCTCTTTGGTAAGGCAGGGATCTGGGGTGATAACTTCTCTATTAAGTCCAGTATCTGGAGTGACAGCTTCTCTATTAAGTCCAGTATCTGGAGTGACAGCTTCTCTATTAAGTCCAGTATCTGGAGTGACAGCTTCTCTATTAAGGCCAGTATCTGGAGTGACAGCTTCTCTATTAAGTCCAGTATCTGGAGTGACAGCTTCTCTATTAAGTCCAGTATCTGGAGTGACAGCTTCTCTATTAAGGCCAGTATCTGGAGTGACAGCGTCCCAGGCAAGCAATGCGTCCCCTAAACTACCTTTGGACACCCTTTGACAAGGTGGAGTACACGTTTATCCCCGCTGTCAGGGTTACGTTATGCCATGGGATCAGTCAAAAACTAATGCTGGTTATTGCCCCTACACCGTGATGGCAGAGAATCCCAATTGCAGGGACAACAGCTGCAATCGCTGTCTAGTACAGTCACTGCCAAGAAGGAAAGGAATTGCAAACTATTTTCTTATATTGCCGAGAAAAAAATGCATAATATCAAAGAAACAATGCAATGTCTACAGCTAAGGACGTTAATGGGGATTCCAAAACAGTCACCTCGTCTGGCAGGGGTGTCACGTGTTACAGGAGACACTTTATCGTCATCAAGCTACTGTGTCCAAGATCAAGAATAGAGACCCGTCAGGATTTCAGGTTACAAGATAGAAACGACCAGTCAAGAAATAAAAAAGATTGAAATTTAACATCCTAGACTTTGTGAAATTAGATGGAAAGGAGCAGAAGTACTAGAACTAGATCGTGGAAAGAAGGAATTAGTGAAAGGACTTTGGGCAGCTCAGTTGAATGGTAGACCATTAGATATCAACATTATTCAAACTTATGCACCATGTAACCGCATTGATGGATGAAGACTGATTTTTTTTTTTTTACAGCGAGCTGGAGATAGCTATGGAACAAGGTCAATCCCAAGAAATAACGATTATATTAGGGGATTTCAATGCGAAGGTGGGAACTGCTAAAATACAAAATGTGATTGGAGATTAAAGTCTAAGAGGGACCAGTGGCAGAAGGGAGAGATTGGTATATTGGGACAAGATACACAGGTAACACCTGCTTCAAGCAACACACCACACGACTTTGGACATGTCAGATCCCAGATAACAAATTACACAATTAAATCAATTTCATATTGGTACCAAGAATATGTATGTTAAAACAAGACCAGGAGCAGATTGCAGTAGTGACCAGTATAAGGAGAGATTATAATAAAACTGATGAAGACACAGACAGCTCCGAGAAATATGAAATTAGAACTAGATATACGTGTAGTTGATGGACAGGTGAGTGATTAAGTACAACACGACAGAACACAATAGATATAACTCAACTGAGGTAACTCAAGATGATACAGACTTTCATTAATGGATGCTTACGCACAATAAAAGGATGGAAATGGCAGGACAAAATCACTAACATAGAATTATGGAAATGTACCAGTCAAACACCAGTGGATAAAGAGATACAGCGAAGACGATGGCGCTGGATAGGACACACACTACGGAAACCAAATGAGAGTATTACACAACAGTTATTTAAAAATTTGTTGGAATCCCCAGGGGAAAAGACAAAGAGAAAGACCAAGGAATTCTTGGAGAAGACAGATAGAAGCAGAGATGAAGATGATGGGGAAGACATGTAATGATCTTAAAAGAATGGCAGAAAAAAGAATGACTTGGAAAATGTTTGTTGAAGACCTATGCTCCACTGGGAGGTAAAAAGGTAGAAGAGGAAGAAGAATTGAGGTAACTCAGATCATCGAGAACAATGGAAAATATAGAAATCGAAAGAAATAATACCAGTGGCTAAAAGAACCAACAAATAGAAATAGATAACGGATGAAATATTTTCTGAAACTAATGGATAAAACATGAAACAATTGAGGACCTGCAAAAACATATCAACAGTCTAAACAACACTTGTAAACAATACAACATGAAGATCAACATAAACAAAACCGAAGTAATGGCAATAGCGAGAAAGAAAGAAAAACTAAACATCATAATAGATAATACAACTTTGAAGCAAGTAGACAATTTTAAATATCTGGGTAGCACGTTAACACAAGACAATAACCAAGAGGCAGAGATAGTTATAAGGTGTAACAAAGCATGCCAAGTTATAGGCCAAGTATCAACACTATTTAAAAACAAAGCAATAACTACGGAAGCAAAAAGGGCAATATACAAATTAATTTTTCTACCAACTCTGTGCTACCAGTGTCAGAATTGGACGCTGGACTCTAGAACAATAAGAAAATAACGACCACCGAAATGAAATGTGTCAGAAGAATGACGGGAAACAGCTTAAGGGACAGAGTAAGAAATACTGACCTGAGGAAGAAACTCGAAATTGAACCAGCCATCGAATACATAAAGAAACAACAGATAAAATGGTTCGATCCCATAACAAGACAAAAAGAACTAACAATGACTCAAAGAGCCATAGACAAACGCCAGAGTAAGAGGAAGACCGAGAAAGAGATGGATAAAGGGAATACTAGAGTCACTAGGAGGGATAACACCAGAAGAGCAAAGAATCGCAGATTGCATCTCCCCTCGACGCCAACGGCAAAGGAGCAATGGACAGAAGAAGAATGGGCAATGGACAGAAGAAGAAGATGAAGAATGGACAAAATAAACTAAAACATAGAAAAGAGGAAATGACATACAAAATAGTGCACAAAGAAATGCAGAAAAGCAGAACAAGAATATCTAAAGCTGAAATATTATGAAAAGGAACAAGAGAAAGATACAAAATCAATGCACAACCAGTAAAACAAATTAAGGATGGACGCACCATATCAATCAATTCTGTGACGATGAATAACCAGAGCTAAATAATTAAAACAAAATGGATTAAAGGCCACAAATAATACATGGTTAAGACGGGGAGACAACTGACATTCATTTCATGTGGTCCTGTTGATCTACGTTGTGTATACATCTGTTTAATGAGGGCAAGATCAAAATATTGACTGATGTCCCATCGTTAATAAGCAAAAAAAAGCAGCAATGTGCCGGCGGGCCCTAGCGAGAGGAGTTCTTGATATTTTCCTGGTAACTTCCAGAAAAGAGTTTATCATCAGGCAGTCTCTGCAGGAGTTGAAGCAGCTCCTGGATGGATCAAGAGTCAGCGCGTTAGCCTAGGCACGCTGGTGTGCACGGCAATGCGATAGCCGAATTGTCCCCTGGCAACTCTGACAATGAGGACGGACATCGCCAAGTTTGTTACTAATTCTTTAAGACAAGAGGAGACATATTTTTGGAGAGACTGATGAGTCTAGAAGTAGGAAAGGGTCTGGTCGATCTTGTGTGCTTAATGGGAAAACAGAGATGTAACTACAACTACAGACGGAAATGCCTCCTGCAAAAATTAATGCACTTCTTCCTCGTTTGCCTTTAAACGTCGAGGGAAGATAATTTGCGATCTTTTGCTCTTCTCTTGACCTCTGCTGCTGTTATGCTTCCTAGTGTTTCTAATACTGTATCAATCAACAGTTTTCAGTGGTTGACCCTTGGGGCTCGTGTTTTGATCTTTCTGCCATATCACGCAGCCGAACCATTTAATTTGTTGTTTCTTTATGTACTCTACGGCGGGAATTATTCCAAGTTTTTTTCCCTCAGTTCTTCATTTCTGATCTTATCTCTCAGTCTGTTTCCTGCCATTCGTTTAGCACATTTCATCTCGGTAGAGGTTATTTTTTTTAATATGCACAAGGTCACATTTCTGGTCTCCGTTTGATAGACTGTTCCTAAAATTATGACCTAGTTATTAGCACTGTCATCTATAGATTGCCGTGGCGCACTTGATCTTCCTTGCTGTCTTTTAACAGATGGTTTCCACATGAAAGGCTGATGGGGAAGTCTTTCTTCATTATTAGTACATGATCGATGTATTTCCAACACCCCCTTCTCATAAAGCTCGACACATATTCCTGTTTAGATTCCTCTTTTATCAGTTCGAAAAGTATTCTTTCCAGCTTATGTTAGAGATACTACAAAAACATTTGTTTTCAAAGACATTTAATTTCCTATCTAAAGTCTGGGTGGATTTCCAGCTATCAACTCCACATGTTAGCTCTGGTATCACAGAGGAGCTGAACAATCGAAGTCTTGTTTCTTTACTGAGAACTTTAGATCTCCAGATATTTCTAAATTTGTTGAAAAAATGTGACGTTATTGCAACGCGTGTCAAGATTTCTGATGTTATATCTCTATATGACACTTGTGTGATGCGTGTCAAGATTTCTGATGTTATATCTCTATATGACACGTGTGATACGTGTCAAGATTTCTGATGTTATATCTCTATATGACACTTGTGTCATGCGTGTCAAGATTTCTGATGTTATATCTCTATATGACACTTGTGTGATGCGTGTCAAGATTTCTGATGTTATATCTCTATATGACACTAGTGCGATGCGTGTCAAGATTTCTGATGTTATATCTCTATATGACACTTGTGTGATGCGTGTCAAGATTTCTGATGTTATATCTCTATATGACACTAGTGCGATGCGTGTCAAGATTTCTGATGTTATATCTCTATATGACACTAGTGCGATGCGTGTCAAGATTTCTGATGTTATATCTCTATATGACACTAGTGCGATGCGTGTCAAGATTTCTGATGTTATATCTCTATATGACACTTGTGTGATACGTGTCAAGATTTCTGATGTTATATCTCTATATGACACTTCTGTGATACGTGTCAAGTTTTCTGATGTTATATCTCTATATGACACTAGTGTGATGCGTGTCAAGTTTCTGATGTTATATCTCTATATGACACGTGTAATGCGTGTCAAGATTTCTGATGTTATATCTCTATATGACACTAGTGTGATGCGTGTCAAGATTTCTGATGTTATATCTCTTTATGACACTTGTGTGATGCGTGTCAAGATTTCAGGATGTTATATCTCTATATGACACTTGTGTGATGCGTGTCAAGATTTCTGATGTTATATCTCTATATGACACTTGTGTGAAGCGTGTCAAGATTTCTGATGTTATATCTCTATATGACACTTGTGTGATGCGTGTCAAGATTTCTGATGTTATATCTCTATATGACACTAGTGTGATGCGTGTCAAGATTTCTGATGTTATATCTCTATATGACACTTGTGTGATGCGTGTCAAGATTTCTGATGTTATATCTCTATATGACACTTGTGTCATGCGTGTCAAGATTTCTGATGTTATATCTCTATATGACACTTGTGTGATATGTGTCAAGATTTCTGATGTTATATCTCTATATGACACTTGTGTGATGCGTGTCAAGATTTCTGATGTTATATCTCTATATGACACTTGTGTGATGCGTGTCAAGATTTCTGATGTTATATCTCTATATGACACGTGTGATACGTGTCAAGATTTCTGATGTTATATCTCTATATGACACTTGTGTCATGCGTGTCAAGATTTCTGATGTTATATCTCTATATGACACTTGTGTGATGCGTGTCAAGATTTCTGATGTTATATCTCTATATGACACTAGTGCGATGCGTGTCAAGATTTCTGATGTTATATCTCTATATGACACTTGTGTGATGCGTGTCAAGATTTCTGATGTTATATCTCTATATGACACTAGTGCGATGCGTGTCAAGATTTCTGATGTTATATCTCTATATGACACTAGTGCGATGCGTGTCAAGATTTCTGATGTTATATCTCTATATGACACTTCTGTGATACGTGTCAAGTTTTCTGATGTTATATCTCTATATGACACTAGTGTGATGCGTGTCAAGTTTTCTGATGTTATATCTCTATATGACACGTGTAATGCGTGTCAAGATTTCTGATGTTATATCTCTATATGACACTAGTGTGATGCGTGTCAAGATTTCTGATGTTATATCTCTTTATGACACTTGTGTGATGCGTGTCAAGATTTCAGGATGTTATATCTCTATATGACACTTGTGTGATGCGTGTCAAGATTTCTGATGTTATATCTCTATATGACACTTGTGTGAAGCGTGTCAAGATTTCTGATGTTATATCTCTATATGACACTTGTGTGATGCGTGTCAAGATTTCTGATGTTATATCTCTATATGACACTAGTGTGATGCGTGTCAAGATTTCTGATGTTATATCTCTATATGACACTTGTGTGATGCGTGTCAAGATTTCTGATGTTATATCTCTATATGACACTTGTGTCATGCGTGTCAAGATTTCTGATGTTATATCTCTATATGACACTTGTGTGATATGTGTCAAGATTTCTGATGTTATATCTCTATATGACACTTGTGTGATGCGTGTCAAGATTTCTGATGTTATATCTCTATATGACACTAGTGTGATGCGTGTCAAGATTTCTGATGTTATATCTCTATATGATACTAGTGTGATGCGTGTCAAGATTTCTGATGTTATATCTCTGTATGCCACTAGTGTGATGCGTGTCAAGATTTCTGATGTTATATCTCTATATGACACTAGTGTGATGTGTGTCAAGATTTCTGATGTTATATCTCTATATGACACTAGTGCGATGCGTGCCAAGATTTCTGATGTTATATCTCCATTTGACACTAGTGCGATGCATGTCAAGATTTCTGATGTTATATCTCCATTTGACACTAGTGCGATGCGTGTCAAGATTTCTGATGTTATATCTCCATTTGACACTAGTGCGATACGTGTCAAGATTTCTGATGTTATATCTCCATTTGACACTATTGCGATGCGTGTCAAGATTTCTGATGTTATATCTCCATTTGACACTAGTGCGATGAGTATCAACATTTCTGATGTTATATCTCCATTTGACACTGGTGCGATGAGTGTCAAGATTTCTGATGTTATATCTCCATTTGACACTAATGCGATGCGTGACAAGATTTCTGATGTTATATCTCCATTTGACACTAGTGCGATGAGTGTCAAGATTTCTGATGTTATATCTCCATTTGACACTAGTGCGATGAGTGTCAAGATTTCTGATGTTATATCTCCATTTGACACTAGTGCGATGAGTGTCAAGATTTCTGATGTTATATCTCTATTTGACACTAATGCGATGCGTGTCAAGATTTCTGATGTTATATCTCCATTTGACACTAGTGTGATGCATGTCAAGATTTCTGATGTTATATCTCCATTTGACACTAGTGCGATGAGTGTCAAGATTTCTGATGTTATATCTCCATTTGACACTAATGCAATGCGTGACAAGATTTCTAATGTTATATCTCCATTTGACACTAGTGCGATGAGTGTCAAGATTTCCGATGTTATATCTCCATTTGACACTAGTGCGATGCGTGTCAAGATTTCTGATGTTATATCTCCATTTGACACTAGTGCAATGAGTGTCAAGATTTCTGATATATCTCCATTTGACACTAATGCGATGCGTGTCAAGATTTCTGATGTTATATCTCCATTTGACACTAATGCGATGCGTGTCAAGATTTCTGATGTTATATCTCCATTTGAAACTAGTGTGATGCTTGTCAAGATTTCTGATGTTATATCTCTATATGACACTTGTGTGATGCGTGTCAAGATTTCTGATGTTATATCTCTATATGACACTAGTGTGATGCGTGTCAAGATTTCTGATGTTATATCTCTATATGACACTTGTGTGATGCGTGTCAAGATTTCTGATGTTATATCTCTATATGACACTTGTGTCATGCGTGTCAAGATTTCTGATGTTATATCTCTATATGACACTTGTGTGATATGTGTCAAGATTTCTGATGTTATATCTCTATATGACACTTGTGTGATGCGTGTCAAGATTTCTGATGTTATATCTCTATATGACACTAGTGTGATGCGTGTCAAGATTTCTGATATTATATCTCTATATGATACTAGTGTGATGCGTGTCAAGATTTCTGATGTTATATCTCTGTATGCCACTAGTGTGATGCGTGTCAAGATTTCTGATGTTATATCTCTATATGACACTAGTGTGATGTGTGTCAAGATTTCTGATGTTATATCTCTATATGACACTAGTGCGATGCGTGCCAAGATTTCTGATGTTATATCTCCATTTGACACTAGTGCGATGCATGTCAAGATTTCTGATGTTATATCTCCATTTGACACTAGTGCGATGCGTGTCAAGATTTCTGATGTTATATCTCCATTTGACACTAGTGCGATACGTGTCAAGATTTCTGATGTTATATCTCCATTTGACACTATTGCGATGCGTGTCAAGATTTCTGATGTTATATCTCCATTTGACACTAGTGCGATGAGTATCAACATTTCTGATGTTATATCTCCATTTGACACTAGTGCGATGAGTGTCAAGATTTCTGATGTTATATCTCCATTTGACACTAATGCGATGCGTGACAAGATTTCTGATGTTATATCTCCATTTGACACTAGTGCGATGAGTGTCAAGATTTCTGATGTTATATCTCCATTTGACACTAGTGCGATGAGTGTCAAGATTTCTGATGTTATATCTCCATTTGACACTAGTGCGATGAGTGTCAAGATTTCTGATGTTATATCTCTATTTGACACTAATGCGATGCGTGTCAAGATTTCTGATGTTATATCTCCATTTGACACTAGTGTGATGCATGTCAAGATTTCTGATGTTATATCTCCATTTGACACTAGTGCGATGAGTGTCAAGATTTCTGATGTTATATCTCCATTTGACACTAATGCAATGCGTGACAAGATTTCTAATGTTATATCTCCATTTGACACTAGTGCGATGAGTGTCAAGATTTCCGATGTTATATCTCCATTTGACACTAGTGCGATGCGTGTCAAGATTTCTGATGTTATATCTCCATTTGACACTAATGCGATGCGTGACAAGATTTCTGATGTTATATCTCCATTTGACACTAGTGCAATGAGTGTCAAGATTTCTGATATATCTCCATTTGACACTAATGCGATGCGTGTCAAGATTTCTGATGTTATATCTCCATTTGACACTAATGCGATGCGTGTCAAGATTTCTGATGTTATATCTCCATTTGAAACTAGTGTGATGCTTGTCAAGATTTCTGATGTTATATCTCCATTTGACACTAGTGCGATGAGTGTCAAGATTTCTGATGTTATATCTCCATTTGACACTAGTGCGATGAGTGTCAAGATTTCTGATGTTATATCTCCATTTGACACTAATGCGATGCGTGACAAGATTTCTGATGTTATATCTCCATTTGACACTAGTGCGATGAGTGTCAAGATTTCTGATGTTATATCTCCATTTGACACTAGTGCGATGAGTGTCAAGATTTCTGATGTTATATCTCCATTTGACACTAGTGCGATGAGTGTCAAGATTTCTGATGTTATATCTCCATTTGACACTAATGCGATGCGTGACACGATTTCTGATGTTATATCTCCATTTGACACTAGTGCGATGAGTGTCAAGATTTCTGATGTTATATCTCCATTTGACACTAGTGCGATGAGTGTCAAGATTTCTGATGTTATATCTCCATTTGACACTAGTGCAATGAGTGTCAAGATTTCTGATGTTATATCTCCATTTGATACTAGTGTGATGCATGTCAAGATTTCTGATGTTATATCTCCATTTGACACTAGTGCGATGAGTGTCAAGATTTCTGATGTTATATCTCCATTTGACACTAATGCGATGTGTGACAAGATTTCTGATGTTATATCTCCATTTGACACTAGTGCGATGAGTGTCAAGATTTCTGATGTTATATCTCCATTTGACACTAGTGCGATGAGTGTCAAGATTTCTGATGTTATATCTCCATTTGACACTAGTGCAATGAGTGTCAAGATTTCTGATGTTATATCTCCATTTGACACTAGTACGATGAGTGTCAAGATTTCTGATGTTATATCTCTATATCTGGATATTTTGCTTCCCAAGTAGATAACATTTGTAACTTTTCACCAACCTCTACACCTCCACCTCACACCAACATGTTATAACTAACTGTTTGTTCACATTCCTACTGTGTTATGCTACAGAACTATAATAACCTTTACTTAAAATAAGAGTTCAGAACACACATAAATAATGAGCAACAATGGCAAGCATTTTATTTTACAATCAATCATCTTTTAAGATACTGATCAATATAATTATGGAAGAATATCTGTTACAGTTCAGCAGTAACATCCATTAAAGAGGTCAGTACATAACAAACAAATAAATGAAAGAACAGGGACTGTTGTTACCAGCAGATGGAATGAGTCACAAATTATTGATTATGAACATACAAAATGCTTTGTTATATGTGAATTCATTTGCTGCCCACACAACATACTGTTCACCTATCTTTATATAAATCTTGGGTAATTTTGAGGGCACATCATGAGAAAAGGAAAGTTGGAACACTTGAACTGGCAAAATTCAGGGAAATAGAGATTGCAGATGACAAAGAGAGAAGATGCTAGTTAGCTTGGTGTCATGGCATGGAAAACAGTCAACAAAAGAATTGATATGATGCAATGTAGATAGAAGATTGTGGAATGACATGATCGCAACTGGTATGGCACATGATGATGATATATGTCACTTCAGCATTAGATCTCCAATTACTATGATTAGATCTTATACTTGGGTGGCAGCCATATGCTTTTGTAGCTAATGTAGAATTTGCCCTTTGCCATGTTATCACTATAAAATGTTCACAGATAATATTTTGGTGATGATGTACATGCCCATCATCATGAGTAAATAGACAGCAATAACATGGAAGAGTTGAAGCATCTCTTAGACGTTCACAATTTAGCCTATGCCTGATCTATGATCAGCATCTTCAGTTGACATCATAATCAAAGAGTAAGACTGACTGCACACTTGAGATTGGTGAACAATCATCAAGTCATTACTGCACCTTGACAGCATGTAGAAAATGCTACAGGAGAACAAATCTTGATATAGAAGGCCCGTTGGATAACATTCATGCCTGTGAGGATCATAAAACTGTACATACTGTAATCTGTTTAAAGAGGACTGAAATTATAGTGGTGATTTCTCTGCTAGAAAAGAACTGAACACTAAACAAAATGAAGCTTACATGTTAACTACTTCTAGACTCTAGTATTATTGTGGAAGGGGGAGAGATTCTTGAAAATTATAAATATGGTCCCAAATCTATTTTAAAAAGGCACATAAACAACATACTGAATCAACATCACTGAATGAAGTCTGTCCATACATTCCCAGTAAGCACATGTGTGTGTGTGTGTGTATGTATATATATATATATATATATATATATATATATATATATATATATATATACATATAACACATGTATGTGCAGTTATGTTTGTAGATGTATATATGCGCTCTTTTGTGTGAGTGTATACATGTATGTGTGGCCTCTTAGATACTTATAGACATTGTCAGTGTCTTTGTAGTCTGGTAACCTAGACAGTGTTCCCCCACTCACATATTTTTAGAACCCTTACACTGTTTGACCCTTCGACCAGCAGGGTATTTACAGTGTACAACCACGCAGATTCTCTCTCTTTTTCTCGTTCCGGTCATGGTCCACGACACAGGGATGAAATTTTTCTTTTCTTAAACCAGCATAGACTCCCTTAATGAGACTGAGGATCTCATCCAGAACATGAACTAAAGGCCGGTTCTGTGAGAAATCTGGCTGCATAGGATGATGATGATGAATTATACCAAATATTAAAATAAAGTAAAGAATTTATTAACTGTCCGTTTAAAAAGGTGGATTTGTATAAATATGTAACATGAGAAAAACTGTATACAAAATATGAAAATGGAAAACTACTTAAAAGTTCTGAGTATCTTATAATTACATGTCACCAATGGTGATGACCATAACAGAACTTGATTGGTTAGATAATGTGATCATCATCTCACATCTGTGAAAAATCAAACTAAGATCATATGGCCACGTGCAACTTTCATCATTGCTAGTTATAACAGTAATGCAGGATATTGTATGAGAGAATGAAGGAAAGTCAAGCGAAGGATGTGGTAGAAAGACAAAAACAGAATAGACAGGTCTTCATTATGCTGACTCTCAAGTAGCAACTCATGGCTCCAGACATTCATGCTCCAGCAACCTCCGACTGGAAAGGAATGAGAGAGAGAGGCAAAAGAGAGGAGCTAACGAGAACATGGGACAAGATTTGTTGAAAAAACAAAAAAAATGCTCATAAAATAGGTTACACAAAGTATATGACAATCAATGTTGCTTGCTTGGCACAGAACACAGTGGTGTTAATATTTACATAATTTGTTTCAGAAATGAAAAATGAATGCAAGAAAAAAAACAGTGTCAAACGTCTATACAGAGTGTTTCATTGCTACAGAACCTGGCATTCTTTAATGGGTTTTACTAAACACCCGCTCCGACAGAGTAGACCAACACATTTTCCAGCTACCTGTGTGAACTCAAACGAGACAACCACCGTATTGTGCAGGCATTCTCATCCATATAACACAGATCAGCAGAGACACACATCAGGCAGGCTGTGTTAGATATGCAAGGGGTCAAGGCAAAGAAATGCAAATAAAGGCATAAAATTGTGAAGCTGCAGTAAAGCTGAATGTGAAGAAGAAATAAAAAAAATTGTTAAAGCTTTAAGTAATTGATGAACAACACAAATTTGAACAAAGACGTTAATTTGTGCTATCCATCAATTTTGTAAAGATATAACCATTCCATTTTTTCTATTTTTTTTCATTTCTCCTTAGTGATGCAACAACTAAGCCCTTAGTGATGTAACAACTAAGCCCTAGGTGATGCAACAACTAAGCCCTAGGTGATGCAACAACTAAGCCCCTAGTGATGCAACAACTAAGCCCCTAGTGATGCAACAACTAAGCCCTTAGTGATGTAACAACTAAGCCCTTAGTGATGCAACAACTAAGCCCCTAGTGATGCAACAACTAAGCCCTTAGTGATGCAACAACTAAGCCCCTAGTGATGCAACAACTAAGCCCTTAGTGATGTAACAACTAAGCCCCTAGTGATGCAACAACTAAGCCCCTAGTGATGCAACAACTAAGCCCCTAGTGATGCAACAACTAAGCCCCTAGTGATGCAACAACTAAGCCCTAGGTGATGCAACAACTAAGCCCTTAGTGATGCAACAACTAAGCCCTTAGTGATGCAACAACTAAGCCCTTAGTGATGCAACAACTAAGCCCTTAGTGATGCAACAACTAAGCCCTTAGTGATGCAACAACTAAGCCCCTAGTTATGCAACAACTAAGCCCCTAGTGATGCAACAACTAAGCCCCTAGTGATGCAACAACTAAGCCCTTAGTGATGCAACAACTAAGCCCCTAGTGATGCAACAACTAAGCCCTAGGTGATGCAACAACTAAGCCCCTAGTGATGCAACAACTAAGCCCCTGGTGATGCAACAACTAAGCCCTAGGTGATGCAACAACTAAGCCCTTAGTGATGCAACAACTAAGCCCTTGGTGATGCAACAACTAAGCCCTAGGTGATGCAACAACTAAGCCCTTAGTGATGCAACAACTAAGCCCTTAGTGATGTAACAACTAAGCCCTTAGTGATGCAACAACTAAGCCCTTAGTGATGCAACAACTAAGCCCTTAGTGATGCAACAACTAAGCCCTTAGTGATGTAACAACTAAGCCCTAGGTGATGCAACAACTAAGCCCTTAGTGATGCAACAACTAAGCCCTTAGTGATGCAACAACTAAGCCCCTAGTGATGCAACAACTAAGCCCTAGGTGATGCAACAACTAAGCCCTTAGTGATGCAACAACTAAGCCCTTAGTGATGCAACAACTAAGCCCTTAGTGATGCAACAACTAAGCCCTTAGTGATGCAACAACTAAGCGCCTAGTGATGCAACAACTAAGCCCTAGGTGATGCAACAACTAAGCCCTTAGTGATGCAACAACTAAGCCCTTAGTGATGCAACAACTAAGCCCTTAGTGATGCAACAACTAAGCCCTTAGTGATGCAACAACTAAGCCCCTAGTGATGCAACAACTAAGCCCCTAGTGATGCAACAACTAAGCCCCTAGTGATGCAACAACTAAGCCCCTAGTGATGCAACAACTAAGCCCCTAGTGATGCAACAACTAAGCCCCTAGTGATGCAACAACTAAGCCCTTAGTGATGTAACAACTAAGCCCTTAGTGATGCAACAACTAAGCCCCTAGTGATGCAACAACTAAGCCCCTAGTGATGCAACAACTAAGCCCTAGGTGATGCAACAACTAAGCCCTTAGTGATGCAACAACTAAGCCCTTGGTGATGCAACAACTAAGCCCTTGTGATGCAACAACTAAGCCCTAGGTGATGCAACAACTAAGCCCTTAGTGATGCAACAACTAAGCCCTTAGTGATGCAACAACTAAGCCCTTAGTGATGCAACAACTAAGCCCTTAGTGATGCAACAACTAAGCCCTTAGTGATGCAACAACTAAGCCCTTAGTGATGGAACAACTAAGCCCTTAGTGATGTAGCAACTAAGCCCTTAGTGATGTAGCAACTAAGCCCTTAGTGATGTAACAACTAAGCCCTTAGTGATGTAACAACTAAGCCCTTAGTGATGTAACAACTAAGCCCTTAGTGATGTAACAACTAAGCCCTTAGTGATGTAACAACTAAGCCCTTAGTGATGTAACAACTAAGCCCTTAGTGATGTAACAACTAAGCCCTTAGTGATGTAACAACTAAGCCCTTAGTGATGCAACAACTAAGCCCTTAGTGATGCAACAACTAAGCCCTTAGTGATGCAACAACTAAGCCCTTAGTGATGCAACAACTAAGCCCTTAGTGATGCAACAACTAAGCCCTTAGTGATGCAACAACTAAGCCCTAGTGATGCAACAACTAAGCCCCTAGTGATGCAACAACTAAGCCCTTAGTGATGCAACAACTAAGCACCTAGTGATGCAACAACTAAGCCCTTAGTGATGTAACAACTAAGCCCTTAGTGATGTAACAACTAAGCCCTTAGTGATGCAACAACTAAGCCCCTAGTGATGCAACAACTAAGCCCCTAGTGATGCAACAACTAAGCCCCTAGTGATGCAACAACTAAGCCCTTGGTGATGTAACAACTAAGCCCTAGGTGACGCAACAACTAAGCCCTTAGTGATGCAACAACTAAGCCCTTAGTGATGCAACAACTAAGCCCTTAGTGATGCAACAACTAAGCCCTTAGTGATGCAACAACTAAGCCCTTAGTGATGCAACAACTAAGCCCTTAGTGATGTAGCAACTAAGCCCTTAGTGATGTAGCAACTAAGCCCTTAGTGATGTAACAACTAAGCCCTTAGTGATGTAACAACTAAGCCCTTAGTGATGTAACAACTAAGCCCTTAGTGATGTAACAACTAAGCCCTTAGTGATGTAACAACTAAGCCCTTAGTGATGTAACAACTAAGCCCTTAGTGATGTAACAACTAAGCCCTTAGTGATGTAACAACTAAGCCCTTAGTGATGTAACAACTAAGCCCTTAGTGATGTAACAACTAAGCCCTTAGTGATGTAACAACTAAGCCCTTAGTGATGTAACAACTAAGCCCTTAGTGATGCAACAACTAAGCCCTTAGTGATGCAACAACTAAGCCCTTAGTGATGCAACAACTAAGCCCTTAGTGATGCAACAACTAAGCCCTTAGTGATGCAACAACTAAGCCCTTAGTGATGCAACAACTAAGCCCTTAGTGATGCAACAACTAAGCCCTTAGTGATGCAACAACTAAGCCCCTAGTGATGCAACAACTAAGCCCCTAGTGATGCAACAACTAAGCCCTTAGTGATGCAACAACTAAGCACCTAGTGATGCAACAACTAAGCCCTTAGTGATGTAACAACTAAGCCCTTAGTGATGTAACAACTAAGCCCTTAGTGATGCAACAACTAAGCCCCTAGTGATGCAACAACTAAGCCCCTAGTGATGCAACAACTAAGCCCCTAGTGATGCAACAACTAAGCCCCTAGTGATGCAACAACTAAGCCCCTAGTGATGCAACAACTAAGCCCTTAGTGATGTAACAACTAAGCCCTTAGTGATGTAACAACTAAGCCCTTAGTGATGTAACAACTAAGCCCTTGGTGATGTAACAACTAAGCCCTTGGTGATGCAACAACTAAGCCCTTGGTGATGCAACAACTAAGCCCTTAGTGATGCAACAACTAAGCCCTTAGTGATGCAACAACTAAGCCCTTAGTGATGCAACAACTAAGCCCTTAGTGATGCAACAACTAAGCCCTTAGTGATGCAACAACTAAGCCCTTAGTGATGCAACAACTAAGCCCTTAGTGATGCAACAACTAAGCCCTTAGTGATGCAACAACTAAGCCCTTAGTGATGCAACAACTAAGCCCTTAGTGATGCAACAACTAAGCCCTTAGTGATGCAACAACTAAGCCCTTAGTGATGCAACAACTAAGCCCTTAGTGATGCAACAACTAAGCCCTTAGTGATGCAACAACTAAGCCCTTAGTGATGCAACAACTAAGCCCTTAGTGATGCAACAACTAAGCCCTTAGTGATGCAACAACTAAGCCCTTAGTGATGCAACAACTAAGCCCTTAGTGATGTAACAACTAAGCCCTTAGTGATGTAACAACTAAGCCCTTAGTGATGTAACAACTAAGCCCTTAGTGATGTAACAACTAAGCCCTTAGTGATGTAACAACTAAGCCCTTAGTGATGCAACAACTAAGCCCTTAGTGATGCAACAACTAAGCCCTTAGTGATGCAACAACTAAGCCCTAGGTGATGCAACAACTAAGCCCTAGGTGATGCAACAACTAAGCCCTAGGTGATGCAACAACTAAGCCCTAGGTGATGCAACAACTAAGCCCTAGGTGATGCAACAACTAAGCCCTAGGTGATGCAACAACTAAGCCCTTGGTGATGCAACAACTAAGCCCTTAGTGATGTAACAACTAAGCCCTTAGTGATGCAACAACTAAGCCCTAGTGATGCAACAACTAAGCGCCTAGTGATGCAACAACTAAGCCCTTAGTGATGCAACAACTAAGCCCTAGGTGATGCAACAACTAAGCCCTAGGTGATGCAACAACTAAGCCCCTAGTGATGCAACAACTAAGCGCCTAGTGATGCAACAACTAAGCGCCTAGTGATGCAACAACTAAGCCCTAGTGATGCAACAACTAAGCCCTTAGTGATGCAACAACTAAGCCCCTAGTGATGCAACAACTAAGCCCCTAGTGATGCAACAACTAAGCCCTAGATGATGCAACAACTAAGCCCTAGGTGATGCAACAACTAAGCCCTTAGTGATGCAACAACTAAGCGCCTAGTGATGCAACAACTAAGCGCCTAGTGATGCAACAACTAAGCCCCTAGTGATGCAACAACTAAGCCCCTAGTGATGCAACAACTAAGCCCCTAGTGATGCAACAACTAAGCCCCTAGTGATGCAACAACTAAGCCCCTAGTGATGCAACAACTAAGCCCCTAGTGATGCAACAACTAAGCCCTAGTGATGCAACAACTAAGCCCTAGTGATGCAACAACTAAGCCCCTAGTGATGCAACAACTAAGCCCCTAGTGATGCAACAACTAAGCCCCTAGTGATGCAACAACTAAGCCCCTAGTGATGCAACAACTAAGCCCCTAGCGATGCAACAAATAAGCCTTAGTGATGTAACAACTAAGCCCTTAGTGATGCAACAACTAAGCCCCTAGTGATGCAATAACTAAGCGCTACACACACACACTATGGATATTTCTTTCCATTTCACACACAACGAACACACTCCTGTTCAAATTTTATTGCAATAATTTCATTATCGTTAACATTATTGAATAAGCGCTGGTGTTTGGTGGCAAGTGATACACTTTGTGTGAATAATTACTTATGATTATATACAGTAACATTTTACAACTATCTTGCTGGGAAAGAAAATGAGTGAAGAGAAGGTGGAAAACAGCAATAACAAAAAAAAATGGAATGACAACATCAAAGAATAAACAAGTCTTGCTTATGTCAACTCACATTAAGCAACCGCAAAGAAAGAGGAGCAGAAGAGGGAAGACAACATTACATTAATGAAAGCTCACAGAATATGCTGGATTACTTCAGTGTAAAAGAAAACATAAAAATTACATGACTAGAAGCCAAAGTCTCCAGGGAGACACTGAGAAGAACATTGATGAGAGAGGCAAGAGCAGCAGGAATCGGCTCCCTCAATGAGATAGAACTGCTTGCACAGAACAGAGACAGATGGCGAGATTTGATAAAATATCTTTAAAGAAAACTGCTAGAACAAAAATTCATATAGGAGAAGGTGTATCTTGGTCTACGCCTTACGGCTCGAAAGGTCAATAGATAGATAGATAGAAGCCAAACATAAATATATGCTACTGGTATGTGGCACATTTTTATAAATGTTGGATACCACACAAGTTTTATTTGTATATTCATATATGTAGCATATTTTTCTCTAAAAAAAAAAAATATATATACAATTTTCAGCAGTTATATTTGTTAAGGCACAGTTTAACAAAATCTTTACTATTAAAATAAAATGTTAGTAAAATTTAAATAAATTCATTATTTAAATGTTCAGTAACAATTCATTATATCTCAAACAGAGAATTATTATGCATCTCAAGGCATGAAATCTCAAGGCATGAAAGACAGTGAGCACTGTACAAATGATAACACAACAACCTGCTAAAGTGTTCATAAATTGATATCACAATTTGGAATGTTCACATTTTTGTTACAATTTATCATTAATGCAACATAAGTGATAATGTACATAATAACATAAAAGTCTGCAAATAAACTACAAGCATGTGCTAGAGACAGTTTCAGATCAAAAATTTTAAGAAAAGATGGATTCACTAAGATAAAATATTTTAAACCAATAGTAATCAGTCTTGACAGGAAGCAAATAGAAAGGAAATGAAGGGCAGTGATATCTGCAAAACATTTATAGAAGAGAAAATAAAATCATATCAGCAAAGAGTGTTTGAGTAGAAAGACATTTCTACAAATAGAAACAGATGATAAGCAGTTTTAGCAGTCGTTTAATTTGGAAGGATATAGAATAAATTATTGTAATAGGAAACTATGTAAACGTGGAGGATTCAGATCTGCAATAACAAAAACAGTTAAGCCTGAAAGAGAGATTTTTTAATTCGTAAAAGTAAATATAAGTTTAGTGGAAAATACAAAGGAATATAACATGTAATGTGCAGTTTAAAATAAAAGTTGAAGTTTCTTTAGAAAATGATATTAATTAGTACAGGCTAAACTTGTTTATGACAGTGTGTTGGGTTGACTTGCAATTCCAAGTCTGAGACTATGATGTTAATTCAGATGAAAAAAAGAATTGGTACATGCTTTCTAAGTGGGGATAATAGCAGCAAGGAAGAATACTGGCCTCCACTCCTCTAAGTGCTGTTATCTAGTGTTGAAATTTACTCCCCTAATATATTATATTATTATTAGGAAGAAACATTCATCATTTTTTGGCCATGCAATGAGAAGAGAACAGCTAGAATATATTGTAACAAATGGGAAAATTGAGGGATGAAGAGATAGAGGGAAGCAAAGAGAAAAGATACCAGACAGCTTAAAAGAATGGCTTGGCAGAAGGTCAACAACAGAAATAATTAACTGTCGAGATCGAAAGTTGTGGAGAGACGATCACCTACACCAGCAGGCATGGTACTTGATGATGATGAGTACATTATATATGTTACAGGCATCTTTTTTAGTACAGCAATATCATTACTTACTTGACGTAAAATCTTACATATAACTAGGCAGTAATACAGACAAAGAAGGAGGAACAGAGAATGATACCAAAATAAGGTTAAATAAAGCAAGAGAAGCCTTCATTGCACTAGAAAACATACCCAAATCCAAAGAAACTAGATTAAAAAGAAAAATAAAAATTCTCAACTCCAATGTTAAATCAGTCCTATTATATGGCTATGAAGCATGAAAAACAACAAAAACTATAATCACAAAGATTGAGTTGGATGCTACCATAAAATAAAAAAATAGAAATGGCAGGACAAAATCACTCACATAGATTTTTTGGGAAAGTACCAGTCATATACCAGTGGATAAAGAGATAAAGTGAAGGACAGGACACACTGCGCAAGCCAACTGAGAGTACTACACGACAGTCTCTTTTTTGGAATCTCCAGGGAAAGAGAGAAAGAGGAACAACAAAGTATTCTTGGAGAATACAGATGGAAGCAGAGATGAAGAGGATGTGGAAGACAGATAGAAGCAGAGTTGAAGAGGATGTGGAAGACAGATGGAAGCAGAGATAAAGAGGATGTGGAAGACAGATGGAAGCAGAGATAAAGAGGATGTGGAGGACATGGAATGATCTTAAAAGAATGGCAAGAAATAGATTGGCTTCAAAAGTTTTTGTTGAAGACCTATACTCCAAAAGAAGAATATAAAAAGATGACCATTAATGACCTAACAAGAGTTTTTCAAAGCTGGGAGAGGGATACAGCACATGGAACCATTGGAGGAAAGGGGAAATTGTATATCTCTTCTCTATATCCCCATATCTCTAGTTCAGTAATCAAATCCTGGAAGTGACACCCATAAAACAGATTCTTCAAGTTTAGAAACAGAAAGAAGTTAGTCATTGCCGTGAAACAGAAAGAAGTTAGTCATTGCCATGAAACAGAAAGAAGTTAGTCATTGCCGTGAAACAGAAAGAAGTTAGTCATTGCCGTGAAACAGAAAGAAGTTAGTCATTGCCATGAAACAGAAAGAAGCTAGCCATTGCCATGAAACAGAAAGAAGTTAGTCATTGCCATGAAACAGAAAGAAGTTAGTCATTGCCGTGAAACAGAAAGAAGTTAGTCATTGCCGTGAAACAGAAAGAAGTTAGTCATTGCCGTGAAACAGAAAGAAGTTAGTCATTGCCATGAAACAGAAAGAAGCTAGCCATTGCCGTGAAACAGAAAGAAGCTAGTCATTGCCGTGAAACAGAAAGAAGTTAGTCATTGCCATGAAACAGAAAGAAGCTAGTCATTGCCATGAAACAGAAAGAAGCTAATCATTGCCATGAAATAGAAAGAAGCTAGTCATTGCCATGAAACAGAAAGAAGTTAGTCATTGCCATGAAACAGAAAGAAGCTAGTCATTGCCTTGAAACAGAAAGAAGTTAGTCATTGCCATGAAACAGAAAGAAGCTAGTCACTGCCATGAAACAGAAAGAAGCTAGTTATTGCAATGAAACAGAAAGAAGTTATTGCCATGAAACAGAAAGAAGGTAGTCATTGCCATGAAACAGAAAGAAGCTATTGCCATGAAACAGAAAGAAGTTAGTCATTACCATGAAATAGAAAGAAGCTAGTCATTGCCATGAAACAGAAAGAAGTTAGTCATTGCCATGAAACAGAAAGAAGCTAGTCATTGCCTTGAAACAGAAAGAAGTTAGTCATTGCCATGAAACAGAAAGAAGCTAGTCACTGCCATGAAACAGAAAGAAGCTAGTTATTGCAATGAAACAGAAAGAAGTTATTGCCATGAAACAGAAAGAAGTTATTGCCATGAAACAGAAAGAAGGTAGTCATTGCCATGAAACAGAAAGAAGCTATTGCCATGAAACAGAAAGAAGTTAGTCATTACCATGAAACAGAAAGAAGGTAGTCATTGCGATGAAACAGAAAGAAGCTATTACCATGAAACAGAAAGAAGTTAAGTCATTACCATGAAACAGAAAGAAGGTAGTCATTGCCATGAAACAGAAAGAAGCTATTACCATGAAACAGAAAGAAGTTAGTCATTGCCATGAAACAAAAAGAAGCTAGTCATTACCATGAAACAGAAAGAAGTTAGTCATTACCATGAAACAGAAAGAAGGTAGTCATTGCCATGAAACAGAAAGAAGTCATTACCATGACACAGAAAGAAGTTAGTCATTGCCATGAAACAGAAAGAAGCTAGTCATTGCCATGAAACAGAAAGAAGTTAGTCATTGCCATGAAACAGAAAGAAGCTAGTCCTTGCCATGAAACAGAAAGAAGTTAGTCATTGCCGTGAAACAGAAAGAAGCTAGTCCTTGCCATGAAACAGAAAGAAGTTAGTCATTACCATGAAACAGAAAGAAGCTAGTCATTGCCATGAAACAGAAAGAAGTTAGTCATTACCATGAAACAGAAAGAAGCTAGTCATTGCCATGAAACAGAAAGAGGTTAGTCATTGCCATGAAACAGAAAGAAGTTAGTCATTACCATGAAGCAGAAAGAAGCTAGTCATTGCCATGAAACAGAAAGAAGCTAGTCATTGCCATGAAACAGAAAGAAGCTAATCATTGCCATGAAACAGAAAGAAGCTAGTCATTGCCATGAAACAGAAAGTAGCTAGTCATTGCCATGAAACAGAAAGAAGCTAGTCATTGCCATGAAACAGAAAGAAGCTAGTCCTTGCCATGAAACAGAAAGAAGCTAGTCCTTGCCATGAAACAGAAAGAAGCTAGTCATTACCATGAAACAGAAAGAAGGTAGTCATTGCCATGAAACAGAAAGAAGTTAGTCATTGCCATGTCCAGTGAGTAAGGTGGAAGGGACCTGAGTCACATCCACACTGATTTATAAGGACAATGGTTAATCTGTGTCAAGACAGATATTTTAAATCAGGGCATAGGAGATGAAGTGATGGAAGAAGAGGCTTACCGTGATGCATACATTCATAGACAAGAATTAAAGTGCACATCAATTTTCAGACATGCATCTTGGCTCCTTTATACTAAAATGCACACCACTTTTTAGACATGCATCTTGGCTCCTTCATACTAAAATGCACACCACTTTTCAGACATGCATCTTGGCTCCTTCATGCTAAAATGCACACCACTTTTCAGACATGCATCTTGGCTCCTTCATACTAAAATGCACACCACTTTTTAGACATGCATCTTGGCTCCTTCATACTAAAGTGTGAACTACTACTCTTCACCATCCATTTTAAAAGGAAATTAGGTGAGTGTAGATTTCTGTGTTATGGTTTACAGCAAGATGTGATATCTGTGTTTTTTACCCCACACAACTGACTTCAGCATTGCATTTTTGGGTATCAGACTGCCTTTCCCCTTCAATCCTAAATCACTTTACAAATTAGTTTGTTAACAAGAACACTAGAAAATAATTCTAAAGGCAAAATGGGCACTCAACAATACAACTTTTATTCCAATGTTGTGCTATCAGTGTTAGTCCTGAACCCTAGATGCAAGAACAATAAGAAAAATAACCTGTACTGAGATTCAATGTGTTAGACGAATGACAGAAAACAGACTGAAAGATACAATCAGAAATTAAGAACTGAGAAAAAAGCTAGGAATAATTCCCACCATAGAATATATAAAGAAACAACAGATACAATGGTTTGGCCACGTGACAAGGCAGAAAGATAAAAAAAAACAACACAATGAGCCTTCAATAAACATTGTAAAAACACCAGACCCAAGGGCCAACCACGGAAAAGATGGATTGACGGAATATTAGAAACACTAGGAAACATAATAGCAGCAGAGGTGAACAGAAGAGTGAAAGATTGCAAATTATATCTTCCCTCGACGCTGAAAGGCAAATGAGAAAGAAAAGAAGAAGTAACAAAAACTACCAAGGGAAGGATCTTAATAATCAGATGTGGTTCACTGATCCTAAAGCAGGCAGTCAGCTATCAGTTTCTGATCACTTTTAAACCAGGTTTTGGTGGGCATTTTATCCATTATTTCATACTCTGTCAAAAATGATTGTAAAACAGTAAAATCTATGCATTTCTTTCCTTAAAACTTTCACACTAAATATTCATTCCTATGTGGAATATATGGTCACAATTTTCATACAATGGACTGTGTAACAAACAGAATGGCATAAAAAATCAAATAGAATGAGATGTATAAAATAAAGACTAAAAAGTGTAAAATAAACCAGGATGTATAAAGCAAATAGAATGAGATGTACAAAACAGACTGGAAAGTGTAAAATAAACAAGGGTGTATAAAACAAATAGAATGGGATGTACAAAAAAAAAACATGGGAAGTGTAAAACTAAATAGAATGGGGTATGTACAATAAGTTCAATATAATATTATGTGTATGTATATATATATATATATATATATATATATATATATATATATATATATATATATATATATATATGAAAAATAAGTTCAGTAAAATAATTTAAAAAAGTTTTTAAATGCTATGTAGAGCCAGTCTTAACATATGGACGTGAATCATGGACAATAGGATAACAGGCAAGAAAAGCTAGAGGCTGTAGAAATGTGGTTTTACAGAATAATGTTGAGAATACCATGGACAGCTGAGAAGAGTAATGAAAACATTCTGAAAGAGACCAAAGCTAAAGGATAGCTAATCTCCAATATTATAGAGAAACATTTTTTGGCCATGTAATGAGAAAGGAATAGCTGGAATATATTGTGACAACTGGTAAAATTGAGGGATGAAGAGGTAAAGGGAAGCAAAGAGAAAAGATACAAAACAGCTTAATTAAGAGAATGACTTGGCAGAAGGTTAACAATTGAAATGATAAATAGCTGTCGAGATTGAAAGTTGTGGAGAGACATGATCACCTATGCCAGCAGGCATGGCACTTGATGATGATGTAAAATAAACAATGGATTGTATAAACTAAACAAAGAGCTGTGAAAAATAAACATAATGAGGTGTGTACAATATATAGAATGGGGTGTGCAAAATAAAAAGTATGGAATGTATTAGACATCAAATGGAATAAGTAAAGTATACTTGCTATAACTATATGTAACTATACACCATGAAGCATACCAGATTTTAAATGGGGGTGTTTAAATGAGAAAGAATTGTCTTTAAATAACTTTTTTTTTTAAACCAACAAGTAAAAGACACTAAATAAAGTATCATGTAATGTGTCCCTTCCACTAAAAATAATTTTGATAAAGAAAATACAGATGACAATGCTACAGTTAATTCAACCCATGATAGGTCCTTTAGGTACTGAGCGACCATTCTTTGCCCGAACTACGGCTATTGCCACCAATGCAGCAACAACAAGGCACATAATGAATGATATAATTATTAGTCTTTCAGCTCTTTTAGCAAACTTTAGAGCCTTGTCTATATTTCCTCTCATAATTCCCTCATTGAACTCTGTTTCTGTCCTAAATGCAAAATATACAGCAAGTGCACCAAAAGGAAAGAATGCAATACAAGCAATGATAGATAATATTTTTAGGCACTTCATTCTTTTTTGACGTAGAGGGCGCTCTGACTCTGACCACAGCTCTTGAATTCCTTGAGTGTCAATGCTGCGAGACCCATCAGTTGTAGTCCTCATCTGTCCATGCAAAACATTGACTCTGCCACCTGTAGCACTATACTGAACATGAACCACTGATTGTTCAACAGGATGAACGATGCTGCTGACAGGTTCTGTGGACTCTTGACTTGTTTTTAAGGATGTTGCAGAGTGAGCAATGTTATTTGAGATATTAGCCCTTGACTCAACAGCTGTGATGCTTGGCCTCTCTAAAGTATCCTCTTTCTCATGCTGCTCATCAGATTTCTGAAGTCCTTGAAAGGTGGGTTGTTGCCATATATTTTCATTAGCTTCAAAATCTGTTTTAATGTTCTGTTCATTGTTGTATTTGTATATTGAGAGATGAGGCTGCAGTTCCAGGTCAGGATAAAACTTGTCAGGATCATCAGGCACATTCTCACTGCCAGCATCTTCCACAAGGTGGGTGAAGCCAAAACTGCCTGCTCGTGACATGCTTGCTGAAATGATGCAAAATAACAAGTTAAGGTAAACAGAAATAATGATAAAAAAAAAAAAAAAAAAAGTAAAGTGCCCCCGTCACACCAAGTGGCATATAGGGAGTATGGTTATGACCATAAATTTTACCGACCTTCGGCACATGATTTTTGGAGTAATGTGATTGGTATTACGCCCGTGCCACTTTACTTTCACAGAAAAAAAATCAAGTACCCATTAAAGGCTGGGTGAACCTGGAAGCCGTCAGTTGGGATCGAACCCTACCTCTTGTCCTTTGTAGTCCAGTTCACTAACCACTGAGCTACAAGTAACGATAAACCAATGATAAAATATCAATCTAAAAGACAGAGTTATAGCGTTATTGATGTTTTAAATTCTGTAGTTAGGTGGCTTGAGTTGAGTACCCTGGTCACCCCTAGAAGTAGGGGGGGGGGGGGAGAGAGGGAGAGATGGAGGAGGAAAAGCTAAAGCCCAAATGAACTGTCATTGCGATAGTTGGATTAACAGCCCAACAGTTGACCAATACCTCGCCCTCCCCCTTCCAATATAGTTCCACTGAAACCAGTCTATCAAAAGAGGCTTGCTAACAGAGACAAGGATTATCATGTTCTCAGTAGCAGTGGCATTTACTGATATAGAAAACCTAGTATTGCAGTACCTCTAGGTGGGACAAGTTTAAACTTATCGAGTAAAATCAGGGAATTCAAGCAGTAAAATCAAGGAATTCAAGCAGTCAAATCAGGGAATTCAAGAAAGCCAGTAGAACATGCCACATAGACTATCTCGGGTTCAAGATCTTGCTATCAGCTTAACTTACGTCAGCCAGCTGCATTAAGTCAGGTCAAGTTAAAACCCCTAAAGCTATGCCAGCATAATTTTCCTACCAGATTCTGTAAGCTGGATAGATTTGAGTGGGTAGGAGGTGAGACTAAAGGGAACATCTTGTTCCTCCAGCTTGAGGGGGGCTGCTGCATGGTGCTGACCTTTGTTTATGGAAAAGAGAAAAAAAGAATGTTGTTATGGAAATAACAGTGGAAAACATTGCCACAGGATGGGCATCCAGAATTTGGGGATTTGTATGACTAATGGTGTGGTTCAGATATGAGACACTTTGAAAGATGGTTACAAACCACAAGAAGTGGAGGAACTTTGTTAATACCTTACAAGATGCCACAGGGTGTACAAACACTATTTTGTGAGTTTGAAGTCTAAGAGAAGAAGAATACTGGTTATGGTTATTTGAAGCCTTGGTATCACTGCAAACGAATGGAAATCCATAATTACTCAACTGTCCATGACAGTGGAATCATCTGAATTAACATTTCATCGAATACCCAAACAAAGAAAGGCAGTTGCAGTCACCATCATAGCAAACACAGCACATGTCAAAAGACATAAGGCATATTATAGCATTGACAGTGAATGCAGCTGAACTGTCCATCATACGATATTGTCATTCATCATAAGCAATCTGCATACAGAAACACCATCGGATGAAACACACAATTCACTGGGCACTACTCAGTAGCTCCGGCAGCAAGCCAGACCTGAAATATGAGGAAACTGCAACAAGGATCACTTTTCAGACAGTGCCTCAACAGTTCCCTGTCGCCTATCCACCATATTGACCAGAAGTCCAGAAGAATATTACCTTTGCAGAGCGGAGATAGCGGCTTCAATTTCTTGGGCAAATTTTTGTTGGAAGCACAGTCCAGTGATCTCCTCCTGGATGCTTTTCCTTTCCTAACCAAGTCAGGTATCCATTTCTTTAAGCCTGGATCATCTGATGGATGTGCCCAAAGTATCAACTGACTATATTGCAAATTATGTGTAAAACAAAAAAATTATACAATTTTTTTTTTCAGTGTACAAAAACAAAAGTAATACTTTTGTAAAAATAACATACATTCTGCAGAGGACATGCAACCTAGTGATGAAATAAATTTCATGCATAGCATTCATTTATGAATGTATGCTATATGTAATTCGGGTATGTTCAACCCGAATATAAAAAGTCTGTGTCGGTGGATGGGGCGGATGAATCGAAAATGATCAACGGCCCAGAAGGCAAAAACAGCAAAGTGTGTGGTACACATGAGGCATATTCAGAACACGAAAGACGAATATGGCAGACCACCGTGAAAGAGATTGGAGCCTCATCACGTTACACTCCAAAGAAAGCCATGGAGAGAAATTGTAACTACTGTATTAAGAACGAATTAAAAATAGCTACATGGAATGTTAGGACCTTATACCAACAAGGAAAATTAGAAAATCTAATGGTAGCAGAACGATTAAACATAGATATCTTAGGCATATCAGAAACAAGATGGAAGGAAAGTGGATACATACAAGATGATAAATATACATTTATATATTCAGGTAACACTACAGAACATCAAAGAGGAGTAGGTATTCTAATAAAATGAGAGCTACAAAAATATATATACTCACTTGACATACATACAATGATAGGATTACACAATTAAAAATGAAGGCAAAACCATTTGACATAGCATTAATACAGACATACGCACCTACTCATGACTATACAGACGAACAAATAGAGGCATACTATGAAGATCTAAACACAGTTATGAAGCAAGTGAAATTATCAGACATCTTGATTGTAATGGGTGACATGAACGCAAAGGTGGGAAAAGGCAGATATAAGACCATTATAGGAAATCATGGTTTAGGAAAAAGAAATAACAGAGGAGAAAGATTAATACAATTTTGTGAAGAAAACAGACTGATAATATGCAACACCTTCTTTGAGCAATAGAAAATAAAATTATACACATGGAAAAGCCCTGGAGACAAGAAGAGAAATCAAATAGATTACATAATGATAAAAGACAGATTCAGGAACAACGTCAAGAAAGCCAAAACCTACCCAGGAGCAGACATTAATTCAGACCACAATCCTGTAATGATAAAAATGAAAATCAAATTAAAGAGAAACAAACAAAAAAACTAATTAGCAACACCAATAGATATAACAGCATTAAACCAGAAAGATGTACAAGAAACTTATACTGTACAAGTAAAGAACACATATCAGAAGTTACTAGAAGAGGGGATGGAGCAGTACAGAAGAGAAAATCCTGAGGAAAAAGTCACAACAAAATGGCAATGCATAAAAAACAGCATGCAAGAATCCTGCAATACCTTGCCCAAAAAGGAAAGTAACAAAAAACAAAAATGGATAACTGACAAAATTTTAGAAAAAATGGAAGAAAGAAGACAAGCGAAAAACACTGCCAGATAAAAGGATATAGACAATGAAATACGGAGAATGTGCAGAAAGGCAAAAGAAGACTGGCTCAACCAAAGATGTCTAGAAGTTGAAACTATGGAAAGTAAACAAAACTTAAGAGAGATGCACACAGAAATAAAGAGAATGACGAATAAAGACAAAAAAGCTGCAGGAAATGGATGTATTGCAAACAAAGAGGGAAGAATGCTAACAGACAACAAAGGTATAATAGACAGTTGGCAAGAATATATAACAATTATTTCATGACGAAAGGGACAAAAAGCCAGACATAAAATGTACATACAACTATAAAATCATAAAATCTGAAGTAGAAAAAGCTATAAAAACAATGAAAAAGGGAAAAGCAGCAGGGCCTGACAATATACAAATAGAGATGATACAGGCTCTAGAAGAGTTTGGCATCGAAGTGATCACAGACATATGCAATGACATATACCATACAGGATACATACCAAATGATCTAAAATCATCAACTTTCATTGCATTGCCTAAAAAGAATGGTGCAGTTGAGATATAACAAGGAGAACTCTACACCCATGGACATAAAAAGAGGAGTAAGACAAGGATGCATCCTATTACCAAGCTTGTTCAATCTATACACTGAGCAAATCTTTAAAAACATCTCAGAGATACCAGGCCTAAACATTAATGGAAAGATAATCAATAACCTAAGATATGCTGATGATACTGTTCTACTAGCAGAAAATCCTAAAGATCTACAACAATTACTTAATGTGATAAACATAACAATCAAAAAATATGGACTAGATATGAATATCAAAAAGACTAAAACTATGATCATAAACAAAGAAAATTCTCAAGACCTACAATTAAATATCACAGTTGAGGGAATACATCTGGAGACAGTCCAGAGCTACAACTACCTGGGACATACTATAACCAATGATGGAAAATGTAAAATTGAAATAAACAAAAGAATAGGTATGGCAAAAAGTAATTTTAATGCCATGAAAAATATACTAACAACAAAACAAATATCAGTAGGGCTGAAACTAAGAATGGCAAAATGTTACATCATCTCAATATTCCTGAATAGTGCAGAAACATGGACATTAGACAAGAAAACAGAAAAGAAAATTGAAGCTTTGAAATGTGGATTTATAGAAGAATAGGTAGAATTGGATGGAAACAAAAGATAACAATGAAGTTTTAAAACAACTGAAAATAAAAAGAGAACTACTAAATACAATTAAGACAAGACAAATGAAATTGTGGGGGCATGTTAAAAGACAACAGGCTACTAAAAGTAATATTGGAAGGAAAAATACAAGGTAAAAGAGGCAGAGGCAGACCAAGACTAACATGGACGAGTAACATCAAAAGATGGACAAATCAATCTATGACAGCCTGCACCATCAAAGCAAGAAAGAGTAGAATGGCGATCCATGGTAGCCAACCTTCGTTGTGGAGAAGGCACTCGATGATGATTCATTTATGAAAAAAATTGTGATAGTTGTGTATCATTGTCACCATTGATCAATTCAGTTGGACCTTCTAGCAGTAACAGCGTCTCCTTACACTAAAAAACACTATTCATGCTGTGAAACTAGGTTTATTTTCTTGAATCTGCTAGATTAAAACTTTTGTAGCACCTGTTTGTTCACGAATCACTTCTTTCAACTAAATGTTACTACATTGATTTAATCATTGATTAAACTTAATTAAAACCTATTAACTAGGTCTAGGTGTCTGCCTTGCCCTTACATTGGCTAATGAGCTAATGAAATATCACAATAAAATAACAATCACTGCATAGTGGTGTTTCCCTTCACTGTGACTAATAATTGTCAAAGACTTGCATCACATTTGAGGGGTCAAGGCAAAGAGATAAAAAAAAATTGCAAAAAAAATTGCGAAGCTGCAGTAAAGATGAGTGTGAAGGAGAAGTGACATTTTTTTTTTCAATTTTTATTTCGCTTCATGGCATTTTGAGTCATTGATAACAAACAGCTTTAAATTTTTTAAAAAAATAATAATTTATCATTAAATTAGATCCAGTAATAATATAAACTTAATTAAAGTTAAATCATGCGATATGCTATATATTATATTTAAATATATACTATATGACTTTAATCTTATATTAGTTATTTTAAGTTTTTGTATGCTAGTCAATGGTGCCCATAACAATTCTGAATTCAATAGGTTGAATAGGTCAGGACATTAATTGACAATCAAATTTTGCATGCGCGGCAGTTTGGTAATAATAATATAATTATAATACACACATTACCTTTTTTTATAGAATAATAACGATTACATTCAATTCATTCATCCAACATTAGTAATTTTATCATATAATAGATTGTATTATTTAAAATAATAATAATAATGTACTTATTGTACTAATGACTAATGTTGAGCCCTTCACTTCAAGAGCTGATCGTCGTTCTAAATCTATTTATATTATTATATTACTACTTCAGGGCGGCTTTGACTTACTTTAAATTTACGTTTAGAATCTTCATAAATCGCTCTTTACATTTACAGCAAGTGTCAAGCCCAACTAACGCCTAATAACGGGTAACCGACAAATAACACTAAATAAAGCAGAACTGGGAGCACGGAAAACGCATGCGACAAGCCTACATTGAACAGAAGTGTAACTATTATTATACATACATACCTGGTCATGTGGAGGTCGCAAACACCAGCAAGTTGGTGAGGAGTGTTCAGTTGAGCAAGAAGTTGCGGTTATAGATTCAAATTACTGAGCTACGACACTCTACTCTACTCACAGTGTCTGAGTGTCAAAGGTAATAGCAGATTGAGCAGTAAGCGGCACGTCAAAGTCGCAGCAGTGTGTTCCATAACTGACGCCATATTTCTTGTATGATTTGTATAACCTAGTTTACTTGTCCCCTTCACAGACATTACAACCACAACAATTCTCTGCCACCAATGTATTGTTAGTTCAGTAGTTCATTGCGCAGTTCCTCGCATACCTGGGGTCATCTACCTGTGTCACGTGTGTGTTCGTGAAGTACGCCTACCCAACAAGACACACCCACCTGTGGCGTGAAACCAGGAAGAGTCAGACAGTTAGTTTTAACAATAAAGACAAGTGCAGTTGCGTACATTTTGGATAGTCTCATTTGATGTCTGACAAAAACAAAATCCTTTATCAACCGTTTTAGCTATTATTCTTTTACAGGAAAAGCTTGTGGACCAAATAATACAACTAAAGAGGAGATTAAAGCCGTGGGTGATTTTGGAATAGCAATAATAACAAAAATGTTTTCAATGGTTTCTACAACAGCGGATATATACCAGACGACCTGCTCAAATCAATATTCATAGCCCTACCAAATAAATCTGGTGCGATTGAATGCGGTGATCATCGCCTTAGTCACATGATTAAGATATTACTAAGAATCATCATGCGAAACAAGATCAGTCCAGAAATTAGTGGTGAACAGTGTGATTTTGTTGGAGGTAAAGGTACGAACAATACAATGCCAAATGCATCATAAGATCTTTAGTACAAAGAGTCATATAGGTAAAAACAGATCTATACCCGTGTTTCATAGATTATACCAAAGCATTTGACAAAGTAAAATACCAAGAAATAATCAAAATTTTAGAAAGCATAAACGTAGACAGCAAAGATCTAAGAATAATAAAGAACATGTACTGGCAACAAACAGCGGCCATAAGAACTGGAAACCAATTGGGAATGTTTCAACAAATAAAGGGGTATAGGCATCAACATGCATAGAGATGCAAAGCTGCTGATGATAATAATGACAATTTTGTTATTTTTAAAAAAAAAAAAAAAGAAGAAAAGTGGTATGGTAACAGCTTTACGTTGGTGAAAAAGAAAACAAAAGTCCAAATACGTTTCGGTAAATTCGGCCTTCAGCTCGAACAATAAACAGCAACACAAACGGTGTGTATATATATATGAGGATATACACAGAAACCTAACTACGTGGCGATAACATGCAAGATTCTCAAGAAAGAAAACAAATCACTTCCCTGCGGTCCAGAGCTTGGTCGGGCACTGACTGAACTAACATTGGTGGGCCAATTGACCAGGCAGTCAGGTGAGAAATAAATGGGAAGGGTTCTATAAACATGGGGAGGTGGGTACACGATACGTAAAAAATTGCGTGTATCTAACTATGGGTGGGTACACCGAACAGATGTGCAAAAAACATGCGTACATAACCATACATACGTAAAAGCATAAGTCTGCATATATATTGCCACAAAGCACACTAAAGAAAACCGGAAGGTGTCCAAATATGATAATCATCATCATCGAGTGCCATCTCAGCAACGAAGGTTGGCTACCATGAGGCGCCATTCTGCTCAGTCTCTTGCTTTGGTGGTGCAGGTTGTCATAGGCTGGTTTGTCCATCTTTTGATGTTACTTGTCCATGTTAGTCGTGGTCTGCCTCTGCCTCTTTTACCTTGTAATTCCCCCTCCAGGATTACTTTTAGTAGGCTGTTGTGTCTTTTAACATGGCCCAAAAAATCGCATTTATTTATGCTAATACATATGCAGACACATATACATACACGTATAAAAATCATGTGCCGAAGGTCTGAAAATGTATTGTCACTAACACAATATTCCCTATAGGGCACTTGGTGTGATGGGGCTCTTTACTTTACTTACTATAGGTGCGGTTGCGCATGGGTTGTAAGAAATGTGTAGTGGGTATCATATGTGAATGAGAGCGATATGTTTATGCGTTGTGGGGACAGCGAACCTAACTGGGCAATGAGACGATTCTCAAGGACGAACCGGCTACGATTGCTGGAGTGACACGAGACAATGCCAGTGACTAGCATGTGAGGTTTACCAATATGGCCAGGGGAGTTGAATGAGACAACACCGGGCTGCCAGTCTTTTGCTCAACATCACGAAGATGCTCACAAAATCTTTCCCAGGCGTCGTCTAGACTAACCCACATACGTCATCTGGCAATGCTTACATATTATGGCGCAGATGATATTCCGTGACACACAAGTAAACCCCTCCTTGATGTCGAATCAGTGCAAAGCACGTAGTCACAAGTTCTGCAAACTCGACGTCCACAACGAACACTACCAAGGTGTTTGTGGTTTGAGCGGGAGTGGCTGCTCGTGACATGAATGTCTCTCAGACTCTTGTCGCGTATGAAGGCTACCAAAGGAAGATCACTGAAAAGTAGGCAGGCAGTGGAATCTGAGTGGAGAATGGAGCGGTACCGGTTAAGGATCCTCACCGCAGCCAAGTTGTGGGGGTGGTAGGTGAATGTGGATATGGTCCTATCAGAGGAACGGCGGGTGGATGGGGTGAGTGCCATCGGTCGAGAAATGGCGAGAGCTCGTTGGTGGATGGGGTGAGTGTCATCGGTCGAGAAATGGCGAGAGCTCGTTGGTGGATGGAGTGAGTGTCATCGGTCGAGAAATGGCGAGAGCTCGCTGGAAGGCAGATTGGAGAACCGGATCAGGATAGAGACGACGCCTAAATAAACTTAACATCAAGTGGACTTGTTGGAGGAAGTCTTGATCATCGTGGAAGATAAAGTCGTAATAATTGAGAAAATGGAATCGAATCTCTGCAGTGAGATGGATGAGACGAGGTGTAGAGAAGATAACAGTGGGCATCTGTGGGTTTATAGAAGACGGAAGTGTGAAGGCTGGAGGTACCCATGGAGACGATCAGATCTAGAAATGTGACAGACGAGGTAGAGATATGTGATGTAATCTTGATGGATTTATGAAAGTTGCCAATGTAGTCGATAAACCTGGAGATATCATCACCCGGCAAGTCGGTCAGTCAAAAGTCGTCATCGATGTACCGGAGGTATTTAAGAGCAAGGGGCCACGGTACGAGATCAATAAAGAAAACAGGATGTTAGGCAAGGTTGTGTGCTGTCACCGGATTTATTTAATATGTATGGTAAAACTACTTTAAGATTCATAAGGGGTATTGAAAAAAGAGGTGTTGGTAGACTGGACATTTTTGACATTTCTTTTGTCATTTTAGCTACCAGAGGGAGCACTGTCCGCGGTGAGGGGAGATAAGAAATGGGTTACTGTCACCTGCCACGCATGTTGTAAGAGTCTACTAATGAGATTTGGGGACAAGGTTTTATCCAGTGCAACAGAGTTTGTGCACCTGATCAGAAGCCATCTTCAGTGCTTTCGTTAGTGTGTGGTGGGAGTGCTTCATACTGGGAAATGTGCTGAGGAGGGGATCTGAGCGTTATACAGTTGTCCGCTGTGTAACGAAGATGATCTTTCGACTAAAACTTTCTAACGCCTGTGGTGCCTTTGATATCTTTACTTTAGCATAAAAGGGATGGATAGTCAGGGTTGTAGAGTATTGCTTTTTCGACTCTAAAGATTCATAGCAACATCATCAAGTACAAACTCTGTTTATTAATTGAATAGTCGATTTCCGTCAATGTTATATTCTTAAACTTCCTGGTACCATAGCTTTATGGACACAGTCAACGATCAGAGAAAAAAGATATCGACCAAAAAAATGGGGTGGGAAGACGAAAGAAATAAAAGAATGGTCTTGCCGTGATTTCGTAAATTTCACAAAGATCCGCGCCAAAAAAAAAAAAAAGAAAGAGAGCAACATTTGATATGAAAGTTATCAATGAACCATATCTGACTGACTGCCTGCTTTAGGATCTGTGGCAACAGCTAAGCGAGATCCTGTTTCGCCAACCGACGGTGGCTCTGATAACAAAATAACAAGTCTGGCCAACTGGATCAAGCAGGGAGGTAACCCAATACCCAGAAAAGCCACGCTGAATATTGATGGGTTGTTGGGTCGAAATGTGCAAATATCACAGTGTGCTGTAAACCACATTTCACAAGACATATATGTCCGTTTAATGTCCTTGAGAGCCGATGATGAGGGGTAGTCATTGAGTGAATACTGAAAGAAAGAAAGAAGGAAAGAAAGAAAGTTGAAGTCAATATCTACATTGCCCCAATATCTACATTGTCCCACTAACCCAGTAGGTCAAAGGTGAGCAAGAAAAAGTAGAACTATAGGTAAGATTGTAATGTGTTGGAAATCACAATAAGCTTACCCTAGTGTATTGATTTATTATCTTGACAAGAAAGCTATGTTTGTTTGTTTGAGGAGTGTAGCAAAGCAACTGAACAGAGCTTGATATGAAACTATTTTTACAGCACTTGATAAAACAACACAACTACACATGTTTCTACTGGCCACATTCTACAAACTAATCACAAACAATTACAGGCAGTTCTAAAATGAATTTATTTTTCAGCAGTCACTGGAACAAAAATATATTTTTTAATAAATGCATTAATAATAGGAATATCTTTCATTGATAAAACACATCAAATAAAATCATCCAGAAGAAACAGGTACATGTTCACACTAAAAATCATGCAGGTTTCAAATATTTTAGAATGGATGTAATTGTAAACCTGCAAAGATGACAGAGTAGATATGGTTAGATCTATGAAATGAATAACTGATAAAAACAATAACAAACATCACACAAATTTCAAGACTGATATCACCATTTATAAAAGACCCTTGTACAAGAGAAATGAAACAAACAAACAAAGAAAAAACTTCCTCAATGAGGCCATTTCAACTTCGGACCTGGTCACAGCAGCTGGCAGTTGAGTCCTTTCATTCTAATGTTACATATTATTTTGTTTCAATATCTAATTATTAGTTGCATATGTATTGTTACTTTTATTTACTTACATATTTGTGTATGTGTTGTTTATTGTTCAAGCTGAAAGCCTAATGAGCCGCAACATCTTTTGATTTTGTGTTGTCCATTATAAAGCTTTAAAAATACAATTTTTTCTAATATTTGTTCATTTCTGTTTTATAATCAGCTTTACTGTAGCTTTGCATTTTGATGCATTTATAAGCATTTGTATGCTTTAGTTCCCCTGTACAGGAGCACTACATCTATACTAGGAGTACAACTTGAGGTTCCTAATTCTGAATGTAAAAGAAAATAATGCTGAAGGAAAACTTGGGAGTTTGATATTGTGGAATGAGGAAAAGCAGCAGCATCACTGATAGACAAAATGAGACATCAGCCAAAGTTGTGGCCAATAGTTCCCTCCTCAAGTAATTATCTCATATAATATTGTTCATCAGTGCTATATAGAGCCAATTCTGACCTATGGAAGTAAATCATGGGCAGTAGACAAACAAATGAAAACACGATTAGAGGCAGCACAGATGGGATTTCTCAGAAGAATGTTGAAAGTTCACTGGACGGCTAAAAAGACCAACAAGGAAATTCTCAGAGGCCAACGCAAAAAGGGAGCAACTAAAAAACATCAGAAAGAAACAATCAACATTTTTCAGGCACATCATGAGAAGAGGAAAGTTGGAATACTTGGTTACAACTGGAAAAATACAGGGAAGGAGTGATCGCAGATGACAAAGAGAGACTATACTAGATAGCTTGGTGTCATGGCAACAGTCAACAACAGAATTGATACAATGCTTGGTGGATAGAAGATTGTGGAAGGACATGATCACCTATGCCAACGGGTATGGCACATGATGAATGAATGAATATTGATAACAGACAAGTGCAAGATCAAATATCATTCATAGCTTTGTTTCCTTCAACATTCAGACTGACCAACTGCATAGAGTCAAATTTGTAAAGACCAAAATAATTTAACATAGGCAGACATGATCACAGCCAATGGGAAAATACAAAACTTACATTGTTTTAACAGGCCTTTGTGTTTTAACAGACCTTTGTGTTTTAACAGGCCTTTGAAAGGATTCCAATTCAGCTAAAAAAAATTGCATTGATAGGAAACTCTTTGTGTAGAGGACCCAACAACAAGTAATTCGACATTGGAAAAGATCCTCCCATAAAGTGCTTCAACCTTTCATTGTCTTGAATTTCTGAGGAAAAAGAAAGAAAGAGTCCCTTTACACCACATAATGGTGTATATAGAATATGATGTTAGTGTCCACGTTTATTTATAGACCTTTCAAACATTAGTGTTATGGTAATGTGATTAGTATCACACCAATATCATCTTTCTTCCCAAGAAAAATCAGGTACCCATTTAGGTCTAGGTGAACCTGGAAGTCACCAATTAGGAAATTCTTGTCTGTAGTAGCCAGGTTACTACTAAACACTGATGTACAGTGTGTCCCTGACCTTCTGAGATGTAATGGGAACTCAGCCATGACCCAAGGTGTCTATATCCTGTTGCATACAAAGCCACACACTTGCCAAACACGCTGGCAGAATATATTACCAGACAAAGTTAGCCTAACCTGCAGTTTACAAGAAACTTCCTGGTTGATTGAATGTCAAGAGTTTAAATTTGTTTATAAAGTAGGCCCTGTATAAACGATTTTTACAGCTAATTTTTAGTATATGTGACAAGAAAATCATTGACATGGATACTTAGTGTTTTATTTGTAATTGATCACTTAGTTATATGTTAACAAAATTTTCTTCCTTCTTTTCTGTCCACAGATTAACTGATTGGTTAGGTGGTACACATTGTAGCGAAGCATCTTGTAGAACACCAACAAACTTACTATTATACTAAAGCTGGAATATATTGTAACAACTGGGAAAATTGAGGGACGAAAAGATACAGGGAAGCAAAGAGAAGAGATACCAGACAGCTTAAGAGAATTGCTTGGCAGAAGGTCAACAACAGAAATGATAAATAATTGTTGTGATCGAAAGTTGTGGAGAGACATGATCACCTATGCCAGCAGGCTGGTACTTGATGATGATGATTCTTTTGTTTATTTCAGTTTTACATTTTCCATCACTGGTTATAGTATGTCCAAGGTAGTTGTAGTTCTGAACTGTCTCCATGTCTATTCCTTCAAATTTGATATCCACTTGTGAGTTTTGAGTATTTTCTTTGCTTATGATCATAGTTTTAGTCTTTTTGCTATTCGTATCTAGTCCATATTTTTTGCTTGTCATGTTTATTTCATTAAGTAATTGTTGTAGATCTTTAGGATTTTCTGCTAGTAGTACAGTATCATCAGCATATCTTAGGTTATTGATTATCTTTCCATTAATGTTTAGGCCTGGCATCTCTGTGATGTTTCTAAAGATTTGCTCAGTGTATAGATTGAACAAGTTTGGTGATAGGATGCATCCCTGTCTTACTCATCTTTTTATATCAATGGGTGTTGAGTTCTCTTTGTTATATTTTATTATTGCTGTTTGCTCCCAGTATAAATTACATTAATTTTTTTGTTATTTGGTTATGGAAGGCCCTGTATCATTGCAAACGAATTAAAATCCATAATTGCTCAACCGCCCGTGCCAGCGTAATCATCCGAATCTCATCTCCCAAACAAAGAAAGGTGACTGTAGTCCCCATCATAGCAGTCTCAGCACACGCCAAAAGACATAAGGTGAAACCGCGCAGAAAGTTAACACAGCCAACTGTTCCCTGTCATACGATATCATCATTCATCGAAAGCAATTGGAATATCGAAACATGATCAAAACGGATAAGACACACAGCTCACGGTGTGCACAGAGCACTTAACTCAGTAGCTCCTGCAACAAGCCGGACTTGGAATATGAGGAAACTGCAACAAGGAACACTTTTCATGCATAGCCTTCAATTGTTCCCGCCTCCTATTCACCATATACCGGGAGTTCACATCGTCTTGAAAATGATGATCGTCATATTTTTTAAAAAATGTAGAGCGCTTGATGATGTTAGGCCATCGTTGTTGACTCCAATTCCGAATATATAGACATACAGTTAGTCATCAGATTATCCCCGTCGCACATCAAACAACCGACCGTAAGATTAGCATACGGCCGGTCTAGAGTCTAGGGATGTACGATGACGTAGCACACAAAAAAAGTTGTACACACAATTTCGCTCCCTTTCGATTTCTGATTACTCTAGTAAAAGCAGCCTAAGACGAACAAAACACTGTGCAAATTCCGTAAAGAGATAAAACTGCAGCTGATGAAGTTGTTTACATTGATAAGTAACATGGAAATAACTTGCGTCAAGGAATTCCAACAACGGCCATGAACAGCACCAATGTGATGTAAAGTGCAGATCAAGTCTAGACTTTGGAAGGTCGCATTCACAATACTTGATTTGTCAAAAAAGAACTGTTGCCAGCGTAAAACATTGCTTTAGCGGCGTTGATGTAATAAAAAGATCATCACTTTTACTTTAACGCAGAAAAGTACAACGGATAACCAAAATTAATTAGATTCCGAATGCACTTACTGCAGCGATCAAGAGAACGTGACCTAGATCCCACCATCTTTACAACGGAAGTCCAAAATAAATCATAAATTACATATTAGTCGTATGTCCATGTTATCTAGATGTATCTCTTTTAGGCATTCTATAAGTTGTTTGTAGTGTATTCTATCAACAGCTTTGGTGTAGTCTATGAAGCAGGCATATATTGGTTTGTTTACTTCTGTGTACTTTTCGATTAATGTTCTCATACAGGGAGACTGGTTGGTCTCGGGGCAAGGTGACGGCCTTGAGACAGAGAGGTTGTGGGTTCAAATCCTGGCTGCATCGGTTGGGATTTTTATTTATGATCTCTCTCTGCGACAACCACCCCTGGTCTCAGCAGCAAGGCCCGGCTTGAAACGTCAATTACTCATCGACGTAAAAATATGAGTACCTCCGAAGTTGGAATTATCTGCCTGTGTGGCGAGGGACCCCTGTGCAAACGGCTGCCAGGGAAAAATGGACTAACAAGCAAAATTCAGTTCCTAGACTCTAGGGACTTCGTCAGAGGTAAAAGCTGGCGAACGAAAAAAAAATTTTCTCATGCAAAATATGACCATGAGTTCGAATTCCTCTCCATGGCTTTCTCTGAACTAGTACATGATAAGGCTCAAATCTCTTTCATGGTGGTCAGCCACATTTGATAAGACATACAATATGTAGTGCCACTCAAATAAAAGTCACAAAACATTAGTCATGAAATTACCACAGAACAGTGATTTTGTCATTAGTGCAATTAGTGTCAGTAGTGCAATTAGTGTCATTTGTGCAATTAGTGTTATTAGTGAAATTAGTGTCAGTGCAATTAGTGTCATTAGTGCAATTAGTGTCATTAATGCAATTAGTGCCATTAGTGCCATTAGTGTCATTTGTGCAATTAGTGTCATTAGTGCAATTAGAGTCATTTGTGCAATTAGTGTCATTAGTGCAATTAGTGTCATTAGTGCCATTAGTGTCATTTGTGCAATTAGTGTCATTAGTGCAATTAGTGTTATTTGTGCAATTAGTGTCATTAGTGCAATTAGTGCAATTAGTGTCATTAGTGCAATTAGTGTCATTAGGAAAAAAAACTAGACTAGAAAAACAGAGTGCTTGCAGGTCTGAGTATAATTATCATTAAAAAACTGTTATATATAATTTCAGTCTCCATCATAATCTATATTATCAATAATTTCATTCTCCATCATAATCTATATTATCAATTATTTCAGTTTTCATCATGATATAATATTAATAATAGAAATCTTCATCATAATATTTTATTCATAATTTCAATCTTCATCATAATATTTTATTCATAATTTCAATCTTCATCATCATATATTACACATAATTTCCATATTTATTTACACATGGTTGCATAAACTGTACACAGTAAAGGCAGTCAGCAGTAAAACAATATTATCAACAGTAACTTTCAATACTAACATATAACATTAAAAAATAGAACAATGATAATATTTTTTTCCCCTCTTTTATTGTACCCTGTATTCTGTTTTTATTTATTTTTTTTTTCGTTGGTTGAAATATTGGCTTAATCTGTTGAAAACTTGAACATCATATTTAGATATATTCGCTGTAAGCTTAGTGTACAATGTACAACTTACTTCAAGATTTCTCTATCACTCTTTTATAACTGCATTAAAGGTGATATATATCTTTGCAAAAGAAGATTTATTTTTCTATTTTTCTTGTATTAACTTTTAAATATTTTATAAATGTTTTGTTGATATAGATAATAGATGGATTTAAAAAAGATGGATTAGAAAAACTAGGAAACATAACAAAAGGAGAGGCCAACATTAGAGCCAAAGGCAGCAAACTATATCTCCCTTTGACACTGAAAGACAAATGAGAAAGAAAAAATGAAAAGGAACTATATCTCTCAATAAGATTACTCTGTCTTTCTCTCAATAAATCATTGTGGACATTCAATATTATTGAAACACTATAGAAACCCTATTGGACCACTATCTGACATATCTATTCTAATAGTTACTGTTGAATTTTAGTCTCATAAAGTGACAATTTAGATTTTATATAAAACTTTATTGCTAAACCTAGAAAACTGCAGGACTGCAGTCGGATTGAGTGTTTCATCAAAGTGGCTGCTTGACTTCATTTATTGGGACAGTGATTATTGAGGAACGAATTCAAAACAAGTGAGGAAATTAGAGAAATTGCCAATCAACCACTAATATCTTCAGTAATCAAGAAAAGACGATGGTCATATGTTGGGCATGTAATAAGGAGAGATAAAGCAAAGCAAGCCCTCATGTGGGAAACAACACGTAGGAGGAAAAGAGGCCGATCCAGAGAGACACTGAGAAGAACATTGATCAGAGAGGCAAAAGCAGCAGGAATCGGCTCCCTCAATGAGATAGAGTTGCTTGCACAGAACAGAGACAAATGGCGAGATTTGATAAAAGATCTTTACAAGGATTGAAAATTGCTAGAATAAAATTGTAATAAGAGAAAGAGTATTTGGGTCTATGCCCTATGGGCCGGCTACGGCTCGAAAGGTCAATAGATAGATTATTGGGGCACGCTTACTGATCATGAAGTTCACACACACAGATTTGGCACATGACACACAGGGATTACCTGCCCATGATGGCCATTACAACGACCCAGAAATGTCCACTTTGAGCTGTGTGCCATTGATACAGAATGTTGCACATTCAATTGAACGAAAACAATTTGTATTTAAAAAAACGCACCATTTTAACGGTGTGCAATAGATTTAAAAGAGCAGGATAAACCTTTTGTTGGTTGCTGGAACATGGGTTGAGCAGATATTGGAATACCCCACCTGCAGTGAAGCCATCCTGTTCCAAAGTCTAGAATTAGTGTCATTACTAATTCGTGTCAATAGTGTCAGTACTTTCAATATCGATGGATTTTACTATTTTGCTTGCTCATATTTTCACATTTGTTTTTTATTTTAATGGCACTGACAAAAATGTAAATAAAAATCAATTTGAATGGAAATAAATGTGTCAAATCATATGTATTTTATATGATAATTACTGTTTTAGTGTTTTGAAATTAAAATTATCTTTTTAATAATATATTTATTCCTTTCAATAGTAAGATATAAGCTGTTTTTTTTGGTATTTTTATTTTATGGGTCCATTTTTCTTTTCAGTGATATGTAACATGTACCATATTTAAATATTTATTATAGTATGACTCTGTAAAACAAAAAAAAGGCACATGATACCACTTTTTAAAGACTGAAAATTAGCCCAAACCTAAAAAAATAAGCAAATTCGGAAGAACATTTTTAATGTCATACAATTTGGCAGCTGGGTGGTCTAGAGATACAATGTCGGCCTCTGGACAAGAAAGTTCTGGGTTTGATTCCCACCACTAGCAGTAGACATTTCTAAAACATAAAAGTCATGGTTTCTTCTGACTTTACCATCCCTGGTGGTGAGTATTGAGATCCTATGTCTAGCCCCCTCAGAATAGAGCAAAAAACAAAAGGCTCTATGTGCATGTTAAAAAATAACTGTTGGCAGTTGAAAATTGAAAAGAGTTTGCCAAGAATGGTCATAAAGTAAAAAAAAGTAAAGTACCCCCGTCACGCCAAGTGGCGTATAGGGAAATATGGTGTTTGTGACCCTATATTTTACAGACCTTCAGCACATGATTTTTGGGGTAATGTGGTCAGTATTACGCCCGTGCTGCTTTACTTTCCCAGAAAAAAATCAGGTACCCATTTAAGGCTGGGTGAACCCGGAAGCTGTCGGTTGGGATCGAACCCTACCCCTTGTCCGTGGTTGTCCAGTTCACTAACCACTGAGCTATCGCGGCTCCAAGAATGGTCATGCCCAGACTAAATTTATCATCATCATGTGCCATACTGGCTGGCGTAGGTGATCATGTCCTTCCACAATCTTCAATCCACTGTGCATTGTATCAATTCTGTTGTTGACTGTTTTCGATGCCATGACACCAAGCTATCTAGTGTCTTCTCTCTTTGTCGTCGACGATCTCTCTTTCCTTGTATTTTGCCAGTTGCAACCAAGTATTTCAACTTTCGTCTTCTCATGATATGCCCGAAAAATGTTGATTGTTTCTTTCTGATGTTTTTTAGTAGCTCCCTTTTAGTGATGGCCTCTTTGAGAATTTCCTTGTTAGTCTTTTTAGCAAATTTATATGTTAAAAAAAAAAATTTGAGGGGAACAATTTATTTTACCCAAAATGTCAAAACTCTCAATGATAAAAATGACAGTACCTTTGATGTCTGAGAATATTTACCTTTAAGGTGAGAGACACCTGAGAAGGTGGCTGCCAATGTGAAAAATTGGAAAAAGTAATATTCATGCAAAATTCAGTCCCTCTGGACTTCGTTAGAGTATATAAGGTTGGCATATGCAAACAAAAACATTAACAAACATGTCATACAATTCTCCCGTGCTGTAGGTTAGAGGCAGTTAGAGATTGTCACACAACACTATTTCTGCTACTGCCACCACTTTCAATGAGTGTGACAACAGAGGAATTTGATCCATTCGCTTTACTTCTACCTCTCCTTCTTGACTTATATTTGGTTTTCTTTTTATCTCTTTTCAATGTCCTTTTTCTTGAAAATGTAGTGCTTGAACTATCTTCTGTCCAGCAGACGGTAGCACAGTCTTTTCCAGAAGTGGCAGGCACAATGGACATTGTATCTTGAACTTGAAAAGTATCATGCTGGATTAAATTGTGAGCATATTCTTCTGGAGATATTAAAGTTTTGATTTCAGTCTTTGTGTAAGAAGTTGTGGGATGGTTAGCGATTGTTGAATACGCTTGATGTTCCCATTGTTTGGATATTGAAGCAGATCTACTATTTACATTACATGTAATTTCATTGGCTGAAGCAGCATCTGTCAAAATTGTATAAGGAACTTCTTTCAAACGCGTATCAAGTGTTGTGAGGGAACTATTTTTTGGAAAATCATCCTTGGCTGATGTTGCATATTTCTGTGTGATTTGTCCTTCAGAATTTAAAATCGAGGGATAATGTAAATGAAATTTGGTAATACCAGACATCCGATCCTTAGGTGTGAAATTCTCTGATGTGTCAGAAAGAGCCGCTTCATCTTTCTCAGTCCTGGAGACAATAAGAGGAGAAACCTTATTGTACATTAGAGGCTTTTTCTTTTTAACAGAGCTTAACAGAACTTCAGCACTATCATGTTCTGATTCAGAATTTGGAATTTGCTTCTGCTGTTTTTCACTGTCTTCTGTCACTGAGTTATTGGAAAAATGATTCTGCATTTGTTTCAAGTTTGAAGAGAGATGAGCAGGAGACATGAGGCTTATGTTGTCTGGGTCAGTCACAAATGCCTGTCCCTTAGAAAGATCAATGTCCCTCTCCCAAGCTAACTGGGCTATAGTGCTGGAAAGTTTTGGCTGATTCAAATCTGCAAGAAGCTGGCCCTTTCTGAGAGACTCTTCCAGAGCAAATGGTTGACCTTCCTTCTTCTTACGTAGCTGACGTATAACTTCTTTACCAAGTGTCTGGAAAAAACAACATAAGAGTGCTTTAATTTCATTTTTACTTTCCATTATAGCTTGTTACTAAAGAGATAGAAAAAAAAATCAGATGCACTGAAAAACAAAAGGCCTATAAAAATACTTTGTACATCATGGAATGAATTAAAAACTATTGCAGAAGTAAGAGAAATGGTCATGCATCCAACAATATTATCTATAATCAAGAAAAGAACGTGGGTAAATATTGGCCAATCTAATGAGAAGAGATAACAAGAGAATCATAAAGTAAGCCCTCAAATGGGAAACAGTTGGCAAAAAGGAAAAGAGGCCAATCTAAAGAAACACTAAGAAGACTGAGGCAAGAGGCAACAACATCAGGTATCAGCCCCCTTACCAAGGTAGAGATGTTTGCCAAGAACAGGGAAAAGTGGCAAGCCACAATATTAGGTCCTGTGAAAAGTCTGATGCTTAATAACTAAGATTTGTGGACAAGGAGAGTCCAGAATTTCTGTCATATGTGCCGTCTTCAGCAGGAAAGGACAGTAGATAGATAGATTGGTTATTGCTTGTTATAAAGTATGTTTGGACTTCCGGTCAATATGGTGGATAGGCGGCATGAACCATTGAGGCCCTGTTTGAAAAATATTCCTTGTTGTAGTTTCCTCATGTTACAAGTCGGGCTTGCTGCCGGAGCTACTGAGTTTAGTATTCTGTGCACACTGTGAGCTGTGTTTTTCATCCAGATCGTGTTTCAATATTTGTATTGCTTATGATGATCTCATATGATGAAGGACAGTTCAGCTGCGTTCACTTTCCGTGCCACTTTGCCTTATGTCTTTTTATATATACTGTAGCTGCTATGATGGGGACTGCAGCTACCTTTGTTTGTTTGGATCCCTTAATGAGATGAATTTTAATTTGGATGCTTCCACTGACACGGGTGATTGAGCAATTATGGATCTTAATTCATGGGGCCTTTGACCAGCCAAACGTAACCAAAGTATTATTTTTTTCACAGTGTCATTTACCTGTAATGCTTTGCTTGAGTTATTGAGTTATTTGCGGGTCATCATCATTGCACTCCAAACATGTCCATAGGTGCCCAGATCCCCTCCTCAGTGTCCAGTGACTGATGACTACAGTTCTATGTTGGTTGATAAGTCTTCTTACACGGCCACTAAGTTTCTCATTTCTGGCTGTGCCCATCTTAACTCCCATTTCCATCATCCGAAGAAGTGATGTGGATCTGTGTTTGTCGAAGTCCTGTGCTCTTCCCACATCTTGGAGGGCATTGATGATGTCTGCCTGATCCATTGGTTGCCCATCCTCAACGACAGCGCAGCTAGCCAACCTGTCCACTCTTTCATTTCCCCATACTCCGGCATGTCCAGGGACATAGACAATGGTGACCATACATATTTTGGATTTCTGCAACGACTCTACCTATTGCATGCGTACAGAGCCCGCCTCCACTTTTTTAATCATGCTCATTGAATCACTCAGTATACATGCGTGGTTGTAATACTTTGCTTGCTTCTGTTCACTTGATGACTACAAGTGTACACATTATGTCATCCATCCTAAAACCGACGTGAAGTTGACATGTATATGTTTGTTGTAGTAAAGATGTGATATTTGCTCCTTTTGGTTCAGCACAGCATTTGTTAGTACAGGGTTGCCTTTCCTCTTCGATCCCTACTTGGCCACCAGACAGATTAGTCTATTTCTAGAGGCACTGCAAAGAGATGAAGTAGGGTCGGGATTGTTCTGGTTCATCAATTTTGGTGCAAACCATCAGCTGTGGGTCACAGACGCTTTCAGCTGTGGTGCTGTGAGGTGCATTGCCTCATTTACCTGTTATGAGTGTAAAGGCACTTGCCAACACTAGAGCCAGAAGCAGTCAGTGCCCCATAGCTGACTACTTGCACCAGGATCAGTGAACCAGAACTACTTACATCCTTCTCAACATCTTCATAGTGCCCCTAGAAAGAAAGAGGAAATGAAAAAAAACCACAGCATACAGGGAAGACTTTATTTTATTTCCCTTTCATTTCTCCTTCTAGTTTGAAATTATTATATATTTTTTAATTATTTATTTGTTATTTTAAATACATATTTGTACATGTGTTGTATGTTTGTTCCCATTGAAGGCCCATTGAGCTGAAACACCATTCTAGTTGCTTTAAACATACCTTTTTTTTTCATTTCTCCTCACTATTTGGTTCACTGCCGTTTTGCATTTTCATGCATTTATATACCCCCCCCCCCCCCCAATCCCAAAAGAAACTAACCAGTCTGGCCAAGTGAGTAGGAGTAAAAGGGGAAGGCAACTCTGTACTTATAAACACTATGATGAAGTCAGATATGCGGAGCAGAAAGGCAGAAATATAACATCTCTGAAGCAAACCACAATGCATCCACGCCTATTTAATGTTCTATTAGGGCAGATGGTGAAGAGAACACTTCATTCCTTCAGTAGTTGTTGAGTGATCACAAGAGAGAAGAAAGAGCAAATTTGTATGTTAGAACCATTATAACTTTATTAGTTCATCCTTGTACATTTTGCTGTATAAAGGCTTGGCCATATGTAAACAAAAATGGGATAACTAAGAGATGTGAACATCAGGATAACAAAATGATATTAAAATTTTGTAATTGAAAATGGAAGTTTTTAAAATATAAAGTTTAGTTAGGTAAATAAAAAATTATGTCAATTTACAATACATGAAATTTAGAGTAACTAAAAAATATGAAAATATGGGTTTTAAAAAGATGGAAAAACAAAATACAATTGAGATACTTGAAACTGATATAACATTCTGATATGAAATGTTAGTTTAACTGATTAGAGAAGTTAGGATATATAAAACTGATTAAAGAAGTTAGGGTTTATGTAACTGATAAGAGAAGTTAGGGTATATATAACTGATTAGAGAAGTTAGGATATATATAGCTGATTAGAGAAGTTAGGATATATATAACTGATTAGAGAAGTTAGGATATATATAACTGATTAAAGAAGTTAGGGTTTATATAACTGATTAGAGAAGTTAGGATATATATAACTGATTAGAGAAGTTAGGATATATATAACTCATGTGAAAAGTTAGGATACATTACTTTTATGAAGGCTATGATAAGTAACAAATGTAAAATTATGGTAATTAAAATATATACACATTATGATATATAACCTGAGCCACAATAGCTCAGTGGTTAGTGAACTGGACTACAAAGGACAAGGGTTAGGGTTCGATCTCAACCGACGGCTTCCGGTTAACTCAGCCTTAAATGGGTACCGGATTTTTTCTGGGAAAGTAAAGCGGCACGGATATAATACCAACCACATTACCCCGAAAATGATGTGCTGAAGGTCTGTAAAATTTATGGTCACTAACACCATATTCCCTATATGCCACTTGGTGTGACAGGGCTCTTTACTTACTTCTATGATATATAAGCAATGAGAAAGTCAAAGTAATTAAAAACTGGAAGGGTATGGTAACTAAAATATGAACAACTGTATGTCTGAGGCAAACTGTGGGTGTAGCATAGATTAGCTAAAGAATGATCACAGACATAGCACCTGAAAGTTACTGCACAATACACTTCTACATACCTTCCATCTAAATAGAGCATCTTTGCGTCTCTTAGCCCTAGACTTGGAACATGTTTTGATAACTACCAATGCCCGTTCTTCTGAAGAATGTGGATTATAATTTGAATGTGACCTGTTGCCATTATGATGTGGGGTGCCAGCCAATTTCACAGAGTATGCCTTCTGGTACTCTAGCAGTTTCTTCTCTGATATGCCCCACTCAAGTACCACCACAATTTTTGCCCACTGCAAAGAAATAGAAAAAAAATGCATTCACTATTTTACAAGAAAATATAAGCAAATAATGACAATCCTACATTGTTTTTTAGTTGTCAGAACCAACTTAACTTTCAGACTACATATGGGAAAAGAGAAGAAAAGAGCCCTATCGTGTCATGCAACATAAAAGGAGTAAGGTGTTAGTACCCATATCTTTTATAGACCTTTGGCACAATATTTTTGAGGTAATGAGGTCAATATTATGCCTATTCCACTTTTCTTTCCCAGAAAAATCCTGTACCCAATTAAAGCTCTCCTGTGTGTTACCGGGACCTCATTATGAGGGAAGTAAAGAATAGTGACACTGTGACCTTCCAGGAATGTGTAAGAGGTGACTAAGGAGTTTGATCAATGGCTTGACAAGCTGTCATTGTAAAAACTATTGTTATGGAAACAGAGCCATAGATTTTAGAAACAGCAATCTCTGCAATATGTGCCATTTTGGCACGCAAGATTTCTGTTGTTGAGATGGTGGTTCTGCCCAATGTGCCGTCTTCAGCTCGAAAGGACAATAGATAGATAGAATTAAAGCTGGATGAACCTGGAAGGCATAGATCATGGATCAAACATCTTAGTAGACCCATAAGGGAGATATAAATTATTGAAATAAATGTTTATAAGTTTTATAGCTTATGGATTACTCACAATTTTTTTATTTATGCTTCTTTTATCATTACTATATTTTATATACAGACATAGCACCTGAAAGTTACTGCACAATACACTTCTACATACCTTCCATCTAAATAGAGCATCTTTGCGTCTCTTAGCCCTAGACACTGTAACATGTTTTGATAACTACCATTGCACAAATTTAACACCCAGGACTAAGATTCAATTTACCAAAGTTGTGTGTTTAGTACACTTCTGTTCGGATCAGAAACTTGGACTTCCTATGCAGGGCAGGAGAAAAGGTTAAACAGCTTTCATGTACGTTGCCTTAGCAAGATTATGAACATCAAATTGCAGGACAAAGTAACTAACTCTAATGACTTACAACGAGCCAAACTCCCATCCATCATGGCAACACTTAGGATTTGTAGACTAAAGGTGGCTGGGCCATGTAAGAAGAATGGCAAACAACCATATTCCAAACAAATATTGTATGGCGAACTTAAGGACGGAAAGAGACCAAAGAGCAGACCAGTGCTGAGATATAAGGATGTTTGCAGGGCTTCCTTGAGGGAATTTTCTATATGTGAAAGGAACTGGGAAAATGTGGCTGCGGATCGTAGCACATGGAGAGCAATCATAAAAAAAAGGCACAGCAACTTTCAAGACAGTCTCTTCTTCTTCTTCTTCTACCTTTTTAGCTCCCAGTGGAGCATAGGTCTTCAACAAACACTTTCCAAGTCGTTCTGTTTTTTGCCATTCTTCTAAGATCATTCCATGTCTTCCCCATCATCTTCAACACTGCTTCTGTCTTCTCCAAGAATTCCTTGGTCTTCCTCTTTGTCTTTTCCCTTGGGGATTCCAAAAAAGGGCCTGTTGTGTAATACTCTCAGTTGGCTTCCGTAGTGTGTGTCCTATCCAGCGCCATCGTCTTCGCTGTATCTCTTTATCCACTGGTGTTTGACTGGTACATTTCCATAATTCTATGTTAGTGATTTTGTCCGGCCATTTCCACCCTTTTATTCTGCGTAAGCATCCATTAGTGAAAGTCTGTATCTTCGTGATTGTCAAATTTGTTGTTCTCCATGTTTCACAGCCATATAATAGGACCATCTTAACATTTGAGTTGAAAATTTTTATTTTAGTATTTAACCTAATTTCTTTGGATTTCCATATGTTTCCCAGTGCAATGAAAGCTCCTCGTGCTTTTGATATCCTTATTTTGGTATCATTTTCTGTTCCTCCCTCTTTATCTATATTACTGCCCAGATATATGTAAGATTGTACATCTAATAGAAGTAATTCTCCTAGTTTTATTTGGTTATTGCCAACTGTATTAATTCTCATAATGTTGGTCTTATCTCTATTAATCTTCAGTCCTAGCTGTTGTGATCTCTCATCAAGTATGCTCATTTTATCCTGCATCTGTTGATGGCTGTGTGATAGGAGAGCTATGTCATCAGCAAAGTCTAAATCATCAAGTTGCTTGGTCAGTGACCACTGGACTCCATTTCTGTTGTTTTGAGTTATTTTCATAATCCAATCTATGGCCAGTAGAAAGAGAAATGGAGACAGAAGGCATCCCTGCCTTACTCCTGTTCTTATTTCAAATGCTTCTGTAATCTGTCCTTCATACACCACACTACATTTCGTTCCTTCATACATTGTTTTTATCAGGTTTATAAGCTTTATGGGGATTCCGTAATGACTCGGCAACTTCCAAAGCATTCTTCTGTATAAACTATCAAATGCCTTTTCGTAATCTATGAATCCAATATAAAGTGGGAATTTTAGTTCTAAACTTTGTTCAAATATTATACGTAGAGTAGTTATTTGATCAGCACATGATCTGTTCTTCCTAAAACCTGCTTGTTCATCTCTCAAATGTCGAGACAGTGCTGATGTCAAATTCAGAAGACAAAAGGCGCAAGAGAAAGGAGACAAGGCTGGGTACTGTGGGTACACCTTGCTTCTTCTGTGGATAGATCTGTCTGTCCAGGATTGGCAAATTCAGCCACAAGAAAAGATGTTTAGTAAAGCAGCACCCAGTATGAGACACTAATGCTTTACAAAGCTACTGACTTATCATGATTGCTTGTTACCAACCATCTGTCAAGATGCCAAAAGCCATATATATATTTTTTATAAATATTTTATCTTCTCACAGACACATGTCTACCATAAATGTATGTTAACTTTTTTTTTACTTTTATCTTCTACAAGATAAGACAACCAAACTCTGTATTCAAGCCTCCCCATTTCAGCCTTCAACTTGTGGGATTAAACAAATTCTACAATTTTATAAGGAATGAGGTGAATAAATAAAATGTTATTGTGAGAGCTTTACTACATGAATGATACAAAAAGAAATAATGTTCCAGCCACACATATGACCTTTCTCCAAAATAAAAAAAAAGGAAAAACAATACAGAGAACATGAACACTAGAAATACACTAAGATCTATAGTTTGTTCAGAGATTTGTGCCCACAGAGTTTATCAATTTTCTCAGAAACTGTTTGATGAATTTCAGTAATTCTTTTTCATGAAGTCTTATTTTTTCACTGACCTTCAGATTTTATAACATTTAAGTACAAAGGTAGTCTGAATTTTGCACACATTGTTTTTTTGTTATATAATTTTAGGAAAATATTAAACTGCGTGCTCTAAACATTAGATTTTACTGTAAATTATTTTAATTTTCTAACAATGAAAGTCAAAGGTGTATCTGTATCAATTTACGGTTCAGCAAGTGCGAGCTAGTGCTAAGATTGTGTGGAGAACACGTGAAATTTGCTTTTTTAAATGTTGAGTTGATTACAACAAATGTGGGTATTGTAAACTCCTAAAAATTAGGACAGCCAAGAAAATCATATTTTTATATACATCAACAAAACAAAAATCTTTCCTAAATGCATGACAATAGGGAAAAAAAAATCAGACTTAAGGTCGGTGAAAAAATAAGATTGCATAACAAAGAATTACTGAAATTCATCAAACAGTTTCAGAGACAATTAATAAACTCTGTGGGCATGAATTTCAGAACAAACTAAAGTTACATCTTCTTCTGCTTCCCAGAACCCTGGGGGATATTGCGGCACTAATGACAGACCTCATCAATCATCCCCATTGATCTCTATCCTCAGTCATTCTTTGTGACTGTGTGAAGACCAAGCCAGTCCATTATTTGTTTGTTGTCTTCTCATTTCTCTCTCTGTTGACCTTATAGTTCCTTGCAGAATAGCCTTTGCCAGATGATCAAGACAGGTAGCCCAACCATTTATTCTGCATTCCTTCACAAAAGTGAAAAGATCATAATGTATTCTAATTACTTGTATCTTTTAGCAAAATTCTTCATTTGCATCATGATTTAAGTAAGAGATGTCCAAAACCTTATGATAACATTTCATCTCTATAGCTTGTATTTTCTTCTGTAGCTCCCCTGCAAGGTCCATGTTTCCCAAGCACTTAGAAAAGTGATATCATTAGGGTATGCATCAACCTGATTCTAGAGCCAATAGTTATAATGAATACAGTAATAATACCAATAAGATTTAATGATGAATGGCATAAAAATCATATATTTTTGCAGTATGGAAACTTTCATCACTACCTGAACAACTATAAGCAGCATGTAGATATCATTATTTTTATACCTGCTGCTTCCATTAACACATTTCATACCACGAATCACAAAATGTGGCTCCTGTAGCCTGTGCACTGAGTCAAAAAGCTACATTTTGATGCTTTTAATTTATCAACATTTTTGCAATTATTTCTGCTAAAACTTTGTAATTCTCTTATTAACCACTTTTCTGACTTCATGAACAAACTGTCCCAACAAAATGCATGCTTTAGACCATCATCATTTGTCATACCAGTTGGCGTAGGTGATCATGTCCTTCCACAGTCTTCTATCTATCATGCATCATATCAATTCTGTTGTTGATTGTTTTCCATGCCATGACACCAAGCTATGCAGTAGCTTTAGATCAGTTTTAATTTATTTTCTCACTGTTATTTCACATTTTTTTAAAAAGTCAGAAAAATGGTGTGACTGCAGGGTATTAAACCACTTAATAGTGAATCTGTTATATTTAACTGACAAACCTTAGGTTAGATGTTTGTACTGACATTTTAAAATCTGATGCCTTTACTTCTGGGTGGACACAATTAAGTTTAGTTTGTACTGTTAGTTTGTACTGTCATTTTAAAATCTGATGCCTTTACTTCTGGGTGGACACAATTAAGTTTAGTTTGTACTGTTAGTTTGTACTGTCATTTTAAAATCTGATACCTTTACTTCTGGGTGGACACAATTAAGTTTAGTTTGTACTGTTAGTTTGTGCTGTCATTTTAAAATCTGATGCCTTTACTTCTGGGTGGACACAATTAAGTTTAGTTTGTACTGTTAGTTTGTGCTGTCATTTTAAAATCTGATGCCTTTACATCTAGGTAGTCACAAATAAGTTTAGTTTGTACTGTCATTTTAAAATCTGATGCCTTTAACTAGACACAATTAAGTTCAGTTTGTGCAGTCATTTTAAAATCTGATGTCTTTTACTGGACACAATTAAGTTTACTTTGTACTGTGATTTTCAGTTTGTATACCTACTTTCTAAATATAAACCCAGATCATTATATATTTGTGCTCTCATTTGTGTACCTTATTAATACCTTCTTCCACTACTTTTAGTGGACTGAAATACAAGTTAGATACTTGTGCTGTTATTCTCATACCTGCTTCCACCACTCCTTTGTGGACTTTGAGATGACCTGAGTGTATGTGTTTCCCATCATAGCCACCAACATATTCAGTAGAAGGATAGGGACTAGAATCATGAAGAACGCAAAGATGATCTTCGCTAGAGGTGCATAATGTGCATAGTTGAATACATCATACTGTAGAAATATAATAAGATGATCTTTGTCAAAGGTGCATAATGAAGAAAGATCTTGAGTAAAATGGGTATGAAAGTAATCACAAGTACCTAAAAATGGCAGAGACATAAAGTAATTCTTCAGTTTTAATATCACAAGTGGAATATGAGTTGGAGATAAAAAAGGATATGAATAAGACATTAGTAAAAAAAAGATAATATCATTATTGTATGAATTACCATACTAACAGTAAAGTCAAAGTATTCATTTAACATTTTAATTTTTGATCATTATGTTGATTGACAAAGTCATTTACATGTGGTTTGAATTAAAAATGTTGGAGTTATACAATCTTGAGCTCAATTCCATTGTTCATACTCTGATTTCTGTGACATAAGATTGTCAAAACAGCATATACAGCACAGTTGATGACCAGAAGAGCTTATTTGCTATAAATCATGCCATGATACTATATTGTGAGTAGACACTAAACAAACACCGACCACACAAAAACAGACACAAAAAACATACAAAGCAGCAACCATTAACATGTGTAGAATGAAAGAAATAAAGAAATACAGTTTAATGAAGATATGATCGAAAGGTGAGTTCAAATTCTAGGACAAGCAGACATTATCATCATCATGTGCCATACCCGCAGACATTATCATCATCATGTGCCAGACCGGTTGGTGTAGATTATCATGTCCTTCCACAATTTTCTATCCACAGTGCATCGTATCAGTTCTGTTATTGACCGTTTTCCATACCATAACACCAAGCTATCCAGTATTTTCTCTCTTTGTGATCCGCGATCTCTCTTTCCTCTTATTTTGCCAGTTGTAACCAACTATTCCAACATTCTTCTTCTCATGATGTGCCCGAAAAATGTTGATTGCTTCTTTGTGATGTTTTTTAGTAGTTCCATTGGCCTCTTTGAGAATTTCCTCATTGGTCTTTTTAGCTGTCCAGGGAACTTTCAACATTCTTCTGAGAAATCCCATCTCTGTAGCCTCTAATCATCTTTTCATTTGTTTGTCTACTGTCCATGATTTGCTTATATAGGTCGGAATTGGTTCTATATAGCACTGATGAACTCTCTTTCTCACTTCTATTGACATAGATTTGTTGCATAAGATATTTTTCATTTTCTGAAATGCTATTCTGGCTTGAGCTATTCTGCTTTTTATTTCTGTGGTGCATTTTCCATCAGATGTTATTATTGTGCCCAAGTATTTGATGCGTTGTACTTGTCTCAGATTTGTCCTGCTTATTTTTATGCTGCATGATGGTGATGATTGTTTCTTTGATATGAACATTACTTCTCTGTTTTCTTACTATTCAGATTGAGACCCTTTTTGTAGCTTTCTTTTACTATTATGTCTATCATTTCTTGTAGTTCATTCTACATGACTTGTACTCCCAGCTCTCCTAATGCATTTATCTCTTTGATTGTTATATTGTCGGGACCTGGAGCTTTGCCTTTTTTCATGTGTTGAATTGTGTCCTCCACTTCACTCTGCATTATTGGTGGTCCTGTGTGTTTGTTTGAATTGTTTAGCTCTGGTCTTTCATCATCATAGAATTGGCTGATATATTCTGTCCATCTTTCCGTTGTCTTCTCCTGTCCTGTCCCATTAGCAGACATTATAGTTCAAGGAAAATAAATAAAAATAAACACATCATTAATTTTTGTTCATTTTCTTCTAGGCCTAAGACTGCACATAGTGAGAAAGTCACAGTTCTCACTGATTGGTGATTTGCTGCTAGCTGTTATAGGTCTTAGTTATTTCTTAGTCCCATGGTTGAACCTTCATTAGTAATTGTCCTGCATGACAATTCTTTTAGTCTGCCTTGTTTTCTTTTAATATATATTTGTCACATGAAAGTCTTATGGGGAAGTCTTTCTTCATTCATTCTCAGCACATGATTAACGCATTTTCAATGTCTTTTTTTTTTTTAATAAAACTCACCACATATTCTTCCTTAGATTAATATCTTATCAGTTTGAAATTTGTTCCTTCCAACTTATTTTAGAGATCCAACATGGACATTTGTTTTCAAAAGCATTTAATTTCATATCTAAAGTTTGGGTGGATTTCCAGCTGTCACATCAATGTGTTAGCACCATCTAGGAGGTGACAAATCTCAATTTTGTTTGTTTACAACACACATGAACAATATCATATTATTATCAGGAGTCAATAACACAGGAACAGCAATATATGTAGTGAGCCTTATAGACACAGCCACTGCAAAATAGATCCTAGAAATATGGTATCTCTCATAATAAACATCTACACTGAAGTTATCAATACGGACAAACTTTATTAATAATTAACAATGAAATCCAGACAAACTTTATTAATAATTAACAATGAAATCCAGACAAACTTTATTAATAATTAACAATGAAATCCAGACAAACTTTATTAATAATTAACAATGAAATCCAAACAAATTAAATGGTCAATATTTGGTTCTGTACAGAGTAAAGACTGCTGGTATATACCTTGAACTCTCCTAAAGTCATTTGGAACAAGTTTAGTATAGTTTCTGGCAGCGAGGAGAATTTTCCCAAATCAGCGTTATCAGTGTCTTCTGCAACATCTTGGAACAGGAAATGGAAGCCTTGAGAGCAGATCAAAATATAAAAAATGATTAGAACTGAAAGTGACTGTTCACTCAAACATTATTTCAAGATTTCCAAGAGTAAGTTTAATGAAGATATAGTTTAGTAACATTCAGCTACTTAGAGAATGTGTTATTTCACACGAAAATTAATAAAGGATAATAACAATTTAAGTTATAAAACAAGTATTCTGATAAACTTATTAAGTAAGCTTTACACGCATTTGAAAAGTAATTTATTAATTATATAAAATAGGAATTTTTTTCATTATAATAAACAACAAAACAAAACGCAGGACAAGACACCAATGCATGTAGAGCATAATTTGTTACTATTTTTATATATATTGTTTTGGGAAGGATTTTAAACAACAAAGTAAGGGTTCCCTTACACCTTCTTCTACCTTTTAGCTCCCAGTGGAGCATAGGTCTTCAACAAACACTTTCCAAGTCGTTCCGTTTTCCGCAATTCCCCCAAGATCATTCCATGTCTTCCCCATCATCTTCATCTCTGCCTCAATCCGTCCTCTCCAAGAATTCCCTGGTCCTCCTCTCTGTCTTTTCCCCTGGGGATTCCAAAAAAGGGCCTGTTGTGTAACACTCTCAGTTGGCCTCCGCAGTGTGTGTCCCATCCATCGCCATCGTCCTCGCTGTATTTCTTTATCCACTGGTATTTGACCGGCACATTTCCATAATTCCACGCCAGTGACCCTGTCCTGCCACCTCCATCCCCCCATTCTGCGCAAGCATCCATCAATGAAAGTCTGTACATTCGTGATTGTCAATTTTGTCACTCTCCATGTTTCACAGCCATACAATAGAACCGACTTAACATTGGAGTTGAAAACCTGTATTTTTGCATTTAGCCCAATCTCCTTGGACTCCCATATGTCTCCCAGTGCAATGAAAGCCCCCCCTGCCCCTGATATCCCCATTTTGGCATCGCCTTCTGCCCCCCCCTCTTTATCCACACCACTGCCCAGACACATATAAGACCGCACGTCCAGTAGAGGCATCTCTCCCAGTTCCATTTGGCCATTGCCAACTGCATCAACTCTCACAACGTTGGTCCTATCTCTATTAATCTCTAGTCCTAGCTGCTGTGATCTCTCACCCAATATACTCATTTTATCTTGCATCTGTTGGTGGCTGTGCGATAGGAGAGCCATGTCATCAGCAAAGTCCAAATCATCAAGCTGCTTGGCCAGTGACCACCGGACCCCATTTCCGCCGTTTTGAGTTATTTTCATAATCCAATCCATGGCCAGTAGAAAGAGAAATGGAGACAGAAGGCATCCCTGCCCCACTCCTGTTCCTATTTCAAATGCTTCTGCAAGCTGTCCCTCACGCACCACACCACACCTCGTTCCTTCACACATTGTTTTCATCAGGTCAATAAACCCCATGGGGATTCCACAACGACTCAGCAACCCCCAAAGCACTCCTCTGTCCAAACCATCAAATGCCCCCCCGCAATCCATGAATCCAATACAAAGTGGGGACCCTAGTTCCAAACTCTGTTCAACTACCATACGTAGAGTAGTCATTTGATCAGCACACGATCCGTTCTTCCTAAAACCTGCCTGCTCATCTCTCAAGTGTCTCTCCACAGCCTCTCTCAGTCTCTCCAGAATGACTCTGCCCAATACTTCTCCCGGCACCGATAGTAGCACAATTCCCCTACAATTTGTGCACCCCCGTAAACCCCCCCTCTTTGGCAGCCTGATCACACAACCCTCTCTCCAGTCCCCAGGTATCCCCTCCCTCTCCCAAACTTTATCCAATAGATTATGTAACATCCCGGCAGAGGTGACAACATCTGCCCCGATGGCCTCCGAAGGAACCCCATCTGGCCCCGCGGCCTCACCATCCTTTAACAGTTTGATGGCTTTCATTACCTCTTCCCTGCCCGGTTTTCCGCAGCCAACGTGCAACTCCCCTTCTGCTGGCAGTATATCCGGAGGATCACTCGAGCCGGGTCTGTTCAAAAGCCCTTCAAAGTGCTCCTTCCATCTCTCCATTTGCTCCCTTACATCACCAAGCAGACCTCCCTTCTTATCCCCGACAAAGGCGCCGATCTGTCTGCACTCTCCACCCAATCCCTCTGCGCTGCTGCACAGCTCCCTCACATTCCCTTTATTTGCTGCCTCCTCCGCCTCTTCAGCCAATTCATCTACACATTTCCCCCCATCCCTTTCAACGCATCCCCTCACCTCCCCGCCCACCACCGTGCAAGCTTCCCGCGTCCTGGCCCCATCACTTCCTGTCCCGCTTTTATCCATGTCTGCTCTCCCGTTCTTTCCCTCTCCAACTCCATCCAGGGTCTCCGCTGTCACCCATGCCCCACTCTGGCGCTCTCCTTTCCCCAGTGTCCCCTCGCACGTCTCTCTCCATACATTTTTTACCCGCTTCCAATGATCCTCTACATCCACTGTATTTTCCAGCCGCCGGAGGACTTGGCACTTGTTTGACACTGTGACTGCGAACCTATCCTCAATTCCCTGTTCCCCAAGAAACCCCACACCGAAACACCTTCCGCCCTCACTCGTTGTAGTACACCCTTTTAACCCAATTCCAAGTTTGGCCAACAGAAGATGACGACCAGAAGCCACATCTGCCCCTCCACACACTTTCACATCCTGCAAGGACGACCCAAACCCACCATCAATACACACGTGATCAACCTGGTCCTCCGCCCCATGATCCGGCGACACCCATGCAGCCCCGTGCACTCTCCCACGTTGGAACACTGTTCCTCCCAGGCTCATTTGACCAAGGGCGCAGAAATTCACAAACATCTCTCCACTCTCGTCCACATCTCCAAGTCCATGTTTTCCCATAATCTCTTCGAAGCCTCTGTTGTCTGATCCTACCTTAGCATTTAGGTCTCCCATCAAGATTATAATATCCTTGGCTCGTCTTGCATCCATCTGGCATTGTAGCTGTTTATAAAAATCATCTTTAACTGAGTCATCTTTATCGTTGGTTGGTGCATAGCATTGTATAATGTGTAATTTTATTTTGTTTTTGGTTGTTCTAAATGTTGCTCTCACCAGTCTTGGTCCCACTGCCTCCCATTCTATTAGTGTCTTCTGTGCATTCTTTGATAGCATTATAGCTACCCCTTCGCTATGTTGTGCTCCTGGTTCCTGGTGTCCTGATGATAAAATCATCTCCCCTGTATTCAATTTTATTCTCTCCGCTCCCAGCCATCTTGTTTCACACATTCCCAGAATATCTATCTTGTAGTTGGTCATTTCTGCTGCCACTTGTGCCGCTTTTCCCTGCTCGTTAAGGTTACGAACATTCCAGGTGCCAATTCTGGATGATTTCCTGGTAGACAAAGGGTGAGTCGGCAACCCGGACTCCCTATGGCTTTCTCCGGATTGCGTCATACATCTCTTAGACAGAGAGCCCTTCTCTTTCCTGGTTGACGGATTTACTTTATCTTTCTTTGACTTGTTCATGTTTGTGAAGTTTTTTCGGCTTATTTTTTTACAGTATGGGATAGCCAGTCCCATGCCTAACCCTCCTTTCTCGCCTCTTACGAACATGCCTGGTAGGGTACAGCGCCGCTATTCTTTACTTCCCTTTCGGGCCCCGGCAGCGCACGGGCATCCCTTACACCTAGTGGTGGAATTTGGTGCTGGGTCCATATTTTAAAATTACTTTACTTTCCTCTGCTTTCGTTGAATTTCAGTATGGATGAAAGATACTTTATAATGTGTCTTCTGCAAAGTGCTTTCATGATGTCTGCTATTTCCATAATCCATTATCTCAAAGGCCTACCTTCTCCTCTTTTAGTAACAATTTTTTTTTTTTCCTTTGGCTGCCAACACTCAAGTTTGGGCACTGATAGTGGAGTGTTTGGAGGCAAATTTTGTTGGTTGTCCTGCTCTACAAGAGGGGAAAACTCTGATACCCATTTTCAGTGAACTCATAGTCGTTGTTGTTAGAATCATCATCACTGTACACCAGATAAATCCAGAGGTGCTCTAATATCACCGTCGAGATAATCGAACCCTGACCCATATGCATGAACTCCAAAGCATGGCCTATGGTGTGACCAGGTTTTTTGCTGACAAGTTTATCCAGACAGCAGCCACATTTATGATCTACTCTCTTCGATTAAAACTGCCAAGGGTTCATTAATGTGCACATGGACCTTGTGTTTTTTGCCATTACCCGAGGAAAGGGCTAAACATCAAATCTCTCTACAGGGGGCGCGCGTGTCATGAAGAAACCATAGATTTTTTTTTTTATTTTTGTAAAAAAAATCACAAATGCCTGTGGTGGGATTTGAACCCGGGTCCTTCCTGTCCAGAGACTGACATCATACACATACTTCTAGACTACCCAGCACCGACCCAACTCGTCAATTGTTGTATAGTGAAGTCAGTAAATAAAGCACTCCTACTTGGTGGTCTTCGAAGCAGGCTATTCAATCTAATCAAGTGATAGAGATTGAAGTAAGATGTAAAGAATGTCCCAAAAGTATGCAGTGATGAAGTTGAATGTGTGAGACAGAAAAACACAAGATATCACAGCATGGTTGTAAATTGCAGCTTAACTTAATATATACCTATTTTATTGTCAAAAACAAAATGCAAGAAGAAAAATGTGTACACGTTATCTACCTTGTGTAAACCCAGAGAGAAAAATTATGTACATAATGCCAAATCGAAGCAGGTCTCCTACAATCATCTTGTAAATCATTGTGACAAAAGGACCTGTAAGAATATAACCTCTGGAAGGAACATGCACAAATGGTTATTAATTATAACAGTTGAAGTTATTGAAAATATAACTTTTATTTTATTTTTAAATTGAAAATAAGGATTTAAATTTAAAAATCAAATGGAACCTTTCAAGCAGCTTCATTTGTTTAAAATGTGTATTTATATTCTCATTTTAATTAAATTAAGAGTAATTTTAAACCCATGAAAATATACTAACATCAAAACAAATAATCTATCTATCTATTGTCCTTTCAAGCTGAAGACAGCACATAGAGCAGAACTACAATCTCAAAAGCAGAAACTTTGCGTGCCAAAATGGCACATATTTTAGAGATCACTGCTTCTAAAATCTATGGTTCTGTTTCCATAACAATACTTTTTACAATGACAGCTAAACAAATAATACCAGGGCTAAAACTAAGATAAGAAAAATGTTATATCTTCTCAACATTCCAGTATGGTACAGAAACATGGTAATTAGACAAGAAAACAGAACAGAAAATTGAAGCCTTTGAAATGTGGATTTATAGAAAAATAGGAAGAATTGGATGGAAAGAAATGAAAACAAATGAAACCAAATGATGAAGTCTTAAAACAACTAAAAATGAAAAGAGAACTACTAAACATAATTCAAACAAGACAAATCAGATTTTTGGGGCATGTTAAAAGACACAAACAGCCTACTAAAAGTAATCCTGGAAGGGAAAATACAAGGTAAAAGAGGCAGACCAAGACTAACATGGACGAGTAACATCAAAAGATAGACAAGTCAACCTATGACAATCTGCACCATCAAAGCAAGAGACAGAACAGAATGGTGCTCCATTGTAGCCAACATTTGATGCAGAGATGGCACTCATTGAATGAATCTATATTTTGTACAAGTCAGAAAAATACTTTGTATACCATGGAATGAGTTCAAGATTAGCGCAAAAGCAAGAGAAATGGCCATGCAATCAGCAATATCATCTATAATGTAGAAAAGAAGTTGGGACTATGTTAGTCAATTGATGAGAAGATCAGTCAGTTCATGAGAAGAAATAACAAAAGAATCACAAAGCAAGCCCTCAAAGGAAAAAAACAGGTAAAAGAAAAAGATGCTGACCTAGAAAAAAAACTAGGAAGAACATTGATATGAGAGGCAACAGCAGTAGACATCAGTTCACTTGCCGAGAATGAGAGGCTTGAGCAGAACTGGGATGTTTAGCAAAACTCACCGTGAGTCCTTTGGAAAGACTGGCAATGTTGTCAGGATAACAGCAACGAAGTGTGGACCATGGAGATTTTAATATGTCTGACTTACTTTTTATTTCTGCCCTTTCTTCGGCTCGAATGTATGATAGATACAACCAAATGTTTTATAACTAGCATATCACTCAGTTAAAACTCAACTAACCTTTAACAGAATATTAGTTATCAATAATCAATATACTCAATAAATCAATAACCTTTAAAAGCAATATGTTACAGGTTACAATTCTTTATTTCCATTGTTTCTGCTGTTTCTATTCTTAATGCTGCTTAAGGTGTATGCTGTACAGATACAATGTTTTTAACCCATTAAATAATAAACTGAACAAATAAAAGATGTAGCTAAATTAACCTTTATAAAACTGTTTTTTTAACTTTTTCCAGACCACTAACCAACACATTGGCTCTACTTATGAAGGTACTATGGGACCAAAACCGACACATTGGCTCAGACCTAGTACGGTTGAATAATATTTTACAGTAAAGTAACGATTCTGGATAAATATTCACCAATAGTTGTATTGGATATGTAGAAGAAGCTTCATAATTACTTCCTTTGATTACTACAGGGTATTTTCTTTGTTATGTAGATAGATTGGTTGAATTTTCTATGTAAATGTGTGTTTATTTCTGACAAATAGTGGCCATACCCACTTTTACTTAGTAGTCTACTATTTCTTTTGCCTAATTTAATTATTTGTGGACATAAATGCATCAAGCCAAGTGTATTTTGAAGAACTTTGGATTAGTTTCTATAAAATTTTGAGAAGCAAAACACTGCTAGTCAGGGAAAATAGAGGCACGCAAATATATTTTGAATTGAAAATTATCTGCCTTTGTTCTTATATCAATCTTATACTATTTATAATAAATAATATATCTTTTCCTTCAGATGTCATCAATAGATTGCTATTTTTATTCTCTGCAACCGTTTTCCTTTCTGATGATGTCTAACATGTACCACATTTAATTATATTTTCGCATGAAATTGTAAAATGAAAAAGACGTGATGGAATTTTTTAATATTTAAAATTGATCTGGTCCAAACCTAAAGAAAACATAAAGGCTGCCAAAGTCCGGAAAGATGTAACTCTAATGTTGTATTTTCTAATATAAATAAGGTTTGTTTCACTTTAAGTATATTTTAATAAGTGACATGCCATTTTAAACATATATTACTGTATAGGTAAAGGTGCTAATAAAATAGTACTTTAATGTGAGATTTTTCCATTGTAAAATATGATGATTAGGTGGATTTAGTATCTGATTGTAACATTAAAAAACCTGTATTTATGGCAAACATGTGGCATTTGTTATCATTATTGGGGTGATGACAGTGTAATTGTTAGTGACAAAAGTATAATTTTGCAATGTCTCTGAGATGGTCGATGTTATATTTTGTCTAACGAGTATCAATGTCATGAAGTAACTATCATGCTCACTTTCTTTTCTCCACCCTGCCCTTTTACTCATACATGCACTCTCTCTCACATACTTGCTTCTTCATTCATCCACTCACTCATCTATCCCACCCATACACACTCACATATTTACCCATTCGTTCATTATCTCAGCTACTCACTCCCTTTATCACCAACCTACTCACTCACTCACCCACTCACTCACTCACTCACTCACTCACACATCATCATCATCATCATCATCAAGTAGCGGGCCTAGTGGCGTAGGTGATCATGTCTCTCCACAACATTCGATCTCGGCAGCTATTTATCATTTCTGTTGTTGACCTTCTGCCAAGCCATTCTCTTAAGCTGTCTGTTATTTTTTCTCTTTGCTTCCCTCTATCTCTTCGTCCCTCAATTTTTCCAGTTGTTACAATATATTCAAGTTGTTCTCTTCTCATTACATGGCCAAAAAATGATGATTGTCTCTTCCTAACATTGGAAATTAGCTCTCTTTTTGCTTTGACCTTTCTCAGAACCTCTTCATTACTCTTCTTAGCTGTCCATGGTATTCTCAACATTCTTCTGTAAAACCACATTTCTACAGACTCCAGTGATTTTCTTGTCTGTTGTCCTATTGTCCATGATTCGCATCCGTATGTTAAGACTGGCTCTACATAACATTTAAGAACTCTTTTTCTTGTTTCTATTGTCAAACATGGATTGCATAGTATTTTCCTCATTTTTTGGAAAGCTGCTTTTGCCTGAGCCATTCTACATCTCACCTCTTTTGTACATCTTCCGTCTGAGGTTAACAAAGTTCCCACACTCACTCACACACTCACATATTTACCCATTCGCTCATTATCTCAGCTCTTCACTCCCTTTATCACCAACCTACTCACTCACTCACCGACTCACTCACTCACTCATATGTTTAGCCATTCACTCATTATCTCAAATACTCACTTACTCCCTACATCACCAACCTACTCACTCACTCACTCACCCACTCACTCACATGCTTAGCCATTTGCTCATTATCTCAGCTACTCACTCCCTTCATCACCAACCTACTCACTCACTCACCCACGCACTCACTCAATCACATGTTTACCCATTCACTAATTACCTCAACTACTCACTTAATCCCTACATCACCAACCTACTCACTCACTCACCCACTCACTCTCTCACTTAAACTCACTCACTCACTCACCCACTCATTCACCGACTCACTCACTCGCCCGCTCACTCACATACTCTCACTTAAACTCACTCACTCACTCACCCACTCATTCACCGACTCACTCACACACTCTCACTTAAACTCACTCACTAACTCACCCGCTCACTCACACACTCTCACTTAAACTCACTCACTCACTCACCCGCTCACTCACACACTCTCACTTAAACTCACTCACTCACTCACCCGCTCACTCACACACTCTCACTTAAACTCACTCACTCACTCACCCGCTCACTCACACACTCTCACTTAAACTCACTCACTCACCCACTCATTCACCGACTCACTCACACACTCTCACTTAAACTCACTCACTCACCCGCTCACTCACACACTCTCACTTAAACTCACTCACTCACTCACCCGCTCACTCACACACTCTCAATTAAACTCACTCACTCACCCGCTCACTCACACACTCTCACTTAAACTCACTCACCCGCTCACTCACACACTCTCACTTAAACTCACTCACTCACTCACTCACTCACTCACTCACTCACTCACTCACTCACTCGCCCGCTCACTCACACACTCACACACTCTCACTTAAACTCACTCACTCACTCACTCACACACTCTCACTTAAACTCACTCACTCACTCACTCGCTCACTCACACACTCTCACTTAAACTCACTCACTCACTTACTCACTCACTCACTCACCCGCTCACTCACACACTCTCACTTGTTTATTTACCTTGCAAAGAACAGAAGGAAGAACCAAACACAAGGTGCTGCCAGTATAAGCAGTACATCCTCAACATTGAACAGCCCTGTCAAACGAAACGGAACACAGGCCAGGACAAGAAGACAGGAAATAAGGTAAACTGTCTGGGCTGGAGCATGGGCCTGTTAATGACATGGATATCAGGGTCAATTGAAAAATACACAATTATCCTACATTTTAATTTTAGTAGTTAACTAAATGTATTGTATTATGTATTACAATATATATAATCTATCTATCTATCTATCTATCGTCCTTTCGAGCCAAAGACGGCACATAGGGCAGAACCACAATCTCAAAAACAGAAACTTTGTGTGCCAAAATAGCACATATTGCGGAGATCACTGCTTCTAAAATCTATGGTCTGTTTCCATAACAATACTTTTTACAATGACAGCTTGTCAAGCCATCGATCAACCTCCTTAGTCACCTCTTACGACATGCCTGGAAGGTCACAGTGTCACTATTCTTTACTTCCCTCATAATGAGGCCCCGGTAACACACGGGAAATAATATATAATGTTATACATAAAATAAGGAGTCAGACAAGGCTGTGTTCTGTCTCCGGATTCACTTTACAGCGAAAATATTATGATATCTATAGAAGACATAAAAAGAATTGAAGTCAACGGTCACAACATAAATAATTTGTGATATCCAGATGACACAGTCTTAATAGCAGAGACAGAGAATGAACTACAAGAAATTATAGAAATAATAGCAAAAGAAAGCAACAAGAAAGTCTCAGTCTGAATAGTAAGAAAACAGAAGTAATGGTCATATAGAAGAAACAATCATCACCATCATGCAGCATAAAAATAAACAGGACAAATCTGAAACAAGTGCAACGTTTCAAATACTTGGGCACAATAATAACATCACATGGAAGGTGCACCATAGAAATAAAAAGCAGAATAGCTCAGGCCAAAAAAGCATTTCAGAAAATGAAAAGTATCTTATGCAACAAATCTATGTCAATAGAAGTGAGAAAGAGAGTTCATCGGTGCTATATAGAACCAATTCTGACCTATGGAAGCGAATCATGGACAGTAGACAAACAAATGAAAAGACGGTTAGAGACCACAGAGATGGGATTTCTCAGAAGAATGTTGAAAGTTCCCTGGACAGATAAAAAGACCAATGAGGAAGTTCTCAAAGAGGCCAACACAAAAAGGGAGCTCTTAAAAAACATCAGAAAGAAGCAATCAACATTTTTTGGGCACATCATGAGAAGAGGAAAGTTGGAATACTTGGTTACAACTGGCAAAATAAAAGGAAAGAGAGATCGCGGATGACAAAGAGAGAAAATACTGGATAGCTTGGAGTCATGGTATGGAAAATGGTCAACAGCTGAATTGATATGAATCACTATAGATATAAGATTGTGGAAGGACATAATCGCCTACGCCAACCGGTAATGCACATGATGATGATGATGAGTTAACTAAATAATAATAATAACCGAATAACAAAGCAAGCCCTCATGTGGGAAACAACAGGTAAGAGGAAAAGAAGTCGACCCAGAGAGACACTGAGAAGAACATTTATCAGAGAGGCAAGAGCAGCAGGAATCGGCTCCCTCAATGAGATAGAGTTGCTTGCACAGAACAGAGACAAGTGGTGATATTTGATAAATTATCTTTACAAGGATTGAAAACTGCTAGAACAAAAATTTAGATAAGAGAAAGAGTATTTGGGTCTATGCCCTAGGGGCCGGCTACGGCTCGAAAGGTCAAGAGATAGATGGATAGTTAAGTAATAAAATAAGAACAGCAACTGTTTTTCTTGTTAAACTCTTTTAGAAAATGCAGTAGAATAATGACACAGGCTTGATGAACAAATCATCAGAATTTTACCCCCATCTGACAATCTTCAGTCAAACCAAATGGAAGGAGAATGGGAATTTGGCTCACTGCACTGGATTCAGCTTCCATTGAAACATAATTGTGGTGAATTTGAAAGAGATCTACACATTATCAATTATGACAGTAAAAAAAAAAATTATGAGCACAAATGGTTGCGGTTAGTCAATGGCTCAGGTTTCACTGCAAACATAATAAAATCCATAATTGCTCAATCATCCATGCCAGTGGAATTTCGGAATTAAAACTCATCTCATTGATAGATCCAAAGAAAGAAAGGCAGCTGCAGTCCCCATCATAGCAGCTACAGCACATGCGAAAAGACATATTGCCAAGTGGCACCGAAAGTGAAAGCTGCTGAACTGTCCTTCGTCATACGATAAATGATATTATGTATGATATGTCATTATTCATTGTAAGCAATCGGAATATTGAAACATGATCTGGATAAAAGACACAGCTTACAGTGTGCACAAAGCACTAATCTCAGTAGCTCCAGTAGCAACCCGGACTTGGAATATGATCAAACTGCAACAAGGAACACTTTTCAGACCGAGCCTCAATGGTTCCTGCTGCCTATCTGCCATTTTGACTTGAAGTCACTAATACTTTATTCATATGTTATAAAAGGACAAAAGATAGAACAGACAGACAGTCAGACAGACAGACAAACAGATTATAGTCTAGAGTATGTTGTGCATTGTGTGTACGGCAATTTTCCTTTTTGACAAGTCAAGTGTTGTGAATGCGACCTTCCATCATCTATAGTTGATCTGCGGTTTATGTCAACACATTGAGTGCTGTTCAATGACAGTCATTGGAATTGTTTGATGCAAGTTATTTACATGTTACAACTCATTAATGTGGACTGCTTCATCAAGTCAGCCGAAGTTTTTTCTCTTTAGGGAATTTGCACCATGTTTCATTCGTTGTAGGTTGCATTCACTAGAGTAATTGGGAATCTATGGGTGCAGCCATTGTTGTGTATGCTACGTCATCATAATGACTCATCGCATATCCCTAGAAAGGCCATACTCTAATCTAGTGGTCCGTTGTTTGATGTGTGATGGGGATAATCCGACGACTAACTGTGTGTCTATATGTTCGGAATTAGAGTAAAAAACGATGTCCTAACATCATCAAGCGCTATTCATTTTTTAAAATATGACGATCATCATTTTCAGGAGGATGTGAACTTCCGGTCAATATGGTAGATAGGCAGCAGGAACCATTGACAGCTGTGTATGAAAAGTGTTCCTTGTTGCAGTTTCCTCATATTCCAAGTCCGGCTTGTTGCAGGAGCTACTGAGTTAAGTGCTCTGTGCACACCGTGAGCTGTGTGTTTCATCTGTTTTGATCATGTTTTGATATTTCAATTGTTTACGATGAATGATGATATCGTATGACAAGGAACAGTTGGCTGTGTTCACTTTCTGTGTGGTTTTGCCTTATGTCTTTTGGCGTGTGCTGAGACAGCTATGATGGAGACTACAGCTACCTTTCTTTGTTTGGGAGATGAGTTATTAATTTGGATGATTCCACTGGCACGGGCAGTTGAGCAATTATGGATTTTAATTCATTTGCAGTGATACCAGGGCCTACCATAATCATGCCACTTGAGTTTTAATCTTCTGACTTTAATGGTGTAGATATGCAGATTGTCTTACTACTCTTACCAGACTTTTCGACATTGCTAGCTCACATTTTTGCAGGGATTTATTGCTTGGCCATTTTTTTGTGTGAGAAACTTCAGCAAGACAGTCTTCACCAGATGCAGGGATTTATTGCCTTGGCCATTTTTTTGTGTGAGAAACTTCAGCAAGAGAGTGATTTGGACAGTCTTTCTGTTCATTAGAATTATTTCATCATACTGTCATGCTGCAGGCCAGAGAATAGCATTTTGAAAACCACATTCTTATGCACTATCAAATCTATGTCAATAGAAGTGAGAAAGAGAGTTCATCGGTGCTATATAGAACCAATTCTGACCTCAGATAGGAAGCGAAATCATGTCTGCACAGTAGCACAGAAAATGAAAAACAAATGAATAAGAAAGAGAGTTCATCGGTTAGAGACCTACGAGGACAGTATGGGAGAGACCACAGAGATTTTCTCAGAAGAATGTTGAAAGTTCACTGGACAGATAAAAAGACCAATGAGGAAGTTCTCAAAGAGGCCAACACAAAAAGGGAGCTCTTAAAAAACATCAGAAAGAAGCAATCAACATTTTTTGGGCACATCATGAGAAGAGGAAAGTTGGAATACTTGGTTACAACTGGCAAAATAAAAGGAAAGAGAGATCGCGGATGACAAAGAGAGAAAATACTGGATAGCTTGGAGTCATGGTATGGAAAATGGTCAACAGCTGAATTGATATGAATCACTATAGATATAAGATTGTGGAAGGACATAATCGCCTACGCCAACCGGTAATGCACATGATGATGATGATGAGTTAACTAAATAATAATAATAACCGAATAACAAAGCAAGCCCTCATGTGGGAAACAACAGGTAAGAGGAAAAGAAGTCGACCCAGAGAGACACTGAGAAGAACATTTATCAGAGAGGCAAGAGCAGCAGGAATCGGCTCCCTCAATGAGATAGAGTTGCTTGCACAGAACAGAGACAAGTGGTGATATTTGATAAATTATCTTTACAAGGATTGAAAACTGCTAGAACAAAAATTTAGATAAGAGAAAGAGTATTTGGGTCTATGCCCTAGGGGCCGGCTACGGCTCGAAAGGTCAAGAGATAGATGGATAGTTAAGTAATAAAATAAGAACAGCAACTGTTTTTCTTGTTAAACACTTTTAGAAAATGCAGTAGAATAATGACACAGGCTTGATGAACAAATCATCAGAATTTTACCCCCATCTGACAATCTTCAGTCAAACCAAATGGAAGGAGAATGGGCATTTGGCTCACTGCACTGGATTCAGCTTCCATTGAAACATAATTGTGGTGAATTTGAAAGAGATCTACACATTATCAATTATGACAGTAAAAAAAAAAATTATGAGCACAAATGGTTGCGGTTAGTCAATGGCTCAGGTTTCACTGCAAACATAATAAAATCCATAATTGCTCAATCATCCATGCCAGTGGAATTTCGGAATTAAAACTCATCTCATTGATAGATCCAAAGAAAGAAAGGCAGCTGCAGTCCCCATCATAGCAGCTACAGCACATGCGAAAAGACATATTGCCAAGTGGCACCGAAAGTGAAAGCTGCTGAACTGTCCTTCGTCATACGATAAATGATATTATGTATGATATGTCATTATTCATTGTAAGCAATCGGAATATTGAAACATGATCTGGATAAAAGACACAGCTTACAGTGTGCACAAAGCACTAATCTCAGTAGCTCCAGTAGCAACCCGGACTTGGAATAGGATCAAACTGCAACAAGGAACACTTTTCAGACCGAGCCTCAATGGTTCCTGCTGCCTATCTGCCATTTTGACTTGAAGTCACTAATACTTTATTCATATGTTATAAAAGGACAAAAGATAGAACAGACAGACAGTCAGACAGACAGACAAACAGATTATAGTCTAGAGTATGTTGTGCATTGTGTGTACGGCAATTTTCCTTTTTGACAAGTCAAGTGTTGTGAATGCGACCTTCCACCATCTATAGTTGATCTGCGGTTTATGTCAACACATTGAGTGCTGTTCAATGACAGTCATTGGAATTGTTTGATGCAAGTTATTTACATGTTACAACTCATTAATGTGGACTGCTTCATCAAGTCAGCCGAAGTTTTTTCTCTTTAGGGAATTTGCACCATGTTTCATTCGTTGTAGGTTGCATTCACTAGAGTAATTGGGAATCTATGGGTGCAGCCATTGTTGTGTATGCTACGTCATCATAATGACTCATCGCATATCCCTAGAAAGGCCATACTCTAATCTAGTGGTCCGTTGTTTGATGTGTGATGGGGATAATCCGACGACTAACTGTGTGTCTATATGTTCGGAATTAGAGTAAAAAACGATGTCCTAACATCATCAAGCGCTATTCATTTTTTAAAATATGACGATCATCATTTTCAGGAGGATGTGAACTTCCGGTCAATATGGTAGATAGGCAGCAGGAACCATTGACGGCTGTGTATTGAAAAGTGTTCCTTGTTGCAGTTTCCTCATATTCCAAGTCCGGCTTGTTGCAGGAGCTACTGAGTTAAGTGCTCTGTGCACACCGTGAGCTGTGTGTTTCATCTGTTTTGATTATGTTTTGATATTTCAATTGTTTACGATGAATGATGATATCGTATGACAAGGAACAGTTGGCTGTGTTCACTTTCTGTGTGGTTTTGCCTTATGTCTTTTGGCGTGTGCTGAGACAGCTATGATGGAGACTACAGCTACCTTTCTTTGTTTGGGAGATGAGTTATTAATTTGGATGATTCCACTGGCACGGGCAGTTGAGCAATTATGGATTTTAATTCATTTGCAGTGATACCAGGGCCTACCATAATCATGCCACTTGAGTTTTAATCTTCTGACTTTAATGGTGTAGATATGCAGATTGTCTTACTACTCTTACCAGACTTTTCGACATTGCTAGCTCACATTTTTGCAGGGATTTATTGCCTTGGCCATTTTTTTGTGTGAGAAACTTCAGCAAGACAGTGATGATTTGGAGTCTTTCTGTTCATGAATTATTTCACATACTGTCTGCATGCTCAGGCCAAAATAGCATTTCAGAAAATGAAAAACATCTTATGCAACAAATCTATGTCAATAGAAGTGAGAAAGAGAGTTCATCGGTGCTATATAGAGTCAATTCTGACTTAAGGAAGCGAATCATGGACAGTAAACAAACTAATGAAAAGACGATTAGAGGCCACAGAGATGAGATTTCTCAGAAGAACGTTGAAGTTCATTGGTCACTAAAAAGACCAATGAGGAAATTATCAAAGAGGCCAACACAAAAAAGGAGCTCCTAAGAAATATCAGAAAGAAGCAATCAACATTTTCTGGACACATCATGAGAAGAGGAAAGTTTGAATACTTGGTTACAACTGGCAAAATACAGGGAAAGAGAGATCGCGGACGACAAAGAGAGAAAATACTAGATAGCTTGGTGTAATGGCATGGAAAACAGTTAACAACAGAAATTGATATGATGCACTGTGGATAGAAGATTGTGGAAGGACATGATCACCTATGCTAACCGGTATGGCACATGATGATGATGATGATAATGATGTCTGCATGTAAAAAAAAATTGAGGTTTAGGAGATTGCTTTCATTTGTTTTTAATATGGACTTGAGTGTTGCCACTGGGATCTAATAGGGAAAGAGAAGTTAAGTTCCAAAAATATATGCCATGACAAGTTTTCATACATTGTACTAAAAAGTGCAACTATCATAGCCATACTGTAAATAGCAACACAACACAACAAATGATTTTTAAGAATAAAGAAGAAGAGTTCTTGCATAGATAAAATGAATAATCAAGTTGAGAAACAAAACATGGCTCATAACTATCAAACTGCAGCTTTAATTTACAAGCAAGGCACATTTATTGGAGTGTAAATTTATGCAAACTTTCTGCATATAAATATTTAGATTGGACACAAGTTTAAACCCAAAATAAAATCCTTCATTCACCCTGGTCATTACCTGAATCAAACAATTATCTCCCTTACTTTTTGAAATTGTTTCCAGTTTTATTTAGATTTTTACATTGTCTGCTACTTTCACTGAGGAAAGACAGAACATTTTGATCACCCACAAATGATCAATACTTGGCACATTTGATACAAATTTAATCTCAACATTAATTATACCTCAGTACAGATAACAATCTCAGGAGTGAGTGTGCAATAAAGTTAAAATTATCATAAATCTTTCAGGTAATGGTTGGCACAAATACCCTTCCAGAACACCAAAACTGGATCAATAACATTCTGCATTATGAGATTCATGAAGGTCAATGTCAAATGTTTACCCATTGTTCAAGCACTTTTTGTGCATGACCCACATTCTCAAACCAAATAAAGAGATTTAATTTGATACTTGGGTAGTTCAATTTCCTGATTCACTTTTGATAGTTTATAAGTCTCCCACACAAACTAATCAAGAGAAAATTAATATTCTGTTGACATGAAAAAAAAAGAATTTACCTCTGAGGACATTCCTACTTCATTCACATACTAGAGGCTACTTAGATCACCTTAAAAGATGTGTTTTGTTGCAGCAATAAATCTACAGCAGGCAAAGGCAATTATATTTTTAATTTTCTTTTGAAAGAACACTTTTAGTTTAAAACAGGACTGTGGTATCTGCATCATTAGACCCCATTAAAATTAATCAGTCTTGTTTGACATGAGTGTATACCCAATCACCTACCTCTTGCCTGGTACATTGTGTTATAAACTACTTGTCTATTTCATTATAATACTCTCCAAAATATAGAATGTGTGTTCTCCTATCCACTCTTCGTTCCCTTTAACACTTGCCTTCAGCATAGTATTAATTTATTTATAATCCTTGAGTAGATTATATATGTCTAATCTTTATATTTCTGTTTATTTTTTTTTCATTCATAGTTCATCCTGACCTTTAATGTGCTGCATAAAAGAAGTTACTAGAAATGTTTGTTATAAAGGTAAAGGATGTCCTATAACATTAATGTAATGAGGGATACAAGTTTGAAACTTTACCCGTACCAAACAGCATAATTAGAAAAGAGGGATACAAGTTTGAAACTTGACCACACTAAACCACATAAATTGATGATGAAGTGGCCAGTGTTCTTCTTCTCTATTAATTAAATCACAAAACTATCTTTATATAATTTTTGGAGTCTGCCATAGGGAGACTACTATGGGAGTTGAAAAATAAAATTTGCAAATCTCAATGCAACTGCCACATAGAGTGCAAGTCAAAGATTTTATTTCATCCTTGGAGAGAAAAATGATTTTGACCCTACTAAGATTTGAACTCACTTCAACCTAAGAGTGTAAAGACTGTGTTGTACTAAGATGCTTGCTTCACAGTCTGTAGGTATCCAGTGCGAACCACAAATGGACTGATTAGGTTTATTCCAAGTATTACCTGATCACAAGGTTGATATAATTGAGCTGGGTAAAGGCATCAAGATGCATAGAAATGCAAAGCCACTGTAACTCACAAAGGAGTTGGATCTCTGAGTATCTCCTTATATAAGAGATTTCTGGGGAATATGGCGCCCTGTTCGCTGGCTTCTCCAGAGGACTCACAGATAAGTGCTGATTTCCAGTGAACTTTTCTGTTTATTTGTTTGTTTTTATTGATATTTGAAGGGATCATGTGATTGTACACGCTTTCTTTTTGATGTAAATCACTTTGCATCATTGCATTTTGTTACAATTTCTTTATTTGATCACTTATACTCATCTTTGTTGTTGATTGCGCTATTGAACGCATGTGACAAAATGGCGGTTTGTTTTCGCCGGTCTGTCGTCAAGGATGCGTAATTAATTTAATTTGTATAAGGCTCACAGTTTATCCGCATGCTGCAGAGCGATTTACTGGAGTTGGCCAGTCTATAATGTGGAAACTTGTTCTGGACCGTGCGACTGAGTGAGTGCACAGGAGACTAGACCATCCACAGCATCGACGTTCAGCGACAAAATCATCTATGAGACTATGACAACGGTAAGTATTCCAATGCAACCCAAACGATAACATCGAAGAAGGAAAACATGACAAGGTAAGAGAGGTGGTGTTAAAATGTCGAAGTGTGAGAGGCTAGGCCTAAAGTATGTGTGTTACATATTGGAATTGTGGGTCCATAAATCAATGATGGCCCACTCTTGATAAGCTTCTGTGCAGCGCTGATATAATGATTTTGCAAGAAACTCTCTTCTTGGTGACAGGACAGTAAGTACTCCTGGATTACATTGTTTCTACAATAGGTGACACCTTGGGCAGGCCATCCTTGTGCGCAATAATATGGTAGCAGCTGAAAGTTGATATGTCTGTGTGGGACAGTGCAGAATTGCAGGTACATGCGGTTAGGATGCAGACCCCAGTCCATTTCATAATTGTAAATGTATATGCCTGTAATGGGACAGTGGACACACAATAATGGCAGAATCTCTTCGAGTTCGATGAGAACATCATTTTCTGCTGAGACTTTAATGCTAGAGGCAACCAGTGGGGTAACGTCATAACCAACAAGCAGGGAGAAGACCTAGAGAACACACTAGTGTCAGTCGATTTAGTGTGCTTGAATGATGGAAGGGCAACAAGAATGGCCACTCGAACAGGGGACTCTGATAGTGTCATAGACCTGGCACTGGTGTCTTCTGCCTTCGCACCTGTTTGCAGGTGGAGTGCACTGGGGTTCCACGGAAGTGATCACTATCCATGTGTCCTCCTAATTGAGAAAAACAGAAATAGAAGCCAGAGCATAGAAAGAACCACAAATTCCACTATGAGAAAACAGACCAGGACGTCATTAGACATAGGAAATCAGAACGCCCCTCGTAGGAGGCAGGAGAGCTGGATGCAGCCAACCCTGGTGGAACGTAGAAGTCGAGGAAGCTTGGCAGTACAAGAGACAAACGGCCAAGACATTGCAGAAAGCCAGAAAGAATGGAAGAACACAACCTGAGCTCTTGAAGCGTCTGAAAGTAGAGGTAGATCAAGAAATGATGCACTTTAAACTATGTGCTAAGCAGGCTAAGGATGCCAAATGGGATGACTTCTGCAGAAAAGTGTGCTCAGAAAAATTGCTAGCAACATTCTGGCGCCTTCATCAGAGCATGAATGGCACAACAAGACACAGAGGCATACCCGACTTTCAGAGCACAGGCCGGATATGGCACAAATCTGATGAGAGCAAAGAGAAAGCCCTGCTTGCCCGCTACATTGAGCAGACGGACCAAAGAAATGACGCTGTAAGAATGAGGATACAGGGATCGCTGTCAAAATTGTGTAAGGATGTACTGCTGGGAGAAGATCTCACAATCACAACCGATACCATTCGCACGACACTTAAAAGGTCACACAACACTGCGCCTGGTCCAGATGGTGTTCGGTATGATGACATAGGCGATTTAGCTGACGACGACTTGACAAAACTGGCCAATGAGTTTAATGCCAGCATTCGGAATGGCCAGATTAAGGAGGAACTTCCACAGCTACTTGCTACCGCTACCGAAGCCAAACAAGGACAATTCTCAGATCAGTGCTTACAGAATCATCACAATGCAGAACACCGCAGGCAAGCTGCTGGAGAAAATAGTTGCCCGTGTCCTCACCTGTCACCTTGAACAGAAACACGCATTCCCACCCACACTCGGAGGTTATAGATATAACAAAGAGACATGGCTCAATGCAGCAGTCTTTGCCTATGACGTCTTCAAAGGCTTCCACAGACGAGATGAGACATGTACTGCTGCTATAGATCTGGAGGATGCATACAACAAGGTACCATTTGAATACCTCATGCATATATTCCTCAAACTGGCGGTGCAGCCCTTCCTCATTAGATGGATCACTGCAGTACTGTTTCAGAGGAAGGTGATACTCAGATGTGGAAGTTGGTCAGAATGGGCATATTAAAGAACCCCACCAGAAAGTTGAAAATAAAAAAAGTAGGCTGTGTGTTGTTACCAGGCCCTGTTCAATAAAAAAAAAATTGTATGTACAAAATTTGTAAAATCGTTCATATTTTAACCATGCCAGTGTTATGGAGTTTATGCACTGTGCTGAAATCTTCCTGTGTTATCAGGAAAGTGATCAAAATAAAGGTAAAGTAAAGACAAAGTACAAGACCAGAATTGATGTCTTAGCACGCAAGTTTTCAACCATATGTGCTCGTCCACCTATCCAGAAGTGTTCGAAGACTTCTGGATAGTGTCGCTCCAAGCATCGAAACTCACGATGCAAGGTGGCATTCCTCACCTTCCCAAAGTACTACTTTTTTACTACCAGTGGCTGGTTTGACCATGGGGTATTTTTTTTCCTAACCATAAGTACAACTCACATTGCTTCCAGTGGGAATCAAATACAGGTTGTCCGAACTTCGGTAGTCTGTGATTTTCCTAACTAGGCTAGTGAGGCCCCAGAAAATGATCAGATTGATAAAAGATATTGTCAGAGTATGGTGACATTGATTCTAATATCATCATCATCATCATCAAGTACCATGCCTGCTGGCGTAGGTGATCATATCTCTCCACAACTTTCAATCTCGACAGTCATTTATCATATCTGTTGTTGACTTTCTGCCAAGCCATTCTCTCAAGCTGTCTGATATCTTTTCTCTTTGCCTCCCTCTATCTCTTCGCCCCTCAATTTTCCCAGTTGTTATAATATATACAGCTGTTCTCTTCTCATCACATGGCCCAAAAATTATGATTGTTTCTTCCTAATTTTGGAAATTTGCTGATTCTAATATACAAATAGCATATATACTCAAAGTGAATCCTGATAATTTTATTTTTGAGCCAGTAAACTAATCAGTGCTTTACTGTTGTCTATCTATGTATGAATAAATAAAAATGGTAATACAAATTGTCCATTATTTTTTTTTTCAAAAATGGTTTTTAAGTGACTTTATTAATTACTGATGACTTACACAGTTCTTGAAGAAGTTTGTGATGCCCTGTGTGCTGAACTCTTTAATCTCATAAAACACAGTGGACGAGCAGCTCAAACACACGATTATTTCTGAAGTGTATCTCACCTACAAAATTACAAGTTATATCAGAATTTAATAGTCAGAGAGAGATTGATAGAAAGAAAGATAAGGAAAGAAAAAAAGGAAAAAACACATACATCTTAATCTTTCCAGCACTAGCAGTGTAGACATTGCATAATGTCCACAGTGTTTTTTTGCCATTCATATCCACTCTGGACAAGATGTTCGATCTTATAAAAAGAGTCTATGCCTGCTAAATTTGCTTTTCTTATCAGTTTTCTTTTCAGTGTCTCTCTGTCTTCCTTTTTTTCTGTATCCTGATGTTTCACATATAAAAGCCTATTTTGAGATAACCTTGTTTTCTCTGTACATGCCCAACATATATCCATCTCTCCCTAATTGTATATGAGACTCTTGGTTGCATGGCCATCTCTCTTATCTTTATATTAATCTTGAATTCATTTCATTGGAGATGAGATTGTTGGTTGCATGGTCATCTCTCTTATCTTTATATTAATCTTGAATTCATTTCATTGGAGATGAGATTGTTGGTTGCATGGTCATCTCTCTTATCTTTATATTAATCTTGAATTCATTTCATTGGAGATGAGATTGTTGGTTGCATGGTCATCTCTCTTATCTTTATATTAATCTTGAACTCATTTCATTGGAGATGAGATTGTTGGTTGCATGGTCATCTCTCTTATCTTTATATTAATCTTGAATTCATTTCATTGGAGATGAGATTGTTGGTTGCATGGTCATCTCTCTTATCTTTATATTAATCTTGAACTCATTTCAATGTAATAAAATGTACCTTTCATAGGCATTTGTCTCTAAAAATTTGATACAAGCAAAGGATGAGCAAGAAAAAAAGAGAATAATAAAGATATAAAGAATTTTTTTTTAATATGAGCACAGAGAAAAGTGACTAAAGAAGAGTGATGAAAAAAAGAGATGAAACATAGTGACAAAAATGAGACTGAAAGTGACAAAGAAAAGAAAGATTTTAAAAAGTAACAAAAAAAGAGAAAAAAGAGAATATGAAAGATAGTGGAAGACAGAGAGAGTGAGAATGAGAACAAAATATAGAATGTGAAGGGGAAGAGAAAGATGTAAGGTAAAATCATCATCAAGTACCGGGCCTGCTGGCGTAGGTGATCATGTCTCTCCACAACTTTCAATCTTGACAGTTCTTTATCATTTCTGTTGTTGACCTTCTGCCAAGCCATTCTCTTAAATTGTCTAGTATTTTCTCTCTTTGCTTGCCTCTATTTCTTCATCCCTCAATTTTCCCAGTTGTTGCAATATATTCCAGTTGTTCTCTTCTCGTTACATGGCCAAAAAATGATGATTGTTTCTTCCTAATATTGGAAATTAGCTCTCTTTTTACTTTGGCCTCTTTCAGAACATTTTCATTACTCATCTTAGCTGTCTATGGTATTCTCAACATTCTTCTGTAAAACCACATTTCTACAGACTCCAGTGATTTTCTTGTCTGTTGTCCTATTGTCCATGATGAAAGGTAAAATACAAACATCAAAAGAAAATTGTAAAATTATTAAATAAGAACTGACAAATATTAAATTAACCAGAAAGATGTTGAAGCAATTCTTACTGAATCTTTAGGCCCTTGGTATTCAAGTAAATCACTTCCCACAGGTCGTGTATAAATGGATATACTGAACAAGGCCAAGTGTATGATTGCGAGTATCAGACGAATCATAAACCGTCTCTGAAAGTAATATACTACAATTTTGTTTATGTTACCTGCATGTCACATTATTACTCATAATAAAAGCATAATCGCAGTTTTTCACTCATGTAAAACTCATTTACTGTGTAAAATTTAATACTGATGCTAAATGAATCATGCACTGCTCTTTTTTCTTCTGGTTTAAGATGTAGTCGTCCTATCTTGTAATGTAATGTAATTGTTACTGAAATTGAAAGTCTAGTCCATATATCAATGTGAACATTGGAAACCCACCCAAACTTTAGAGAGGAAATTAAATGCCTTTGAAAACAATAGTCTACATAGAATCTCAAAAATAAGCTGGAAAGAACACATTTCATACTGATAAGAAACAAATCTAAATAGAATATGTGTCGTGCTTTATAAGGAGGCGTCATTTTCAAGAGGATGTGAACTTCCGGTATATGGTGGAAAGGTGGCAGGAACCATTGAAGGCTATGCATGTGTTCCTTGTTGCAGTTTCCTCATATTCCAAGTCCATGGGGGACTGGTTGGTCTTGAGGCAAGACACCGGCCTCATGACAGAGAAGTTGTGGGTTCAAATCTCGGCTACACCGGTTGGGATTTTTATTTATAATTTCTCTCTGCAGCAACCACCCCTGGTCTCAGCAGCGAGGCCCGGCATGAAACATCAATTACTCATCAATGGAAAAAACATGAGTACCTCCAAAGTCAGAGTTATCTGCCTGTGCGGCGAGAGACCCCTGTGCACACGGCTGCCAGGGAAAAATGGATTAACACGCAAAATTCAGTTCCTAGTCTCTAGGGACTTCGTCAGAGTTGAAAGCTGGCGAATGCAACAACAACAACAACGACGACGACGACGACGACAACGGCAACGACAACAACAACAACATAAGGAGGCATTGGAAATAAATTGGTCATGGGACTAAGAAAGAATGAAGAAAGACCTCCCCATCAGGCAAGCATGTGGAAACCATCTAGAAAAGAAAACAAGGCAGACCAAGAGAATCGTTAGGCAGAACAATTACTAAGAAAGGTTTAATCATGGGACTAAGAAAGAACAGAGACCTACAAGAATTAATATTAATCGTCAATCATGGAGAACTATGGGTTCAACCATATGAGCCATCTTCTGTCCATGAGGAAAATGAATTAAAAAATGGACTGTTCTTTAATTTAGTCTACAAATTAGTTACTTTTGTTCTGATTTCTTCTGCTTCTGAAAGTAAATATTTACTCATAATGAAATCATGTTTATTATTTTTTATTCTAATTTCTACTAACTTTGCAGTCCGTCTTCTTCTACAGAGTTAGATGAAAAGGTAGATAAAAGTAGAACCACAAAGGAAAAAAACAGTATTTAGGAATGGAGGGGTCTGACCTTTGCTAGCTCACAGAGAGCAGTGAGGTACAGAGAATACTGCATGACAGTTACGGAATCTGTTAATGGGGCCCTAATAACTGACCAATTTGTGGGGAAGGCAAAAGCAAGGTTCCTTTCTTGACAAAGACATGTTGAGAGTATATCCACAGTTTTTAATTTTCATATTTATTAATTAACATTAACATGGCAAAAAGTAATTGTAATGCCATGAAGAACATACTAACATCAAAACAAATAACACCAGGGCTAAAACTAAGAATAGCAAAATGTTACATCTTCTCAATTTTCTTATATGGTGCAGAAACATGGACATTAGACAAGAAAACAGAACAGAGAATTGAAGCCTTTGAAATGTGGATATATAGAAGAATAGGTAGAATTGGATGAAAGGAAAAGAAAACAAACGATGAAGTCTTAAAACAACTAAAAATGAAAAGAGAACTACTAAACACAATTAGAACAAGAGAAATGCTATTTTTGGACCATGTTAAAAGACACAACAGCCTACTAAAAGTAATCCTGGAGGGGAAAATACAAGGTAAAAGAGGCAGAGGCAGACCAAGACTAACATGGACGAGTAACATCAAAGATGGACAAATCAGTCTATGACAACCTGCACCATCAAAACAAGAGACAGAGCAGAATGGCGCTCCATGGCAGCCAACCTTTGTTGCGGAAACGGCACTCGATGATGATGATGATGAATTAACTTTATTAAAGAACTTGAGACTTCTACTTCTTCTTCTTTCCTTTCTCATCTGCCTTTCAGCGTCAAGGGGAGATATAATTTGTGGTCTTTTGCTCGGCTCTGCTGCTCTTATGTTTCCTAGTGTTTCTAATATTCCGTCAATCCATCTTTTTCATGGTCGTCCATTGGGTCTAATGTTCTTGCAATGTTTATTGAAGGCTCATTGTGTTGTGTTTTTATTTTTCTGCCTTGTCACATGACCAAACCATTTTATCTGTTATTTCTTTATATATTCTGGGGCTGGGGTTATTCCTAGCTTTTTTCTCTGTTCTTCATTTCTGATCATATCTCTCAGACTGTTTCCTGTCATTTGTCTAACACATTTCATCTCAGCAGAGGTTATTTTTCTGGTAGATAATTTTTTTTTTAGACTTGTACAATGTTTAAAAAAACTATAAGTCACAAAAAGGTGTATTGCTTTCATTTGTGCTTTCCTGACAGGGGATCCTTGAAACCAGCATTTCTCAAACTGTGGTCTGCGGCCCGACCATGTCCACAGTTCAGTCATAGAGGATCCACATAGGCTACAAGAATAGTATGATTTTGTGTAGCTAAATGGAAAGAGAGAATGAATAAATGAAAGCACACAAGAAAATAAATCTTAAAAAGAAGAAATCTTGAGTTGAAGTTGATTCTTGGGTGTCTGTGACTTCAAAATGTATTTAATGGGGGTCTGTGGCTACAAAATGTAATTAATGTGGGTCTGCGACTACTAAATGTAATTAATGGGGATCCGCAGTAAAGGAATGTTTGAGAACTGCTGCTTTAACTGTTAGATTGCATAGGAAAAATTTTCACACAGGAAGAATTTTCGCTGGAAGAATTTTCGCGTAAAGATAACGTGGAGATAACGTAATTGTCTCTGGAGTTAGTATGCAGATAGAGGGAGTTGCTGCAGCCTAAAAGTAATTCCCAAGAAAAAATGTAATAAATGACTTACATACAAACAAATAAAAAATGTCTCAAACTTGTTGGGATTTGTGTGGATAAGTGACAAAAGTAGCAAGAAAATCAGTGAAGAAAGATCTGGAACTGAATTTACAAAGTTACTGGAAATATAATTAATAATTACCTCAAACTTCTTAAATGTTCCAAATATAGAAGGTTCTGGAAGGAATGTATATAGTCAATAATGATATAACAATATCAACTTTTTGAAATTGTAATTTAAAAAATACATACCATAACAGAAGATAAGCAATAAAACTTGTTTAACAAAATGATTGCTAAGAATACCAACCTTAGCAAATGTTTTCCACTTTTCTATCAGCAACTGCCTCATCACACCTCCTTCAAGCATCTCCAGATGGTCATCTTTATTCCCATTCACAATAATCATAAGTGCAGAATTCCAGTCTGTTATATGGGGAATATATGTTTTGATTTATGTGGAAGATTTTCATTTTTCTTCTTCCTCTTCTGCGAATGCCTAACAGTGCCTTCTCTTCATCGTCCACAATTAAAAGGATACCAAGTTGGTGATAATAAGACCAAATTTATGAGAATTAATGCAGTGGCAATAACCAAATAACAATAGGGGAAATACCTCTACTAGACATATAATCTTACATATATCTGGGCAGTAACATAGATAAAGAGGGAGGAATAGAGAATAATGCCAAAATAAGGATATCAAAACCAAGAGGAGCATTCGTTGCACTGGGAAACATGGAAATGGTGGCTAAAATAGCTCAGTTGGGAGAGCGTTAGACTGAAGATCTAAAGGTCCCTGGTTCAATCCCGGGTTTCGGCAATCCGGCGGTGGCCACAACTTTTCTTTTGATTTCAACAAAACCCACAGTTATGACAAACCCGTCACAAAAACCGCTCTTCTATTCCTCTAGCTGCCTGATGTTTGGGGCCTCGGCAGCCTAGTTGGTAAAACCACCTGACTGGACTACCAACGTTCGGACAATCTATGTTCGATTCCCACTGGAAGCAGTGTGAATTCGTGCTTGGAAAAAAAATACCCCCATGGTCAACCCAGCTGTTGGCAGAAATGGATACCAGGGTGTTACCCTGGGAAGGTGAGGAATGTCGCCTTGCATCATGAGTTTCGATGCTTGAAGAGACACTATCTAGAAATCTCCGAACATTTCTGGATAGGCGGCCGAGCACATATGGGTGGAAACTTGCGTGCTGAGACACCGGTTCAAGTCTCGTACTTTACCTTTACCTTTACATGGAAATTCAAAGAAATTGGGTTAAATGCAAAAATTTTCAACTCCAATATTAAGTCAGTCCTAATATATGGCTGTAAAACATGAAGAACCACAAAAATGACAATCATGAAGATGCAGACCTTCATTAATGGATGCTTGCATAGAATAAAAGGATGAAAATGGCAGCAAAAAATCACTAACATAGAATTATGGAAAAGTACCAGGCAAATACCAGTGGATAAAGATATACAGCGAAGACGATGGCACTGGATAGGATACACTGTGGAAGCCAACTGAGAGTACTACACAACAGGCCCTTTTCTGGAATCCCCAAGGAAAAAGACAAAGAGGAAGACCAAAATATTTTTGGAGAAAACAGATGGAAGCAGAGATGAAGATGATGGGGATAAATGAACTTAAATGAACGGCAAGAAACAGAACAGCTTGGAAAGTATTTGTTGAAGACCAATGCTCCACAGGGAGCTGAAGAGTAGCAAAAGAAGAAGTGGGTGTAGATGCGTTGTGAAGTTGTGATGTGGTTTGTAAAAGAGCAGTGATATTCATGCCCAAGATATCTGACTTCAGCACAGCATTTCTGTCTACCAGGTTGCCTACCCTCTTTGATCCCTATACATATTCACAGACTGGTTAATCATTTTTTTTTTCAGGAGCACCACTGAGAGGTGGAGTAAGGTGTGAATCAATTTTATTGTTCACTGATCCTGACACACATAGTTAACTAAGAGTTGTTGTTAGCTCTCAGTTTAGTTGCTGGTGGGTTTCTTGCACGCACTTTCATTTAAGATGTAAAAATGGCATCAAATTTTGTGATTAGAATACTTGATTCTAAACTAAATTATATAACACATCTTTCTATTTGGGTACTGCTCTAGTCAACCCATCTGTTAATGTGTGCTTGACTTGATCAGTAATGAGTTATTTTTAAGTTCATTAACCTCTAAAAATGGGTACCAAAATGTGTTTTCTAGGTTGATAGCACTGCCTGGTGTTATACTGACCATATAACTCATAAATGTGTTGATGGTCATGGGAAAACATGGGCACTGTCATATTACCTCTACCACATAATGTGTGATGGGTATCTATTTTTATTTATTATTTGTTTAATGTGTGGAAGAATATCAGGAAATTCAGCTAAAATAATAATAATAATAAAAGTGCTAATAACTTTTCAGAAAGTGCCTCAAGTCCAACTTTTTCCTAACAGGCTATACAAATATAAAAAGATGAAGACAATGAAACAAAAAATAAAGGAATACAAGGGCATATATAATATATGAATATATAATGTTGATATCTGTTTGATAAATCAATAAATAAACATGTAAACCTACTTGTGCTCCCATCAGGTCCTATAGAGTCCAGGGTACTAAGTGGGTGGGCAGAGCACATAGTTGTGCTGAATCTCCAGAACTCCTAGACAGAAACATCATAATTGGTGATAGTTATTAGTTACAAGTTCATAAATTTGTATGTTAGTCGATCTAAATGTGAGGATTACATGTTAAGCTCAGGAAGTTTTAACGTCTATGTACATATGTATGTCTTCTTTCTCTACCTTTCAGCTCCCTGTGGAACATAGGTCTTCAACAAACACTTCTAAAGCTTTTCTCTTTCTTGCCATTCTTTTAAGATCATTCCATGTCTTTTTCATTACCTTCATCTCACCTTCCACTTGTCTTTTCCAAGAATATTTTGGTCTTGTTCTTTGTTTCTTCCTTTGAGATTCCAAAAAAGGACATGTCGTGTAATACTCCCAGTTGGCTTCCATAGTGTCTGTCTTATCCAGCACCACCATCTTTATTGTATCTCTTTGTCCACTGGTATTTGACTGGTACTTTCCCATAGTTCTAAGTTAACATGTATGTGTACACCAAAGCTAAAATAATATTGTATATTTATTTGTTAAAAGTAGTTATTGTATATAGTGCTTCTTAACATTATTTGTTAAACAAACATTTTGGGACAGATGAAACTTACAAAACACTCGCTGGAAAGTATGCTAAGTTCATTACTAGTTTGGATTAGATAAGTTTTGTGAGCAACCGAAACCTTGTAGACTAAATACAAAAAACTAGTTAGAGATCAGTTTGTTCACAAGTTTATATGCAGGCTACATACAAGACAGGTCAGAAATGCGTAAATAACAAACAAGACAAAAAAAAATAATATTCTGCACACAAGACCAGATTTAACTATATAGTCTACTTTCAAGATCCGTTAGAACTAAGTAGGAAATAATTGAATAATACGCTATAAATGAATACAAATATAAAATGCAGAAAATAAAAAAAGCAACTATAAAGTAACAAGTAGGATTAAATGTATATAATTTAAAATCTGGTTATAACAAACTGAGGTAAACTTGATATTACACATTGTTAGTTGATCAAATATTTTTAAAATATTAAATATTAGCCAAGAAAAATAGATCACCAATGACAAAAATATGTTTAAAAGTAAAGGTAATATGGTGCTTGAACATGATTGGATGAAATTATTTAGTCAACATCTTTCTTCCAGTCTCTGGTCATACATGAATATAGAAACAACAGATTAAATAGTTTGGTCATGCAGTAAGACAGAAGGGGTAAAAACACAACACAAGGAGCCTTCAGCAAATGCTACAAGAATGTCAGACTCGTGGGCCATAGACAAAGAAAGTGAATTGATGGAATATTAGAAACACTAGGAATCACAACAGGAGAGGCCAAAAGAAAAGCAAAAGACCACAAATTATATCTCCCCTTGATGCTAACAGGCAAATGAGAAGAAGTAGTGTCTGATAATAAACTTACAAATATTTCATTTATAGTTTTAAAGTTTCATTATCAGAAAGCTAGTTAAAATTATTTCAATGATAGAAAGAATTATACTGTTTATTAATTTTTTTCCTGGTATTAGTTCAGGGAGTGTCAGCAACATAGACACTATCACTCTGACATAGTGATATTGTGAATTTTGGTCCAAATCCTAGCCTGATGTTCTCCAGTTTACCAAGATAGAAACAAAAAAGTATGCGTTCCTAGATCACTGTTATGGAAAAGATAAGTTTCTTTCTTTCTGATATTCACCCAATAACTGATAAAGGAACGATGAATGGTGCTCTTTGTCATTCGCCCTTAAAATAATGTTCAGTGGGCATGTATGCATTGTGTTGTGGTTTGCAATAGAACTGTGATATATGCACCTTTTGACCCAGCACATCTGACTTCAGCTTTGCATTATTCAGTACCAGGTTGCCTTCCCTCTCAGTCTATACTAACCTGGCCACACGAAACTGATAAGTCTATTTCTAGAGGCACCGCAAAGAGGTGAAGTATGATTTGGATAGCTCTGGTTCACAATTTGTGACACAAGTAATCAGCTATGAGACACTGACAGCTCTCAGCCCTGTTGCTGACATGCACCTCTGCCCTCTGAAGAAGGTAATGACAGTTCAGAACGTGCACTGGCCTCCTCACCTCCTATTGCTGTTGTCCAGTATAGTTAAATACTTTACTCCTCCATTACTTCATATGTTAGCTCAGTGGTTAGTGAACTGGACTACAAAGGACAAGAGGTAGGGTTCGATCCCAACCAACGGCTTCCGGTTCACCCAGCCTTTAATGTGTACCGGATTTTTTTCTGGGAAAGTAAAGCGGCACGGGCATAATACTGACCACATTACCCCAAAAATCATGTGTCGAAGATCTGTAAAATTTATGGTTACTAACACCATATTCCCTATACGCCACTTAGTGTGACGGGGGTACTTTACTTTTTTTATATCATATGTTATTGGACATCCTTTACCTTTAGCTTTGTGGCATCAAATTTGTTCTTTTTAAATTTGTAACTGTCAAGAGATATTCCTTCGTACTCAACATGTATCCTACATTTTATCATCGGTTTTGATTGAACTAGGTACTCAAACTCTTCTACTGTAAGATCAGAGGTCATTGGAAAAAAACTGAGTGCTTCCACGGTATTTGAACTAGACACTACCCCAGATTTAACTAGATACTATCCCAGATTTAACAATCACCAAACTAAATACTATCCCAGATTTAACAATCACCAAACTAGATACTATCCCAGATTTAACAATCATCAAACTAGATACTATCCCAGATTTAACAATCACCGAACTAGATACTATCCTAGATTTAACAATCACCAAACTAGATACTATCCCAGATTTAACAATCACCAAACTAGATGCTATCCAACATTTAACAATCACCAAACTAGATACTATCCCAGATTTAACAATCACCAAACTAGATACTATCCTAGATTTAACAATCACCAAACTAGATACTATCCCAGATTTAACAATCACCAAACTAAATACTATCCCAGATTTAACAATCACCAAACTAGATACTATCCCAGATTTAACAATCATCAAACTAGATACTATCCTAGATTTAACAATCACCAAACTAGATACTATCCCAGATTTAACAATCACCAAACTAGATAATATCCTAGATTTAACAATCACCAAACTAGATACTATCCGAGATTTAACAATCACCAAATTAGATACTATCCTAGATTTAACAATCACCAAACTAGATACTATCCCACATTTAACAATCACCAAACTAGATGCTATCCCACATTTAACAATCACCAAACTAGATACTATCCAACATTTAACAATCATCAAACTAGATACTATCCTAGATTTAACAATCCCCATACTAGATACTATCCGAGATTTAACAATCACAAAACTAGATACTATCCTAGATTTAACAATCACCAAACTAGATACTATCCCACATTTAACAATCACCAAACTAGATACTATCCCACATTTAACAATCACCAAACTAGATACTATCCAACATTTAACAATCATCAAACTAGATACTATCCTAGATTTAACAATCCCCATACTAGATACTATCTGAGATTTAACAATCACCAAACTAGATACTATCCTAGATTTAACAATCACCAAACTAGATACTATCCCACATTTAACAATCACCAAACTAGATACTATCCCACATTTAACAATCACCAAACTAGATACTATCCAACATTTAACAATCATCAAACTAGATACTATCCCACATTTAACAATCACCAAACTAGATGTTCTTTTGTCCCACTATTTTTCCTAAATCCAAATTGCTGCTCATCTAATTCAGTATTGATTTTATTCTGAATCCTTCCTCGTACAACTTTTAGATATATTTTTGTTACCTGACTCATTAGGCTTATTGTTCTAAAATCACTGCATTCAACTGCACCATTCGTTTTAGACAATACAATGAAAGTTGATGTTTTTAGTTCATTTGATATGTATCCTATATGGTATATGTCACTGCATATGTCTGTAATCATTTCAATGCCAAAATCTTCTAGTATCTGTATCATCTGTAAGCTGTCAAGGTCCTGCTGCTTTTCCCTTTTTCATTGTTTTTGTAGCTTTTTCCACCTCATATTTTAAGATTTTATAGCCTGATGTACATTTTATAATTGGTTTCTTGTCCATTTGATCATGAAATAGTTCTGTTATATATTCCTGCCATCTCTATTATATCTTTATTGTCTGTTAGCATTTTTCCTTTTTTGTCTGCAATGCATCCACCTTCTGTGGCATTTTTATTTTTATTAGTCATTCTCTTTATTTCTGTGTGCATTCCTCTTAAGTCTTGTTTGCTTTCCATAGTTTCTATTTCTATACATTTTTGGCTGAGCCAGTCTTCTTTTGCCTTTTTGCGCATTTCATTATCTATTTTATTGTATTGGGCAGTGTTCCTTGCTTGTCTCCTTTCTTCCATTTTTTTTTAAGATGGTGTTAGTTATCCATTTTTGTTTTGTTTTTTTTTTCTTTTTTGGGTGAGGTGTTGGAAGTTTCTTGTATGCTTTTCTTTATGCTTTGCCATTTGGTTGTGACTTTTTCATCAGGATTTTCTCTTCTGTATTGCTCAATTCCTTCTTCTTGCAGCTTCTGATATGTGTTCTTTACTTGTATTGTATAAGTATCTTTAACATCTTTTTGATTTAAAGCTGTTAAATCTAGTGGTATTGTTGATTAATTAGACTTTTGCTTGTTTCTTTTTAGTTTTGATTTTCATCTTAATCATTACAGTCAGATTTAACTAGATACTATCCAAGATTTAACAATCACCGAACTAGATACTATCCAAGATTTAACAATCACCGAACTAGATACTATCCAAGATTTAACAATCACCAAACTAGATACTATCCAAGATTTAACAATCACCGAACTAGATACTATCCAAGATTTAACAATCACCGAACTAGATACTATCCAAGATTTAACAATCACCGAACTAGATACTATCCAAGATTTAACAATCACCGAACTAGATACTATCCAAGATTTAACAATCACCGAACTAGATACTATCCAAGATTTAACAATCACCGAACTAGATACTATCCAAGATTTAACAATCACCGAACTAGATACTATCCAAGATTTAACAATCACCGAACTAGATACTATCCAAGATTTAACAATCACCGAACTAGATACTATCCAAGATTTAACAATCACCGAACTAGATACTATCCAAGATTTAACAATCACCGAACTAGCTACTATCCAAGATTTAACAATCACCGAACTAGATACTATCCAAGATTTAACAATCACTTACAATACTGTCTATGTCCAGCATCTCTTTAAATATGGCATGTCTACCCAGCTTACAGGCCAAAGTGAGTGGAGTCAAATTCTGTTTATTTTTTATAACTCTGTTGGCTGGAAGCTTGTGATGTTGCACTGCATACTTGTACATGTCCTATGAGAATAAGACAGAAACCAAACAGGATATAAATGACATTATATGATCTATGGAAGTTTACACTCAAATAATATAGGCTACATATACCATTGTTTAAAACCTTGTAGGCTACATATAAGGTTAGCTGAAAAGATGTTACATATAGGATAAGATAGAAATATGTAGGCTATATGTAAGTCAAGACACACATTTGTTTACGTAGATTATATGCTGGTCAAAGGGAGCCGTGATAGCTCAGTGGTTAGTAAACTGGACTACAATGGACAAAAGGTCGAGTTCGATCCTGATCGACGGCTTCTGGGTTCACCCAACCTTAAATGGGTACCGGATTTTTTTCTGGGAAAGTAAAGCGGCATGGGCATAATACCGACCACATTACCCCAAAAATCATGTGCCGAAGTTCTGTAAAAATTATGGTTACTAACATAATATTCTCTATATGCCACTTGGCGTGACAGGGCTCTTTACTTTTTTACAATGCTGGTCAAAGCAGCAATATTTAGGTTTCATTTAAGACATGCTAAACAAATGTAGGCTACTTATACAAAAAGCTGAAAATATGTAAGGAAGATTTTTAAATGACTGGAATATAATTCCAAAATATGTAAAACTAACGGAAAATGTATTTTCAATAAAATCCTAGCTTGGACTATGATACTTATAAGATTACTATAGGTTATATGAGCATTTTACAAGATTTGCATAGACAAATTAAAGATATATGATATCAAAGTGATGTTCATTCAGATATATCATCAATTAAGTGATGATGTTTCTTCGATTTTCACTGTCGGAAGAATCCTTAACCTGTTTTCTATTTTCACCCCATCTTACTTGTCGTGGCGACTGCTTTGACCAAGCGGCCTTTATCCCTCTGGTCTTATCATGAGCACCCCCCCCCCTTCCCCACCCATACACCAGTAATGGCAATATAAAGATACTAAAGATAGTTTTTTTTGTAAAGATCTTATCTAATCAGTCTATGCCTGCCAACTTTGCTTCTCTTATAACTGTTCCTTTTAGTATCTCACTAGGTCTTCCTCTTTTAATGAATCCTGTTTCCCCATAGAAGAGCCTGTTTTTAAATTCTTTTTTTTGTCTCTTCTCAGCACATGTCTGACATAAGTCACTGCATTATTGTGGCTACAGGTTACTTATTTCGTTCTTTTTGAGGTTTTTAATAAGCTGTATGTTTTCTTCTTTAAAAAAAATATGTATAAGTTTTTAATATATTGTGTTTGTGTCAACTAAACTAAACTAATGTATTAATTGTGTTTGATGTGCCATAAGGATGATCTGTCAACTAAACTAAACAAATGTATTAATTGTGTTTGATATGACATAAGGATGATCTGTCAACTAAACTAAACTAATGTATTAATTGTGTTTGATGTGCCATAAGGATGATCTGTCAACTAAACTAATGTATTGATTGTGTTTGATGTGCCATAAGGATGATCTGTCAACTAAACTAAACTAAACTAATGTATTAATTGTGTTTGATGTGCCATAAGGATGATCTGTCAACTAAACTAATATATTAATTGTGTTTGATGTGTCATAAGGATGATCTGTCAACTAAACTAAACTAATGTATTGATTGTGTTTGATGTGCCATAAGGATGATCTGTCAACTAAACTAAACTAATGTATTGATTGTGTTTGATGTGCCATAAGGATGATCTGTCAACTAAACTAAACTAATGTATTGATTGTGTTTGATGTGCCATAAGGATGATCTGTCAACTAAACTAAACTAATGTATTGATTGTGTTTGATGTGCCATAAGGATGATCTGTCAACTAAACTAAACTAATGTATTGATTGTGTTTGATGTGCCATAAGGATGATCTGTTAACTAAACTAAACTAATGTATTGGTTATGTGTTTCCCTTCAGAGAATTTGATAGGTTAGGGAGATTGAAAAGAGATAAATCAGAAGTGTGCAGCGAGCTGGTGGAATCTTTACATTGATTCCAACTCATCTCATGTCATGAATGTTAATAATCAGTTAATACATTTGGGGTTTAATTATGGGTTATTACATCATAAAAGAGAAAACATACATCATAAAAGAGAAAACATACATCATAAAAGAGAAAACATACATCATAAAAGAGAAAACATACATCATAAAAGAGAAAACATACATCATAAAAGAGAAAAGGCGGTTGAACGGATAAAACATGTTGTCTATCTAATAGGGTGGACATGAGTTCAATCCATTGTTAGGTCAAAGAGGTTTTTTATTATGAGGCCTGAAATAACAGTTGAACACCATTTATTGCCTATTATTATTATACTATTACAGGTTATCGGGGTAGAGTTATCCACTATCAAAGGAGGAGCAAGATGCCTCCTTTCCTCCGCTAGTCTTCGGAGCAGCCTTGGGCAAGGTGGAGTTCCATTTTCAGGATATGTGAAGCCATTGGACCAGGTGGTCGATGGTGATGTGGGAATAGCCGACAAGTAGTGTTGGTTATGGTCCCTACTACGTGATGGCAGGCAGAGGATCTAATTTATAGAGACATTGGCTGTGATCTCCGACTAGTACAGTCACTGACAAAGAAGGAAAGGAATGGCAAACTACCTTCTTATATTGCCAAGTACAATTATTTCCAAATACAATTTAATATCTACAGTTTATGACATTAATGGGGGCTCCACAACCACCTCATCCAGTAGGTAGCGTCATATACTACATGTGATATCCGATCATCATCAAGCAACTGTATGCAAGATCAAAAATAAAGAAACACTATCATTAGGAACTTGGAACATTAGATCAGCTTTCTAGGTTGACAAGCTAGAAAACAGCCAAGAAATGAAGAGAATGAAATTGAACATCTTGGGACTATGTGAAATCAGATGGAAAGAAGCCGGATTATTACAGCATGACAGTGGAAAAGTAATTTACTCTAGAGGAACCACACACAAAAGAGGAGTAGACATCATGTTAGAGAAAGATGCAAAACAGTGAAAGGATTTTGGCCAGTACTGGATAGAATTCTGCTAGTAAAATTTAGAGGTAGACTAATGGATATCAACATAATTCAAGCTTATGCACAAACAAGTAACAGTGAAGAAGAAGAAGACATTGAAACTTTTCACAATGAGCTAGAGATGGCCATGGAGCAGTGTAAATCCCAAGAAATAACTATTATATTAGGGGGTTTCAATGCAAAGGTAGGAACAGTTAAAGTGCAAAATGTGACGGAGGGGCATGGCCTTGGAGAGACAAATGACAGAGGGGATAGATTGGGCAAAGACACATGAAATGATTATAGGTAACACCTGGTTCAAACAACACCCTAGACAACAATGGACATGGCAAAGCCCAGACATAAAAGTACACAATCAAATTGATTTTATACTGGTACAGAGAGGATTCAGGAATGAGCTAACATCTGTTAAAACAAGGCCAGGAGCAGATTGCAATAGTGACCATGTACCAGTAGTTAGAAAAATGAGAATAAAACTAAGGAAGACACAGAAATCCCCAAGAAATATAAAATTAGAACTAGATATGCTTAGAGTAGATAAACAGATGAGTGATAAGTACAGCACGATAATACAAAATAGATATAATGCTACTGAGAAAATACAGGACATCGAGGAGCAGTGGGAAATGTTCCAACAATCAATTCAACAAACATCAAAAGAAGTAATACCAGTGACTAAATGAATCAACAAAAAGAAATGGATGACAAAAGTAACATTAGAACTAATGGACAAAACCACAAGAAAGAAGAGCAGCCATACAAAATATTGCACAAAGAGATCAAAGCAATGCAGAGAAGCAGAGGAAGGATGGTTACAGCAGAAATGTTAAGAAATGAAAAAACAACAAAAGAAAGACTCAAAATCTATGCACAATCAGTTATATAAATTAACAGGAAGAAAAGAAAGTTTCAGGATATGTGAAATCAAAGGAAGGAAATATAATAATGGGGCAGGAGAAGATAATGGAAAGATGGACAGAACATATCAGTCAACTCTATGATCATGAAAGACCAGAGCTAAATAATTCAAACAAAAACATAGGACCATTAATAATGCAGAGTGAAGTGGAGGGGGCAATTCAACACATGAAAAGAGGCAAAGCTCCAGGTCCCGACAATATAACAATCGAAGAGATAGATGCATTTGGTGAGCTGGGAGTACAAGTCATAAGAAAACTACTCAATGACATATATAATAGTAGACACATACCTGAAGATCTACTAAAATCTATCTTTGTAGCCATACCAAAAAAGTCAGGAGCCACTGATTGTGAATACCATTGCACTATTAGTCTCATGAGCCATATGACAAAAATATTACAAGTGAGGAACAATGTGGATTTGTAAAGGGAAGGGCACCAATAATGCAATATATATCCTAAGAACATTGATAGCTATAGAGGTAAAGAAAGATCTATATTTGTGGTTTATAGACTAATTTGTGTTTATAGACTACACAAAAGCATTTGACAAAGTAAAGCATGTAGAAACAATCAAAATTATTGAGAAATTAAACATTGAGGCAAGAATTTGAGAAATATAAAAAACATGTACTGGCAACAAACAGCAGCCATAAGAATTAGCAACAAAACAGGACAGTTCCAATATATAAAAAAAAAAGGAGTCAGACAAGGCTGTGTTCTGTCTCCGGATTCACTTTACAGCGAAAATATTATGATATCTATAGAAGACATAAAAAGAATTGAAGTCAACGGTCACAACATAAACAATTTGCGATATGCGGATGACACAGTCTTAATAACAGAGACAGAGAAAGAACTACAAGAAATGATAGACATAATAGTAAAATAAAGCAACAAGAAAGGTCTCAGTCTGAATAGTAAGAAAACAGAAGTAATGGTTATATCGAAGAAACAACCATCACCATCACGCAGCATACAAAGAAACAGAACAAATCTGAAACAAGTTGAACACGTTAAATTCTTGGGTACAATAATAATATCAGAAGAAAAATGCACCACAGAAATAAAAAGCAGAATAGCTCAGGCTAAAATAACATTTCAGAAAATGAAAAATATCTTATGCAACAAATTTGTGTCAATAGAAGTGAGAAAGAGAGTTCATCAATGCTATATAGAACCAATTCTGACCTATGGAAGCGACCATGGACAGTAGACAAACAAATGAAAAGATGATTAGAGGCCACAGAGATGGTATTTCTCAGAAGAATGTTGAAAGTTCCCTGGACAGCTAAAAAGACCAATGAGGAAGTTCTCAAAGAGGCCAACACAAAAAAAGGAGCTCTTAAAAAACATCAGACGAACATGGCTGACCACCGTGAAAGAGATTGGAGCCTCATCACGTACCAGTCCAGAGGAAGCCATGGAGAGTCGGAGAAATTTGAACTTATGTCGGAGGAAAGATCTTAAAATAAGTACTTGGAATGTTAGGACTCTATATCAACAAGGGAAATTGGAAAATCTAATTCAAGAAGCAGAACGAATAAATATAGATATTTTAGGCATATCAGAGACTAGATGGAAGGAATGTGGGTACATTGAAGACGAAAAATATACATTTATATACTCAGGAAACACAACAGAACATCAAAGGGGGGTAGGAATACTGATAAAAAGAGAGCTACAAAAATATATAAGTACCCACTGGACATACAGTGATAGGATTATACTACTCAAGTTGAAAGCAAAACCATTCGACATAGCAATAATACAGACATATGCACCTACTCAAGACTACACAGATGAACAAATAGAGGCATACTATGAAGACCTAAATAAAGTTATGAAGCAAGTGAAATCTTCAGACATCTTGATTGTAATGGGTGACATGAATGCTAAAGTAGGAAAAGGTAGATATAAGACAATTATAGGAAATCATGGTTTAGGAAAAAGAAATGACAGAGGAGAAAGATTAATACAATTCTGTGAAGAAAACAGGCTGATAATATGTAACACCTACTTTGAGCAAGAGAAAAGGAAACTATACACATGGAAAAGCCCTGAAGATAGGAAGAGGAATCAAATAGATTACATAATGATAAAAGAAAGGTTCCGTAACAGCGTAAAGAAAGCCAAAACCTACCCAGGAGCAGATATTAATTCTGATCACAATCCTGTAATGATTAAAATGAAAATCAAACTAAAGAGAAACAAGCAAAAATCTGATTCATCAACAAACCCACTCGACATAACAGCTTTAAATCAAAAAGATATTAAAGATACCTATACAATACAAGTAAAGAACACATACCAGAAGCTGCTAGAGGAAGGAATTGAACAATACAGAAGAGAAAATCCTGATGAAAAAGTAACAACCAAATGGCAATGCATAAAGAAAAGCATACAAAAAGCCTGCGACACCTTACCCAAAAGAGAAAAGAACAAAACACAAAAATGGATAACTAACACCATCTTAGAAAAAATGGAAGAAAGGAGACAAGCGAAGAACACTGCCCAATACAATAAAATAGATAATGAGATACGCAAAATGTGCAAAAAGGCAAAAGAAGACTGGCTCAGCCAAAAATGTAGAGAAATAGAAACTATGGAAAGCAAACAAGACCTAAGAGGAATGCACACAGAAATAAAGAGAATGACTAATAAAAATAAAAAAGCCACAGAAGGTGGATGCATTGCAGACAAAAAAGGAAAAATGCTAACAGACAATAAGGATATCATAGATAGATGGCAGGAATATATAACAGAACTATTTCATGATCAAAGGGACAAGAAACCAGTTATAAAATGTACATCAGGCTATAAAATCTTAAAATCTGAGGTGGAAAAAGCTATAAAAACAATGAAAAGGGGAAAAGCAGCAGGACCTGAAAGCATACAGATAGAGATGATACAGGCACTTGAAGATTTTGGCATTGAAGTGATTACAGACATATGCAACGACATATACCACACAGGATACATACCAAATGAACTAAAAACATCAACTTTCATTGCATTGCCTAAAAAGAATGGTGCAGTTGAATGCAGTGACTTTAGAACAATAAGCCTAATGAGCCATGTTACAAAAATCTTGCTAAAAGTTATACAAGGAAGGATTCAGAATAAAATCAATACTGAATTAGATGAGCAGCAATTTGGATTTAGGAAAAATAGCGGGACAAAAGAAGCCATATTCTGCATGAGAACATTAATCGAAAAATACACAGAAGTAAACAAACCAATATATGCCTGCTTCATAGACTACACCAAGCTTTTGATAGAGTACACCACAAACAACTTATAGAATGCCTAAAAGAGATACATCTAGATGACATGGATATACGACTAATATGCAATCTATACTGGGAGCAAACAGCAATAATAAAATATAACAAAGAATTCTCTACACCCATTGATATAAAAAGAGGAGTAAGACAAGGATGCATCCTATCACCAAGCTTGTTCAATCTATACACTGAGCAAATCTTTAAAAACATCATAGAGATGCCAGGCCTACAAATTAATGGAAAGATAATCAATAACCTAAGATATGCTGACGATACTGTACTACTAGCAGAAAATCCTAAAGACCTACAACAATTACTTAATGTAATAAACACGACAAGCAAAAAATATGGACTAGATATGAATATCAAAAAGACTAAAACTATGATCATAAACAAAGAAAATACTCAAAACCACAAGTGGATATCAAAGTTGAAGGAATAGACCTGGAGACAGTTCAGAACTACAACTACCTTGGACATACTATAACCAGTGATGGAAAATGTACATCTGAAATAAACAAAAGAATAGGAATGGCAAAAAGTAATTTTAATGTCATGAAGGACATACTAACATCAAAACAAATAACACCAGAGCTAAAACTAAGAATAGCAAAATGTTACATCTTCTCAATATTCCTATATGGTGCTGAAACATGGACATTAGACAAGAAAACAGAACAGAGAATTGAAGCCTTTGAAATGTGGATATATAGAAGAATAGGTAGAATTGGATGGAAGGAAAAGAAAACAAATGACAAAGTCTTAAAACAACTAAAAATGAAAAGAGAACTTCTGAACACAATTAGAACAAGACAAATGCGATTCTTAGGCCATGTTAAAAGACACAACAGCCTACTGAAAGTGATCCTGGAGGGGAAAATACAAGGTAAAAGAGGCAGGGGCAGACCAAGATTAACATGGACGAGTAACATCAAAAGATGGACAAATCAACCGATGACAACCTGCACCATCAAAGCAAGAGATAGAGCAAAATGGCGCTCCATGGTAGCCAACCTTCGTTGTGGAGATGGCACTCAATGATGATGAAAAAACATCAGAAAGAAACAATCAACATTTTTCAGACACATCATGAGAAGAGGAAAGTTGGAATACTTGGTTACAGCTGGCAAAATACAGGGAAAGAGAGATGGGATGACAAAGCGAGAAGATACTAGATAGGTTGGTGTCATGGCATGGAAAAAAGTCAAGAACAGAACTGGTAGGATGTATACTATGGATAGAAGGTTGTGGGAGGACATGATCGACTACGCCAACTGGTATGGCACATGATGACTATTATTATTATAAAACAGCTTTTATTTAAAGAATAAAGTTACTTACTTTACTTGTTACCTTTTATTGAGTGCACAGAGGCATTTGTGGCCTTTATTCTCCAGCTTTCATGAAAACCACAGAATAGAATAGAATAGAATAGAATAGAATAGAATAGAATAGAATAGAATAGAATAGAATAGAATAGAATAGAATAGAATAGAATAGAGAGATCCATGATAATTTTTCCTGGCAAGCCATGACCACAGAATTATTTGGATCATCTATTTGTTTTGTGTAGATAACATGTAATTATATCATAGGTCTTGCATTCAATTCTTATCTCTTCATAAGAAGATTGATTATTTTGTAATTATTTTTCATTGTAACAGTTACCCATGATTTATTAACACATTTCCAAGAAATATTATGTCTGTAACTCACACTTCGGTCAGAGACTACAACCATGTGTAGAACTGTGTTCCCAAAAGAATCCTGCAAGTCTGGGTTGGCTCCATTATCAAGAAGGTAGTCATAGATGTCCTTGTTGCCCAGGCATGCAGCAAATGCAAGTGGGTATTCGCCATAATAGGCATAACCTTAAGATAAGAAGTTCCATAATGGATGCTATTGATTATGTTTCTTATTAAATTTTTTCTTGTTTTACACACAAATATTTTTTTTGCTGTCTTACTAAACAAACATATAGTACTTTTTTTCATTTTAGAACAAACATAATGGTATTTATAGGTTGTCTTTCTGTATATATACATATATTTGTTATGTTTTTTTAATTAAATAAATGTGAAATATGGTACATATAGTATATATTATGCTGTTTTACTACACACATTTAGTACATAATGCATCTTTTAACGCATGTATTTACAAGTTTGTATCTTCTATTATACTCTTGCTGAAACTACTAAACAATTGGACTGACAATTTTTAGAAGAAGTTATGGAACAACAGCACCACAATTATCACCACCATCGGAGGTGAAGGCACATCTCACAGCCCCAGAGCTGAAAGTTGTCAGCGACCCATGGCTGATGGCTTGTGCCAGAATCGGTGAACCATAACCCCATCCAGACCCTGTTCCACCTCTCTGTGGTGCCTCTAGTAACAGACTAACCTGTCTAATCTGGCCAAGCAAGCAGGGATCGGAGAGGGAAGACAACCCGGTACTCAAAAATGTCGTGCTGAAGTCGGATGTGTTGGGCCAAAGGGCGCAAATATCACAGTCATACCGCAAACCACAACACAGACACGCCTACTTAACATCCTTTTAAAGGCAGATGACAAAGAGGTGTACTCCTTTAGACATCGAGCGAACACAAGCAAGCAAGCATCACCACCATCATAACCAGAGGCCCCAGCACCACATTTACAAAAATGATTTATCACCATTTACACCATCATCATATAACCAATATTTTTCAATGCACGTTGTAAAAACCAGCCATACTTAAAATGAAAAAAGAACAGCCAAAAGGCACCATAACCACAGTCGTTCACTGTTTTATAACCATAAGAATCACTTCCATATAATCCTCACAAAACACCCCAGCAACATCACATTCACTCACCATTTTAACCATTATAACCAATTACACTTTTTTTTTATCTCCCCTCCGCCTAAATTAATATTTAAAAAAAAACTGTTAACCCTACTGGGAATTGAACCTACATCATTCTTAATTAAAAATGAGAGTTCTAATCTACTCTTCCATCTGCTTTTCATAAGTATGTGCTACTGATAGCAAATATCCCAACTTATACTTTATACACCAGATGAATGTAGTCTAACACAAGGAATCAGTTACAAAAAAACAATATGCGTGAAACTACAAAAAAATAACTCCAGTTACAAAATTCTACCACCTCATTTACAACAACCACATTTCATAATTAGAAAAACCGCCATCATAATTAGAAAAACCACCTTCATAATAAGAAAGACCACTTTCATAATTATAAAAATAATCTTCATAATTAGAAAAACCACTTTCATAATTAGAAAAAAACTACCTTAATAATTAGAAAAACTACCTTCATAATTAGAAAGACTACCTTCATAATTAGAAAAACTACCTTCATAATCAGAAAAACCACCTTCATAATCAGAAAAGACCATCTTCATAATTAGAAAAACCACCTTCATAATTGGTCTCTCCAGTAAATCCCTTTTTTTGATCCTCTGGCAAAAAGAATCTGCCTGTTGCCCTTTGGTTGACCCGAGCTCCAGCCTTCACCAACATTTGCACTAACTCAAAGTCTCCAATAACAATTGCTATATGTAAGGCACTTTCTCCTGTTGGAAACAAATAAACAAATGTTTGTTCATTTCAGACAAAAACATCATAGCTGAATCAACATGTAAATATGTTCATAAATGTTTACTGTGAACATCATCATCACGGTGCATGTTCTTTGCAGAACATTACATTCAGCGCAGCCCGTCTGAAATAATCTCTGTCTCTAGCCAGATCTCCCACAGAACATTGCATTCACCACAGCGCGTCTGAAATAATCTGTCTCTAGCCAGATCTCCCACAGAACATTGCATTCACCACAGCCCGTCTGAAATAATCTATGTCTCTAACCAGATCTCTCACAGAACATTGCATTCAGCACAGCACGTCTGAAATAATCTCTGTCTTTAGCCAGATCTCCCACAGCACATTGCATTCACCACAGCGCGTCTGAAATAATATGTCTCTAGCCAGATCTCCCACAGAACATTGCATTCACCACAGCCCGTCTGAAATAATCTCTATCTCTAGTCAGATCTCCCACAGAACATTGCATTCACCACAGCGCGTCTGAAATAATCTCTGTCTCTAGCCAGAAGTAGTATACAAGGGTGTAACTAAGCCGTATTTAGGCGCTAAATTAACAAAGATATATAGTAGGCGCGCGGCGCGCCTAATGTACTGTAGGCGCAGGGGAGTTAACCGTGACCGCTGGTCCCAGTGACCCGGAAGTGCGCTGTTTATGTCTGGTGTGTCCTAACTTTGGAGCGCTTGGTGTACTTGAGCGATAGTGATAGGTTAGTAGATTATACAACATCAGGTTTCTCATAATGAGGTTTCTTCTGGGCGCCTAATGTACTGTAGGCGCAGGGGGAGTTAACTGTGACATTTCGTGTCGGGATGTTGACTGAGGGTGTCTGTCGGCGTGACCTCGGCGCTTCGTATTTTAAAAATTCCGAATTATTTTTTAACTGTGACATTTCGTGTCGGGATGTTGACTGGGGGTGTCTGTCGGCGTGACCTCGGCGCTCCGTATTTTAAAAATTCCGAATTATTTAAAAAAAACAGTCTCCATCTGATTTCGAACACGGGTCTACGGCATGCCAGGCCAGACACTTACCACTATGCTACAGGCGATCACAGAATTAGAGGCTGAATGAGACAGGTGAATCGTGATGCTTTTGTTGGTACCTGACAGCTAGCTAGTAGTAGAGAAAGATTGACCCGCATTTAGGCGCTAAATTAACGAAGATATATAGGGCGGCGCCCCGCGCGCATAACGCGTGCGGCGCAGGGGGAGTTAACCGTGACATTTCATGTCGGGATCCCCGGTGACCTCTCGTTGACCTCTCGGGTGACCGCTCGTGGCGGCGTCGAGTGACCTCTCGGGTGACCTCTCGTGGCAGCGGTGGTGTTGTGAAGGGGTGGTGAAGTGGTGACCGCCCGCGGTGGTATCATAACTTTCACATTCTTTCTTTGTATGGTCGCTCAAATGTCTTGTCCAATATAACTTATTGAAGACAACTTTTAACGTGTATCTAACATTTTCTTTACAACTACAGGTAACAACTTAGTCCGTTACACATGTCTTGCTATAGACAGGATGGCGTGCTAATGACTTTAACAGCTAAATGGTAGATGAATATTTAGGCTAACTTGCGAGTCGTGGCGATCTCTCGGCGCCATGGTCGGGGTGAACTCTCGCAGTGTTATGATCCTGTTATGATCAAAGACCCTATTTCTCTGTGAAATTTCTCACTTGGGTAACTTAAGCTGGTCTAGCCGTCTAACAGAGAGACAGTAAATTAATGTACTTTTGATATTCTATTACTGTTGTGTTTTTTTGTAGTGGTTGTAGTAGTAGTAGTTAAAGTCGTTATTGAAGTTGTACAACTAGTGTGACTTGTAAAGATGACAGCTTTCAATGACTGTTTACCTGCTATGTCATTGTAGCAGTCATGTATGTCATGTCGAGGTAGTAGACACGTGTGTCATGTCGTTTTATCAGAGACGTATGGTATGTCGTTGTAACAGTCATTTCGTTGTAATAGGCATCTCGTTGTAACAGTCACGTATGGCATGTCGTTTTATCAGACACGTATGGTATGTCGTTGTAACAGACATGTTGTTGTATCAGTCATGTCGATGTAGTAGACACGTATGTCATGTCATTGTAACAGTCATGTCAATGTAACAGTCATGTCAATGTAACAGGCATTTCGTTGTAATAGTCATCTCGTTGTAACAGTCACGTATGTCATGTCGTTTTATCAGACACGTATGGCATGTCGTTGTAACAGACATGTCGTTGTATCAGTCATGTCGATGTAGTAGACACGTATGTCATGTCATTGTAACAGTCATGTCAATGTAACAGTCATGTCAATGTAACAGTCATTTCGTTGTAATAGTCATCTCGTTGTAACAGTCACGTATGTCATGTCGTTTTATCAGAGACGTATGGTATGTCGTTGTAACAGACATGTCGTTGCATCAGTCATGTCGATGTAGTAGACACGTATGTCATGTCGTTGTAACAGACACGTATGTTATGTCGTTGTAACAGACATGTCGTTGTATCAGGCATGTCGATGTAGTAGACACTTATGTCATGTCATTGTAACAGTCATGTCAATGTAACAGTCATGACAATGTAACAGACATTTCGTTGTAATAGTCATCTCGTTGTAACAGTCACGTATGTCATGTCGTTTTATCAGACACGTATGGCATGTCGTTGTAACATACATGTCGTTGTATCAGTCATGTCGATGTAGTAGACACGTATGTTATGTCATTGTAACAGTCATGTCAATGTAACAGTCATGTCAATGTAACAGTCATTTCGTTGTAATAGTCATCTCGCTGTAACAGTCACGTATGTCATGTCGTTTTATCAGAGACGTATGGTATGTCGTTGTAACAGACATGTCGTTGCATCAGTCATGTCGATGTAGTAGACACGTATGTCATGTCGTTGTAGCAGACACGTATGGTATGTCGTTGTAACAGACATGTCGTTGTATCAGGCATGTTGATGTAGTAGACACGTATGTCATGTCATTGTAACAGTCATGTCAATGTAACAGGCATTTCGTTGTAATAGTCATCTCGTTGTAACAGTCACGTATGTCATGTCGTTTTATCAGACACGTATGGTATATCGTTGTAACAGACATGTCGTTGTATCAGTCATGTCGATGTAGTAGACATGTATGGCATATCAATGTAACAGTCATGTCAATGTAACAGTCATGTCAATGTAACAGTCATTTCGTTGTAATAGTCATCTCGTTGTAACAGTCACGTATGTCATGTTGTTTTATGAGAGACGTATGGTATGTCGTTGTAGCAGACATGTCGTGGTATCAGGCATGTCGATGTAGTAGACACGTATGTCATGTCATTGTAACAGTCATGTCAATGTAACAGTCATTTCGTTGTAATAGTCATCTCTTTGTAACAGACACGTATGTCATGTCGTTTTATCAGACACGTATGGTATGTCGCTGTAACAGACATGTCGTTGTATCAGTCATGTCGATGTAGTAGACACGTATGTCATGTCATTGTAACAGTCATGTCAATGTAACAGTCATGACAATGTAACAGTCATTTCGTTGTAATAGTCATCTCGTTGTAACAGTCACAGATGTCATGTCGTTTTATCAGACACGTATGGTATGTCGTTGTAACAGACATGTCGTTGTATCAGTCATGTCGATGTAGTAGATACGTATGGCATGTCATTGTAACAGTCATGTCAATGTAACAGTCTTGTCAATGTAACAGTCATTTCGTTGTAATAGTCATCTCGTTGTAACAGGCACGTATGTCATGTCGTTGTAGCAGACACGTATGGTATGTCGTTGTAACAGACATGTCGTTGTATCAGGCATGTTGATGTAGTAGACACGTATGTCATGTCATTGTAACAGTCATGTCAATGTAACAGTCATGTCAATATAACAGTCATTTCGTTGTAATAGTCATCTCGTTGTAACAGTCACGTATGTCATGTCGTTTTATCAGAGACGTATGATATGTCGTTTTAACAGACATGTCGTTGTATCAGTCATGTCGATGTAGTAGACACGTATGGCATGTCATTGTAACAGTCATGTCAATGTAACAGTCATTTCGTTGTAATAGTCGTCTCGTTGTAACAGACACGTTGGTCACCAGTACAAGGAGTATTCTGTTATTGGATCATAGGTCACAATCTATTTTTAGTAACTAATCAGGTATTGCATCAGAGATCAAAATCTATTTTTAGTAACTCAACATCCCCATTATAGGGGAACTGAGTAACACCATCTCTTTTTGTGAAAATTTCAGATTTCAATGCTGGAACAAAAAAAAAAAGATGGTGTTACTCAGTTCCCCTATAATGGGGATGTTGAGTTACTAAAACTAGATTTTGATCTCTGATGCAATACCTGATTAGTTACTAAAAATAGATTGTGACCTATGATCCAATAACAGAATACTCCTTGTACTGGTGACCAACGTGTCTGTTACAACGAGACGACTATTACAACGAAATGACTGTTACATTGACATGACTGTTACAATGACATGCCATACGTGTCTACTACATCGACATGACTGATACAACGACATGTCTGTTACAACGACATACCATACGTCTCTGATAAAACGACATGACATACGTGACTGTTACAACGAGATGACTATTACAACGAAATGACTGTTATATTGACATGACTGTTACATTGACATGACTGTTACAATGACATGCCATACGTGTCTACTACATCGACATGACTGATACAACGACATGTCTGTTACAACGACATACCATACGTGTCTGATAAAACGACATGACATACGTGACTGTTACAACGAGATGACTATTACAACGAAATGACTGTTACATTGACATGACTGTTACATTGACATGACTGTTACAATGGCATGACATACGTGTCTACTACATCGACATGACTGATACAACGACATGTCTGTTACAATGACATACCATACGTGTCTGATAAAACGACATGACATACGTGTCTGTTACAACGAGATGACTATTACAACGAAATGACTGTTACATTGACATGACTGTTACAATGACATGACATACGTGTCTACTACATCGACATGCCTGATACAACAACATGTCTGTGACAACGACATACCATACGTCTCTGATAAAACAACATGACATACGTGACTGTTACAACGAGATTACTATTACAACGAAATGACTGTTACATGACATGACTGTTATAATGACATGCCATATGTGTCTACTACATCGACATGACTGATACAACGATATGTCTGTTACAACGATATACCATACGTCTCTGATAAAACGACATGACATACGTGACTGTTACAACGAGATGACTATTACAACGAAATGCCTGTTACATTGTCATGACTGTTACATTGACATGCCTGTTACAATGACATGACATAGGTGTCTACTACATCGACATGCCTGATACAACGACATGTCTGTTACAACGACATACCATACGTGTCTGTTACAACGACATGACATACGTGTCTACTACATCGACATGACTGATGCAACGACATGTCTGTTACAACGACATACCATACGTCTCTGATAAAACGACATGACATACGTGACTGTTACAACGAGATGACTATTACAACGAAATGCCTGTTACATTGTCATGACTGTTACATTGACATGCCTGTTACAATGACATGACATACGTGTCTACTACATCGACATGACTGATACAACGACCTGTATGTTACAACGACATGCCATACGTGACTGTTACAACGAGATGACTATTACAACGAAATGCCTGTTACATTGTCATGACTGTTACATTGACATGACTGTTACAATGACATGACATACGTGTCTACTACATCGACATGACTGATACAACGACATGTCTGTTACAACGACATACCATACGTGTCTGTTACAACGACATGACATACGTGTCTACTACATCGACATGACTGATGCAACGACATGACTGTTACAACGACAAACCATACGTCTCTGATAAAACGACATGACATACGTGACTGTTACAACGAGATGACTATTACAACGAAATGACTGTTACATTGACATGACTGTTACATTGACATGACTGTTACAATGACATGACATACGTGTCTACTACGTCGACATGACTGATACAACGACATGTCTGTTACAACGACATGCCATACGTGTCTGATAAAACGACATGACATACGTGACTGTTACAACGAGATGACTATTACAACGAAATGCCTGTTACATTGTCATGACTGTTACATTGACATGACTGTTACAATGACATGACATACGTGTCTACTACATCAACATGCCTGATACAACGACATGTCTGTTACAACGACATACCATACGTGTCTGCTACAACGACATGACATACGTGCCTGTTACAACGAGATGACTATTACAACGAAATGACTGTTACATTGTCATGACTGTTACATTGACATGACTGTTACAATGACATGACATACGTGTCTACTACATCGACATGACTGATACAACGACATGTCTGTTACAACGACATACCATACGTGTCTGATAAAACGACATGACATACGTGTCTGTTACAAAGAGATGACTATTACAACGAAATGACTGTTACATTGACATGACTGTTACAATGACATGACATACGTGTCTACTACATCGACATGCCTGATACAACGACATGTCTGCTACAACGACATACCATACGTCTCTCATAAAACAACATGACATACGTGACTGTTACAACGAGATGACTATTACAACGAAATGACTGTTACATTGACATGACTGTTACATTGACATGACTGTTACATTGATATGCCATACATGTCTACTACATCGACATGACTGATACAACGACATGTCTGTTACAACGATATACCATACGTGTCTGATAAAACGACATGACATACGTGACTGTTACAACGAGATGACTATTACAACGAAATGCCTGTTACATTGACATGACTGTTACAATGACATGACATACGTGTCTACTACATCAACATGCCTGATACAACGACATGTCTGTTACAACGACATACCATACGTGTCTGCTACAACGACATGACATACGTGTCTACTACATCGACATGACTGATGCAACGACATGTCTGTTACAACGACATACCATACGTCTCTGATAAAACGACATGACATACGTGACTGTTACAGCGAGATGACTATTACAACGAAATGACTGTTACATTGACATGACTGTTACATTGACATGACTGTTACAATGACATAACATACGTGTCTACTACATCGACATGACTGATACAACGACATGTATGTTACAACGACATGCCATACGTGTCTGATAAAACGACATGACATACGTGACTGTTACAACGAGATGACTATTACAACGAAATGTCTGTTACATTGTCATGACTGTTACATTGACATGACTGTTACAATGACATGACATAAGTGTCTACTACATCGACATGCCTGATACAACGACATGTCTGTTACAACGACATACCATACGTGTCTGTTACAACGACATGACATACGTGTCTACTACATCGACATGACTGATGCAACGACATGTCTGTTACAACGACATACCATACGTCTCTGATAAAACGACATGACATACGTGACTGTTACAACGAGATGACTATTACAACGAAATGACTGTTACATTGACATGACTGTTACATTGACATGACTGTTACAATGACATGACATACGTGTCTACTACATCGACATGACTGATACAACGACATGTCTGTTACAACGACATGCCATACGTGTCTGATAAAACGACATGACATACGTGACTGTTACAACGAGATGACTATTACAACGAAATGCCTGTTACATTGACATGACTGTTACATTGACATGACTGTTACAATGACATGACATACGTGTCTACTACATCGACATGACTGATACAACAACATGTCTGTTACAACGACATACCATACGTGTCTGATAAAACGACATGCCATACGTGACTGTTACAACGAGATGACTATTACAACGAAATGACTGTTACAACGACATACCATACGTCTCTGATAAAACGACATGACACACGTGTCTACTACCTCGACATGACATACATGACTGCTACAATGACATAGCATGTAAACAGTCATTGAAAGCTGTCATCTTTACAAGTCACACTAGTTGTACAACTTCAATAACGACTTTAACTACTACTACTACAACCACTACAAAAAAAAAAACACAACAGTAATAGAATATCAAAAGTACATTAATTTACTGCCTCTCTGTTAGACGGCTAGACCAGCTTAAGTTACCCAAGTGAGAAATTTCACAGAGAAATAGGGTCTTTGATCATAACAGGATCATAACACTGCGAGAGTTCACCCCGACCATGGCGCCGAGAGATCGCCACGACTCGCAAGTTAGCCTAAATATTCATCTACCATTTAGCTGTTAAAGTCATTAGCACGCCATCCTGTCTATAGCAAGACATGTGTAACGGACTAAGTTGTTACCTGTAGTTGTAAAGAAAATGTTAGCTACACGTTAAAAGTTGTCTTCAATAAGTTATATTGGACAAGACATTTGAGCGACCATACAAAGAAAGAATGTGAAAGTTATGATACCACCGCGGGCGGTCACCACTTCACCACCCCTTCACAACACCACCGCTGCCACGAGAGGTCACCCGAGAGGTCACTCGACGCCGCCACGAGCGGTCACCCGAGAGGTCAACGAGAGGTCACCGGGGATCCCGACATGAAATGTCACGGTTAACTCCCCCTGCGCCGCACGCGTTATGCGCGCGGGGCGCCGCCCTATATATCTTCGTTAATTTAGCGCCTAAATGCGGGTCAATCTTTCTCTACTACTAGCTAGCTGTCAGGTACCAACAAAAGCATCACGATTCACCTGTCTCATTCAGCCTCTAATTCTGTGATCGCCTGTAGCATAGTGGTAAGTGTCTGGCCTGGCATGCCGTAGACCCGTGTTCGAAATCAGATGGAGACTGTTTTTTTAAATAATTCGGAATTTTTAAAATACGGAGCGCCGAGGTCACGCCGACAGACACCCCCAGTCAACATCCCGACACGAAATGTCACAGTTAAAAAATAATTCGGAATTTTTAAAATACGAAGCGCCGAGGTCACGCCGACAGACACCCTCAGTCAACATCCCGACACGAAATGTCACAGTTAACTTCCCCTGCGCCTACAGTACATTAGGCGCCCAGAAGAAACCTCATTATGAGAAACCTGATGTTGTATAATCTACTAACCTATCACTATCGCTCAAGTACACCAAGCGCTCCAAAGTCAGGACACACCAGACATAAACAGCGCACTTCCGGGGTCACTGGGACCAGCGGTCACGGTTAACTCCCCCTGCGCCTACAGTACATTAGGCGCGCCGCGCGCCTACTATATATCTTTGTTAATTTAGCGCCTAAATACGGCTTAGTTACACCCTTGTATACTACTGCAAGATCTCCCACAGAACATTACATTCACCACAATGCATCTGAAATAATCTCTGTCTCTAGCCAGATCTCCCACAGAACATTGCATTTACCACAGCGCGTCTGAAATAATCTCTGTCTCTAACCAGATCTCTCACAGAACATTGCATTCAGCACAGCACGTCTGAAATAATCTCTGTCTTTAGCCAGATCTCCCACAGAACATTGCATTTACCACAGCGCTTCTGAAATAATCTCTGTCTCTAACCAGATCTCTCACAGAACATTGCATTCAGCACAGCACGTCTGAAATAATCTCTGTCTCTAGCCAGATCTCCCACAGCACATTGCATTCACCACAGCGCATCGGAAATAATCTCTATCTCTAGCCAGACCTCCCACAGAACACTGCATTCACCACAGCGCATCTGAAATAATCTCTGTCTCTAGCCAGATCTCCTACAGAACACTGCATTCACCACAGCGCATCTGAAATAATCTCTGTCTCTAGCCAGATCTCCCACAGAACATTGCTTTTTTTTATCCAAAGTATCTTAAGAATTTTTCTTGGTTGTCATAAATTCTCGACAGTCTGCAATCAGTAGTTTGACTGTCAACATATGATGCATAATTCTGTCCATATTATACATTTTCAGTTTATTTATTCTAGTGCGTAACATTATAATTATTAATAAGACAAACTAAGAAATATGTGGCATCATACAACTAAATGTA